>CM067886.1:7357630-8048949 GCA_034621355.1 Mycalesis mineus | reverse complement strand
GCAATACTTGTGTACCATTATTTTAATTTATCTCAATTAATTATGGTTTAGACCAGTGTTAGCAGTTATAAGCGCAAAAAATGCATTAATTTAGGACACTACATCAGATATAAACCTAAACTATTAAATTATCAGATATAGTGTTTCTCGGGTTTTTTGTTTTTATAATAATAATTTTATTTATACATGTATTATATATATAAAGCTTCCTCTTGATACACTCTATCTGATAAAAACCGTATGAAAATCAGATGCGTAGATTTAAGCATACATAGGGACAGACATAAGAAAGCGACTTTATTTTATACTATGTAATAGTATTAAAACATAGCATCAACAGTTAGTTTTTAGACATAAAAATCCTAACAATAATTAACCTCGGTTCAATTCGAAATCTTACGCAACGATTCTTGCAATACACGATCGCACTGTACTCCCGTTGATGGTGATTATCGCCCATTAGTATTACGTGTGCTTGTGGGGGGTCGCTAAACTTGACACTTAACGCGTACCTATAACACTTTTCCTTATACCACAGTGAATCACTTAAACGTGCGGACTACTAGATGCAAATTATAGTTACGTCGATGTCGAAATAATTGTTGTATAAACTAGTTTATAATTTTATGCATGCTTTTCATTTTATGTTTCTTGTTTTTCTGTCTACTGTTTGCTTCATTTTCAGAAGCTGGAGTAGTTTGCTGATTGTTTTTGACTATTTCTATGACTAAGACTTATTATCTAACCCGGGATTATTATTATCAGCCAATCAACGGTCCACGACAGGGCCAGCCCTTCATCCTTGTATTCCACAGAAGAATGAAAAACTCAAGTTCGTCGGTTTAGGGTACTCTTGACCTGGCCATTATTTAAAATGTCCTGAATTTGGTCCAGGAACATTTACCTAGGCCTTCCCCTTCCAACATTTCCATTTACCCTCGCCTTGTAAATCTCTTTAAAAGGATTAATGAGAGTGGTAGAAGCTAAGGAAGTATGCAAGGACCGTGGCAAATGGAGGGATGTGTTCTCTGCCTACCCCTACGGGAATAAGGCGTGATGTTATGTGTGTGTGTGTGTGTGTGTGTGTATGAAAAACTCAAAATTATTCCACGACCCGACCCAGATTTCGGACCAAGGATCTGGTGTGATCGAAGATCGATTTCATTCGTTACCATGATAGGATACCTATATACTTATTATACATCAAGTTCAATGAACGTCTTTCAACGTCCATCAAATGACGGAATAAAGTTCTTTGAATACTAATATCACAAACTGATATCTGCGATTATTTATTGACGTTAATATATACCATAATTGCAGGATATGACAATTATGTTACATTGAGAACAACAATACTATTTTCCATATTCATAGTAGCGTGGAAGGTTACAGTAAGGAATCTTTGAAAATTATACAGATGAGGATATTATGAGTAACCTACTCGAGGTACGTATAATAGGAAATTGTCTAGGCAATGAGCGAGGTTACAGTTAAGATTACTAACTAATTCTACAAAGTCGGTATAACAAACAAAATGCACCTATTCAGAGAGTGCATGAAGTAGCAGTAATTTAGCGAAAACGTTCTAGGATGCGCACTATGCGGTGGATTTTTAATATACTATCCGCCAGTCGTTATATCGCATCTTGACCACTCACCCTCAGCTTTTATTCTTAGTTTGTATAATTCGTTTCATGTCCATATATCTCTTATTTCAAATGTTATTACCATTTTCCATTTGGTGTAATTATATAATATAGTTTAAGTTTAATAAGTTATGAAAACTTATTGTTTTCATATCATTGTACTTACAGTCAATATCTTCTATTTTAATTATAGCTTCGTAAGGAAGGTTTTTAGATGGAGACACACTTTGGTTGGTCTTGCTTGGTCTTGCTTGGTAAACATATGCCTGAGTAGGTTAAGCCTCAAGATCACTGTACGGCAGGGCAAGGCGGTCAGTATTGTAAGTAACTGAACTACGTGACTAGACACAGTAATAGTATTTTTATTTGTGAGACCCATTTTCGTAGTTAATCCTTGAGATTAAGATCGATATACAACGTTGCAGCCTGTTAATATGTAGGTTATCTACTTTTTCTTAGTTCTGTCTTTGTAAATTTAGTTTCAGTGTCAAACCATACTTATTTTGAAGTATTAATTTTATGAATGTATTCAAACTACTCTCAACGTGCATTGTAATAATAATTATTTCGATCACCTCCTTACAACGTAGGTCGATAGATTTTGACGACCTCTGTGGCGCAGTGGTATGTGCGGTGGATTTATAAGACGAAGGTCCTGGGATCGATTCCCGGCGGGGCAGATTGAGATTTTTCTTGATTTGGCTGGTGGGAGGCTGCTAAATTTTGTTTCCTTCCCAAATACCTAACAACTTTCCAACCTATAAATCGTGGTTAAATGGTTCGTCAAATTCATCAAAGTATTCGAAAATTCCTTGTGAGTGCTATCAACTTTACTTTCTAATAGAAATGCTTAAAACGGATAGTACTATACTTGTAGCCTTGTAGTTTCAGCGACATGCCTTCCTATTTCATAGATAAATTTTATTTATTTAAGTATTTAAAAGTGAACAACAATTTATTTCGTAATGTATTGAACATTACGATTCTATAATTCTTA
This sequence comes from Mycalesis mineus, assembly GCA_034621355.1. Classification (NCBI taxonomy): domain Eukaryota; kingdom Metazoa; phylum Arthropoda; class Insecta; order Lepidoptera; family Nymphalidae; genus Mycalesis; species Mycalesis mineus. The sequence goes on along the minus strand of CM067886.1, from coordinate 8,046,303 downwards.
AGCTTTAAATGTAAAGTTACAAAAAAGTATTAGATACGATAACTTCCTGAACTATAACAACAAAGTTGCAAAGTCTTACATGTGTATTATATAGTAGAAACTTCGCCTTTAAAAAAAAACGTTATGTATAAATAGAGGTATTAATTTTACACGTGTATTTCTTGAATCAATACACTATAAGTACACAATAAATACAATGTAGTATGTAAAACATGAACATGGTATGAAATAAGTCAAATACCAAAGGCAGCTTTATCGCTTAGTGATCTCCTCTAGGCACCCATAATAAGAACAATGTTGCAACCGGTTAATAAAAATATTATTTTTTTTTATCAACTACAAGTTGGCCCTTGACTGCTATCACACCTGATGTTAAGTGATGATGCAATCTAAGATGGAAGCGGGCTGACTTGTTAGGAGTAGGATGAAATACACACTCCTTCGGTTTCTACACGACATCGTACCGGAACGCTTAACCGCTTGGCGGTACGTCTTTGTCGGTAGGGTGGTAACTAGCCACGGCGAAAGCCTCCCACCAGCCAGACCAAGGCAAATGAAGAGAAATCTGAATCTGCCCCGCCGGGAATCGAACCCAGGACCTCCGTCGTATAAATCCACCGGGCATACCAGTCCGCCACGGAAGTCGTTAAACTATACCGTTCCTGTTTTTCACTATACTGTTACTGTACAAGCGCTTTTGAGAATTCTAGTCTGTCTGCGTAGTGACTCCAGCATTACTATATTTATAAAAATTAATTCCTATTTACTATGAACATGCTACGAATATATACAAATGAATTAAATTAATTGTATTTTATGTTTTCTAATACTTTGTAAAATGTTCTTACGGGACGACAAAGGAGAATGCCAGACAATGTATAGGACTTTAACCTACAAATAAAAACATATTGTACAACAATGCATTATGCATCATTTTATTGTATTTTTTTACTGTTTAATATAAATTACATTTAAAAGTTCTAGAAGTCGGAGTATTCGATACGAGCTTAACTTTGGTTATCGTCTTTTTCCGTAAACAACCACATAGCACAGCTGTCACACTAACAAGACAATCGCAAAGCTTCATTAAATACATTTTAAACAGGCTCAACGACTACTACTACTAGCCTTTTAGAGCACACTTTTGATGAAAATACAATAACAACGATTTGGCTAGAACCCAGTGCAACAATAAAGATTTTAAAATGCGTAAAGAGTGTAAATTAAAATAAAAGGAAATAGTTTATTTACTTTTTTAACAAAATTTTATTCCGATGTTAAACAGTAAAAATGACTTATTGTAAAACATTTATATAATAATGGGATATTTATAGTATATTTACAATTTGTGTTCTTTCTGGGTAAGGATCTGGCATTCTTCTTTAATACAGTCACGACAGCGGGACAAGCTGAGCCACGAGTATTAACGTTAAGAAAACAAAGGCGATGGTAATTTCCAAAAACCCGGCAATTCCTTTCCGTCTAACTTTATATAGCCAGCATATAGATATTGTCAACAACGTAAAATATCTACGTAGAAATTGTACGTCGGACCTTGATCACCTTCTAGAAATTAAAAGTAGAATAGGCCAAGCTAAGATTACATTTCATAAGATGTCTAAAACTCTATGCAACTCAAAATTGAATCTACAATTAAGAAGCCGTCTTATGAAATGTTACGTATGGTCCAATCTCTTATATGGATGCGAGATTTGGGTTTTTAAAAAGAAGCAGCAAGCAGGTTGTGAGCATTGCATGTGGATCTATAGGAAAATGCTCAAGATATTATTGAACAGCTTCCACCTAATATCAGGGTACTGGAATTAATGAAGGAAAAAAGAGAAATCATGTCTACCATCAAGCGATTCCTAATCGTAATAAAAAAAAAACAAAAGTATACGCATGAACTGCAAACCTGTATAGTGTACCTAAAATATTTGTGCTCTTTTCGATTTTTGAATAAGAAACACTATAAAACCTATGAAGGTCGTTTAAATATTATATTATTGCAATTAGCATTTTCCGCCGCGCTTTTTTTTTATTTTATTACAAAACCGATCCATTGATCTCTGATCGTTTATTGACCTCGGTATACAGGTTATCTCTTGTTTGGGATTTCCTTAATTATTAGACATCTTCCTTTCTCATCGTAACAATAAAAGATCGTGAAAATGTAATTCGTTCTCAATGGACTATTTAATATTGTTATTCATTTAGCGCTTTAAATTTTACAAAACAGATTCCCAAGCTCGTCTTAGTTCGTTCTATGGCAACGTTTTCCTAGAAAGTTTCTTGTTGGTTTGTTTTTTTAATATTTGATAACTACTTTTTGCTTAACCTTTCTTATCATGTCGTCTTGCCCTTGTGTGTTTGTCTAGTGTTTGTTTCGTTCCCGGCGGAAACCTTGTGCGCAATGCGCATATAAAATAATCATGTCTGGTGGTAAGCAATAATGAGGAGCAAGTTTGGTTAAATGTAGCTAATCATTTTTGTCTTGAAGTTGCAGAAATCGTGTCAGGAAATACTAACGTCGACATTTCGCATCATTGCTGTTCTAATTAAAACGTTGACGCAAAATAGTTTGTGGAAAGAATTGTACTTCAACAACAAAAGGGTGAAACAAAACAAAACAAAAAACAAACTTTAAGGTGTTTCGATGCTCTAAGATAGATTGGAACATAATAAACTTAATTGTGAAGTTCTTGAGCACACTTTCCAATGTACATCCTGTACAACTAACCGATATATTAGCAACGTTAGGTAAATTTTGTAAATTTTGCAGTCCTCCTTTGCAGTTCGTTTTTTCATGTCAAAAAAGTTCATAGCTTATCGATGTTCTGTACTAGAATGGAAATGGACCAAGTAGATTGGATAGAATAGCTACATGCAATATCTACTTACCAAGAAGGATTTCAACGGTGCATTCGCTCATGTAGTCGTGACAGTCAAAGGTGCCGGATTCTTTTTTGAGTTTGTTAACAACGGTCCTGGAGTTGGCGTTGAAGAGATCAATGAAGCTCTTGAGTACGTTCAAGTGGAATGTCGGAGCGATCAATTTTCTATGTGAACGCCATTTTTGACCTTTAATAGAAAAATATATTAGACAGGGTTTTTAAGTGTGTCCGTCTCTCTGTGTCTGTGTGTGTCTAGGTAATTAATATCTTAAAAAGTTGATTTTATGAATTAAAATACATTGATATTGATTGATATAGTTCATTAATAATGTGCAAACATTTTATTTCATTTAAATTACGATAATAGAATTTAGGTCCAGTGCGGCTGCTAAATACTCTCTCATTGCCGAAAAAGACGACTCGAAACGTTTTTTTGACCATTAAATATTAATTTAAAATTTTGAAAGAGATAAAGTGGGTATGATCTTGATATTGAAAAAATCGTGTACTTAAGAGCAATTTCAGGTATAAAAAGAATTTCAGTGTCGTGTCACTATTCAGTAAACGTTCATCAGATACCTAAGCCTCACCTCACCTAAGCTAGCTTGATTAAATTTAGAGGCTTACCAGTACTAATAAGGAGGCCTTCTCCGAGCCAGGGCTTGAAGAATCTGTACTCATCTGCTTTATCGATGTGGACGTTGCTGCTTAGGATGAGTTCGACATCTCGTGGATCGTACAGGAACAAGAGAAGTCGAGGCCCTATCCAGATCTTGACGGCTGAATGTTCTTCATATTGAGTGCCCTTTTCAACGATGTTTTTGAAAATTTCTGGTATAAAAATTTGTAATTTAAAAATAGCCAGTTGTAATTAGACATAGTATTTACCCCTTTCCTTTTTAAATACTACGAAAGCATTGTGTTAATTCGTATTAGTTCAACATGTGAGGATCCAAACTATGATCTTTCGGGTTTTAGACCGACACCTGTATGTTTAACATAATCGTACATAGATGAAACGTGATATATTTTTGCTCATAAGGCCACTATAAATATTAATATTAGAATAAGAAATATTTAAATTTGTAATGTACGTAATAGTAATTAACATTAGGCTTTTAAAAATATATAAATGCTCACTCTAGCATGTCGTTAAAATTATAAATAATCTCATACGATATTAGGATTATACAAAATAGTGCAAGTAAGTTATTTGAGATTTTCCCCATTTTTTATGGGTATCAAATAACCAAAAAACCATTTTTACTCAGTTCTTTGTGTTATTATTAAAGAATTAGATATGTATTTAGTAAATAGACTTGAATTGAGAATTGAACTTAGGTCATACTAGTTACCATGAGAGCCTCCTGTAAACTCCAAAGCATTTCCCAGGAGCGGTAATCCTGAAGGTCCAGGGAGCTTCTCGGCGAGTTCATAAAAGCGTCTTCGTGATGATCTCCAATATGTGTACCAGAGGAGCAGAGCAGGTACCAGTAGTACGTAGAATAGATTAGTAGCCGCCCAGGTGCTAGACGCTACGGCGCTTTCGGCGGCCGTGTAGCTCATTTCGATGGATATTTCTGTTGAAAATGGTATAAAGTAGTATAGTCAATCTGTTTATATCTGTTTCTGAAAGTCCGAGTTTTTTTGGATGTAATGGCAAGTTGATAGTACTATCGCCTTTGTGTATGTAATGTATATGGGCGTCAATACAGCGAGCTCCGTGCCTGTCAGGCCCCTATTCCACCATCGTTTTGAGAGCGTCAGCGTTCCTTTAACGTGTGCGCAGCGTCGACGTCAACGTTGCGCAAATAGACTCCGACAAGAAACTCTACTCGACGAAAATAACGTAAAAAAAATAAGAAATTATCATCGTCACTTTTAGGAAAATCCTATATGGTCCAATCGATTACAAGAAAGCGAATATTTCGCACTGTACCTACTCTGTTAGTATTAAAAATAACGAATCTGAATTTTAATAATATACGAGTATAAATATTTGCGAATGTCAGAAAAGAGAGGAAGAGAGGCTGGCTATAACTTCGAGGTAAGAAAAAGAATACATTTAAATTTGTCATGCAGGTTGTTAAAAAATGTACGTGATTGTACTGTTATCAACAAAAGCAACGTCGACGCTGCGTTGAAGGAACGCTGACGCTCGCAAAACGCTGGTGGAATAGGGACCTAAAACGCTTATTCGTTATACGCCTTACAAGTTGCAAATACCTACATCTAAAGCCAAACGTACTTCCGAGGTAACTATACCAGTAGATATGATATATTTTTAGTAATAAATAGATGTACTCTCTCTGGCGTACTCTGGCATAACTTAAACTAAAGTGTAGCTGTGTTTGTAATTGCAATCACAAAGTTCGAGGGTTCGAGTCCTGGACTGGGCTTTGACTTAATGAGCTTTTCTTTTTTCCAAGAAATTCTGAGTGTAAGTTCTCACACCAGAACTGGGAAATTGGGTGTCAAGGTCTGTCGCCAAAAGTTCTACTTGTTCTACTGTATATCTAAATAATTTAACGTGATACGTCAACATGGAGCTGGCTGAAGAACGTGGTGTTTGGACGTTCTTGCAAAGCTGCAAGGGGCCAGCAGTGGATGTCTGCTTCCGACATATTTACTTAGTATGTAGTATTATTATACCAAAAATGTCAAAACTTTAAAAATAATATTATAGCAATATGAAAATCTATAGTCGAGCAGTTCCCTAAAATCTCAGTTAAGTGTGACTTAATAAAAATAAGCTGTACTTTTTAACTTGTTAATTTACCACGATTATTATTTCTTAACTATGGAACATTATCTATCTTTAATTGTGTAATATAAGCAATGTATAAATATATATATATATATATATATATATATATATATATATATATATATATATATATATATATAAATATATATGAACAATAAAAGAGGTGGCGTTGAAAGTAAAAACTATATACACATTTTATAAATACACCGAGTGATGTTTATTTTTTAAAGCGGTAATGTAATTGAAGAACAAGAAATTCATATAAAAATATGAGATTTTATCAATCTACCTACGGATATTTTTAATTACATATAATCATATATAACCGGATTTAAAGAATAAGTAAATAATATTTCCAGAGGTTTTGATTTCGTTGATTAAAAAAGAAGTTAATGCAGGTTTTTAGGAATTCATTAATTGCTATTTATTTTGACTTATTATTTCTTGTATATGAGAGAGAGAAGGGCTTTTCATTTTAATTAAAGCACAATTATTTTTTTGTACAGTATAACTTTTTGAAGATGATTTTAAAAGCTTGTTAAATTATAAATAAAATCTGGATTTTATTTATTTATTATAGAAGTTTATTTTTTTGATGTCTGTTTTTAATGAAAAAAAGAGAGAACTGCATTAATTTTCTGTAATTTCTATCATTAAATGAGGTTAAAATAATGTTAAACGTATTTTTCGATTTTCGCCGTTAGTACCAGAAAAACAAACACGAACTTTTTAGCTAATTCTTTATTATACTTATAGATTAATTTATGTAAATAGTTTTATATTATTCTTTAAGCAGGTATAATGTATTAATAATAGTCATTCATTGACGCACGCGTATCGAAAGCCATCTAATTTACATAAATAGTTTTTTACTTTTATCTTAAACTAGCTGACCCGGCAAACGTTGTTTTGCATTAAAAATTAAAAAAAAATTAGATGAAAATTAGATAGTAGCCGATTCTCAGACCTGCTGAATACGCATAAAAAAAAATTTGGTAAAAATCGGTAAAGCCGTTTCGGAGGAGTATGGCAACGAAAACTGTGACACGAGAATTTTATATATTAGATAGCGAGCGGACAAGTATGTTCATCGTCAGATTGTTAACGCCTCCTTTAAACATTTACAACCAATGGCGTGCATAGGAATGTTGACCAAAATAGGTATTGAACATCATCATTAATGCCATCAGCCTGTTTTAGCCTTTTTGAAAAGATTTTTTTTTATCGACTGCAAGTTGGCCCTTGACTGCTAAGTGATGATGCAATCTAAGATGGAAGCGGACTAACTGTTAGGAGTAGGATGAAATCCACACCCCTATCGGATTCTACAAGATATCGTACCGGAACGCTAAATCGCTTGGCGGTACGTCTTTATCGGTAGCTAGGTAGGTAAAATCTCCCACCAGCCAGATAAAGACAAATTAAGAAAAATCTCAATCTGCCCCACAGGGAATCCAACTCAGGACCTCCGTCTTCTAAATCCTTCACACATGCTACTGCGCCACGGAGGTCGTCAAATTCGGTCGAGATCAATTGTAGAACATAGGTATGCCGTTACTAACCGAAACCGACAGCTTAACTTGCTCTCTAAAACATAACGAAGAAAAGAAGTTCTTGGAAGAAAAGCTCAATATTTGAGCTCTTCTCGGGACTCGAGCCCAAAATCTTATGATTTAAAGCCACACAGGCTGAATCAAGTTAGTTAATGATGATGATCATGACTAGGCAATGCGTTTATATGACGTGCATAACAAAGAATAGAAGAGGCACCTTATCGAATACGATAAGGTGCCTCTTCTATTATTCCTAGAAATTCCTAGAAAAAGAAGAAGAAATTTCTTCCTTAATAAATAATAAGAAATACCTAATTGATTATTCCTTCTTTTAGAAATAATTCGCAAAAGGAATTTTCCAGTATGAATAATTGTTAAACAATTTGCACGTATTTTTATACGATAGCCAATAAGTAATCCCTTGATGACATGTTACGATCGTTGAATTAATAAATGTGGTACGTAGGTACAAGAAAAATAAATTATTTTTTTAGTTGATCGTAACCGGTTCGATTCAAGTTTAAAATGGCTGTGAGATAACTTTGAAGGGCTAAATGAGAGAAGTAATAGTGAATAATAATAAGTTTTCTTTCTTTTAAGACTTCTACCTGTCGGATCGGCTTTCAACTTCACGCAGGAAGTTGGTTTTAAAAAATTTATGTAATAATATAATTAATACTGTAAGAATAAATGATTTTAAAAGAGTTGTTGTCGGCTCTTCTGAGCAGGACCTTACCAGGTTTAGTTTACAAGCAACTTTGAAACGTCAAGTACATGTATTTGTAGTGACACTACCACAGGTTTGGAAAACAATTTGTTAAGAAGGATAAACGAAAACTTAACAGTAGCTCTGAATGTCAATGCATTTTAAAATGCAATAGGTAAGATTCCTATAGAATGACCAGTTGGTAGACCAGCTGTTTACCTTTAGGGTACGGGTAGTTGTTGAGAGTAGGGTTTGCTGACAAGGTTCAAGTACTAATAATTACATATATAAGATTTCATCTACGTGCCTACATAATAGAAGAAGTAAATTGTTAAAAATTTTTTAACAAAAAACAGAACCGACTCAAAACGCACTAAAAAGAAAAAAATAACTGTCATTTAGTTGCTTTAATTTCCTTAAGCATATCTATGAAGTCGGTGCCAGCCAAGTTTAAGGAACATTTATTTTACGTAGTAAAGCAGTTTGTGGGTTCTAGGTAACGTCCTTGAAAGTAGAAACCATGGCTGGCACCGACTCCTAGATATGCTTAAGTAAATTAAAGCAACTAAATGACAGTTATTTTTTACTTTTTAGTGCGTTTTGAGCCGGTTCTGTTTTTTGTTAAAAAATTTATTTCTTACTTTTTAGTGATTTATCGCCACGTACCGTACTCGTACTATACTGTCATATACGTATATTATACGGCACTAGTAGCCAAAAAGCTACCGATACCGAGTCAAAGACCGAAATCGCTGTAAGCGTGCCTCCAAAATTTGAAGAGTTCCTTCAATTTCCCCAGGATATCATTAGCAGATCCTAACATGAGGACAATGGGACCACCTTGGATGTATGCCCTTTCTAATAAAAAAGAATTATCAAAATCGGACAACACTGTAAAAAGTTATGCGTGGTCATACATAAAAAAAAAAACAAATATACGTGTCGAATTGAGAACCTCCTCCGTTTTTTTTCGTCGGTTAAAAAAGCTACATCGTGTCGGAATGTCACAGTCTAAATAATAAATATTACCTATTGCTTCTACTAACTATTTAACATAAATATTTAACAACTTCCTACGGAAAATTTAGATAGGTATTTGTTTCTAGTTAGATAGACATGTTGTAAATTATGCAAATTCATACAAATTATTATATTACATAAACTACAATATATAGATATAGAGTACTTTGCGTTATCGGGCACACAAAAAGAATGAATATTAATACTAAACGGATTAGAATTGGTATTACTGTACACTAGAGGACGCCCGCGGTTTCACCCGCGTATTTCTCGTTCCCGTGGGAATTGCGGAATAAAATGTAAATGTAATTGCTGGGTTCAATCCCTGGGTCGGGTCATGGGATCATTCTGAACTTTTTCATTCTTCTATGAAACGTTCAGTACATTCCAAACCCGGAGTCTGGAAGTTGTGGTGGTGTTACACCCCCGTGCCTCGGAGAGCACGTTAAGCCGTCGGTCCCGGTCACTATCATCAACATCTGATAGTGGTCGTTAATTTAGGCCGCAACTACTGAACCAATTTAATTTGATTTGGGAATCTAGTGAAAAATTTTTGTGTGATAAATAAATATAATATAACAAACTGAAAAAGGAAAAATAAATACTTTAGAATTATATTTGTGCTTCAAAAAATGGCAGATGCTAGAAACTGATTAAATTTCATGAATAATAATTATTAAAATGCATCCGAGTACCAAAAAAAAACAAAGTTTGAGCTAGCGTAAACGAGTATACTTTTTACTGTCTTAGAATTAAGTATACGTTAAATGAGTAACAAAAAAGGCTGAAGTTAGGAAGTAGATAGTGTTACACTCCCGTGCCTCAGCGTCACGTTACAAAGTCCAACAATGTTATAGCATGTTCAATCCACGAAGGCTCGTCGTTTTAATTATATACCTATATTTGCAATATAACTTTTAGTCTATCTATTGAGAAACATGACGTCCTAACATGACGACTTCCAAACAGTCCCATTGTTTTGGAAGAGTGCCCTTTCTAATAATAAAAAAAAAATCGGACAACTCTGTAAAAGGTTATACATAAAAAAAGAAATATTGGTGTCGAATTGGGAACCTCCTCCGTTTTTTTCGTCGGTTAAAAATAGAAGTTATTCAAATATAGGTATATAATTTTATAATTCTATTTTTTGACTATTGAAAATCTGTTCTTTACTAATCGGTTGATTCATTCTCAAGTGAAAATAATTTTAAAGCCTCAGCCCCGAAAGGCAGAAGAAATTTGACAGGCGAGACAAGTACCCTCGCGCCTAGCCCGGACAAGGAGCATAGCTCTAAACCCGTACCGAAAGAAGAAGAAATACGTTACTGGAGGGAAATATGGATTTTTATGTAAATACGGGCATAATATTATAACCGAAGATTATAAATCATTTTAGGTATCTTTATCTGACGCTTGATAATCTAAGAACGTGACTTTTAAGTTATTTTCAACGTAACTCTTGTAATTATTACTAAGAGCAGCGATACATGTCATGAGTACTATATCTTTATCTACAGCAGAGGAAGATATTTATTATTGTACGTATTCCAGCTCAGGAAGTGTCATAAAAATTAGAATTAGTCTTATATTATACGATTTACTCAAAATAGTAAGGATTTGAAGTTCAGAAGCATGCGCTTTCAAAGGCTAAGGCAATAATGTTAGACGCAGCAACGGGATATTATTCAATAGACAAGTTGTCATAAAATAAAAAATATATAAAAATAAAAAATTCCCTTTGCCTAAGTTGTTAGCGGGCTTACTTGAAAGAGGTAAGAATTTTTAAACTATACCTCCAGATGGTTTCCCACGGTAGAAGTTTAATAGCTTAGCGATACGTCTTTATCGGTAGGATGTACTAGCGCTATAGCCTACATCAGACCTGAGCCATTTTATTTATAAAATCTTGAACTAACCCGAGCTGGGAATCGAACCCAGGGCCTGTCTTTTGTAAGCCAAGGCATTAACAACTGCGCGACCTTTGTCAAACCTAGCTAGTATGAGTATTACGTAAAAATAACAACGACCGGATATTTATTTTAAATAATATTGGATCTATAAATATAAATCAAGTTTATGAGAGCAGTGCCTAAGGATTTTTTTTATTTATTCATAACAAATTTATGAATAAATAAATTTATTTATTTTTATTATGTATTAATTATATATTATGAAAGTTTTTAGACATTAATTTGTAACACCAATCTTGTGTATTCAATGCGAAATACGTTCGAACTTAAACAGACCAATAAAATGATGCTTTAAATAAAAACTTTGTCTATGGAAAAAATATTGGCCAGTTTAGTAAATATTCGCAAACGGAATACCCTCTTTTGTAATTTCCTCAAACTACTTTTATCTAAGGGACTCTTATGGCGTCCTAGAACGCCTACTGTTATAACACGGCCGACTCTGCGCTTACTTACAAGTACTGCGTTTACAGGTCCTAGCAACGCGTTTAGAAAAACAATTTGATACAATGTGTACTCAAATCAAATAAAGCTAAAATTACTTCAGCAGAACTGTAATCACATTCAAAATATTTTTAAATATAGTCTACATAATAATAAAAAGAAATATTTAAATACAAAAAAAATACAATAAGTAAATTAACTATGCAAGCTGCCTGTTGCACAGTTATGAGATATTTTCGCACATTTCTATGAAGATAAATAGATTTAATTAGTAACACTAATTGTTCAGAGATCATCATCAGAAGATCACACGAGGATACGGATGTCCCAGTTATTTAATAGTTTCGTAATTACTATATACATTAATAAAAAAATAGGTAAGTCCTCAAAACCATTAGTAAAATTTGGTTTAAATTGCTTGTTTAATTTTTTATAGAATCTTATTGTTTTAAACTATCGGAATTATAATCTAAAGAAAAGGAAGTCTACCTAGGAACTACCTAATCTATGCAAACTCTACCTAGACACTGAAATTTTTTAACAAAGTGATTTATGTTGGATGTGTTTTTTAATTTTGACAACAATTTTTCCAGTTATCATTTACTGAAAGCCTCAGAGAAGAATTTTGAATTGAACAAAAATTTCTTATGTATCCAATAAAATACATTGTTTCAGGAAAATTGTTAAGATTAATAATTGTTTAATTACTTTTGTACAAATAATGTTACTTAGATAATAATCTTTAAATATAAAGTATAAAACTGCTATTAGAGATTAGCATAAAAACCAAGAAGTTTGTATTTTTAGAAATAAAGTAAATTAGGTACCTAAGTTTGTATTATTTAGATATCTAGTAGGTATTTTGGGCATAATTACTACAATTTACAGAACTTAATAATCTTCAGTCTGATCTTAGCATTATTATACTCTAAATCTTTACAAATATTTTAAATGCGAAAGTAACTACTGAACCAATTAAAATGAAGTTTGGTACGGAAATAGTATAGGGCCTAAAAAGGAGACAGTCTACGTTTTTTCGAACTATCATAAAACAGAATTGCTCGCGAACGGCACGGCGTCCGTTGCTTGCAAATAAACAAATAGTGCGTTCGATACATCAAGTGAGTTACTTCTTATATTTCAATTTCTTTTTTTAATATTTCGGTACGTTTGAAATATTAAACAGTTACACAATTTTCACGAAAACTTAGAACGATTTACCAGTATAGGCCTTGTTCCATTGTAAAAAGTATCAGAAAAATTAAACAACATCCTCAAGCAAGCGTCCGCTGGTCTACAATTGCGAGTACGTCTGCTATGTTTCAGTTTTCACTGGTTTTGTATATTATTTAATTGACCTTACTTGTTAGAATATGTATTTTTGTAAATATATAATATATTGTTTTTGTATATATAATATATTATTGGATGTTGTTAAAAGAAAGAATAATAATTCTTAATATTAGGAACTACGTGAGTTGCTTTATAAAAACTTCATATTTTTGGGTATCTAATTATAATATTGTATTAATTAATATATACATGATATATTAAGCTAACAATACTACTTTTTGATAGTCAATTATTTTTTACTATGTACATACAAATTTAAAAAATTGACATTTTTTAATTTTGACATTAGAATTATTTACTTAATCCGTTATTTAATATTATTTAAAATAAATACTACCACCTTTGAAAAGACAATCCTTTTGCAATTCAAAATTTTTCACATCACACTTTTTTAATTATTTTATGAAGGTAATGCCTATTATACGAGTATATCCTACCTTTTCCAAGGTTCGATTCTCGTCTCTATTGTTGGAGCACTAAATGAATATGAAACAGTATTAATTCTTGAGGGTTGCCAACCGCGTCTCAGTTCTGACTATCTAATAAACACTCGCGCAACCATCTATATACACGCTCGTGACGTCACGACCATACTGAATGACGCATTGTCATAATATAGTACCGACTAGCAGTCGCCGGCGACTTCATCCGCGTGGAAACCTCTTAGGTACCCTTTTAATTTTAAAGACAGACTTTCATATAAAGTGTGCTCTTTCTCCGCTATTCTTTTCTTCTCAATTCAATTTTTTTGTAGTTTCTCGTCAAGCAATATCCTCGGTGACGTCCCGTGTACTAAAGATCTACATTTTTGTTAAACATTGTACGATATTACAGTACATTAACATTAACAATATATATTAATGGCAAGCTGATGTGTATAGCTTGTATTAAATAGTCTATTTCACTTTTGAGTCTAGCTTTCATAATAAACAAAATAATTTACAATCCGACACGCAGATCTAGAGATTAAGCCCTTTTTCGTATATTATATAAATATGGTCTGCCATGCCAAATAAATTGAAAGAAAAGATCAAAGATCGAATTCTCAAAGAATATCAGTACCAAAATGGTGACCCCTATTCAGTACGTATTACAAACCACGGAGGAGGTCAACTTAATTTGGACGATATAGCGAGAATGTTATGTTTTTTAGAAAATTTGTAATATCTCCGAAACTGTATACCTAATTAACATACTATAAAAGGAAAATCTTATCTCTATAATATCATTGGGATTATTAAATAATTTAATTTTGATAAGGATTTAAGTTAAGTTGCATAAATAATGACGTAAACGTAAGCATATGAATTAAATGATTTTTTTTAACACAAAAAGTTATATAACTGCCAAAATATAAAAGATAGATATATGCATTCGCAGACTTTTTTGTAGAACTTTTTAAGATGCATAAAGTTTTCATACATGTCGGGTGGCGGCGACATGTTTTCAATAATATCCAATAGATAAGGCAGCGTACGCGTATAAAGCCGATTTAATAAATTTCACGGTCCGACTCGCGCGACAAAAACTGTGATAACTCGGGTAATATATACAATACAAACATAAAATATAGCTTATGACACTCCCCGATAACGTAGCATTCGACTGGTGAAAGAATTTTTAAAATCAGATCAGTAGTTCCGAAGATTAGCCCCGACAGATTATTATTCATAAACTTACAAACTTTACCTCTTTATAATATTAGTATAGATTTTGGCAACATAAATCAAAAATAGGATAATAGGATTTAATTTTGAATGTGTTAAATACATGTCAAACTTCTACACGAATACTTTTATATATAAATGTTTATAATCGTTATTTAACTAATTATTGTAAAATAATGGCGATAAATTTAACTTTATAAATTTAACTTAAAAGTTAGGTTACAAATGTTCTTAGTCTGAGAAGAACAAACTTAGCCAAGAACAAGAATTTATAGCATTCCGCAGCAATGCAATAACAAAATTAAGCTAAAAAGTGAATCTTATTTAGGAAATCTCCATTTTAATTTAAGACTTTCCGAACTAGGTATGTCATAACGGTGGCCATAAAGTGACTCACTCTTTCCCAATTTATTATGTCCTATCATCCTATGCAATTGTGGAACCAACTTCTCGGTGCGATATTTAAGTTATATTTTAACTTAAACAAGGGCGACAAACAAGGTCGTAGCCAGAATACAATATACCAAATAAAGTAAATCAAGGACTGTAGTATACTGTTTCGTTTTGTTTTGTTTTGTTTGTCGTGGATTAACTAAATAATGCAAATGATGCGCGCAGGACGCTTTAGTTACCTACCCTCTCCTTACCTCGATACGCGCAGCGGGATAAAACATCCCTGAAATACAGGCAACCCTTTAATAGTGTCTCTGGTGTGCTATATGTACTATGTAATGATTATAATTAAGGCAGCACTTTATATATAGGTAGCTCATGCTCGTTTACCCTTTAGTTATTGCTATAAAAACCTCTTCATCTGATCAATGCTTTGTAAGTCCAGTAAATAAGTCCAGTAAGTTTTTGACAACCTCCGTGGCGCAGTGGTATGCGCGGTGGATTTATAAGACGGAGGTCCAGGGTTCGATTTCCGGCGGGTAAGATTGAGATATTTCTTAATTTGTCTTGGTCTGGCTGGTGGGAGGTTTTCGCCGTGGCTAGTTACCACCCTACCGACACAGACGTATCGATTTATATATACGATTTTGCGTTCTGGTACGATGTCCTGTAGAAACCGAAAGGGGTGTGGATTGTCGTCCCACTCCTAACAAGTTAGCCCGCTTCCATCGTAGACTGCAGCATCACTTAACATCAGGTATGCTAGCAGTCAAGGGCCAACTTGTAGTCGATAAAAAAAAGTTCGATTAGAGATGAGATTTTCGGTTTCTAAATAACATATCGGAACACTAAATCGCTTGGCGATTCGTTTTTGTCAGTGTGGGTATAACTAGTCACAACCGAAGCCAGACTAATAATTAATGAACTATCTATCTATTGGCCCTGTTGGCGATCTTATACCACCCGCCCAGACCGCGGAGCCATCGAGGCCGTCAAATATTTTAAAAATAATAACATCTTTCTTTTTAAACCATCTGTTGTCCACTTTTCTCTTTGGATAATCGTATAGGCTGTGTTTTAAGTGAGTGGTACAATAACAAGGAGATCTAGAATCTACTTTCAGTTTAAGTCTTCCCCATTTCCTTAGTACTGTTGTTAATATAAAAATCTGCAAAATTTGCCCTTTGGTACTGTTCCTAATCTCTCTGATCGTTTAAGTTCAAGTAAGGCTGTTTTCAAGATTGTCTATAATTCTAGCAGAAGAACATAATTTTTGTTATTTACGACAATTACCACAATTTTAGGTAAATTACTTAGTACGACTTACGTTTCTATTTTGTGGCTGATCATACTGTCAAATTAACTAAATAAATTAGGTACCTACAATCATACCTACAAATAATACCTCAAATCATTGTGAATATTTGTAGGTTAGTTTGTTTGTTATTTAATTATATTTAATTAAAAGTAGTGTAAATGTGCCCAGTAAAGTTCTATCTATCTTTTATGTTTTATTGCAATTTATGTGAATTATTTTTAATCGACGAAAAAAAAACCTTAATTCGTCACGTATATTTTTTGATTTTTTGTATGAATGACCACGCATAACTTTTTAGAGTCATCCGATTTTGATAATTTTTTATTAGAAAGGGCACACTTTCAAAATGGTCTCATATTCATCATATTAGGATCTGATGATGATATCCTGGGAAAATCAAAGGAACTCTTCAAATTTTACAGGCACGATTTCGGTTTTTGTATATATTATATTTTATTTCATTTTAGGAAGACCTTTTTGTTCTGGATAAGATAGCAGGACAAACGCCTCTGTTTGTGAAATTATGGTTGTTATAGCAACCAACAATTCACAGACGGTCTGACATTCAAAACATGCATCATTCTGCTTTATTGGCACTCGTTCAGTTCTTTTTCAATATCACAGGCAAACCCACACAGCACACACTACTATTATCACAGAATACATACCTAAAATCAACCATAATAATCTGAATATTATGTATACCTACCACATTTTTACATTCTCTTATTAGACCCAATCTAAAAGTTTATAGAAACAAAGTACCAAAAGAAAGTTAGTAAGCAAAATAAAGGTACTTATTTAATATGTATTTATATTCGCAATGTTGGCGGGTATAAAAATTTGACGAACGTATTATTAGAAATCTTTATAAATATTGATAAGCGTCTGTTTGAGGCGACCCTACGGTGACATTGCAAGTCTAATGCTGTTAATTCATTGACAAAAACAATTAAGACAGATTTTTTAAATTGAATTTGGTATTCACTATACATATTATAAAACAAACTCGTCCGCCGTGTCTGGCTGCTTGTTCGCAATAAACTGAAAAACTACTGAAACCCGACGCAATGGGCGTGCGCGAAGAGTCAAACATTACCATCCTAACTCTCTCGGGGCTCCAGATATATGGCCCACCAATAGTCCTGTAGTAGGCCGTTAATAGGCTGATATGATGAGATTAGAAAGGATGGTAATACCGCCGTTACTCCGATACCAGAGTATTATTTGTTAATAAGCAAGATACAATAAAGGCGGAGGCACAACAGCGGAGATAGGTAAGTACAACGGCGGTAGAGTGCTGAGTCGAGAATTTGAGATGCACCTTTATACCTTTAAAATTTTATCTAAGCTAATAATTAATTTGTTCTTTAATATCTCATAATTAAAATCATATTTACAGAGAGGCACCTTATTGACGTTTTCAGTTACATTTTATCCACGCCTGCTGCCAGAGAGATTATTCAATTCTCATCTTAGAGAAAATAATATTCCGCGCCTAACTAACACCGAACTGCGTAAGTATAAAAGTAATGCGGATTCAAGTTCAAGTTCGTCTATCTCAAGTAGCCTTGGTTTACAGGAACTTTGGAATTAACTAATTTAAATTTGTAGCGACTCTACCATCGGTTCGCAAGGTTGACAGCGATTTGGTACTTGTAGTTTTTAACAAAAAATATAACCGACTTTTTTTTTCTTACTTTTTGTGACAAATTTTTATTTTTTACATTTTAGTGATTTATCGCCATGTATCGTACTCGTACTATACTGTCATAGTATATTATACGGCACTTGTAGCCAAAAAGCTACCGATACTTACACAAAAACCGAAATCGCTGCAAGTGCGCCTATTAAATTTGAAGAGTTCCTTCAATTTTTCCAGGATATCATCATCAGATCCTAACATGATAACTATGGGACCATATTGGAATTGTGTCCTTTCTTTCAAATAAAGAATTATCAAAATCGGACAACTCTGTAAATAGTTATGCGTGGTCATGCAAAAAATATATATATATATACGTGTCGAATTAAGAACCTCCTCTGTTTTTTTTCGTCGGTTAAGAATGTTTTACACTGTGCAGTCATACGCCTCATGTTCAATTAGAAGTTTAATGCGACTTAGGTATACTTTTAACGGCTTCCGTGGAGCAATAGTATGCGCAATTGATTTATAAGACGGAAGTCCTGTTGAGTTCGGTACTAGGTTGGGCTGATTGAGATTTCCTGAAATGGTCTAGGTCTAGTTGGTGGCTACTTCGGCCACTTGGCTAGTTACCACTTCTTCTTCTTTCTTCCCGGGCTTTGCCACGATGGCAATGGCCACGATGTTGGCCGTTGTGCGTGATTCCTCCGTTGTAGGTCCCCTCTGGTTTATTCCA
Source organism: Mycalesis mineus (assembly GCA_034621355.1). Classification (NCBI taxonomy): domain Eukaryota; kingdom Metazoa; phylum Arthropoda; class Insecta; order Lepidoptera; family Nymphalidae; genus Mycalesis; species Mycalesis mineus. Next base: position 8,027,837 of record CM067886.1, on the reverse strand, counting down.
ACCAGCCGAGCTCGCTCCAGAAGCTTAGGAGGCCGCCCAGGTCGCCGATCGCCTCATGGAGTGTCGCTGAGGAACCAATGTAGGTAGCTCGTTGCTCCGACAAACTGCTGCATCTAAGCATAACATGTATCGGTGTCTCGTTTTCCTCCATGCAGGCTCTGCATAGAAGACTGTCAGTCATACCTAAAATTGAAAGGTGTTTGTTTAACATACAGTGGCCTGTTATAAGGCCTACTATTGTTCTCAACTTCATACGACTCAAGCGCATGAGTTTTTTCGTTAAGTTTGGATTTAAGTTTGGTAGTGCTTCCTTTGTGTGGTTGCACTCTGTTGTGTTGGCCCATAGTTCGGCATGAGCATTTATAGTTTGTTTATGTAGCTATGATTTATATTCGCTGAACGGTATGGGCGCTATTGGTTGTTGTGGCCTGCTACCTTCAGTGTTGCAGCTCGTTTTGCTAACTGGTCTGCCATATCATTACCTATTATTTTACTTCTTAACCATTGTAAAGTCATTGTGTTTCTGTCACTATGTATGATAATATTGAAATTTGTTATCTGTCTACTAGCCACAGCTATGGCTGCTGTTGTGATTCCAACGCAATCGGCCTGAAAGACTGAGTTGTGCTTACCGAGCGATCTTTATGTTCAGTTCCTGGCAGTATGAACCTGCTCCTGTTCCTCTGGTGGATTTTGATCCATCAGTGTACACATCAATAGTTACCACTTTACTGGCAAAGACTTACCGCCAAGAGATTTTGCGTTTTGGTACGATGTCGTGTAGAAACCGAAGGGTGTGAATCACATCCTACTCCGACACAGTTAGCTCCTAAGTCTTGTAGTAAATAAAAAAAATTATGACCATATCCTGATGTCAACAATGACACCAATCACGGCAGTGTATTCAAATGAACAACATATTAACTAACCGTTTTATGTCGATATTATGGTCATTGAATTATGTGATATTATCATAATGTCAACCAGTTATGATTATTATTATGTATTCATTTATTGTGATGCATTAATATCCTATACTCATCCTAGATTTTATGTTCAACTACTGCGTGTTTTTTAAAAAGATTAATTGAATATTGCTTGTGCTTTTTATCGGCTACCATACTTACCATAAGACTGACACACCACAACTTTGCTTGTTGCGGCAGAAATACGCTAATCTACAGCTTCCTCAGACGAACTGGAACGGGGAGCTATCCTATAACTATAAGTAAATACGAGCCGTAACTACGATCATAGTGGTTGTAGAGTTAAATACTGCAAGCAACGGGCGCAAGGTGTTAGGAACTACTGAAAAATTTACCTATTACTATGTTAATAAATAAATTGGGCACAAATGTCGTACTGAATTATCTTAGTCATAAGTTAGGGTACAGTTTTAACCATTCTCGTACCTTCGAAGTCAATTAGAACCGGAAACAAGGTGCTAAGTTTAATCAAAACGAAACCTCGGGCAAGAACAACTTTGTACGGCAACAAGGCCCCTAGCGAGCGAGAGTATAGTAGGTAGGGAGTATATACACATAATACGTTCATCCACTGTTTATCGTTGAATTAAAATATTGATTTTACATTGTTTCAATACATTTCAAGCATACCTTAGCTTCCATGTTTCTTTATTAAAGTATCAGGGCCCACGTTCGCCCTTTTCTGATAATAAAGATTCTAACTTTTTATTCAAATAATAATTAAATTTAAAACCTATATGAATACTTCTGTGTTTTGTCTTTACCGGGAGTGGATGTAATGTACAAATATAAGTAACCCCTTCCAACCTGCTGCTAGTGTGTATGAGACCAAAATAACGAATTAATTCTGTCACTCTGTCATCTGTATCACTTAAAACCTGTATTGGAACAGAGTAGTGGGTTTAAGGTCCATATTCCCTTTCCTAAAAAAGGAAGGCTTGGCCCTGTAGAGAGCCCTAAAATAGGCTGATTATTATGACAACTGTGTGTGTGTTCACTTACTGTGACAACACAAACAAGGAATGCTAGTAATATTAGAAGTCTCTATTATTTCCTATAAAGACGTGCGATGTCGCTAATTTCAGCGGATTTTTATATATCGCCTCTAATGTAGCTGTATCTACGTCAATCAGATTTTTGCGGTCATGTTAAATAGATAAGTAGTTATATTTAACATATTAATTAGATAATAATATTTGATAATAAAAATATTTACTTCTTTGATTTTTGTCAGACAGTTGGTAATATTTTACTTAACCGTGTTTATTACCTACATCATCATCATTCTTCTTCTTCATGAGTCGTTTCCTCAACATTGAAGATCGTGGCAACCCAACGATATGACTTTCTTAATAGTGGTACGCCATTTTTTTCTATTTGCAGCCGCACGATCGGCACTTGAAATGGGTGGTGCTAATACATCTCTTATTTGGTCCGTCCATCGTCTCGGGCTACGCCCGCGGGGTCGCTTTCCTTCGATCTTGCCAGTGACCACTAGTTTTTCAATGCTATCTGCGTTTTTCCTGGCAATGTGACCGAAGTAATCGTGCACTCTTCGCAGGCAGATGTTGGAGAGCCGTATCTTTATTTTTAATTAATTCAGAATGGAGACGTTTGTTCTGTGTTCGGTCCAAGATATATTAAGCATACGTCGTACCAGTACCTACCACATTTCAAATGCGTCAATTCTCTTCCGGTCGGCAGATTTGAGTGTCCATGTTTCGACTCCATATAGGAAGATGGAGAAAACAAGAGTGCGAACAAGAAGGTGCATTTTTGTCCACTGAGAAATGTTCTTGTCTTTCCATATTTGGACAGCTGTGACATGGCGCTTTTTTGCCATACCGATGCGGTGTCGGACTTCCGATTCACAGCCGCCTTTATTACTGATGGTAGAGCCTAGGTAAATGAAGTCTGCAACTATTTTTAAGCCTGTTTCCCGGTTAATTTCTAGCTTTTCAGATCGATCCACTATCATCAGCTTCGTTTTTGTCTCTGTTTATGGCAAGACCAAAGGAGTTGCTAACTGCTACCAATTTTCTTAAGAGAGTCGCCATCTCGTCCTCACTGCTTGCAATTAGGGTTATGTCATCGGCATACCTCAGATTGGTAAGTTTGCTATCACATCACACACATCCTATGCTGACTCCGCCTACCCGGCCTGCAAGCACTTCTCTCATGATGTACTCTCCATAGATGTTAAATAGGATAGGAGACAGTACATCCTTGGCGTACTCCTTTTCCGAATTGAAATGGTGCAGAGGTGTTGGCGCTGATCTTTCCATCCCCGAGCTATTTTGATAGAGAGAGTGTAAGAGAACGTTCAGGATCTTTTCTCTGGAACCTCTGCCTTTTACAAATCCACCTAGTTCCTGAGGTATTTGCAAGTCCAAAATATGTCGGAGTCGTTGATTAATAACATGTAGCAAAACTAAGCTTGCGTGAGATATCAACGATAGCTATAGTTCCCACATCATCATAATTATAAGCCAATTAGATATGGAGCGTAGACCCAATAAAAGTTGGCGGGCGTGTTTAAAGATTCAATATTTTTTAAATTATGAATAGTAGACTCCACTTGTAGATTACTTACTACTGATGGTATCGTGGATATCCTACTGGTATTTTCGTTAGATCAGTCTTATACAAATCTAATATGTGAAAACTGGCGTCATAGTGTTTGTTACCGAACTATTTCGAAATAGCGTGAGCGATGGTAGAGGGTGTCAGCTAGTATTTGTTTATAGCTTTGTTTCCAGAATACGTACCTACGTAAAAATTTTGTGTTAGTATAAAGATAGAAGAAGATAGAAGGTCATTGTTGTCGGAGTATGCCCGACTAGTTTCGAACTCATATGGTGCCTTATTAGTCATGAGCTCGTTCGTTCATGCAACGCGGCGTGAAGCAAACAGCGTAAACATGTAGCGTGCGAGAGAGTTAATATACTCGCAATAATTTAAATTATAATTTTAGTGATGGTATAGAACTGATTACTTATAGTTTAATAAGTACTGTAGAAGCTGGTCTAAAGGTCCAAGCTCTTGTATTAAGTTTTCGGATGTGATATGAAGGCTAAGTTACAAGTAACATATATATATTTTTTCACTTCGGAAAGTAGAGAATAAACTTTTTGAAAAAAGCTGATAAATAATAAAGAACATGCAATTAATCAGATAATAAAAAGTAAATTTTCACAAATAAAAACAAAAAATTTTTGTAAAAGATAAAAATAAAAAAAAAAATTGTTTTTGATATTTGATCATTAAAGGCCAAGGGGATATGGAGTGCGAATTCAATATTAAATATTATTATTTTTAATTCAGCATGCTAGACTACTCACATAATCGCTCAGGTGAGATAGCAGGCCAGTGCAAATTTGTCAATTAATACTTATAATTAATTAAAGCGGAATTAATTGATTAATAATTAATTAATTAATCACGGGCACCAATAACTTTCCGACTCCGCGTTTAGAATTTGTTAAACATTTTTTAAACCAAAGAAAAACTCAGAACTCGTCATCGCAGCCAGATAGGTTAACTTATCACTAGCCCATCGAGGCAGTCCAACTACGAGAATAGGATTAATATTAAAAAAATTGGTTTTAAATTACACACAAAGATGGATTATAGTTTGGATTGGAGCACACCGAATACTTGTCATTCCGATATTTCGACGGGAATATGGTATATACTCACATTAGAATATATCATATTCCCTGATGAAATAATTATGTATATCTAGTCAAATATGTACTTCATATTATAGGAAATATTATACAGTGGTTAAAGCTCTTGGTGACTATAGAGCCTTGCACGTGGCCCTGTTTTTAACCCCCGACGCAAAAAAGGCGGGGTGCTATAAGTTTGACGTGTGTGTGTAAATGTATGTGTATGTGTCTGTCTGTGGCATCGTAACTTCCAAACGGATGATCCGATTTTAATGCGTTTTTTTTGTTTGTAAGGTATATTAGACGAGAGCGTTCTTAGAAATGTTTGGTGGAAATCGGTTCAGGTCTTCAAGATCATCAGGTCGTTTGTTAGATGTGATAGAAATGTTACACGCTCAGTTTGCTTGAAAGCATGTGTGTGATCTGACATTTGAAACACTAATGTCTTCTGGAACCACTGAGCTGGTCTGATGATAAGGCTCGAAGGTAGGAGACGTAACCCTGGTCTACCTTTTTAGTAAACCCATCGAGTTTGGGCTCGTTGAATTTGTCTTGATTTTTCATGTTTCTAATTGACGAGGATCTGATGCTGGAAATGGGATGTGGCATATGAAACCCTGGAATGCCGGAATTAAACGTATAAACTGATTTATATTTTTGCTGAAGAATCACCAAAGTTTTATCTTTATAGCTAGATAGCACCTTGAATTATAATAATTCCTCTGTTTTATCAGATGCCAATTTCTCTATTTATGCGGGTTTTCTTGTAATTTCTTTTTTTTAATTAATCCTTTTTTTAAATCTAATCGATAACTTGGTTGCAAAATGTGTATCTTGTTTTAATATAAATATCTTTTTACGTCGTGAAACGGCTTGAATAGTAGAATACTACACTATGAAAAGTTTAAAATCCAAGATGGCCACCACAAATAAATGGTAAATTTGATTTTAGTCGGGGGTTTTTAAATTTTGGATTTAATATACTATAGTTACCTAATAGGGGCAATTAGTTTAATTTTCTTATTGTATTCTTTCTCAATAAAAACGAAATTAAAAAAAGTTAATTCCTTGAGCTTGGACCAATTAGTTTAATTTGCTTATTGTATTCTTTCTCAATAAAAAACGGAAATAAAAAAAAAGTTAATTCCTTGAGCTTCCATGTAATCTCGTAAACATATAAAAACAGCACGAATAGAACATAAAAACTTAATAATTATATATTGTACACGAACAGCGAGTGTGTGTTTTTACCGAATACAACATATTCTTGACTTTTAAACTCCCAAAATTATTTACTACCATGTTATTTCTATAATATATTAAGTTTTTGAACAAATTTCAAAAAAAAAAATATTTTGTTTATTAATGACCATTTGGCCGTTACTTTGCAGGCAAAGACGTACGAGTAGCAGTTGATATTATGTGGTCCAGAAACCAAAAGGTGTGTGGTGTGTGTACTCAATAAAAGAAAACAGTTTCATTTGTAAATTTTAAACAATAGAAATAGTAATAGCATCATTGATTAATCTCCAGGCTCTCACGAGTCTTTAGGATGCACGACAGGCGAGTAAAGCTCTAACCCTTGCAAAAAGATGTCTTACAAATTTACAATAGAAGTCTATCGGCGCTTAAAATATAGGAAGATTTTTTAATGAAAATCTCAGCGTTGTTGTTTAACTGATACTCTTTGCACTGTCTTGGGTATCAGATACTTATTATATTGGCTTTTATTTCTGTGTTTACGATGTCAAGCCAAAGAAGTACATTTATCGGCTGATGCAATGATGAATATACTAAAGTCGGAGTTTGATTACTTTTAAGTAATCAAACTAGCCAAAAAATACTTATAAATAAAAAATAAAATAAAAATAAAAAAGCCTTTATTTCTCCAATCTCTTACACTGTAGATACAAATTTCGTTAGTAAGGTTAGTTTATTGTTGCTTAATTCTAAGTTAGTAGTTGTTAATTTGAAAATAAAAAAAGCCCCTTCTCGGGTAAAGGCCTCCCCCAACCTCTTTCATCATTCCCTGTCTTTTGCAAGGTTCATCCAATTCTTTCCGGCAGTTTGTATGATGTCATCAGTCCAACGTTTGTTTGGCCTACCAACATTCCTTTTGCCTCCTGGTCTTGTCCATCCCTATGCTCTGTATCGTCCACCTTTCATCTGTGTAACGGGAGATGTGACCGGCCCACTTCCGCTTGAGTTCCAGTGCATGATTTAGTGCGTCTTTAATTTTTATTCGAAGCCTAATTTTTCACTCCTTATTTTGTGTATTTTTCTGATGCTTAACATACTTCTTTCTTTTGCTCTTTGTGTAGTTCGTATTTTTTTCTTGATTTTATTTGTGTATATCCAGGTTTGGCATCCATAGAGTAAGCTAGGAGGAGTAGGTAGGAGACAAGTATCGACTACGATCTTCTTTAAGTGTAAAGAATAATCTCCTTTTAAAATTTCTTTTTCCATGTTATGTTTATTCGTCTTTCAGTTTCCTCTTCATTTCTTGATTTTAGAAAGGATACTTGTTTGCCTAAATATATATATTTGTCTACATACTCTATGTTGTTTCCGTTTACTTTTATTGGGATCATTCTGCTATTAGTCATTATTTTTGTTTTCGTTGCGTTCATTTCTAAACCTATTTTAGTGCTTTCTACGTCTAGCGAGCGAATCATTTCTTGTAGTTCTGATGGTGTCTCATGTAGTAGTATAACATCATCGGCAAATTTGAGATAGTTTAGATAATTACAAGATACCATAATCCCTTTTTGGGTCCAGTTTAACTTACAAAATATGTTTTCCAGCACTGCAATAAATAGTTTTGGTGACAACGAGTCACCTTGTCTAACTCCTCTGTTTATTTTAATTGGTTCTCCTCTTTTCTCAAGTTTTACGGTGCTAGTACTATTTGCATAAATGTTTTTAATAATATTGATATATTTTTGTTCTACATGAGATACTTTCAATGCCTGCCAGATTGAGTTGTGTCTTATGCTGTCAAAGGCTTTGCTGTAATCAATGAATCCCAGGTAAAGAGGTCTATTAAACTCGGTATATTTCTCAATCACTTGTTCCAATGTCTGTATGTGATCAGTGGTACTGAATACCGAACGAAAGCCAGCTTGCTCTCTAGGTTGAGAAACATCAATTTTGGGAGTTATTTGTGCCCCCATACTTATTACATATTTAACACAACTGTTTAATTTGATAATAGATACAGAAAAAAGTACCGATGCAGTGGTGTGAATCCGACATAATATTACTTTATAAAAAAAAGGGAATCCGCTAGATATAGCAAATTATAGACCGATTAGCTTATTGGCCAGCAGTTACAAGCTATTCGCTTCAATAATCCTTAAAAAAATACTTACCTACCTATAATTTATAATTTCTTTGCTTAAAGTCAAAAATTTAGAAATATGCTTATTAGTCACATTAGAAAATTTTAAATGATTTACAATTGTTTACTTGCTTGTTTTTATTTGTAGTACTCAATGTAACTCACAATATAAATAAATAAATATTATAAGACAATTACACACATCTCTATATAGCCCCAAAGTAATTTATAACCCACTCATATATTATATAATTTATAAGTATATTATTCAGTTTTATTTATTTAATAAAAACAGATTCCGCTAATCCAATTCATACAAAACAACTTGCTCTTGAATTAAATCAAATCTATTTATAGAAATTGTTTTTCTAAAGAACTTCATGTTATGGAAAATAACCCAATTGACTGAGCCTGACGTTCGTTATATTAAGGGCCTACCATTGTAGAGATTCACGTTGTATTCTATACTGGCTTATCTCTTAAGTGTTTTCCAACAAGATCATAAAAGTTTGAACTATGAAAATAAGATTTGATTTTTAAAGTAAAACTTTTTCCGTCGCCTCACTTTTTTCGTACATCTATCGCATGGCTCGTAACAATCGGTTCATAGAACAACACAATGTTCCTTGTTCCAGGTTTTGGTCCAATATTGATTTTTGTTCTAGGTTTTTCATAGCGTCCGGAGTTGAGAAATCGGTTGTCACTCTCGTGCCTCAGACAGCAAGCTAAGTCAGCTCTGGTTATTAGTTGAGATTAAACCCAGGATCTCATGATTCGAAACTGCATAGACTTAACATTGAAATAAGAAAGTAAACTATATGTACCATACATACATACATAACATCACGCCTTATTCCCGTAGGAGTAGGCAGAGACTACATCCCTCCACCTGCCACGGTCCTTGCATATTTCCTTAGCTTCTTTCACTCTCATTAATCCTTTTATACAAGCTCGTCGGTTTAGGGTACTTTTGACCTGGCCATTATTTAAAATGTCCTGAATTTGGTCCAGGAACTTTCGCCTAGGCCTTCCCCTTCCAACATTTCCATTCACCCTCGCCTCATAAATCTCATTTGTTAATCTTGTTTCATCCGTTCTCTCTACATGCCCAAACCATCTAAGCATCCCTTTCACAATTTTAGTCACTACGTCTTCTTTTACGCCACATTTTTATCTTATCATACTATTTTTAACTCTGTCACACAGTTTTAACTCGCACATACTACATGCAATGCTTTCATCTCTACTGCATTTATTTTACTTTTGTGCTTCTTCTATCATACCCAACTTTCACTACCATACATAAGAGTGGGCACCAACACACCTCTATGCACAGCCAGTCTTGCCTTTTGAGACACTTTGTGGCTATTCATAAAAGCATGCAAAGCACCATTCATTACGTTCCCAGCATTTACTCTGCTTTAAATATCACTCTCACACGTTCAATATTTCGTAAATATACTACCCAGGTATACGAACTCTTATACTTTTACTTTGTAAAAGTAAGTAAGAAAAAGAGTAAAAGTACCATACAATATGTAAAATATCACCAAACGTTTACAATTCGCGAACACTGACCCTTAACCATTCATAATTTACATTCGTATGTATATCGATAAACAAAAGCAATCCTGTTTTTTACTAACGTACGTATTTGTGGTGAGCTTCTTCTAAAGTGGTTTTCACTTTAAATAACATCCAAAATAATTATACACATAAAACACGAAAATGATGCATACCTCGCACGTTTCCAGACATGATTTTTTTCCTTTATATATTCTGTTTTGTAACTGGCGGGTCGTGTATGGAAATCAATTAAGAAATGTTGAAGTCGAAAGACAAATGATAGATATAATAAGAAAACAACAAAAAACAAAGTAATAAACAAAGAATAATCTCAAAATCTGTGATCTGAAATAGGATTAAAAAGGGTGGTTTATAAAAGAAAACATTATTACGTTCTGGATTTAAAAAATACATTTACGTAATATGTAGATAGATATTTTATTGTTATATGCAAATAGGTACCTATACACAAATCGTTAATAAAACTAAAAAAATAAAAGTAAAACTACTGCGCGAGTTACGTGTTTCCCAATAAAAAACATGAATTTCTTAGATTGTTTAATTAATACAAAAATAAAGTTATTTTTAAAATAGGTAATTCCACTTAGGTAATTAAGTGACTGTGTGCGTAATAACACAAATTTTATTCTCTTTTTACCACTCAGGTAGGTACCAATTACTTATTTTAAACGTATTTATACCTGAGGGGTTTTCAGTCTTCAATTTGCGGTATTGATTAATTATATATCAGAATGTTCGAGAGTTCAAATACAAGATCAAAAACAGTTTTTTTTCAAGTTCAGTTACCTAATGCTGTTGACCTTTACTGGTCGTATTTTTTTAACTACTATAAGAACCGTTCAACCGATATATTATCTATGTAAACTATAATGTTATATTATACACCTTTTTTTGTATTACAGTAACAGTGATAATTTTCAACAGGTTTAACTGTATGGAATGTTTCTAAGACACTTGTATGGGACACTTATTGAAAAGTAAATAAGAACCGCTTCCTCGGTATTCTAATCATTAAGGTTTTTGTAAGATTATTTGATTTTATGGCAAAATAACTTGTTTTCTTATATATACATATAAATAAAATTAGTGTCTGTTTATAATATTGATTTAACCGTTTTTTAAACGACTTCAAAAAAAAAGGCGTTTCTCAATTCGACCGTATATATTTTTTTTTTTTATGTGTGTTCGCGCATAACTTCGTCGTTTATGAACCGATTTTGATAATTCTTTTTTTGTTGGAAAGTAGATAGTCCGGTGGTGGTACCATGATAAGGAAACCAGGATCTGATGATGGAATCCTGGAGAAACCGAGGGAAACTTTCAAAAATTGTAGGGACAACAAGTACGTTTGTTAATTTTTCTGATAAGTATTTAAAAGCACTACAATTTGATGAAGGTCTGGAGTCGATCTGATGATGGAGCCGATCTACATATAAGAGAACTCCTTGACGATTTACTGCATTTCCTTGTGTTTGGGCTCGATTAATTTGTCTTGATAAGAACTTTATATTAAGATGGGCTGTGACTGTCATTGAGGGTCTGGTGATGAAGACAAAGTACAGTTAAGGGAGCTCCGTAACGGCTTACAGTAGCTACCTTGTGTTTGGGCTTGATTAATTTGTCTCGGTGAGAAATTTACATTTAGATGGACTGTGACTGTCATTGAGGGTTTGGTGATGAAGACGAAGTACAGTTAAGGGAGCTCCGTAACGGCTTACAGTAGCTACCTTGTGTTTGGGCTTGATTAATTTGTCTCGATGAGAAATTTACATTTAGATGGACTGTGACTGTCATTGAGGGTCTGGTGATGAAGACAAAGTACAGTTAAGGGAGCTCCGTAACGGCTTACAGTAGCTACCTTGTATTTAGGCTTGATTAATTTGTCTCGATGAGAAATTTACATTTAGATAGACTGTGACTGTCATTGAAGGTCTGCAGATGAAGACGAAGAACAGTTAAGGGAGCTCTTTAACGGTTTACAGTAGCTACCTTGTGTTTGGGCTCAATTAAGTTGTCTCAATGAGAACTTTACATTTAGATGGGCTGTGACTGTCATCAAGGGTCTGGCGATGAAGACGAAGGACAGCTGAGGGAGCTCTTTAACGGTTTACAGTAACTACCTAGTGTTTGGGCTCGATTAATTTGTCTCAATGAGAACTTTACATTTAGATGGGCTGTGACTGTCATTGAGGGTCTGCAGATGAAGACGAAGGACAGTTAAGGGAGCTCTTTAACGGTTTACAGTAGCTACCTTGTGTTTGGGCTCGATTAATATGTATCAATGAGAAGTTTGTAATGTTATAAATTCCAGTTGGTTTAATGTTAACTAAGTCATGATATGATGATGAGATCTACGACAACTCGAGGAAACTCTTCAAACTTTATAGGCACATTTGTAGGGATATTGGAATGTTATAACTAGCTAGTGAATATTGGTACTTATGATTTAGTTCGAGTAGGTTCTTTAATATTTTCGTTGTTGATAAATCACTAAAAAGTATGAAATAAAAAAATTTTAACAAAAAATAAAAACGCCTTCAAAACGCACTAAAAAGTAAAAAATAACTACGTCATTTACTTACTTTAATTTACTTAATAACATCTATGAAGTCGGTGCCACCCGAGCTTTCTACTTTAAAGACTTTACCTAAACTTGGATGGCACCGACTTCACAGATGTTATTAAGTAAATTAAAGTAAGTAAATGACGTAGTTATTTTTTACTTTTTAGTGCGTTTTGAAGGCGTTTTTATTTTTTGTTAAAATTTTTTTACTAAATGCATATGAATATATATCATCATCATCATCATCAGCCATCATGCATCCACTGCTGGACGTAGGCCTCCTTCAAGCAGCGCCAATCCAGTCTATTACAGGCTTTCTGCATCCAATCGGTGCCAGCCACTCTCCGGATACCGTCGCTCCATCTAGTTGGGGGACGCTCACACTCCGCTTGCCGTGACGCGGTCTCCACTCCAGGACCTTTCGACTCTTAGAAGTAATGAACTGAAAAGAGAAAAACAAGTATCACTCTATCTATAGCAGTCGGGTTTTTGTTTTTATAATTATATTTTTTGTCATTGAAATCTGCGTCATGCCTGCGCTCTTACCGAATTTTAAATCACATGACGATACCGTATTCGTCATTGAAGGTAGATTTATTAACTTAATGTAAAATCTTGAATTTAACTGACTCAGGCCTCGAAATTAGAACATCATCTCCGTACGCGCATCTGAGCAAATAGACCAGCGAGACAGTGATAATGTCAATTATAAATAAACTTTGGGCACCACTAGACCAACGAGGCAGTCACGTTTACATATTACTGTTGAATAAAATGTAAATTATTTTGTATGGGCTTATGAATACTTCGGCAATCAATAGTACTTACTAAAAAGAGTTACATTATGACCGGTAAAAGCCATCTAATTCACTTATTTTTTAATAGAACAAAAAAGGCAAGAGACCTTTGTTTTGTAAAATTTGAAGTTCTAAAATTATCTGAAACTTGTTTATCTAACTAACTGTTACCGATTTCAAGTAATTCCAAAACTTTTTTTTACATTCACATTTTTTTTTCACTTACTTGTTGGTTGGATGGTTGATTGATTGGAGGTTGCGAAAATTAAAATCTTCACTCATTCTTTAGTTTGTTTATATCCAAAACGGATTTTTTTATATAAAATTAATTTTACACCTAATTTGACTAGCCCAATTAGTAAATCAATTTAATAAAGATATCTCGCTGTATTCACTCTTCCATTAAAAAGTCACGATATTTTCAGTCTACAAAACACTGTTTTCCAGTATTAGCAGTAAACAGTTACTTCAAGAACTTTAAGCCTGAAACCTTAAAAGTCCTGTGTCCAACCAGAGGTGTAGGAATTACACCGGCGACCATAGATTAAAGACTACTAGATAGAGCCCATAGCGTGTCCACTCGTGAGACAGCAAATCAGCCTTATTGACATGACATGTCGACATTTAAAGTACATCACAAAACGTTATGTTTTAAAATATCGTAAAATACGAAATATTACTTTATATAATATAGTTTAGTAAACGCATAATACATGAAATTTGCTAAAAAATAACATATCTAAGCTTTAAATCATCAATCAATGAAGTTTATGCCTACTCACGTATGAATCGTAATTCCTTCGATTTTCTGTTCGCTGCGACTGTTGCAGCCGAAAATATTACAACCCACCATAGCACGATAACATTTAAATTAATATCGTAACCGCAAAGTTATATTATTTATCAGCAAATTTAATAAAAAGCTAATAATTGCTCAGATATGTCCCTTGCTTGTCACAAACTCCACTCTTGACAAACAATAAAAACGAACACGCTGAAAGGGACAAAAAATAATCTTGTGTCACTTTCTAATAAAGGCCGAATGAAATAAGTCTGTCACGCTCTTGAACCTACAGCCGCGTTATGACTCCATCTAGTAGTCTTTAATCTATGCCGGCGACCATGCCCTTCAGACTGACACAACAATGTTGCTTGTCAGCAGAAATAGGCAAGATGGTTGTAGGTACTTCCCCGACAGAGCTCTGTCACAAAAAATCTAGGTACTGTTCTTAAAATGCTGATAAATATGAAACTGCATTTGTTAAATTATGTGAGAAGAGAAACAAATGAACCTACAGAGTCACCCATCGGAGGTAATTTCTGCAGTCAATTTAAAGGAATAAAGTTGCAAGAGGTAAGTTTATATTGAAAAACTTGTTAAATAAATTTTATATTATTTAGTTTCTCTTAATATTTAAAATGATTTAAGAATGTTAAATGTAAAGTTTAACATTAAATCTTTAACGTTGTTTACATTATTAAAATGGCAAAAATAGTTTTCCTGTTATTTCCTGTGCATGGATGATAATTTATTGATTGTTAAAATTTTATATCAATTTATCATTTTAACCCTAGGAAGATAATCATATTTTATAGTACGGGGATAGTCATGCGTAAAAATGACGAATGTTTTTGATTTGTATGTTATTATATATGCGCATATAATAAATTTTGACTCACTCGGTCGTTATATTATAATATCGGTGGGACTTACCTTATTGAAATATACACCACGTGGTAGGTCCCAGCGACGAATGAGATGCCCTAAACGCACAGCTATGGATTTGCGATAGTTAGAAAGACAGCGCAATTATTCGAAAACGCATGCGTAAATTTGACGCAGATTATCTTTCTAGGCTTAATGAGATACTAAAACTATACATATATATCAAAAGAAAAGATATAAGCAAGTGCGTGCAATATCGTCTTGATATTTTACCAACCAAGCTGCATATTTAACTAAGTTTTATTTTAGTTATAACTTTTATTTTGTATTATTTTATATTTTTATTTTTGTGTATATTTTGTACTGGGTTTATTTAATCTTTGAATAAAAATGATTATTATTATTTATTCAATATAAATTTAACTATTATTACATCTTATAGGTCATTCACCTTTACGTATTATAACTAAGTTTTTATGTCGTTAATCGGAAATTAATACGTTGGTCAAATAATAGGTAGCTAATAGGTAAAGGTGGACAATAAATCTTTTTTTACGATCTCTTTATTAGACTTTAACGACTTTAATTAAGAAAAAGGTTGTAGGTCGTGATTGGCCACAAGTGTGTCACTAAACCTTCATTCACAATATCAATAAAATAAAACCTCAACGGTTAAGGGGCTGGCTTTACCACTAAGATATCATGAGTTCCTAGTTATCGACCCCCGTGGCGCAGTGGTATGCGCGATGGATTTATAAGACGGAGGTCCTTAGTTCGATTCCCGGCAGGGCAGATTGAGATTTTTCTTAATTTCTCTTGGTCTGGCTGGTGGGAGGCTTTCGCTGTGGCTAGTTACCACCCTACCGACAAAGACGTACCGCCAAGCGATTTAGCGTTCCGGTACGATGTCGTGCAGAAACCGAAAGGTGTGTGGATTTTATCCTACTCAACAAATTAGCCTGCTTCCATCTTAGATTGCATCATCTCTTAACATCAGGTGTTAGCCAGGTGATAGAAGTCAAGGGCTAACTTGTAGTCGATAAAAAAAAATTCGATTATCGTACCTACTACTAACAGTCTTATAGGCAATGAAGAGAATCGTTAATTATTATTTTTTAAATATGGCTTACATTATGTTTGACGGCCTCTGTGGTGGAGTGGTATGCGTGGTGGATTTATAATACGGAAGTCCTGGGTTCGATTCCCGACAGGGTCGATTAGGATTTTCTAAATTGGTAGTCTGGCTGGTGGGAGGCTTCGGTCTAGTTACCACCCTACTGATAAAGACGTACCACCAACCTATTTAGCGTTCCGGGAAAATGTCCTGTAGAAACCGAAGGATTGTGGATATTATCCTACTCCTACCAAGTTAGCCCGCTTCCATCTTAGATTGCATCATCACTTACCATCAGGTGAGATTGCAGTCAAGGCTTGAACTTGTAGTGAATAAAAAAAGTTTTATTTTTAAAGCGAAAGCCAGAAGAGTTAACTTCAAATTTTGTCCAAACTAAAGCCATAAAGCTACAAATGCGGCGCAGCACGCAGAACTTAGAACACTTTCTGTGTGTAGTGGCTACATTGATAAAAGGAGGCTACATTGATGCAAGAGTATGAGGGCAACAGTTTTACTATAAGTTTTAAACAAACTTAAAATTGTCGTATTGGTATAAAATAAAGCACACTCAAACCGAAGTTTTACTATGCTTTACGATATAATGCCCATATCATATAAATAAAAAATTTTTAAACAAAAAATAGAACCGAACCAAAACTTTCTTCAATTTTCCTTTGGGACCATGTTGGAAGTTGACCCTTTCTAATAAAAAAAGAATTATCAAAATCGGACAACTCTGTAAAAAGTTATGTGTGGTCATATATACGTGTCGAATTGAGAACCTCTTCCGTTTTTTTCGTCGGTTAAATATCTGCGGTCACTATAATCAACATTATCACAACATATAAAAAAACCAACAAAACAATAACTACAAAAAATTATATTAGGTTTTTTTATTACAAGTAAATAAAATACAGTTTAATTTTCGGAGTAAATATCTCGTAATAATAGTAACGGGTATGGCAGTTTTTTAAGAACATATTATATTATATGTATACCTATATTTACTCTAATTGGAAGGCTAACTTTCCGTTGTTCTGTGGTTTTCCGTTGTTTTTATGACTTATTGGTCTTTAAAGAATTAAAAGCTAGTGTGGTGTGTTTGACAAAATTAATAGTTATAAAGCATTTTAAGTACAAGCTCTTATTTTAATGCTCTAGAGTCTAGAAAAATAAAAATAAAGTCTCAATCAAAATACACCTCTCGGTTTATTTTTTACAATTAAATAATCACTTACAATATTGCATAATGCTAAGCTAAGTACACGCTATTTTTTTTTATTGACTACAAGTTGGCCCTTGATAGCTATCATACCTGATGTTAAGTGATAATACAATCTAAGATAGAAGCGGACTAACTTGTTAGTGGATGTAAATCCACATCCTGTTGTTGTTTTTACATGACATAGTTTACCGGAACGCCAAATCGCTTGGCAGAACGTCTTTGTCGGTAGGGTGGTATTTCTCTGTGCGTCTGTTTGCGATATACCCAAAGTTCACTGAATGGATTTTCATGAGTTTTAACCGCAATTTCATCAGTTTTCCGGTTTAGTAAAGAAGGAAAGAGTTTTTTTTCAAAAGATCAAGAAGGGTTTTATGTTATTTAAATCCTCGTTTTCAGGGAAGTTATATAACTTCAAGAACTATTTAGCCAACACACTAGTTTATTTAATACCCGTATCATGATAGTGACGAAACGTTAACAATCAACTATTCACGTTCGAAATTCTGCCACATTGATCCAGTAGGTAGTTAGCCTAGAAGCCTTAAAAGCTCTAGGATTTGAAATATTGAACTTTTCATTTTTCTAAGAAATTCTCAGTACATTTTTGCCAGGACTTGAGATGTTGATAGGATAGCCCCCGTGTCTCAGACAGCAGGTTAAATCATCTGCCCTGGTCACCCTAAGCCCACCACCCCGCGTTGGCGCAACGTAGCAGCTGTTAGAAATCCCTTCTTATATAAGTGACGAATCCCATCTCAGTAATGGGCCATTAAAATAGACTGATAATTGAATAAAATCGAACTTAACACAATAGCGCACAACACTGCGTCACAAAGTTAGTAATGGTAATATGGAGGTAAGACTGCAAGCCAGTAATGCATAATTGAATGCAACTTTGCTATAATATTAGGATCAGTATTGTTACATAGACACCAACCTTAGTACAAAAACCATTCGTTGTATGTTTAACCGATTTTAAAACAAACAGGTTCTCAATTAGTCTTAAGAAGTATTTACTACCTATTTTTATTAAAAACTTAATGAATTCACTCAATAAAAATATCATGAAAAAATATTCGTGACATATTTTATAGTTTTGACATCGTGTGTGGGCGCTAAAATAAAAATTTAAAGTGTATACTGAAATATAATTATAATAATAATCAATAATAATATAAAAAATGGATCAGAAGCAACAAAGAAAACAAATAATAAAAAAGGCACGTCCAATCGCCATTGCAGATAACAACATAGAACCAAAATCGATGGAACCACCTATACAAGAGATTGTTAAAGCAAACTATTCAAATATACCCGAGCTTGAAGAAGAAACAAAAGTGGACGAAGTGAAAGACGATCAGAATCAATACATAGATACTGACGTATTTAAATCCGAAGTGGAGAGGTTCATAGAGATATCCAAATAC
The DNA here is from genome assembly GCA_034621355.1 of Mycalesis mineus. Classification (NCBI taxonomy): domain Eukaryota; kingdom Metazoa; phylum Arthropoda; class Insecta; order Lepidoptera; family Nymphalidae; genus Mycalesis; species Mycalesis mineus. The sequence continues at coordinate 8,009,461 of CM067886.1, read as the reverse complement.
TTCTCGAGCCCTTTAAGAAAAACAGCGTCCTATGTATGCGAAAATCGACTAGTATCATATCCAAATCCATATCGAATCGAATACAAACGTGGAAACATCATAACGGAACACATAAAGTTCAGCAATCTGACCCTCGAGCCGGTTTACGTTAAGCTTTATAAGCTCATACCGGATTTGGAACAACTCAAATATATCAATCTATCACTGTCGAGGTGTAAAAGGATACCGCCTGGTTTATCTTTCAACTTGGGGTTTGTGTATGATGACCTCAATGAAAAGCCTTCGTGCAACGCGAAAATGGTGTTTGTAGCTTCAAGAAAAACAACTACGCCTTGCTATCAGATATGCGAAATAGATTTACAAATAAGCGCACAGAAAATCCGACTTGTTACGGTTTGAATTATATTTGACTAATGAGAGTAATTAAAATTAATTTAATTTTACATTACAGTCGTTTTTAATATCCTGTTGGTGAGTTACTCATTACATGATATTGAGTGTGTATGTATTTTACCCGACTGTGTCGGAAGGAGCGAATTTTTTTCGAGCGTATGTATGTATGTATGTATGTATGCCCATTTCTTCGGCACGCACTACAGTCTAAACGACTGGATGTATTTTGATATATTGAGGTTTGAATTCGCCAGATTTATACTTAAAAATAATTTAAATCGATTGTAAATGGGTTTGATGTGTATATTTTTTTCTAAGTATTTCCTAAAATCGCCTACTATAATACATAACGGCGATAAGATGAAAATGAGCCTACAGTTATTTTCTTTTTCGTATGCAATAAAATAATAATTTTAAAATTGAGGTTAGGTCTATTTTTATCTTAAGTGGATTAGTCGATCTACTTTGTAGGACAAATCATAGCCAGCTCGTGTATAATGTGTGAGGGCAAAGAGTTCATCATTGCAAGGAAAACTAGTAGTTGAATGCGTTTAATTCATGAATAATACCGACCGGTGGAAGCTTAGATACTTGGAAAATCACACGTTTGTTACATCCGTACACAATGTGCCGGCAAATAATGTTAACGTAACTACTTATTTGTTTATTCTACTTGGCTTTATTAACAACAATTTATCTTGGTTGTTTGGATAACATTAGGTGTATAGTTAGGTATTATTATACAATTTTAAAAATTAAAATTTTGAATCCCCAGAATTAAATGTCAGAAATCTTTTCAAATAAAACAATATCAATATCTTCAGTTTACTTTGTCGAGCTTCATTTTAAATAAAAATATCCTCTCAGTTACGTCAGCTTTGAAAGAAATAATAATCGGTTCATCCGTTTAGAAGCTAAGACGGGGTAAGATGAATACAGACTCTTATAATGTTAGAAGATTATAAATAAAATAATTTAGGACATGTGTATAACATTTATCGATAATTTTATTTTTCTGACATGCCAGGGGTAGCGAATATTAAAACCTATAATTCAAATTTTCATTTCAGACCCCATTTTATTTGCCTATGAATTGGTATACTTAATTACTTTTAAGGATTACTGGAATGACACTTATTTGTACGTATTAACATAAAACATTCCTGTCGAATGTAATAGAATCAACACGTGCCTTATTCAACGAAGAAATATATATTATGGCATTTCAATATTAATAGTCTAAATATGTTAATTATATCAATTAAATTATGCATGCATTAACAACAGCGCAAAATTTAAATAGTCAGAACAACGTATACTTAGTATTGTATCGTTTTTATAATACTATAATAATATTCTTCTCGAGTCGCTTCCTCAGCTTTGAGGATCGTGGCACCCTAACGACAAAGCCTTCTTTATGGTGTTTCACCATTTCTTGCAGCCGCGCGAATAGCATTTGAGATGGGCGCGTCAACTGCCTGCTTTACTTGGTCCGGCCATCGTCTCGGGCTGCGTCCGCGGAGTCTCTTTCCCTTGATCTTGCCAGTGCCACCACAAGCTTTTCAATACTATCCGCGTTTTCCCTGGCAATGTGACCAAAGTACTCGAGTGTTCTCCGTAGACAGATATTGGAAAGACGCATCTTAACTTTTAATTTGTTTAGAATTGAGACATTAGTCCTGTGTTCGGGCCATGAAATATTTAGCATATTACTGTCATTTTACATATTACTTATCATTATATTGTGGTGGAAGTCTATAGCTGGACATCACCACCTTCTAAAGGTCGACTCTGTTACTTTTGGTAAGTTAAAGTCACTCGTTCTATCATTACAAAATCATTCATATTATTGTAAGGGAGGAAGCCTGGACTTTTACAGTTGGTAAAATAGTCTGTTATAGTTAAAATATATGGCCATAGTGAATGATAGAGTAGGAATGCTGAGAATTACCTAAATCGTAAGACCGAAGATGCTACATGTAATCTAAAAAAGTAATGATTAGTAGAAATAAACACCATCGTACAGAGCTCAGGCACAAACTCAGCCTTTTAACACTTATGTTTTTATTTTTATGTTTCACTTGCAATATATATATTTTTATTGTATAAATATTGTTGAGATATTCATCAACCATAAAATTTACCTAAAGTTTTTTCAACATTTTTTATGACAGACGATTTATTGTTTTGATTTCGTTATTCATTGTGTGATGAACACAAGTGGAAAAGAAACAGTGTTGGTCATTATTAATGAAACAATTTTTATGTATTTCTTGTACAATACGTTGATCGTAATCTACAACTACATTATTGTTAAAACCGATTAATTTACTATTACATACATACATACATACATCACGCCTTATTCCCGTAGGGGTAGGTAGAGACCACATCCCTCCATTTGCCAAGGTCCATATATGCATACTTCCTTAGCTTCTTCCAATCTCATTAATCCTTTCATCAATCCTCCTTTCGGTTTAGGGTACTCTTGACCTGGCCATTATGTAAAATGTCTTGAATTTGGTCCAGGAACATTCGCCTAGGCCTTCCCCTTCCAATATTTCCATTCATTCACTCTTTTGTTAATCTTCTTTCATCCATTCTCTCTACATGTCCAAACCATCTTAGCATCCCTTTCTCAATTTTAGTCACTACATCTTTTTTTACACTCCACTGTTCTCTTATCATACTATTTTTAACTCTGTCTCATAGTTTTAACCCGCACATACTGCTGAATGCTCTCATTTTTACCGCATTTATTTTACTTTTGTGCTTCTTCTGCCATACCCAACTTTTACTACCATACATAAGTGTGGGCACCAACACACCTCTATGCACAGCCAGTCTTGCCTTTTGGGACACTTTCTGGCTATTCATAAAAGCATGCAGAGCACCATTAATATTTCTTAAAAATTTGAAATAGTTAATTAGTGACTCGGTCCATCGTTTGCCTGTTGAGTGATTCTAAACCTTCTTATGAGGCTCAATTATAGATATAATTAGTATTTTTTAATATAATCATATAATATTTTATGAGAACATGCAATGTTCTTGTAAAAAATACAAACAGGTCACGAGAAGCCAATGAGATGATATGTATGTACTAAATACTATTATTTTGCCCGCCTCGGTATCTTCTTGATTTAATAGCTGTAATGAGAATGACTAGATGGATAATCTATTGCTAGTTATAGTCATAATGAAAGTATGTATAAAATATGTTAGGTTATCCGTGAAAATATCTTTACACCTATAGGCAATTTTTAGGCAATGCAAGTGTATTAAATAGTATTTCTCAATGACACTCGTGACGCATAGTACCTACTAGAACCTGTGCAAAAATATGTTTTGACAACCACCGTGGCACAGTGGTATGTGCGGTGGATTTGTAAGACGGAGGGCCTGGGTTCTATTCCCGGCGGGGCAGGTTGAGATTTTTCTTAATTTCTCTTGGTCTGGCTGGTCGGAGGCTTTCGCCGTGGCTAGTTACCACCCTACCGACAAAGACGTACCGCCAAGCGATTTAGCGTTCCGGTACGATGTCGTGTAAAAACCGAACGGGGTGTGGATTTACATCCTACTCCTAACAAGTTAGCCCGCTTCCATCTTAGATTGCATCATCACTTAACATCAGGTGTGATAGCAGTCAACTTGTAGTCGATAAAAAAAATCTTACAGTCGATAACCTTGAGGTAAGTACGAGGGGGTGTTTTTCAATTGAAACATTCCTAATGATGACATCTATTTCAGTTAAATTCAAAATCTTATCTAAATAATTAAATTGATGAAAATAATTTCATTTATTTACGAAGAAAAATATAAACAAAGCCAATAAGATAAACAGAACATAATAAATAGTTTTAATGTGTAAATTTTACTTATATTAAAATGCGGCTATTACCTTTATTAAAAACGGGTGAGTAGGTATTATTTCGTGAACAAAAATTTTGCCACTTTTTCAAGAATTATTTACTTGTTAGATTTAATTCATTTTTATAATTATTACTATGGTTAAAAAGCTGCCGCATACAGTAGTGATTATAGGTACATAACTAATTTAAATTATTATGTATGAGAGTTAAATATAATATTCAATGATTAATATTATCCCAAAAGTTTACTGCTTTAAAGCTTTTTTAAGAAGGCTGCCCTCTACCGGAAATAAAAGATCACTGTCATAGTGTTGAGTTGTTTATCAGGGCGATTTACATTAATATTTAGCAGTAGTAATAAAAAATATACGTACATGTAGGAAGGTGTATAGGTACCTAGTCCACTAACATCTTATTACATGTATTTAAAACTACTTTATTTTTCCGCATTCGATGTCCAATTTTTTGCCACATTTAAACAATCAGTCAATATGATTACTCGTAGTTAGGGGACATACACAGTTATGAATATATATAAATATAATATAAATTCTAATATAATATTGTGTTACAGTAGAAGGTTAAATAGTATAAAATGTTAAAACATTTAATGAAAACTACGACCTCATTTTCTCTGACCTCTATCTAACGATAAATAACACTCGTATTTTATATATAAAATACATAGCACACAAATTGACTGATCGATACCATCACCATTTCATCTTTACGAATCTATTAACGGTCCACACAGGGCCAGGCCTTCCTCGTTAGAGGAGTTGCGCTGTTTCATTTATTAAAGATCTCTATCAGATGTTGATAATAGTAATCAGGACAGACGGCTTAACGTGCCCTTCGAGGCACGGGGTATGACAAAACCAACTTCCCGATTACGGGCTTAGAATTTACTGAAAATGTCTTAGAAGAAAGAAAAACTCAGTATTATGAGACCCAACTCAGGATTCGAACACAGGACCTCGTGATCGAAGCCACATAGACTAATCATTAGTCACTAGACCAACGAGGCAGGCTGATCATGTATATGTCGTAGCCACATCGTAGATTTGCTCATTTCATGAAATGTTTGAGTAGATCATGAAATGGTGGCGTTTCATGAAATGTCTGCCTGTCTATTGGCCACATCATGATATGGTATGGGCAGATCAATGATACAAAATCGTTTCCTGGTGTGGCCAACTTAACGCGCGACTACTTCATTACTTCATGAAGTGGTCAAAATTATTTGATCATATCGTAAACTAGCTACACCCCGACTCAGAGTTTCCCGACTCGGATAGGTTAGGTTAGAGGCCTAAGGGCCTTAGCCTTCGTGGTTATTTTTTTTGTAAAACAACCCATAAATAGGAGCCCCGCGAATCGGGGCGGGGTGGGGCGATAAAATATTATGTTTAATTATTATTATGGCGTTCATAAATTGCATATAATTTCTGGGCAAACATTACCTCGCCCCTATTTATATGATTCGGCCAAACGTGGATGACAAAATCGTGAAACATAGACGATTTAACGATCTGGTCAAATTGAGTTGGCCACATCATGAAACGCGGCCATTTCATGAAATTCTCGAGCATTTCATGAAATGAGCAAATCTACGATTTGGCTGCGACAAATTTTGGGTATGATAAATTATAAAACTATTATACTAAGAGGATCAATTTTGGATGTAGTAAATAAAATATCTAAGGTGCTAAGTGCATTGGAACTATAGTACAAATTAGTAACGATTCTTATAGTCTAGACTCTAGAGCAATGACGTCTTACTAAACGTCTTAGGTCTAGAACTAATAAATGACGTAACCAAAAACCAGTAGTCAAGGTGGTGCCTTACTAATAATCTTAACTCAATAAAATAATGTATAAGTTTTATGTTGATATTAAGATCTGTTGCGATTTAATTCATATACCTACATAATACAATGATATATATTTTTTATTTTTCTACGATTTTATTAAATTATTAAAAATTTCAAATTCAGATCTGTCACGAAATTACGTACTTGTATTTACATTTCACTAAACTAAGGATTGCTCCGGTTTCGAGCATCTTTAGTTGTTGACTCTACAATGTTCGATTACGTAAACTTCATAAGTATGTACAGGTTTTTCTGTCGGATCTGGGTGACTTTGCTGGATTCGTTTTGTCGTTGCCGAACTTTCGCGGCAAAATATCAAAATTTATCTCTCTCTGCAGTCATTCCTCCATTTCTGAAGATCGCGGTCCTGGTAGAATTTCAACCTCGAACGGGTCCATTTTTTCCATTGGCTTCTATTGGTGGTCATCTTCGCTAACGTGTAGAAGTTTCCTTCAACTGGTCAGCTCATTGTGTTGGAGAGCGGCCACTCCGTCTTTTTCCGTCAGTGTAACAAGTTATGATCAATTTTTCTAGTTGCAGTCCTCCCGCCGCATAATGTGTCCGAAATAAACTATAGGTACGTTATACGTTAAACGTACCTATACGTTGGTAACATAAGGAGGAGAGCCTAACCTTCAGCCAAAGCTGCTTTTTCTTTCTTTCTTTCTTTTTTATACTAACTTCAAAATTAATTGCTTCTATTTATTATTTTACTACTTCACATTACCAAATCGAGCAGATATCACCAAAATTAACTCTTTAGTGAAAATGGACTGAAATTAACTTATGGCATTTCAAAGATTTCAAAGTCCTGTTTTATAGTATACATTTTTTAAAAAGGGTTGAACTATTATACTATGTACTTAATGGTTTTACTGCTTTTACCGTGGAAGGTTATAAAATGTATTAAAATACGTGTTTTAATATATTTTATATCCTTAGGTAGTATACCTTAGTAGGTAGGTAAACATACATAATTATTAATAATTAATTTTAACATAAAAATGAGTAAACCGCTTGTATATAAATTAATACCTACTTTTCAGCGTCTTTTCAATCATAATTATTTATTATGAAATAACTAATTAAATGTGTGGGTAGGTATAATTTTGAAGGTACACAAATAAAAAATATGCATAACCATCTATCTTTATTCTTCGCTGCTTTGTAAAAAAATATTTATACTATAGATACATATTTAAAATTAAACTTTGAATTTTACTAGCAGTATTAATATCTAACCGACGCAAAAACAGAGGAGCTGTTAGGTCGACGCCATATGCGTATTTTTAACGCTCATTTATTAATTTCTATATTTTTCTTAAATTTTAACCAAAATACAAATATAAAAATACAAAACTCTATTTAAAAATATGTTAACAGTTGTTATTATTACAGAGATGTGCTCTAAAGCTTTAATACAAGTTTAATATATATATACCAAAATAATACCTATTTATAAAAACTATTACAGGTTTTTATACAGTGATTTTTTTTCATTTTATATTCCACACAGGCTTACATTACGAGTCTACTAACGCCATCTAACTATGATTATAAGAACTTTTTCATGTGAATGTCGTCGTAACGTACAAACGTAACGTAAACGTGCAAACAACATACATGGAATAAGTAGTCGTTGACTCGTTGATATTTAAAGCTTTTACTAGATGGCGCTCTTACCAAAAAATGTATTGAATTTTTTAACTTTATTTGTATTTTTGTTTTCTAAGCGGTATACGCTTCTCATAATAATTAAATACGTTTTGAAATAATAATAATATGAATAAAAATAGTAACTAAATTAGTAGTGAATGAATGTGGCGCTGGCAAAACATTTACAGGCACTATTTTTTTAGATAACCTGAAAAATATATAAAGAAACGTTAATTTACATATTGCGGTTCCGTTTTTCTTAATTTATATTTTATAGTGTTTATTAATTTCTTTTTATTACAAATACATTTTTGATCTATTTTAAGAAACGTATATATTTTTACAATCGGCCAGAGCGGTACTGAATGGCGGAACTGAAACTTGCACCTATAAAAGTCTTCACACATAACGAGAAGCGTAAGAAGAATTTTTTACAGGAAGGATAATATACAAGTCTGATGACGTCACGCGCATTTCGTTGTTCCTGTTTCCCCATTCCTGAAGCCGTTCTTTTTCCGACGAGCCGAGAGTTTTTTGACGAGTTCCTATTTGTAGCTTCTTATGTCAGGCCGTCACTGTTGCTATACAAAGTAATAGCAGACACCCGCCCCAGTAAGGAAAATTAAATATTGCAGGTTTCCAAGAACGTTTTAAATCGTGACCCTTTTTAAAAGAAAAATGGCTACAACATTGAAAGATCTTCCAATCCTATTCTTCTATATATAGACCTAATGAAGAGGATTCCACGCATTACTTTGTTTAGGCAGCGTTTTAATGAAATTTTACAAGCATTGCGACACTTCGGGCAATTATCGTCACATTTGAGCCAATTTATATAAAATCCTAACAAATTGTACACTAAAAGCTTCCTCTTCCTGTATCTATTGGTGAAAACCAAGTGAAAATCCATTAAATATTGTTTGAGTTTATCGGGAACAAATAGAGAGACGCAATTATATTGTTATTTTGAAATTTAAATATTTGCTATTTCGTTAGGAGTTGTGTACAAACAAGCTTGAGTCGTAGGAACTTTCTTATTAGGACTTCGAAGTTCCGTTAGCTTGTAGTAGGACAACACAAGTGGAAGCAGGACTCGCAACAAATTCCTGCAATGAGTAGAAACGCCGACAAAGCCTACTGTAGTCAATAGGTTACATCATTAACTTTAAATCTCTAGAGTGTCTATTTATTGCATTTTCTGTATCTACGACAATAAAAACATGCCATATTTTTAATTTATACAGTTTTATACCAATTAAATTGAAATTAAAATATTATTTCAATCTATTTAGTATTACAAACGTGTAAAATAAGTCTTTATGTCTGTTACTTAGTCACGCCTAAACTACTGAACCGATTTAAATGAAATTATATCACAGAGATAGTTTAGAGCCTGAGAAAGGACATACTTTTTTCAAACTATCACAAAACAGAATTTCTTGGGGACGGAGTTGCGGCCGTTCGCTAGTTTTAAATAATTACACTTATTTGCTTAAAATAGATCAATAGAAACTGTTTTCTGAACCTATGATACAGACACTACTAACTGACAGACTTGATATTTCTCTTGTCCACTCGTGAGACAGCAAGACAACCTTATTGACAAGACATGTCAACATTTAAAGTACATCATGAAACTTTACGTTTTAAAATAACGTAAAATACGAAATATTGCTTTATATAAGATAGTTTAGTAAACGCATAATACATGAAATTTGCTAAAAAATAACATATCTAAGATTTAAATCATCAATCAATGAAGTTTATGCCTACTTACGTATGAAACGTAATTCCTTCGATTTTCCGTTCGCTGCGACTTTTGCAGCCGAAAATACTACAACCCACCATAGCACGATAACGTTTAAATTAATATCGTAACCGCAAAGTTTTATTATTTATAAGCAAATTTAATAAAAAGCTAATAATTGCTCAGATGTGTCCTTTGTTTGTCACAAACTCCACTCTTGACAAACAATAAAAACGAACACGCTGAAAGGGACAAAAAATAATCTTGTGTCACTTTCTAATAAAGGCCGAATGAAATAAGTCTGTCACGCTCTTGAACCTGCAGCCGCGTTATGACTCTATCTAGTAGTCTTTAATCTATGCTCGTATGGGATGTTACTTTAAATATTTTTCTTATGTAGATAGAATAAAAATAATTAATAATAATAGGAAGGTATAGAAATTTTATCCAGTCCTATACACTTAAATTAACGTTTTACAGATTGCATATAAAATGCTGTCTATCATCAGGGTCGTGAGAAAGCAAATGAACGGCCAGCACAACAAAGCCTACGATTACCAAGCCGCATCAGGGACGAGTGTAGGCCGGGGCGTCACGCGGCGTCTATTTGTGACTCATTGTTGCATGTCCGGAGCACATGACGCCTTTTAACGGGAGCTTTCCATCTCAACAGTCCGGCAGGATAACGGGAATTCTCCCTTCAATTTCAGTTTCGAACTCCTTTCGATTTCGACTCTTCTGTCGCCGTTAGCCGACCTCCAGCCCGCCTTGCGTCACCTCTGTGTAATCGAGTTTTAGAAAATGAAATTCAGCGCGCTCGTGTCCTTCTTTATATGGTAAAGTTATGCTCTTTCGGATGTTCGCTCGTGGTTACGGTTCTGTTGTGTCACGGCGCGGACCGGCGTCCTTTTGTCACGTTCGCTTTTACGAGTAGTTGCGTAAGCGAAGCTTCCACGGCGGTGACAGTTACGCGCCCTCATTCGTCTACCTGTAGTGATTTTCAATTTTAAATCCTTTCCAAATTGACGGAAATACAAGTATTTCAACTCCATAGTACTATCACTACATATAAACTAAGTCCTGTGCGGCTTCTGTCTGTCTCTTCGAGATAAACACAAGGACCACAGAACGGATTTTCATGCGGTTTCCACCATAATAATACAAATTGGAAGCTTTGGAAAATCTCAAGCTTTTATCTTTATCGCTGTCTAATTAGTTTGAGATATAACAAGAAATGTGGTTCTCTTTATTAGTACGAACTGCTAAAAACGTCCGGGATGGCATGTCTTCTAAGATAGCTTTTACCTTTAGTTTTTCAACAAAACAAACATTTTTTATTGGAAGGTTGTATTTCACGCGATCGAAGTTGTGTGCGTCTGTTAGTTTAATTTAAAATCGTTAACCAAAATTTCGTGTAAGTAATTAAATTAATATTTTTTTAGTACAAATTAAAATTGTCGTTCAATATAATGCAACAATTTGATCGTGTTCCAATTTACTCGTCAGCGTAGCGGAAATCCCAATCTCGTTTCATTGCATTTTTATCCATCTTAAAAAGCCACTTGTCATTGAGTTTATATTTAACGCTCTTGATTTACTACGAGATCAATAACCCTTCGAAAATAAAAAATAAATAGTTTGGTAAAGTGTTAAAGTATAAATATTCAAACGTCCAATTAATTTTGATGACATGATATGTCCGGCTTACAGTCTGTAAGTCATTAAAAATTAGTAAAAAGATTATTGAATTATGTGAATAACGCAGTTTTTTATTAAATACCTATAGAATATTTGATTTGGGAATTTATATTTAAGCATCGGACTAATGTAGGATCTGGTTGCCTGAAAGGACAATGCAATAAAGAAAATATTCGATTGATCAATATGATCGAATATTTTCATTATTTCGCTTTTAATAGAAGACAAATGTCGCTCTATGTATCTAGCACTTAACTATGATAACTTCTATAAGAAGTTTTTGCTTCAAAACTGGCCAAGCTGCGCACAAATAGTTCTTTACCATTAAATCAAACAGAAATACATGATCTTGAAAATTTCAACTAACTAGATATCATGGTTTATGAGACAGACATACATATAGACGGCGAGTGGAGACTTAGTAATAGAGTTCCATTTTTATCCCTTGGGTACCTACAAAACCATAAAAACTATTATAGGTATTTGCTAACAGATACCATAGCGGTGGAAAAAGAAAAATTGCAGAAAGCACTGGAATCCTTTCTAATAACCTCGTGATGTCCCGTTAACCACATCCGTATTTAGCCACTAATTACTATAGTAAAACAACTAAGTACATAATAAGATTAATTACATTACATTACAAATTAAAACAATAAAATAGTTCTTAAAATTATTGACTAATTTAATATTATTTAGTAATTCTAATCTTTCTGAAAATTCTTGTAGATGTTTTTATTTTACGATCTCAGAAACGGGTGAGATAAGTGTTTGCTTCTAGAATATACTATATTTAATTACATACATTCATAATATTCTCAGCTATAAAAAATATCCAAGAATAACCATAACGCCATCTCGTGCCTGTTTAATGATCTATTTAATATAAATAAGACGTGAATTCAGACAAACATGGTAGATAATATACCAAACGAAACCTCAAAATCTGGTATAGCTAATAAAGATACCCATAATATAATTATGTGCAAGCAATTTATTTTTAGTACTTAACTCCGATTCAAATTAATTTCACAGTAAAAACGATGTCATCTCATCAAATGCTTCCGCTTCTACGACGCCATTTTCCGAATATGCGTGCGAAAATATTCCGGGAGGAAGGGAGAAGGCTATATATTTCAGTTGGTCCGAAAGAGATGCCGAATGCTATGCTAGGCTGCCGCGGAGGTCAGGGAACCACAAGTGGGTCGCTCCATCCTTAGTCCACGACTTGAGCGACTATTGAACTTGGACGCCATGGTTGGAAACACGGTTTTTGAATATAGAACGTATTTCCATTTCTTATTCTTTCCATTATAATAACTAATGATATGTCCGAGCTCTTCCCTCATTTGCATATGTGTGATAACGAGTGAAATATTTGACAAACATTTGGACAAAAGCTTATGTTGAGATTGGTTGGATTATTTTAAGTCAAAGTTGTTTTTCGACCGGTTTAGTTGTGATGTAAACTTAGTAGAGCATTAATTATAAAAATATAAAATCTACTTGAAGGTGTATACGACTTAAATATCGCTTAATTATAATCGTACTTTCGAATTATTTTTTACTCCACTAAATACTTACTGCATCTTTATAAAACATCCTTTGTAATTTTTTCACCTAATTGAAATAGTCATAACTTAAAAATTAAATCTTTAAAATAAACGAATGAAAGATGAAAGTTTTAAATTTTTGTCAGGAAATAAGCTCCGAACTTAGCTGAAATTTTAATGCTATCACCATCTCACAATATTTTTATTAACAAGTTCCTACCTACTATTTTTTGATAAATAAAGATTTATTATTTATTTATACAAATAAATTAAAACACTTTCAAGCATTTTTACGTAGTTTTTATTATGTGTATTATGTAGTTTTTACTATGTATATTTACATACGTATCAACTTACTTGTAAGCTTTCTTACTACTTAAGTAATCATTTCATTAATAACATTTTTATACACCTTGCATTTTGATATGAGACCATTTTTTTAATTTCATTAAAAAATTTGAACATCAAAAATGCTTTGCTTTATTTTCCCATAAGTATATAAAAAATAAATAAATATAATAAATATTATAGGACAATACATACATCGATATATAGCCCCAAAACAGCATAGGTAGCTTGTGTTATGGGTACTACAATAACTGATAAATATTTTTATATATTTTATACATAAATATTTATAATATATAGTTAAACACCCAGACACTGAAAATCATCCATGCTCATCACACAAACATTTTTCAAGATGTGGGAATCGAATCCACAGACTAGAACACAGAAGCAGGGTCATTACCCACTGCGCCACTCGGCCGTCAAAAGTCACTACAATGATTTAACGATACAGATCGCACGTAGCATAGGCTTCACTCAAACTGATGCAGAGGCAAACCAATAGCAATATTCATCATAGGAATACATATGTGATTTCGAGCATGAGACGACGACGAACCCAAGACGGGTTCGAATCCTGTATCGCGTCGCGAAATAATTCTGAGCTTCTCATTCTTCTACTAAATTTTCAGAACATTGCTAACCCGAAGTCGGGAAGTTGGTGGTATTAGACCCCCGTGCCTCGGAGAGCATGTTAAGCCATAGATCCTGGTAACTATCATCAACATCTGATAGTAATCGTTAATAAATGAAACATTATCACCCAAAGCACGCCAACCCTTATTGGAGCATCGTGGTGGTCATTCATGTCATTCATTATAATTTCTAGTTCATTAACTTGACTCTTCGCTTCAGTTCTAGTCTGAGTTAATCTTTTGTAGAGCTCAAGATAAAATCGACAAAAATTTCGAGGAAGTACCACCATACCATTGTGAATTTGTGACTCATTTCGAAGGTAAATGTAATGGAACTCAAAATTCACGTCAAACGTAAGTTGGCCAAAGAGAAATGACCGCGGATGACCATTTCGGCAGTTCGTGATTGCGTCATTTAGTTTGCGACTGTGGAATTCAAATTCTATGAAATGGTAGTGACGACAGCAGCTATTTGTGTCACTCTCGAAATGTGATTTGGAGCTTAGACCTGCCACAATGCTCTATGGCAGTCTAATGATGATTTTACCCGACTGCCAAGAAGTGCAGCCAAGGGTTATTTTACGTAGTAAAGCGTTTGTATCTGGTAATGAAGTGAAACCTTCTTTCACCGAGTTGGATATTAAGAAATTAGAGCAACTAAATCATTTATTTTTTACTTTTTAGGCGTCACATAGTTTAAGCGTGCCTCCAAAAGTTGACGAGTCCTTCAATTTTCCCAGGACTTATGAAAGTAACATGATGAAATATTGGAATATGTTCTTTTAAAAAGTGATCGACGCAAACTCGTAAAAGTTTGGGGTATACACAAAAAAAAAAATTTGATTTAATTCTAATTCCAACTATGAAGTTTCCCGTCTGAAGAAGGGTAAGTAATTGCGTGTATCTTATTATTTATGCATGTATACTCTTTATTACCTCATACTTAGGATTTTTATAATTGAAATTATTTTTCCACGTTATTTAAAATGAACCATAGTTTGAAATTAAACAGTTTTTGATTGCAATTTATTTGGTCTAGCGGTTGCCAATACACTAACACGTGTAATTATGGTATCAAATTTTTCTAATTCTTGAAAGTCGATAAGTTAGTTGTTAGTTTAACATCTAATAGTGATCGTTAATAAATGAAACATTATCGGCCTAAGCCCGCCAACCCGAGTTGGAGCAGCGTGGTGGGTGTACGCTCCATATCCCCTCTCCTATAAGGAGGGAGGCCTGGTTCTGTAGTGGGCCGTTATCTTTTATTATTTATGCATTATACTCTTTATTACCTCATATCTTCCGAACGGATTTGTATAATTAAAATATAGTTTGATTTTATTTGATAACCCAAGTGTTCATAAAATTTTTTCAGGTTTTTTTTATCATAACAAGATGGCCATTGACTGCTGATGTTAAGTGATGATGCAGTCTCAGATGAAGCGGGCTAACTTGTTAGGAGTCTTGATTAATAAAAAATTAAAAATAACTCTATCTGCCCCGCCGGAAATCGAACCCAGGATCTCAGTCTAATAAATCCACCGCGCATACCACTGCACCACGGAGGTTATCATTTTTTCAGTTATTTTAAGGTAGTGATTTTCATTTTTTAACTTTTTATCACTATAAAAAACAAGATTCAGCTATGGATGATAAAGGATGGTTTAACACCACTAACTTTCCTGTCCTGTGTACTTCAGAGCAACAAGAATAAAAAATTTTAACAAAAAATAGAACCGACTCAAAACGCACTAAAAAGTAAAATATAACTGTGTCATTTAGTTGCCTTAATTTACTTAAGCATATCTATGAAGTCGGTGCCAGTCAAGTTTAAGGAACATTTATTTTACGTAGTAAAGCAGTTTGTGGGTTCTAGGTCTTCCTTAAAGTAGAAACCTTGGCTGGCACCGACTCCTAGATATACTTAAGTAAATTAAAGCAACTAAATGACACAGTTATTTTTTACTTTTTAGTGCATTTTGATTCGGTTCTATTTTTTGTTAAAAAATTTTATTTCTTACTTTTTAGTGATTTATCGCCACGTAACGTACTTGTACTATACTGTCATAGTATATTATACGATACTATTAGCCAAAAAGCTACCTATACCGAGACAAAGACCGAAATCGCTGTAAGCGTGCCTCCAAAATTTGAAGAGTTCCTTCAATTTCCCCAGGATATCATCATCAGATCCTAACATGATGACAATGGGACCACCTTGAAAGTATGCCCTTTCTAATAAAAAAGAATTAAGAACATCATCTACATCATCAACATAAGAAATCGGAAAAAAATATACGTGTCGAATTGAGAACCTCCTCTGTTTTTTTTTTCCTCGGTTAAAAAAGAGCGATATTTTTATAACTACGTTTATTATGTGTTCATATCGGTCCAAAATAGTCGGCCACACTCCGACAACAGTGAAGTGAGTTTCAGCCACTTATTATATTATTAATACGTCTATTTAAAGAATTTATAAGTAGGTATACATGCCATATTAGATATCTCCGAAGTCACATAAAAGTATTTCAACTAATATTTCGCTTTCTATAAGAATTCTGTAGCTGTTAGACATGGTAAAATGTTTCTTTAAATGACACAATAGTTCGAAGCGGCATTGTCTCAATTGCCCTTATTGAGTCAACAACGACAAAACATCTTTTGTCCTTAAACGGTCAAAGAAATGTTTAGAAATTATAAATTACAAACTGTCCTTAGAAACTGAAAGCGCAGTTAAAACGAAAGTAACGTATTGTCTTACAAAACCCCTTTGTTCTTTTGAAAAAAGTGGTACCAAAATGTTTGAAGTCAAAATACCCCGCAGTAGGCTAATTTACTTTGTTCCCTAATTCGAAATGGCCGAAAACGGTTGCATTTTATGATCCTTTTGAATCCATGTTACGATAGAATATGTATGGGTTTAGCTCCAATACATATTTTTCCGACATACGAGTAGGTAGGAAATGTGATAGGTATTCAATAATTCAATTTCCTGCGAATGTCGAAACGTTTGAATTTCGTAACTGCGCGCTATTGTATTCAAAGATCATACTTAGAAAATGGAAAATTATTCTTTTTGGTTTATAGTAATGAACGTAAAGTAATTTTTTCAGGCTTTGCTTTCAAATTAATTGCACTTTACAAATTAAGATTATTAAAAAATTTTACTTCATAATACAATAAAAGTTAAGATATAAAACAGTTACAAGACCTTACTTTTATGAAAAAAAGGTAATTTGAATATCAACTCTACATTAAAAAGAGGTCATGAAGATTTGAATTTACGTTCAATGGTATACCTAAGGCTTAGACCACAAATAGTTTTCAAAAGTATCTATAACATAAAAGTGATCTTAATTTTACTCGTTTTAAAGTGTTAAATTCTCTAACAAGTTTTTAGGTATTCTTTTAAGCCTATGGACAAGTTACTTTAGTTTAATGTTACTTACTTACTTACTATTGCCTGGGATATCACAAAATGAACATTTATCGCATGTTAGTAATAGTCCAAGACATACAGAACTGCAGCTAGAATAGTTATAGGAAAAAATCTAGAATCTGTATGACATTTGAGCATTTAAAAAATAATACTAGAATCTGTTACTGATTGATATATGACATCAGAGTCTAAATCACCAAAGAGATTGCGCTAAGGCACACTGGCATATGATCATTATGATGTAAAGAAGGATTAAAAGAACGGTAAAACGAATTCAAGTAAACATCAATTCTCACGCGTTACATACACGTCGCAGGTTTCTGCTAGTAACAAAAATATATAGTGCATGCCTAAATGTAAATATCTGTTTTTAACAATATTTTATATCTATTATTGATAAAATGCGACACAGGGAGCCGCTGGTCACAGGCAGCTTAGGATCGTTGTGTTTGGAAGTCCATGAAAAAGCAGTTTCTCTAGCAGTGAACGTCTATCGGTTGATGTGATTTTATTTCCTAAATTTGTCCTTTATTGATCTTCTAGTGCCTATAGAATATTTCAGACGAAGACATTAACTTTTTACTAAAACTTAAAGATCACAACATAACACAATACATACTTAATATAATCCTTTACAAGAAAATTTCGTTGTATGTTACTTCTGACAGACGTGACCGTCTAAGTCATAGACACAGAAGTAATTTTGTACGAGTTCCGTTTTTCCTCTTGACATACGGAACCCTAAAAAAGTTCCATACGACGAAAACAAAAATAAAACCCAGAATTTGCCAATCTATTCATAGAACGAAATTTGGTGTCAAACTCAAGTTGTTTTGTCCAAACATAATCATTTCAAAATTTATATATTTCAAGGAAATGTGCTTAAAACATATAATTTAAATAGCAAGTGTAACCGGGCTTTAGCCGTCGGGTGGTGATTGATAGGAGGCATCACGTTGGATCACATGTGTAACCGGGACCCGCGGCGCGACACGTGTGGAGGGACCTTGAGGCGGTTGTTGGCTGAGCTTACCATTCATGTATGCCTCTGGGTTTTTAGGCCGAGGGCCTGGATTGTTAATAAAAATATATTATTCCAGTGTCCAGAGATCTAAATAAATTATCCCGTCTACATAAATGAAAATTTAAATAGTTTATTTTAGTGTCAAGTAGTAGTGACTCGCTTGCGGTTTTGCTCGTGAAAATCCACCTATTTTGACGATCCATTGCAGGGTCAAGTCCTCCTTCTTCCTTTTATGGTCTCACCTAAGAAGATATATATATGGAGCTTAAAGCCATCTCGCTGTTCCATTGGAATTATTAAGGTTTGGGGAGCTTAATGTAATAATATTTGCCGTGTAAGAATACCACAATCGACTTAACATACACTCTTAGGCACGGAATTGTTCAACTGAGTTTCAGTTGATTTTTTCACCAAAAACTTCTTAAGTGATAGAAAATTTTATATTTCATAGCCAGACGTATGTAGGCTTATTCACTGGAACAGCAAGGCATTCATGATACTGTTAGCAACATTGAATACTGCGCTTCAAACAGCTAGAGTCTACGACGAAGATTAGACGAGAATCATTAAAAAAAGAATGTCCTCTGTGGCATTTTTGGCTTATATAAAAGGACGGTTTTAATAAACCGTCCTTTTATGTATTGCGGACATTATCAATTCCAGTTCTAGCATAGGCAGTTATGCTGCCAGTTAATTTTGTTAAAAGTTGAAGTGTAATAAAATGTAAATGCTCATTAAGTAAATTCTGTGATTACCGTCATATTGTTTCATTTTGATTTGATTTTAGAAAATTTGTATGTAATTAAAATGTGTTGATATTTTGATTAATGTTGTTTTCCTGCTCGTGCCTTTTAACCCCTTCTGATGATGTTTCTAATAATACAATATATATATATATATATATATAAAATAATTTATGTATTATTTTGATATATTTTAAGTGTAACAACAAGATACGGGAATTTCAATGTGCCGTTCTTACACAATTCTCTACATTATTTAAATACACAGGGTAACAATAACAAAGTTGGCATTATTACTACCCTTACTTACTCACTAGTAGGTAATTATGTACATGAAAAATTAACCGTAAACCTTTTGGAACCAAAATTCCAACTTTGAAATAACCTACCGTGCATAGAGCTTAATCTTATTACCCTAGAATTGGCGTGGTACAAAATAATTATAATAAACGACCCTTGCAATAATACCTACCATAGGTACCTACCTAAGTTTGTTTTATGCACATACCTTCAAGCTAAGCAAGATACACATCTATGACGTCATGTGGATTGTAAATTAGATGTAATTGTTTGCAGGCTGTATTTTTTTAAGAAATAATACCTAATGTATTTACATTTTTTGTATTTTTACATTTTTATGGAAAGGAAGAATCCTTTATCATTTTGATATTCCAGGTGTCCTTTGAATAATTAGGACACCTAATTTTAAAGTACAATAATAAAATTTCAGGTTTCATCGTTATGAAAATCATGTCTCATGGACTCGCACAAGACTCTTTACGTCGAATTTTACATACCTTTCGTTCGAAATACCTACCTGATTGATATTAAAGTTCGGTAATTTTTGAAAATCAGTGACAATTTCTTAAAGAAGCTTCTATCAGGAAGGACTAAGGATTAAGATAAGAATAAGTAATACAATAACAAGGACACTGCAATGTAGACATTCAATAATGAAGAAAGCGACGAAGATGGCTTAACGTTTTCTCCGAGGAATGGTGTTGTAATACCACCAATGTAGTATACTGTGTACTGAATCATAGAAGAATGAAAAACTCAGAATTAATCCAACGATCCGACCCAGTATTCGAAGCTAAACCCAGTGTTGACGAACGCGGCATTCAAAATCTGAAAGTTATCGTTAATAAATGAAACATTATCCATAACCTCCCTGTAGTGGGCCGTTTATAGGCTGATATTGGGAAAACTTTTATTTTCCTTTTGCAAATTTTCGTGCGCATTCTAAGATTCATTAAGATTAAATTATTAATTTACAAGAATAAAACAAAAAAATTAAAAGAAATATGTGATGTGTGTAAATGTGCTTAATAAATTAAGATTAAATATATTAGGTAGGTACTAATGTATCAATGTACAACTCTACTCGCATTGTATTGTGTTTGGAATTATTACAAAAATAGATTTGTTTAAAGTTGGTTTCAAAGCTACTTATTTTGTTTTAGAATTTATTAGTAATAATTTTCTTTCTTACAGGAATTCAGGTCTTTAGCATAAAGTACTTCAAATCGAATAAATGTACCCGAACATAATCTAATGAATTGAGTGAAGTGAATGATGGAAAATTTAATCAGTGTTTTACTCGGACACGGCTACTCTATTAGCATTAAACACTTAGCAATATAGTCGGTTCTCACGAATGCTTCGATAAATTCGAGGCACGTGCGTTACCGCGGTGCCTGCGAATGCCAGGACGAGCAATGTCGAATCGATAACTAACTGTACTCGTTGCCAAATATCGATTCAACGAGAAATCGTGACTGAGGCGAGAAGGACACAGCCGTATTACAAATAAGGACTCTGTAATGATTAAGACCCTAAAACGGGGTCGCGGGCATTGTAAAGTTTGGTTTGGTTCGAGGAGGTTGTTATTCCTTTACGAGCGAGCTACGGCTTCATAAAATAAATTAGGTTATTTTTATCCTCGCATTCATCTTGATCCTTTGTAGATTTCATTTCATTATCATCATTATCAGCCTATTGACGGCCCACTATAGGCCCAGGCCTCCGTCCTTATAGGAGAGGGGATATAGAGTGTTGAGCCACCACGCTGCTCCTATGCGGGTTGGCGGGCTGAGGGTTTCAGGAGGTTTTGAGGAGGGATGACAGTGACCGGGACCGACGTCTTAACGTGCTCTCCGAGGCATGGGGGTGTAACACCACCAACTTTCTGACTCCGGGCTTGGAATGTACTGAGATTTTCATAGAAGAATGAAAAACTCAGAAATATTCCGTGACCCGACTCAGGATTCGAACCCAGGACCTCTTGTTCGAAGCCAGATAGGCTAACCACTAGACCAACGAGGCAGTCAGATTTCATTTAATTAGGCATAATGGCTCAAAGCAGATTGATAAGCCAATGTGACTTTGGCCCATCAATCTGCTTTGAGGCAGCGTTTTGGGTTTATGCTCAGATTATTTTTCTAAAAAGTTCTATTTCTATTACATTTCCTCAGAGGCCATCACACAGTATGCCAGACTGAAGCATTTTTGACGGCATGATGAAGCAGTGGTATGCATGGTTGTCTTGGGTTCGATTCTCAGCTGTTTTTATTAAATATGTCCGGGTCTGGCTGGTGAAAGGTCCCGATCGAGGCTAGTTACCACCCTACAGACGAAGACGTAGGTACAAAGCGATTTAGCGTTCAGGGACGGTGTCGTATAGAATCCGAAGGGGCGTGGATTTTTTTTTATGACTACAAGTTTGCCCTTGACTGCTATCACACCTGATATTAAGTGATGATGCAATCTGAGATGGAAGCGGGCGAAGGGTGTTAGATTATACCCTTGTTCTTATAAGTTAGCCCGCTTCAATCAATAGAATCTCTATCTGCCTCGCTGGGAACGAAAGCTTATAAATCCACCGCGCAAACCACTGCGAGAAGAAGTTAGCCTGCTTCAATCATAGATTTCATCATCACTTAATATCAGGTGTGATAGCAGTCAAGGGCAAACTTGTAGTCATAAAAAAAAATCCACACACTAATCTTATCCGTAAGCTCCAAATCTTATCTCAAGGATGCCACAAATGCGTTACGGTTGCCGTTAAAAAAAATATGATTGTGTGTTAATCCGACTCAAAAATAAAAATAACTTAAATGGTCACAGAGTAACTGGACATAGTAGGAGGAAGCGAATAAAACTATCAGAGTAATGACGGCGTAAACTCCGCAATCTAGTTACCCTGAATGAGGATGCGCCATACCATACTCGTATAACTGGTTTCTTGTCTCTGAACGAAATGAGACATAACAGTTACGCCACAGCGATGTTTATGTTAAATCTCGCTTACCCTCCGGTGCGAATATTAAACAGCTCTATGTAGAGATATAACTTGTTTATGCGTAGATTGATATACGATTGTATTCAGGGGAGTAGCTCGTCATATCGCGATGTGGCGTTGGCATCTACGCATATAAACGAGTCAGAGAATTTGTTTAGAATGAAATATTGTTGTTATATTTATTTAAAAGTTGATGGTGGCACCCCCCTGTCTCGGAGAGCAAGTCACTATCATCAACATCGGATGGTGATCGTTAATAAATAAAACATTATCGCCCTAAGCCCGCCACCTCGCATTGGAGCAGCGTGGTGGGTCTACACTTCATATCCCATCTCCTATAGGGCTGGTCTGGCGGACGGATTATATAAATTCCTACCTAACTCTACGGTTTATGAATTCGTGAAAGTAGCTACTACCGCCTTTCTTATGTTTACCACAGAGTAGCATTGCTCTAATCATAAGATTAGCGTGCCAGTTTTATTAACTGATGAAAAAAAACGGAGGAGGTTCTCAATTCGACACGTATATATATTTTTTTATGTATTATTCTTTATATGTAGCCTTTTTTTATCTGAAAGGGGTTACAAGGTGTATTTTTTTTAGATTACATGAAATCCAAGGAAAAAAGGAACCCTTATTACTAACGCTATACTACTAATAAAATAATTAATACATAAATACTAATATTGGTAAAATGAATATAAGTATTAAATATATATATAAATACTACATATAAATAAAATAAAAAAATATTTATGATTGTAATGAAAGGTAATATTTATGAAGACGATTTTTAAAACTAATGACTGAAGGGTTATTTTCAAAAATGTTGTTGGGACCGAGCTATCGCAAAGGCGCACTGCCATCACCGAAAACGATTTAGCATAAAAGATAGTGTTATATGGAGGCACAGATAGGGAATTTAAATGGACACACGAATTTATGTATGTTTATAATCATTATCAGCCTAATTGAATGGTCCATAACAGGACCTGATCTTCCTTCTCATTGGAGAGAGCAGATGGAGCTTAAAAGCACGCTGATCCACAACTTAGAGCATACTTATAACTGCCATTACTCATCACTACATATTAAAAAATTTATAAGTACTCCTAAGTCTTCCAACGCGTCTGTCTGTTCGCTTTAACAACAAAGACTACTGCGGTTTTAGCCAGTAGATAGTTTTGTATAAATTGACTGAAATATAACAATAAACGCTGGAAGACTCGGATAAATTTAAGTCATCTGGAAGCTTTTATCGAAAACGCTGCTTTATCTATTTGAGATATACCTGACAAAACAATGTATGGAAATATTATTTCTCTTTATTAAGACTACGGAAAAGACCGCGGTGGCATATCTATCTTTTAAAGATAGTTCATTCTTTCTTTACAAAATGCTTACGTATTTTTTTTGTTTTTAGGTGTTCTTGGACGTTTGTAATAAACTATTTTGATTGCGAGCAAAGCCGCGGGCGTCTGCTAGTATGATATAAGTATAATAAAACGTCTTTAGAAAAATAAGACACGTCTTTTTATTTTATATACTAATATCACTGAATGGAATTTTGAATACAGTCGAATCATTATGTATTCGTACAACGATTCCGATTAAAAAACAACCGCGTTATTATTTCATTCAGAACTCACTCCTTTCTGACAAACAACTGAGGTCAATTGTCTAGAGGAACCAAACCCGTATAATTCAAATACTTCTTGTTTATATAAACAAAGCCGCAGTCAATCTGTCTTACTCCGTTCTGGGCAAGGTTACAGTGTATTACAGATGACTAGTGATGTGCAGCTTCTACCAAATTATACTTTTGTCGATTATATTTTACTAAAAATCCCTTTAATTATATTAACGACGACGACCTCCGTGGCGCAGTGGTATTCGTGGTTGGTTTATAAGACGGAGGTTCTGAGTTTGATCCCCGGAGAGGCAGATTGAGGTTTATTTCAATTTGTTTTGGTCTGGCTGGTGGAAGACTTTCGCCGTAGCTAGTTACCACCCTACTGACAAAGACGTACTGCCAAGCGATTTAGCATTCCGGTACGATGTCGTGTAGAAACCGAAAGGGGTGCGGATTTCCTCCAACTCCTAACAAGTTAGCCTGCTTCCATCTTAGATTGCATCATCACTTAACATCAGGTGTGATAGCAGTCAAGGGCCATTTTGTAGTCGATAAAAAAAATTAAGGTAGAAAATTAAATTAATTTTTCTATTGTACTGAAAGTTAACTTTACAATCAAAATTGTAGAGCAAGCAGCTCCGGCTGCGATTTCGTTACTCTAGGTGAAACTTGCGAAAATAATGTATGTAGAATTTTATTAAGATCAGTTGATAAATTGAAACGTGAATCAAATAATATAACTAGCATTAATTCTTGTTATGATTACATGTTACGTTTGTTTTGTGACAGTTTACGTTGACGTAGATATTTAAAATAAAATATTTAAAATTAATAAAATAAAATTATCTCCTTTTTGCACTATATTCTTAATCATGAGTTTGCTTACAAAATAAGACTTTATGCAATCATTTATAAGATATCAATTTTAAGAACTCCAAAGAGATTTAAAACTGGTCGGGCATTTTCGGAAAATATGACTTGTGTTGGTCCTTTCATTAATACAATAGTACATAGAAAGGCTTTAAAGTTAACTAATCTATGATTATATACTATGTTATTGCGTAAGTGTGCACTTTAAAGGCAACTCTTCTTTTTATTGGACCATTGTCCCCTAATACTAGTTTACAAAATGAGATTTTTCTTAATTTGTCTTGGTCTGGCTGGTGGGAGGCTTTTCGCCATAGCTAGTTACCACCGTACCGACAAATACGTACCGCCATGCGATTTAACAAGTTAGCACACTTCCATCTTAGATTGCATCATCACTTAACAGGTGTGATAGCAGTCAAGGGCCGACTTGTAGTCAATAAAAAAAACATTGAGCTCGACATCGAAAATATGCATTTTAAAACAATATTTCACATCACTAACACACCATGTTAATTGGACAAAGCCACCAGCCTTCAACAAAGCGATATAAGCCACGCTACCATGGCCATTAGTCATGAACCCACACTATATACATAACTGTGCAATTTAATATATGTGTATAAGGTTGTATCTTGTTCAAGGCCACAATGAGGTCAAAACATTATTCTAGGAAACATTTTCAAATTAAACTGTAAGTTAGTATAACTGCGCTATTGCAGATGATTCAGCATTATACGAGTGTAGAATATTTCTTTAAGATGTTTCTAGATGCAATACGGGTGACGCAACCGCGTAAGATACCGTTATGGAGGTAAAAAAGGTGGATTTACTGAAAAGGCGTTCGTTATTTTCATTAGCGGTCGGTTGAGTGCAATCAATAACGTAAGCGTTGCACTTATTCGTCACACGTCTCTTTCTGAGTGCCTGTGATAGCCAGACCTTCGTGATTTTAAAAAGGCTTAAAGTTTTTCTACCCATGTTTCTACCATAGGTAAATACGATAAGGAACTTGCAATATATGCATGTTGTGAGTTTAGTTTAAAGTTTAACTGTTGAAATTAGGACGTGGTGGTTTTACAACATAGCCGGTTTCAGATCGTCAACTGTCTAAGTATCAACTATCATATATTTTTTTATATTGTCCCCTGCGAAATGATAAATAATGATCAGACTGTAAGGATCTTTATTAAAGAATTAATACGAAGCGGTCGCCAGATAAAGTTGAAAGATTCAAAGAAAGAAGGCAGAAGCATAAGCATAAATGATAAAAGATTGTAACTTTTAGCTATTATAAAACTATGAAACTCTCTTAGCTGCATCCAATTTTAAATTTCTGAGTTAAAATCATTACCGAAATGGTAACGATTTAAAGTTTTCAATAATTTATTACTTTATGATATTTTCATAAACACTTGTAGACTAAGCGTTTCTACTTGAAAAACTCGAATTTGAGTTTTAGTATGAAAATGTCGGAGGTCTGGCCATCACAGGCTCCTAGTCTTATTTCGGAATGTAGAATGGCAGCGCTAGTTCCACGTAATCTCTGATTGGCGGTACCGTTGGTCGACATCCCGTGCGACTGCAGACGACACTCGTCTATTATGTTGCGTTGCCTCATACAAATATCTTCGCCATGCGAGTATAATGTTCGTAACGTGGAACGTAGAGTAAATTGCAAGTAACCAATATTAAACCTTGTTTAATGTTGCATTGCTCTGGTATTTGACTGGCCAGTGTGCTAAGTAGTGCCAACAATTTTATTTGAGGATCGTAGCAAATTAAGCGTTTTAATAAATGTAAATTTTAAATTTACATAATAAACTAGGGCTTATTTCTCAAATTAATAAATCAATTTAATTTGATATGAGTCGACTAATCGAAATAAACATATTGATCCAAACCAAGCATCAAAATCTTAAATCACGCACTAATGAGAGCAATACTCATTGCGCTAAGATTGTCAAGGTACACACAGTTAACTGCTCGTTATAAAGTCAATAATGTTCCGCCAGCCGTGACTGCCAGTAATCATCTCAGTAAAGTAACACTTAGCTAATGAGCTAGTGGTAGAAATGATCGACTCGTTAGAACATGTGGTAAATGAGTAAAGCTTTAAGAATAAGTACAGTGTAGTTGCAAGAATTGAGACTAAGAATGTCGTTACTAGTAGTATGGAAATCTGTTCACAAATGTAGTCTCAGTAAATATTAAACAATTAAATAGTAGAGTGTATAATTATAAACAAAAATGCGTTATTATTAATTACAAACGAAAACTTCAATGTGTATGTGTGAGAACAAAGGATACATCCGGCTCGCCTAAGGCCGTTATACCTAAAGCCCTAATGTGGTGTGCACGGTTTAACCTTTTAAAACGTCTAAAGAGAAATATACTCGCCAATTATCCACAGACTTTGACAGCACTCATTACGATGTCACGAATAATTGAATTCGATACAAACATATCGGTTGCATTGGACGAAGAAACAGGAACTTCGTTACTTCGAAAATATTAGTGCAAACATTATCGCGAGGTATACAGCTTAGGGATAGGTATAAATCTTGTAAGGAAGCCAAACTCAAAAGTCATGTGTATTATGTTAGCTTTAATTGTTTTCACTTTGTATCTTGACAGTCAACCAATAACAGAAAGTACTCTACTGTGGTAGCTTTGGTATCGACTGCCCGTTCTTCCCAGCAGACTCTGTCTTCAGATCATCTGGACTTCTGAGAGACTTGACTTTTCAAAACGATTTGTATAATATCTGAAGTGAAATAAATGTCTGAATTTAAATAAGCTGAGCCTAAAGCAGACTTAAGACAGGTTCATAAAATCATGACATCCAAGTATAGTGGATGAAATAATAAATAATTGCTTCTAAAGACATAATCAATCATATTACACCAAAACATCCACAAGCTTGCTAACAAACTTTCCGAGCAATGTTGTCGGCAAGTTGTCGGCAAGTTGTCGGCAAGTAGCGGTGCGGCTAACGGCGCTACACGTAACACGTTATGTCACTTGGCCTTGGCCTAGC
This sequence comes from Mycalesis mineus, assembly GCA_034621355.1. NCBI lineage: Eukaryota > Metazoa > Arthropoda > Insecta > Lepidoptera > Nymphalidae > Mycalesis > Mycalesis mineus. The sequence continues at coordinate 7,981,638 of CM067886.1, read as the reverse complement.
GCTTGTTGCGGCGCCCTCATATACACTGGATGCCAACTCGATAACATTCTATGACGTCGTCATTGAACTATTTTTATTATTATACCTAAATTTATTATTATTTTGTAATTTGTATACATTATCTTTATTTGTCAATTACGTGCAGATCGAAGAGACATTTGGATAGAAGTAGGCGTTACTATCATCAACATCTGATAGTGATCGCTTATAAATGAAACATTATCATAAGCCCGCCAACCTGCATTGGAGCAGAGTGGTGGGTCTATGCTTCATTACCTATTGCTCTTCTATAAGGAGGGAGGCCTGGCTCTGTAGTAGGCCGTTAATAGGCTGATAATGATAATAATGATAATGAGGTTACTTTGCTTTGATTAAAATTAGTATACAATTTATTTTGATATTTTCACGAAAAATCTACGATTCAAAGCGTACGAACGTTTTATTTCATAACCGTTGCATCATAAACGTTGCAGCACACATTAACTCTACAATGTTAACTAGCAATTAAATATTGCGCACATCCAACATCGAAACATCCGTACTGATGTCTCGTTAAGTTAATACAAAGTCGGAAAAAATAATTGTCTCGAGTTTAGACCTTAGTATACCTAATATAGAAATCGTGCCCTCAGTCGCCAGACAACCATTTTTATCAACCCTTCGCCAGAAATCCTTACAGATTATAATATCCTTGGAAAGGAGTGCCACAAAGCCAAAAAACTGACGAGTAAGGACATAATTTCTCAAAATAAAGCCTTCCTACCGCTGCATGGTAGAGGTATATTATGTGTTTAATACTAACCCAGTGTATGTGAATAGAGCCTTCACGCAATGGCCTGCTATTTTACTGCGTTCAGTCATATAGTGTTATTGATTCAAGGTCGCACAATTTCGTCACCCAATTAACAACACAATAACGCCGATAAGCAATTACGAACCTGTTTGTATGCCGCCATTGTTCCTGATATGTGTATGATACTTAATTTTATATGCATTGCATAATTGAACTGCGAGTAGGTACGTAAATACGATGAACTTGCCCGACTTTTTAAATTTATACATATGTTTTCAGTTCTAGAATGGATTTAATTATTTTGTATTAATTTATTTGCAGACCTCAGTTTAAACAACTTACAGATAAAAAGATTTAGGTGTAAAGACAAAGAAAAATACTTTTTTCAATAAAACAGATATAGATGTACTATGGTTATTTTAGGCTGTTGCAGCATATAAACAGGCACAAATATACGAAAAAATTGTAACGACATCCTGGGTTCATGAAAATCAGTTTCAGGCTTTCGTTAGTATTTTCTTTTAAAAATATAACTTAATTTCACCTATTATATAAAAAATAACAAACTATAAAATAAAAGACAATTCACATGGCCAAAACGTATCTACTACGGCTAACGACTGTCACGTAAATAACTATTTTTCTATGAAAACATGAAATATTTTAGATTCAGTGCCTGTGATAAATAAATTACGGTTAAGGATAGGCTGATTGAGCATCTAGAATCCTAGACCCGTGAATCTTTCAGGTTTTATAAAATAACAAACTGACTATCACAGGCGCAGTGATCCTAATAACAGCCTTGCTTGTCTACCTATACCTAGTCTACATATTTTACGTACACATTCTTTGGCTGGAACCAAGTTGAGGCAAGTAATAAAGCTTTTCTTTCTTTCAAGAAATTCTCCCAGCATTACACCCTATACCTATAAGCAACTAAACGACATTATTAAGTAAAGCAGCACCGTTCTACCGTGAGACTAATATGAAATCTCGTATTTCCTTTTTCTTCAAGTTACATGGCATTGGCACAGTAAAATACCGTTAATTAATACGCGTAACATTTACAGCAGTCTTATAGCACTACTATGTGTTGTGCTATCTCTGTGTAGGTATTGCAGTGCAATGTGCAGTGTTGCTGTTTAATTAGACGATGGTTTACCATTAAAGGTAAATCACAGAAATATCCAAATTTTAAAACATATTGTACAGTTGTTTTCTGATCGAAATATTTTTGAATACATACATAAAAAACTTTATTATGTTTTCCAGAAAATAAAGCTACTAATTAAAAACATTTCTTTTAAATTATCCATTTAAAAATGCTGTTATCGTTGAAATTTCGCCAATAATAAAAAAAAATAAAGGCCTATCCGTTTGAAAAATTACTTTTTCTATTTTGAATAAGTTAAAGAACTTGCGAAAAAACGGCAATTAATGGCTTCTGTTAAAATGTAGAGAACTAGGTACCTGTTGTTCAAGGTCGTTGACTTAACATCAATACATCACTACAAGTTAGACTGTTGACTGCAATTACACCTGGTCGCAAGTGATGATGCCATTCTGTTTCATACCGGGACCCTAAATCACTTGCCAACTAGCCACAGCCGAAGCCTCCAGCCAGAGCTGGAACAGTGAAGAAAATCTCAATAGGTACAGCCGAGAATCGAACCTAGCTCTACGCAGGCCGTTAAAAAAGTCGTTTCAAAAAAGAAGAACTTGTGTTTACTGTCTTAAATTTGAAACTTTTTACGTATTCCTGACTTATTTGTTTGTCAATGGGGCCAATCGCCACGCTCATATAAATACTAAGTAGGTACCTTTACAAAGAACTTTACTTACGAATACCTACTTGAAACTTGTCAAACATTCTTTGAATAAACAAACACTTCGTGTGTTACTTCGATCGAAATAGTAATAAAAATTTGACTAAAATATTTTGTTGATTAGAGTATATTAATGTCAAAAACCATCGTTTCAAAGAAAACTTATCGCTTGACAACGGTCTTAAATGGCAATACAGTTTGAAATGTAGTAAAACATGGAATAGATAAAGATTATTTAACCTGTTTCCGTTGCTGATTTCTATAAGTAGATATAAGGCATCGTAATCTGTTAGGACGCTTTGCTTAGTCGAACTAAATCACTTTGCGGTACGTTTAGGATCATAGCTCATTAGGGCCACCCTGGACCCGACCCGCATCGCCTCGTCGCTAGGCGTCCACTAGTAGTCGACAGATGGACGCCGCGTTGTCACCAGTGAACCTCACGTGATCAACGAATTCCTGAGTAGCAACTAACCAAAAAGGGCAACGTTTGGCCCCAGCCCCAGGTGTGCACGTGTGTTCAGTGATGTCAAATTTTACAATCCGTGAATTGGCCCTCATAGCTATTAGTCCTGATGATTATGAAAATGTATGAAAGGTTGATGGAGAGCGCCGCATCGCACTCGCGTGGACCGCACGTTGTCAGCTCGCGGTGCACGCGAGGCAAGCATAACAACAGCGAGCTATCATCGAGTGGTCCACTCGCAGTCCGCGCGTGTACACCTCGAGAGCGAGGGGATATACGAATCCATACGAAAAATACTCCCACTCGAGGCGAGGCGGTGCGGCTCTGGTCACAGGTGGCCCTAATGAGCTATGAACTTTATAAAGATTGAGTTGTGGTATCTACGACGTATCTAAGCCTACCTTTTATAAATTCAGAAAAATTAAAACAGTTAATCCCTAAGTTACCTATTTTTAATGCCCACTTCTACAAAGATATCTTCTTGTTCAATAGGATATTGAAAACTTCAAATATTTTTCTTTTACTTTACAAACTTTTCCATTATAAAACGAGACATTTGGGCATGCCTCATTTTTTAATTGAAAATTTTTACTAAAAATGTTTTTTGTAACAATTCAATTCGCATTTCCAATCACGTGTGAATGCAAAATTGTTTTGATAGCCAACGTGAATATTTTATGACCCTTTTGCATTTATATTAACAAATAGTTAGGTATAGTATGAAATCTCTAATGTTTACAACATTAGCTGTTTCATGTTCAATTCGATCCCTCAATTAGAATTGCAAAATCAATCATTATACGGTCAAACACACAGGTGAAAAGGTCCTTCAATGACATCAGTTCATTAGCTAGCAGTTAGCACGCGTTCAGTTGGGACTAGTTATGCCCTGTGGTTTACCTGACGTAAAAATGCCTCTCGAGGCTTGAACTATCAAATGCAAGATGTAGATTCTGATGGGGTTGCAGTGAGTCGCGGGTATTATAATTTGATTTAGACGTATAATTACTAAAACTTAGTTAAAATAAACAAAAAAAATCTTATTAAAGTTTTATACATCATTTAAAGTATTAGGAAAAAAACTGAACTTTCGGTAAATAATGTAATAAAATTCTGTTCAACTTTGAATCTACTTTGAATAACTTTTGTAGGACTAGCCATCATATTGACTAACAAGCGAATCTCTATACAGAGTCATAAATTAGTTTTCCCGGTACTGCGCTTGAGCATAGTGCAAAAATTATTTGCGAGATTGAGTATACGATTTTATAATCTCATCCCAAAGGAAGTACTGGACTTGCCTTTAGAAAAATTTAAAAAATGTGTTAAAAGCCATTTACTAAGTAAAGGTTACTATAAAATTAATGACTTTATTAACGACAAATATACTTGGAAGCAATCAGCTGTTCTTGCTACACACAAGACGGGATAACCAAAATTATAATTTGTAGAATACAAATTGTAACATTGATTTTTAAAAAGAGCAACAGCGGAATTTCTTGCCGGTTCTTCTCCGCAGGATTTGCCTTCCGAACCGGTGGTAGAGTCACTACGTACTGACAGACTTGACGTTTCAAAAGTGCTTTTCCTACTTGAAATAAATGATTATGAATTTGAATCAGCTAGTTAACGATCCGACAATTATATAATTTATTCAATTAATCATTTATTTTCTCAGAATGTGGTACGGTACATGCAACATAATACATAGGTTTTAAAAGTAATTATACCGATTTACATGTCCTGCGTAAGCTAGCATTGAAGTGGAACCCAATGCAAAAAGTAAGAATTTTTGCTTCATCAACATGGGAATGTTAGAAGGGGAAGACCAAGAAGTACGTTTCTGGATCCATTCCAGGACATTCTGATTATTTGCCAGGTCAAAAATACCCTAAACCGACTTACTTGTATGAAAGGTTTAATGATTTTGAATGAAGTGAGAGTGCTGCAAGGAGCGTGGCAAGTGGAAGGACGTGGTCTCTGCCTACCCCTATGGGAATAAGGCGTGATGGTATGTATGTATGTATAACATTTCGTCAATCTTACGTGTACAATCACGCAAAGATAAACATCAAATAAACATATAGATACCAAAAAATAAAGTTAAAGGTACCTCAAAACTCTAAGAGATGGCGTTACAAAATCATTAGAAGTACAAAAATACTACCTTGAAATAGCATCAAGAAAAGTGATTTGTATTCACCTCCATACTTGTGCTTTTTAAAGTTGTAATATCGTCATCATAGGCAATAGTTAGGTCCCACTGCAATTAAATCTACCACCACACTACTTGAATGTGGATTGGCGAGCTTAAACTGATGATAGTATAATGTTTAACTCTGTAACAATATATAAAAGGAACGCCACGCGGCTTTAATGTAAATTAGCGAGCTTAAGCTGATGATAGTAATAATGTTTGACTCTGTAGAGATCGTTATCATTAATGTTAATGGCTAGGATCGACGACTGAACATGCTGGAAGGCACGGAGTACCTATACTGTAGGGTTGAAAAAAGAACGAATATCAATTTTAAAATAATTAATACACCGCGTCCAATTAGACGCAAGTACAAAACGAAGTACATTTACAAAGCGGTTGCTGTAAAAGTCAACATTCAACGCACGGGCAGGTGGCAGTGTAAAAACAACATGTTAGACTACTCAATTTTAATGCTTTATGACAAAATAGTACGACTCAATTAGTTAAAAGCTTCAATTTTAATGATTAAATATAATTGTTTTGTAAATATTAAAATTTTTGGGTACGTGCTTTAGCTTTAGGTTTTGCCCATTATTTAGTTCGCAAGTAGGTAATAGTTATTTCATCCCTCAAGATCAGACCAGATTCCGTTTAATTTCCGCTTTAAAGATATGCCCAGTTCTGTAGCCCAGAGAACGTGTATGCAAAATTCCATGATCAAAGTAAAATTGTTAATCAAGAAAGCTTCATTTTTCATCAAGAAAAGTTAAGTTTGATGACATAACTTTTTTAGAAATAAAGAATAATTTTATAAAATTTCATCGCATGATATTTATCTACATTTTATATTGAATATACATTGTACATTTAAATAAATCATGTCTAGTAACTTTCAAAGCATAAAATTTAATTACAAAATAAATATACATGATTTACGCAACGATTATACATTATTTATTTAATGACCTAAAATAAATTCCCACCACCTCCATTTAAATTAGGAACTTTTTGCATTTACAATATCGAATGACGCGAATTCAAAAGTGTGCGAATATGGTAAACAGCGATCGTGTTACACAATATATAAACAAGCGAATACATAACCGTAAGTTAGCAGACATGCAACAGGCATAATCAAGTGCTGGCAATCGCTAATTCAGACCTTGACCGTGACTGCGCAGCGGTGCGCTCCACTCCCGCGCGCCTCTACCACCTCCTTCGTGCTCGAACCGCAAACACTATAATATAATACGAGTGTTTTATTTGTTACCTACTAAAACTAGTCCTCTCAGAGGTTTATGTCATATTTTGAAACACTTCTGTACACGATTAACAATAAATTAACCAATATATTTAATCTATCACTATTACGTGTAAAACAACTAGTAAACTTTGCCTTGTGTGCAACCAGTATTTTAGAAACTTGAAAAATGCATATATTTTGTAAATATTTTTTACACAGTATATACACAAGCGATCACATAACAGAAAGTTAGTTAGTTGTTTATGCCTTTTAATGTCTGTAACAGGCATAAACATGTGCTGGCAATCACTAATTCAGACCTTGACCGTGATTGCGCTGCGGTGTGCTCCCGGCTCCACTCCCGCGCGCCTTTACCACCACTTTCGTACTCTTACCCTAAAGACTATGATTATAAAGCGAGTATTTAATATAGTACCTACTAAAACTTATTTCTGTTTTTCATAGCCATATAAGTTTAATTCACATATTTAGAGCATTGTGCAAGTAGTTTAGCATTACGTTAATCTGTAATCTGAAGAAATTGCCTACCCAGCTATCACTAGTCGTCACTGAGATCAAATTAGTTTTCTGTTTTGATTACCTTTCAAGAATGTTATTTTGCGAAATATATTTGTTTTCATGATGTATACTTCTATACTTCTATAGTTATATATTTCACTTCACACTATATTTTCACTTCCAATTCAATTCATCAATAAAATATAAATCATAAAGTGTGCAACGATATTATACCTAATGCACTATCTACACTGTGCTTGTTGCATGAGTATTCTTCGCGGCGTTTGTAGCGCACTTGGGCGCAATTTGCCGCGCTGAATTATTACCGTCGCTTGTGTAATGCAGCGTAATAAAGTGTTATAAAGTTTTATCATTCTATTTCCTTGCGTGCCGTGTCTATAATTTTATCAATTATACTTTGTCTGAAATTTTATCAGTATTAGTTTTAAAAATATAACCAATCATATTATTCTCTTACATTCAAAATCAAGTTCATTTATTTTAACGTAGATTTAGGTACTTAAATTCTTTGTATGTCAAACTGTTAATTTTTACTATCATCGGAGTCGGGTTTATTCGACAAAACTAGACAAAATTAATTAAACCCACTTCCAGTCATAATTTTTTAACAAATTAAGTTGGATAGAAGCAGGCATTACATTGCGAAAGATTCTTAAAAATAACTATTAATTTATTTAATTTGCTATTTTCCACGATAAACGGAAAAATATAGCGACTTGGTTACTCAGATCCGTCAAAAAAAAGAGAAATATGTCGAAAGAGGGTCAGACATAGTGAATAAAATAATAGGGTAATCCTTTGTATTTAGAGTAATTATAACTAAACTACAAATAGATAACTGAAAGAATAATTAACAGCAACTTAATTAATAGTGAATTACTACTGGCAAATTATGGTATTACAATGATGCGTAACGTCTCGTGTTAATTAATGCAACCCCAAGACACCGCGACTCAAGCTGAGAGTAATAATTAATTCGTTTGCACAAATTAATTAAGCGAAATCAAAGTACAACGTCTGCACCGCGCCACGCCAGAGCCTAGACTGCCCACCAGTTGTAGACCCGCTCCTTTTATACCACTTAGAATGACTCAAGTAGTGCGCAGTAACGATGCGCAGCCGCAAGAGGGCGTAGCTGGTGCACGTGCAGTTCACAGACTTCTTTCTATTCGCGTACGATGACGCAGGCGCCGTCAAATATAATAAATAAATTAGTTTTTCACCATCGTACGTTGTAGAGTTTACCACATCCTTCGGTTTCGAAGTGAAACGTACATTGGAGCTTATTCTGTCAGATATGGGCCACGTTGTCAATTGGATGTATCCTTTTATCGCAGAAAATATTAGTTATTTGTAAATTTTGTCTCCGCGAGGAATTAGAAAATTATTAGCTGACTGTATTACAACATTTATAAATCTGAAATCATAAAGGACATTGCCAAAATTTGCCCCAGACTGTCTAAACTTATGCTTATATTTAACTGTTTTATTTAAATACACAATGCATTTTCAACAACTACCCATGTTTCATAGCAATCACTTGAAAATATATCAAAAAAATAAAAATTTCAATCGATTTTTTGTGTTTTGAATTACGTGACCGTCGTCGTAGTATAAACAGTCATCTTTTTCAACCTTCATAACTTTTTCCTGCGACTGCATAGCTACATACAACTTTGTTTTTCTATAAATATAAAATTTGCACTATTTAATGACATAATTATATATCATTACTGGGCAGCCTGGGGTACACTTCCATACAATTTTTGGCAACGTCCTTTGACAAGCAAGAATCGTAAAATTAAAATATCTTTATACCTATAGATTAAGTACTTTTAAAAGTTTATTTCTGCATCTATTTTTGTTTTTTTACGCATAAATGTAAAATCGTAGGTTAAAATATATGAACCACATTATAATCAACATCTGCGTTGTAATACTACGAAATATATTGAACAAATAAATTGTGATTGCCAGATAAGATCTGGGAACACGGACAATTGTAATATAGCACTACGCAGAAAGGAAACAATAGTACTTAGGTACATACTCCGCGGCAGGTTCTTGTTGCCATGTTGCCTACAACAAAAACTCCAGATCGTAGTTAAATAATTTAGATTAGCCCTTTTATTATTGTTTCGACGTTATCTGCGTATGCAATGCGTTAATCTGGACTTTTACCTAAACATACCTAGGTATTGGATTTAAGAAGATTTGATATACCTAGCTAATTTAAGCTTACATTAAAACCAACGACCTAAAGAAGTAAATTGTATTGTACACAACGATTATTGAAGTGAAACTTTTGAAGTGTAACATTTTTTCGTTACGCGTCACATTTTTCCGTTTCGCGCTATCCTTTGACTTATGGAAGTGACGTGATAAATATTGTTATATTGAAGTCATCAGCAAAATCAAAGGGTATTTTAATTCTAATTCCAGTGAATTTCTAAAAAAAGTAAGTAATTACGACATCAATGATAGTAATAATTCTATTACAATTAATGAAATTCAATAATAATCTTTCTTAGTATTTATATCTATAATAATAAAAGCCTTTTATTAAACTTTATCTAATTTAACTTTATTTAACCAATTTCTGTAAAGTTGCATATAGTAAATTATTTTTTGAAAAATAACGTCATAAAAAAGTTTCACTTCTTACGAGTGTACGCTAGTACACGCACACATTTTTTTTAAATTAACTTGTACCAAAAATCTCTCCAAATCTCTCATGTACGACCCTATTCGTGGCACTAAAACCTTTTTGTTCCCCTCAACAAAGGTACTAAGTTGTAATTTAGTTGACGGCTAATAAAATTAACAATTAATATGATCTAGAAAAGTAGCACCTGGGAGTGAATTTAAGAATGTATAAGTTTGTAAGTTATTTTTACGTATTGTCATCTCATACCATTTATATTCAAATAGACGTAGGCGTTATTGGTGGAAGTTCATTATAGACAGTGAATTGTTGTTAACCGACGAAAAAAACGGAGGAGGTTCTCTATTCGACATGTATATTTTTTTATGTATGTTTTTTACGCATAATTTTTTACAGAGTTGTCCGATTTTAATAATTCTTTTTTTATAAAAAGGGCACACTTCTAATATGGCCCCATAGTCATTAGGATCTGATGATGATATCCTGGGAAAATTGAAGGAAGTTTTGAGTCGGTCCTATTTTTCGTTCAAAATTTATTTTTACTTTTTAGTGCGTTTTGAGTCGGTTCTATTTTTTGTTAATTTTAGTTAAGTATTTCACCTCATTTTCAAACCTTCATTGTATTTCTGTGTTTCTTAAAAAAACCTTAAATGTTTTCAATCTGTAAAAATACCTACATCTTTCGCTCTCATCTTTTTCTCGCTATCGATAAAAGCTTCCAAGTACATACTAGATACTCGTATATACCTAGCAGTTTCAAAGTTCATTTCTGGACGTTGTTTTTATCGGAGCCTGCGACCGGTTCGCATCCTGTTTGTCCCGTGCTGCGAACAAGTAACGCAACATTGTGAATATCGGCGGGATTGTGTTTCAACAATCGGAATCGGTTGCAAGCTTTCATTACTATATTTGCAAGCTTACTTTGCATTGTCAACCTAAATTGATAAAGGAAATATACTAGTGTCTAAAATTAATTGTGAAAATGTTCACACATTACTGTATAATATTATATTATATTATTTTGTTTGCGGAATATTATATATATTTATTTTGTGACGAATTCAAAAATTACAAAACAGACCACCAGCTCAAACATGACAGTAATTATTTGAAGATTCGAAACAATCAAGAGCTTTCATCGAAAGCTTTGCCCTTTAATAGAAGAACAATGTATGGTTCTCTTTATAAGGACCACAAAAAGCCCATATATTTCTTTTAAGGATTATTTACTACACTGACGCTTCCTCTCTTTTAAAGAAGTATTTAAATTTTTTTGATGTTGATGGAAGGCCGCCTGATGATACTGATTTTATCATTGTCTGCAAGTCATCAATAACGGCTGATAACTTTAACTTTAGATTTAATATAAACTGTAGTATTTTAAAACCGATCGCAGTTTATAAATTGCAAGTAACAAGTATACGCGGCAGAATAGCAATAAGCAGTTTATCACCCATCGGTGAAGTTAATTGAAGGAGAAAAATGCGCAGTCTATTGATAGTTGCTTGTAAGTATTATGGCAGCCTCCGAGCTATGCAGTCTTTTTTTAGTACAACCAGCAGGTGTTATTTCTATTAAAAGTTAGTTTATAAGAGGGAGTTATTGTGGAAGTATGAAATTATGTATATTGGTATTCGCACCTACCTTCTTGAATGTGTTTATAATTGAATAATTAATGGTTTTCTTTACTTGGTTGTATTTTTTTACACTGGATTTGTTAAGTAATAGTGAGATGCAGTGGTAGAGGTTATTCAACCTGTATCACTACCAAGGAATGTGAACTGCTCTGCCGACAGGCTGGTAATTACGGTCAAACTTACTATCAAATACCTGAACACAACAATGTGGATAATTTTAATTTGGATAGATAAGTAACTCCTGGTTATACTTAACTTTCACTTACTATAACTTTGATTTCTGAACGAAATCACTAAATCGCTTCGCGGCACGTCTTTACCATTAGGGTGGCGACCAGCCACGGCCGAAGGCAGACTTGGACATTACTGATATAAGGTAATATAGTTAAGTATAAATAGCAAATTTCTTTTTAGGTCATACATATAATTTCAAAGTTTAAGATACAATAACACAAATGCAACGTTCTAATAAGTAAGCAAAGCCATGGAGTCTACAAAGGCGGTGTCACGACGGACGACAAAATATTAAATGTGCTAAATTCGACAGAGCAAGTCAAACTGGACGTGACATACCACTATTGAGTTGTTTGAACTGTGGAATAGGGTTGTCGGTTTTCGAAGTTTTAGCGAAAATGTACCTGGAAAGGAGACTAGGCAATATACATGACAATAGATCGATGTGTAAGTGACGAATGGGACCACTAAAAGACTAATAGTGGGGCGTGATAAGATCACCCTCTTTCTGAAATAATGCACCCATGATACGGTACCACAGACGTTAGGCAAAGATCTATGAAAAAAGTCTAATATTAACCTACCTAAATGCTTTGTATTACATAAGATAAACTGCCTCCTAGATCCAGTACCTTTTTTTTTCGCTCGGAAATGCACCCCGGAAGGAGGCTCCGCAACGCAGTCTGCGTCCCAGTGTGTGCGTCCTAATTGGGACGTCAAAGGATCGAGGAAGCAGACACTGACGTCCCGACGTGCTCGTCGGTGCACTCAGTGGTGTCTACAGGGGTGGTAGAAGATGCGCATTTCGGCGTCTCCTACCACCCGTTCTTCTTCTGCGGAGCGGGTGAGCAGCCGATGACGGCAAGATTCAGTACCTAGGTAGCCAATTAAAAACACAATTTTGATCATGAGGTTTAATCTTAGGTCCAGCCATGGTTTGTATGTAGGTATGTGGTAAATATATAAAAATATTATTACAAATCTTTCAAGTACCAACCTTAGTTTAGATAAATATTGCGTATCCTCATATAGTACGGTACTAACGAGTGAATTTCATACATATTATGTACTTAGTTACGATTTGATATTATAACTAGACATATTTTTTTAATTTGGCAAAAATAATATACCTTTCGGTAAATAATAAATCGGTATTGTTCTTTACAAATTACCAATGATTGATTGAGATTATTTATTTTTATTGGAGTATATTTGATGTACAAAAAAAATATTTTAAAAACGCAAATGAAATTTTATTCTAGTTTGACCCATTTCCAAAATTTTTAAAATAGTTCTTTTAAGTATTACCTATCTTGTATGATGAAGGCAAAATTAGGATTGATAACTCAATTTCAGTAAGCCGGTACCGATTTCATTAGGCTAAAATCTAAAATTAAGTTTCATAGTCCAAAAGTAAAACTGTAAATTTTCTTCGACACAAAACTGTCAGATCATTGCCTATATTAGTACTGTCATCTTAGCGCAGGTTTTTCACTTGGACAAAAAAGAGGAGTGTATTACTCATCTTTAAAACTCTTGAGTAAACCTACGTGAATCAGTGTTGTGAAATTCCACATTTTCATTTTTTTTATATAAATTGATGTCGGTGATACTCATCAGGGAATTGATAAATTCTAAATAATTGGCCAAATGCTTTTAAACATACTTTTTTTTTATCGACTACAAGTTGGCCCTTGACTGCTATCACACCTGATGTTGAGGATGATGCAATCGAAGATGGAAGCGGGCTAAATACAGAAAAGAAAAAAGGTACGTAATCATATTTAAAAACAATTCGATAACGTGAATCAATATTTTAAAATACCACGACTATTCTAATTTTTATATGAAGGAGTGTTTATCAAAGAATTAATTCTCAATACTTTCTTAATCTCTTTGACTTTTTAACCGACGAAAAAAAACGGAGGAGGTTCTCAATTCGACACGTATATTTTTTTTTATGTATGACCACGCATAACTTTTTACAGAGTTGTCCGATTTTGATAATTCTTTTTTATTCGAAAGGGCATACTTCCAAGGTAGTCCCATTGTCATCATGTTAGGATCTGATGATGATATTCTGGGAAAATTCAAGGAACTCTTCAAATTGTATAGGCACACTTGCAGCGACTTCGGTTTTTGTGTAAGTATCGGTAGCTTTTTGGCAAAAGTGCCGTATAATATACTATGAGAGTATAGTACGAGTACGTTACGTGGCGATAAATCACTAAAAAGTAAGAAAAAAAAATTTTAACAAAAAATAGAACTGACTCAAAACGCACTCAAAAGTAAAAAATAACTGTGTCATTTAGTTGCTTTAAGTAAGCATATCTAGGAGTCGGTGCCACCCAGGGTTTGTACTTGAAGGACCCACAAACTGCTTTACTACGTTAAATAAATGTTCCTCAAACTTGTTGGCACTGACTTAATAGATTAAAGCAACTAAATGACACAGTTATTTTTTACTTTTTAGTGCGTTTTGAGTCGGTTCTATTTTTTGTTAAAACATTTTTAAGGGTAAATTTAGGTCGTATTTTGTATACCCCTTGAAATTGTACTAAGAAGTCAAAATGCTGTCTGCACGGTCTTGGCCAGAAATTTAAAAAAAATAAGACAAAGTACCTATAACTCACACCATTAAAAATAGTGACCACCTTTTTCACGAAGCCCAATTCGTTTATGACGCTTATCGTTATGGTGGTCATAATAATCGTAGTTTAACATCGAATGCTGAGGTCAATACTCCTGAAGAAGTAGGCCAACGATGACCTGCAATTAAGTAGTTCTTTTTCATTTCGTGGTGTCAAAATGGAAATCTGATTGAAAATTGATTACATTTTTGTTCTAAATAATAATCTTCTTAAGATTATTTTGTTATAAATAAATCAATATTATAGGACAATTACACACATCGCTATATAGCCCCAAAGTAAGCTTAGGTAGCTTGTGTTATGGGTACTATGAAAACTGATGAATATTTTTATAAATATTTTATACATAAATATTTATAATACATAGATAAACACCCAGACAATGGAAAATATTCATGCTAATCACACAAACATCTTCCTGATGTGGGAATCGAACCTACAGCCTAGGACGCAGAAGCAGGGTCACTACACACTGCGCCATTCGGCCGTCTTGTTATGTATTTATGGCCTGATACTATACCTAGTCTTAGCTGTGCTCTGCGTTACTGCTTTGATTTAAGCTATAGTTGATATATCGAATCGTTCCTGTCAGACTGACAACATTTTTGCATACAAGAGATTAGGACAGAGGTAATACTCGATCACTTTCCCATATCGGTACCTACTTTGTTTACGATATATTACATACCATTGACCAGTTTTATGGCAAGAACCATTTGAAGTTTTTTATAGTGTGTTATTTTTTTAGGCAAATTTATTTTTAATTAATTCACAGTCACATATAATTGTATTCATAGGTGATGGTTTTTCACTTATAATCAAATGTATCATTTACTTCGGTCGTCATAAAATGTTTTTTATAAAACGTCATTATTCACTCTTGGAAATAGGTGGATATTACTTTAATTTGTTAGCATACTGAAATATCAAAACTCTGCAAATGGCGTTGCAATCTTCTAAAAAAGCAATGCGTGAACTGTGTTACTAATTATTAAAAATTAAATACCTAGTTACTTAAATTCTAATATCAATATGTACAGAACAAAAAGTGCGCAATAGAATTTTAGTAACTTCCAGAACTAAATAATTGTAAATATCTTAACTTGCCACCTACATACTAAATAATTCATTGTGAAAGAATGGCTAACCTGATATAGTTATGGCGTCATTAAAAAAAAGTCTCACGCCTTCGAAGGTTCCCCGAACGCAAATAATAATATTAAAATTGTCGGAGTGAGCGGGGGTCAATACTCCGGCAGTGGGTCAGACGAAGCCCAGCACAAGGAAGGTAGAGGCGTCACTCGAATTACCACTAGTGCCAGTCCGCGTGCTTCGAACTCGAACGAACATGCGGGTCACCTGATGTTAAGTGATTACCATCGCGTATAAATCAACAACATAAACAACAATGATTCTGCTAATACTTTAGCGGCCTTTTAAGGGATTTCTAACATTAGAAACAATACATAACTTAAGTTACCCGTCTTTAAAAGATTTCTGTATTTGCCCCTTTTTAACATAAACATAAAATAAAGTCGTTTCCGATCGTCTGTGAGTATGCTTTGATCTTTTAATTTAAGCACCAGATTTACCGCAGTTTTTATTCATATATAGTTTTCCATCAGGAAGATTTATTCTGGGAGATAGATTGTCGTGGTTCAAGGTTTTGACGCAGCCAAAGTCGCAAGCATCCACAAGTAAAAAGTAATTATAATAAATGTATCTAAATACAAGCTGGAGGAAGCTGAATAATTTGTATTTGCGTATAAGAAACGATTTGCTAAGTTACAAAGTATGAATATTTATTTATACTACGTATGAGTAGATCTGTACCGATTTTATTACCTAAAGTATCGGAACACAGTTGTATAATATTATAGGAGCAGATAAATTCGACATGGTTATCGAATACTACATTAATTCGTACTAGATGTACCTACAATGTCCACCTATTTCTTTTAGTACTGTAGTGTCTTTTTCTAATTTAGAAAATTCTTTATAATTTATGATTCATCCTTGAAACTCTTGTAGTACTAAAACTTCAAACATCTCTATAACCGATTTGATTCTAGCAATTAACAATTTGGCTTAGTCACTGCTCTTAGAGTTCCGTCATACTAGGACAAGTAGTCTCGGTCGTTGTCCTATTGCACCATTCAATCACTTATTGCAGACAGACAGAAAGTATTCATAAAGATTTAGAAGCAACCTGTGGCTTTACTGCATGTAATTTGAATTTCCGTAAGAGACGAATATCTTAGCATTCCATGGATTCACCGTGCGTGTGCCCGGTCCATCGCGTGGCTGAGAGAAAAACTCCGAACAGAGCCCGAGACTTGTGACACGGGTGTAGGTTTAAGAGTACTCTTAGTGTACGCGTCAACACTCACCTGCTCTGTTCAAGTTATTTTCCCTGCCCAGCCAAATTCGGAAGGACCCTACTAGAGCAGCTTTGGACACTCGTTCCAATATAGAGCTTACTGCACTTCTAGTAAGGCTAAGGTCTTTTAGCAGGTTATAGAGAGACTTCGCTGGTATACCTCTCGCACCCACTTCTACCGCGTATAAACTAACCATATAGCTATTTTTAGTTAGTTCATCAGTAAGGTCAAAATATTTATTCGTTTTGAATACATGGTCTTTAGGGATGTTTGTTTCCCACGGCACTGTAAGCTCAACACTACTATACGTTTGATTTGTTTGGAAAAAAGAAATATGTCCGGTCAAGATGTCGAAATAGCTAAGTCTTCCGGGATTTTATAGTGCTTTTCATACGTGTCCATTAATATAGCCCAGGTGCAGAACCCAGAATTGAATAAGGCTAGCTGGTGGAATTTGCTGCTTTAACGAAGTTAGAACTTTATTCCAGTCTGAAGGGTGTAATTGGCGGTGATTTTACAGGCACATAAGGCTTATACATCAGGTTAAAGAACACAAAGTTGTAGGTCATGTTCGTTGCATGACTTGAGAGAGCTTTTTTACGTTTTAGGCAAAGGTTTTCCAGTAGTAGCATCAAGTGCGATATCTTCTTTTCCTTTAACTAATTATATCTTCGCCGGGAAGACACATCCATGGAGCGTCTTGTGGTTTAGGGAAGGGTCGAAGGCACAAGAGTCACCAATGCGCTGGACCGACCAAATGAAGATTTCCCTAAAAACGAAGTATCTACGAATGCACTAGAAGCGAAGCAGTGCGAGAGCAATGGCGACGGGTTGTGGAGCTTGCCACCACTTCTAATGTGACCGCCACGAGCGCTCTGTGAAGAAAGTGACGAAGAAGAAGAAGAAGAAGAATTATATCTTTATATATGTATCCCCTCTCCTATAAAGAGGGAGGCCTTGCCTCAATAGGCCCATAATGATGATGATGATGATATATAAAAATGCAATGGTTCGGATCATGGGCATTTTACATTCCGATATTCCCACAAAAAAGGGATCTGCGAGTGTGAAACCGCGGTGCATATGTAGTGTATAGCCATAACCTATCCTCTGTTCGCATTTTATTATTTCCTGTGACTCAGCAGCCATATCTAGGCCAGTGAGAAGACATGTATGTACTTACACGTAAATTATTAAAGCGGGAAATTCACCGTGTAAGTAGAATTTAGGTAGTTTGAACAGCTTCCTTGAAAAAAGTGAATCGAAATTCCGATTTTCCAGTAAAAAAATATTCATTTTTACTTATTTGCCTTTACTTTATTGTACTAAGAGTACCTATAGACAAATAAGTCTCTTTAGCTATATTCATCGTGAGGTTTTTGTACTAAAATGGTTATTATTTTAATGTGACATTCCCATAAAGCTTTATATTTCATTTATTTTTAAAAACCTTAGGTTTTTGTTGAGAAATGTAACTAGAGTTCCTACTGCAAACATCTATACTGACATACAAACATGTAATTGGCTAAAAATGGAGCGCGAGGAGGTTTTATGGTAGCTGATAAAATTATTACGGAGATACTTATCTTAAATTTCCATTTTAACGACTTGTCTTATGAGGTTTTTGGCCCAAAATCGCATCGTATATTAATGATATCCAATAATATACTTCGAAACAAGTTTGATTAGTTTCTTTGTCTGTCATAAAAATTATATGTTATGGATTGTAGACACTAAACCCGACAATATGCCTTGTGGCCTGAGTATCCAACAATACATAATAGTAAAAGGTATTAAGCATCAATAAAGTTCAAATCTTGTTCTTGAGATCCAAAACCAAAAACTCCCAAAGTTGGTTAAAGCAAGACTTGTAACGCAGGATCGTAGATATCATAAAAGTATTAGATACTTAGCAAAATACTTTTTACTGAGTATTTTTTTTTTATCTTTATTTTCTGAGTCCTCATCACAAAGTGATGATGTCGCTCCGTGATGATGTTTACATCATCATTATCTATTTTACTTTCTAAATCCAGCGAGGGGTAATCATTATTTAACTATGTACTTCCTTTTTATTATATTAATATTGTCGATCGGCCCTTTACTTCTGATAGTTATCTAAAATAATATTAAAATTATGTGAAGCTTGCACAATCTTACATGCATATATAAATTTGATGATAGTGTCCATAAACATTCGCCATAAATTAAAACCAACTTTTTATTAGCTTCTTAGTTTATAATCTAAGGATCTAATTAAAATATTTTTCAACATTTTGCCTTTAAACACAGACGATATTTAACAGAATATATTACAAAATCCGCGTGATTTTCCAAAATCATAAATTAAATAATAAAATACTGCTATTTCTAGTGTTATCCAAAGCTTAATTTACACGCTTCATTTATAAAAAACTATTCCAAGTTGGAATGACAACGCAAATAGAAAAAGCAAACACGAAAATCAAACCGATAGTACTTTAATGATTGGCCTCTATAATGTATCTATTTTTCAAGTGGAGGACATTAGAAGTCATTCACCTTCTACTGGCTAAATAATATTAATGCTACAGGCGTCTAATAAAATACAATATTTAAGATTAATTCGTTTTATACACGAATTCTTTTATTTTCATTCCATGCTGATATATGATAAACAGTTATCAGATGTTGAATCATTAAATTGCATATATGATCGTAAAATAAATAAAACATAATCACCCTAAGCCCACCAACCCACATTGGAGCAGCGTGGTGGGTCTATGCTCTATATATCTTCTCTTATAAGGAGGGAGGTCTGGCCCTGTAGTAAGCGAATAACCGAATAAAAAACTAAGTTCTGTACATGTTTTGTGCGAGTTCGGAGCTAACTATAGACTTGTTACAGCGACACTACTGAATTGTATGCATTTCTATGAAATAAGTACCTTTCACGTTTCATACGAAATGTCTGTTGCTATTGCCTGCAGTCGACTACGAAGTTGCACCCTAATTGTGGGGTAATTTATCCATTGTATCGCCTAACACCTTGTACCAAAATGCCATAACATCTTACGTTGAAGGTAGATAACTGTCAAAGTTAGCATTCAAAGAGATTATTCATAAGCTAAGCCTTTGTCTATTTGACGCCATGAATTCACGCGGCAAGGGATACTTAATTGGACAAACACGGGCCTGCATGGAAGCACAAATATTTCGCAAGACGGCCCGTACACTGTTTGCGAGGTAATTAAGGCTAGGCAAACATTCGATCGGTCCATCAACCTCACGTAAATGATTGTCGTTATGAGTTTTAAGATCTACTCTTATTGCTTGCTCACTGAGATCTTCAAAAAAACTGAGGACGTATAGCGATGAATTATCAGTCAAGTTAATTAAATACTTCAATATTCATATGATGTGAATATTGAAGTATTGCAGACTTAAAAGAAATTATTAATTTCTTTTTAATCTATAATACTTCAAGAAAATTATTAATTTCTTTTTAGTCTGCAATGAACATTGTCAAAGCAGTATCTCTTGAAGAGGCTCCGCTATAAACGTAGATATTGCATTTCCTCGGAATGCTTTAATTTCTTGTTATCTGTCTCTCTGTCCGCACTATTAATATATTCTCTTATATATATAGGAAAAAGTCTGGAGAGTGTTATTAGTTACTTCCTTATTGACCTAGGTCAACAGGAAGTGGGTGTAAAACATCCTAACAATGCATATTTTTGATGTTTGTTGAAAAGAAAATGTTTATAGACATAAAATTGTTTAAAATATGCACTTCCGGTTTCGGAAAGAAGATAAAAACAGTAAAAGACATTCAGTTCAATATCGGGTGTAGCAGAAATGCAAAAGTGTGAAAAGCTGGAAGCCGTTCTCCGACCCGAGCTTATTATTTTTGTTTCATTTGTAGAAGCCAACATGAAGTTGTTAAACGTCCGAGACTTCATTGGAAGAATGAATTAAATGCCATATACTCGTAGGTATGCATAATTTACTAACTGCCTATTTTAAGGTCTATTACAAGGTCTGGTTTCCCTCTTCATAGGACATGGGATATAGTACACCTACCACGTTGCTCAAATGCAGTTTGGCGGGCTAGATGGATAGTTAGTAACTCAAAATTAAAAAACTGCTTCCTTACAATTGTGATGTACGAAGACTGCTCAACAAAAGTTTCACAGCACAGCAAGCCAGACACATTAACCATTCTTTCACTATCACATTGCATATCGCACTTTTGCCTTCAATAACCTTTTAACTTTCATTGGCTGACGAAGACGCATCGGTCTCTATACGCAAGTTTTATTTTTACATGGCATGCGTTATTATGATTGATGGAGCCTATTCACAATTACGCACCTTGTGGCCGCATGCAAAACATAAGCGCAATGTGTTTCTATCAATTGCGGAATCTCTCTTCCAGTGAATAATGGAGGTGTCACTCTACGTTCATAGAGGAATTGCGTACGATCATCTGCGTGGTAAGAAAAAAATAAAGTGATATCCGATGTATGGAATTCAGTTGCACTATTCCTTGCGTTTAAAGTAAATATTTGAAATTGCAAGTCGTATGGGATTTTCATACAAACATACCTATGTTATAAGTTATGTATTTTGTGTTAATGTACAATTTTTTAACAAATTATTATTTTAATAATTTGTTGAAAATATGGTATGCAAATATGGACAGCTATTTTATTCTAAAATTGACACTTAGATATTTATTTACTTATTTAATTTTGTTTTTCTAAATAAGAGAGTTGCCAGTGTATAACCAATCACATAAATAAATATAAGAACTTAAGCTAACTTAAAACTTATTCATATAAAACTATATTATATTTTTTTTATTAAGGCCACAAAATCATAACCGTAAGTGATGGTTCAGTACAACATGTTCGATAACACCCGTAACAGAACTAGCCTCTTGAGTTATTGAGATCTACCTAAATCGAAAATTATTATATAATTTAATTTTCATAATAAGGTTGCTGTTTGAATTACATACATAAAGCTTAACACTTCGAATATGTCAGCGTAGCTGTTGTAGACGTGACTTCTAGCGGGTATGCACTATGAGTTGATCATAGGCGAAATAAAAGTATAACAATATAATTTAAGTCGCCTGCTAACTGAATTTATGTACCTTTCGACTAGTATCTTCGTAGGTATTTCTTATTATAGCTAAATTTCAAGTGTTACTTGATACGGATGAAATAAATGAAACTTTATACCTATCTGTTAGACAATTATAATGAAATATTTTTTATTATATACGATTGCGTATGACAAACATCTCACCTTACGGTAAGTGTAGATATGCAGGGAAATCAGAAAGCAAGACTTCTAGACATAAACAAAGAAGAAGATATTCTATAGCAAAAAAATAAAAAAGTGAAACTCTGCGCTATTAAAAAAATAAAGAATGAAACCCACCCGGCCTCTTACAGTGTGATGATAAAATGGTGTTAGTAGTAGTAAGGTCGGTAGGTTTATTTGCTTTACTCAAGGGAACCCTAGAAAGGTAACTATTGTGCAAAGCGTATGTAATCTGCGTTTGCGGTCGGCGAGATAATACAAATCCTGCAAGTCATGTGCTTGCACAATGCTCAAAGGGTTGAAGCCTGGTGCATATGTCATTTACTGAGCGGCCGCCTGCTGAGTAATGCAGATGGGCCTCAATGATTGCACTGTTACTGTACTTTGAACTTTATTATCCTTACAGTAAGTTTCTTTTTAGCTGTGCACCTGGATACAAACGGCGGTAAGATCACGATATCAAACTAGCACCATATAAATTTCTTAGTGAATTTTTGTCTTGTCCGAATACGTATAATTATAATGTCCTGGATTGGTAAAAAATAATCAGCTACGGCTTAAATAGCAGAGCGATATGTGTTAAAGATAGACGTCTGTTGAATAAACTAGCTAGGAGTAGGCAGTAACGCTCTTCATGAACTTTGGCAAACGCTAGTTAGATAGCTAGAAGAGATAGATTCGGCTTGCAGATAGAAAAACATGGAGTCAGATATTTAAAATGCAAAAATGAAGTCTTAAAATATGTATCAAGTAATGTACCTAGAAATTAAGTAACAAAAAATTTAAATCATTATAGCTCTATGTACCTAGTGAATTTAGATACTACTAAATTTTTTATTAACTTTCCTACTAAGGAGACTTTAGCAAGGGTATACATGTTACATGTACCTAATAATTCTTTTATTTCCCTATGTCAAGAGTCACTTGTATAAATCAGTTATAGAAATATGTCCTTGTCCACTATTTTCTTTGAAAGTATAGAGAAGAAAATTTCCTAGTCTTACTTTATATTCTTTAAGCTGCTACAAAATAATAAAATAATGCAAGATAATGATTTGCCAACCGTCTCATACCACTGCTTACAACCTCCCATTAGGTCAGCCAACTGACTCTCAAACGATCTCAGTAATTCGATAGACCTTTAGTCAACGCACCACAAATATTAGTTTCCTAAACCCTTGACCACTTCGAACACGGTGGTTAAGTGTAATAAAGGCAATTTTTAGTACACGTTCGTGCCATCCGGCATTTAAAAGACGGATGCAAATTTTATGAACACATTTTTGAAGTTCACAAAAGTAATTTACTAAGGTCAAGGACATCTCCATGAAATTACCCTTATATTCTATTTTTACCAACCCAAGGAACCACTGAGAATGTTTTTGATTTAATAGTAGTAGTCTAGACTGCACTATTCAATCGAATTATTATGTAATGTGAGGTACTATTATCTACAACATTTAGCACAATTATTAATATTTTTTCTTTATGACGACCTCCGTGGCGCAGTGGTATGCGTGTTGGATTTATAAGACGGAGGTCCTGGGTTCGATTCCCGGCGGGGCAGATTAAGATTTTTCTTAAATTGTCTTGGTCTGGCTGGTGGTAGGCTTTCGCCGTGGCTAGTTACCACCCTACCGACAAAGTAGTATCGCCAAGCGATTTAGCGTTCCGGTACGATGTCGTGTAGAAACCGAAAGAGGTGTGGATTTTCGTCCAACTCCTAACAAGTTAGCCTATCCTAGTTAGTTAACATCAGGTGTGATAGCAGTCAAGGTCCAACTTGTAGTCGATAAATAAAAAAGTTAATGGTTAAGAAGTATGATCGGTAAGAATTGTTATGCCAGAGTAATCCAACGATCTGACATTTTACTAATTAGTCAAAACAGTAAACGATTATTTTTTTATTCAGTCTAATCATGTACAGCAACTTATTATGGAATCTCACGAAATATATTAATTAAATATTGTAATTCATTTGAATTTGGTTTATTGATAATTCATAAAGACCTTGGAAATCAATAATTATTATCTTTCGCGCGTTGATGTCTTTTATATGAGATAACAGTAGTTTCAATTAATTCGTAGGAAAGAACCTACCTCATATACCATACATTTTGTATTCATATAGCTGAAATGGTTTATTTTTATTATGATGGAATTTTATAACATAACTAAAGGTATTTTAAGTAGTAATCGACTAAAGTTCAAGATGTATATTGATTATACCCTTAGAATATAATTATTTTTATAAAGAGATTTCATATGAAGTTATTCAAACGGATTAACAAAAGACAGCATTTTTAACGCAAACCTATCCAGGTTTAATATAATTTTTGTTACATGATTTTTTTATTGTTTTATGCGACCATGACAATCCGGAAAATGAGCTTAAAAGTGTATTTTAACGGATATAAATAGTAACTACGATTTATTTGTTAATTGCTTAATAACAAACAACTTTTCGACGAAGTTCCAGTATATAAAATGTTTTCATATAGACAGCAAAAAGCAGAAAAGACGTTAGCTAACGCACAAGGTACAATCCTTTTTCTCCCGTGGGAACTGCAGCAGATGTGTTTCTAGCCGGGACGCCTTTTTTCTAACTCATTACTAATGTATCTACGACTTACAATATTTGAGGACATCGTCCTAAGATATTAAGTAGAAGAATGTCCAAATTACCAGTTCGGCAATAGTATTAAAAATAAAATATATAAGTAAAAGAATTCGTTCACAAATTGCTATTCTAAACTATCATTTTTTTTATTTACTTTAAGTAGACAAGCTATTCTTTAAATATGAGAAAAATGTATAATGTAATTCTTGACTTACACCATGAATTATCATCATCTTGTTCATAGGTTTGAACTTTTATCACAATTGGTTGAATGGTTTGGGAATGCATAGAGATAGAGCAACAATATTAAATATATTTCTATTTGTGAATGAAATACTCGTACATATAAATAAAACACTGCCCCATATTTCATAAATATATTTGCTTCATTAGCTGCATTATCAATAATATCCGAATATTATGAAAATATATTAATTGTCAAAAACTTCTTAAATCTATAAATATGGTTACACTACTCATATTGGTAATATTGATAGAATCGAAAGGAAAACAGGAAACAGTAATAACCATCACTTCAAAAATAGTAACTTTGAGTGCGGTGCAGTTTCCGGTTCATGTGATATTTGTGAGATTTTTGCAATTTTACTATTCGCATGGGCAAGGGCTTCCTAAAAAATTCTGGTGTTGTATACACGTATGATTTTTTTTCATAAACAATGCCTTTAGTATTGTTTATGGGTGGTGGTAATAACTTAACGTCGGATAACTCGATGATTAATACTTATTGTCCAGATAAACATTATCGAGATCGACCTCAATAAAGTAGAAAAAGAAAAAAATTGCAGTTGGTACCTTAATTTATTACTTAAATTTTTAAAGATCTTAAAACAAGTTACATGAGTCATAATTAAACATTTTATACAATGAATATAACATGTTTAAATAGTTATTAGTTTTTTTATTTTGCTATCTATCTATCTTTATTTATAAATTTTTTTATTTTTTAGTTTTTATTGAAAAGTGTTACCCACACTTAAGGGATTTTTGATATTATGTTTATTCTTAAATATATATTTATATTGCATCGCCGTTTAGGTTTGTTGGCTTGCGGACAACACCGTACGTTTCTTGCGAAGAATATGTCGCAATTGAATATTGTAGAGTCAACATCTTCTGAGCATTCTTCGGCTTCGAAGAGAATCGAACGTTGAGGTTTTACTGTCACATCCGGGTGATTTTTCGCCTTCTCTTGGCTCACTGGATCTCTTCTGGGTCGCTTAGGTTTGTCGGCTTTTTGCGGAAAGCAGTAAAATAAATACATACTTTATACATTAACTATAATACATATTAAATGTGTATATATATATATAAAGAACTTCCGCTAACTAAAGCCAATATTGTTAACATATTTGTTTTCATTTCTCAGTACAGTATCAGAAACGCGAACTAATATATGAATGGCATAGACTATCTGTTAAACAATCGATAACTGTTCTAACTTCTGTCATTGTTACCTTCCTGTTATGTTTATTACCTTTCAATGTAATGCTTACTTACTTCTTAGGTACAATAAGGTTTGCTTTGTATGGTTTTATCAGTTTTATCGTAATCTGTAGTAAAGAGTTGCATATAACCTTCTTATTTGTGAGATAAGGCCGAGGAACGATCAAAGGGTCTTCCGACAGGAATGCGCCGACGGTTTCTTTTGTTTATGCAAAACAGAAACAAAATATACTATTGTTTCTCCTCCTTTTGTTATTCCAATTTCTCTCAAACTATTTTTGAAGGTTAAAATACGGACAGCTAGAATACAGGTTGATATTACGCTGTGAAAGTTTGTTATGTATTATAATATGTATAATATGTTACATTCTGCAATTTAACCATTGTTTTATTAAATCAATAATTCTTGAAGATTCATAAGAACCTTTTCTATAGGCTGATACTGATGATAATGGGGCACCTTTTAGGCAATATGTATTTGTAATACTACTTCCACCATACGCTGCATCATCGTTTACTGTCAGGCTTTATTACAGCCAAGGATTAGACTATGATGAATACTTTAAATGATCTATGTATCTTTTTTTTGTGTTTTTTTTAATAAGAAATAAGCTCGCGCTTGACCACTATCTCACCTAATGGAAAGTGTAGATGTGGTCTAAGGTGGAATGCGCTCGCTTAGAAGATGCCTATTCACTCTTGTTTTAAAGATACCCAAGTTATAAGAACAAGGAAATACTGATCTCGGAAGAGCATTCCATACCTTAGCTATGCGTATGATGAATGATGACACAAAACGCTGGCTGTAGGGGTGAAATCCCACCCGATGTCTTGCAGTGCGATGATAAAAAGGTGAAGGAGGTACGAGGTCGAATAGCTCCTGAGAGCACTCACCGAAATATATCCTGTAAAAGACTGACAAACTTGCAACAAACACGTAAGTATTCATCCGGTTTTAAATATAAAAAGGCTGACTATTATTACTTTCTTAATTTATTTATTTAAAATAAGTTAAGCACAAAATTACACTAAGTTGTACTTATCAAGCTATTCAGGACAACTTCCTGACTCCAGGTTGCAACTTAAAATATTAGAACGAACATTTAATAACGTTTAATAGCGGGCCTGATCAGCCTTTACTAATAATAGCGTATAACATGAATATTCAGTTTATCTATTTGTACATAAAAAAATTCTTATACCTAAAAAGTAACTTAATTATAAATCAAACAATCCTTTTGGAACAATGCATAAAATTAATTTTAAACACTATTACCTTCACTAATCCGCAGACACATCCGGTGAAATCCCAAAAACAAAAAAAATCTGATTCAAACAAACACATGACAAGAATAAAGGCAGATGGCGCCTCAATCTGGACGGAAATCGAAAGGACTTTTTTCATTAGACACAAAAAATCCATGGGAACACAGTTTTTTGGGAAGTGAAAGCATGAATATTTTTTTCTATTACAAGAGATTTCGAATTATAATTTTAAGTGGCTTGTGCACTTTTTATGGTGCCATATCATTGATTTTTGTTTTATATAGAATAATAGTAATGTCTACAAAATTAAAATTACAAATACATTTTTTTTCTAAATACAATATAGTAGTCAATAGTCTAGTACAGTAGTACAGTATCTTAACACGTTAACCCGAATTCTTCTTCTTCATTGGCCCTTGTCTACCATAATAGTGTAGGCTTCCGTTAACCTCTTCCAATCTCTTCTATTCTGGGCTGCCAGAATTCAATTGTTGCCACCTTGATGATATCAACCTTCCACCGCATTTGTGATATTCCCACTAATCTTTTGCGGTCCCATTGTCGCAAAATGTTCTTGCACCACGACTTTGTTCAATATATTTTTATTCTAAATATTCCTGATAACCCGAATTATGATCTAAAAATCTTTATCAACCAGCAATACCATCCATAGAACAACAACCTACGACCTCAGAAGTTTACAAATACAATGATAGATGTTATAATACAGTAAGAGACTGTTACGTGTGTAATTGTACAAATTGAAAACGCTCAAATTCATAAAGCATGCAGGCCTTAATAGCACTTGTGTCATTTAAAATAAATACTAAATTGATAAAGCCGTTTTTAGAGTGATGTTGCGTGTGAAATACTGTACAAATAGTACGCGAAGATGATAGCTACATAGTAAGTAAATTTAAACTCTATTTCCTAAGTTGTAAGGTGTATTTTCATATAATTCTAATGTATAATTCGTAGTAATGTACAGTGCAAGTAGTTCGTAGCGTGGGAGACCGCCGCAGGTGCGGTGGTACAAAGCAAATGCGTTTCCTACAAAGCCTGCAGATGTACTTCCCATAGATTACCTTTTAGGGACATATTTTTTTAGTGAGCTAAAATGAAATTACACTTAATATGAAATCTAATATATCTTAACATAGTAAAACATTATTGCATCGCGCAAGCTCTCTGTATTTTAAAGAGATTACCAGATAGAGTAATTCAAGAGTATTGTTAAAAAATATCGTGGTTTCCACATCGACAAAAAAGCGTGCGTCGGCAAATGGTAAATAAGGTCAGGTCAGTTAAAACATTTAATTTCATAAGCCCATCGAATTGTATCTAGGTCACATCTAATCTAAAATGAAAAATAAAAACTTTTTGAGGAGGCTTGGCAAATAGTATGGCATGATTAAGTACTTTGCAGCAAAAGTAATGCGTAATTACGTAATAATAATGTTATTATAACTAAATCTTACATACCTATATCATAACTTAAGTCACTAACTAATCGATATAGCGGACAAATAGAAATCGTATCATGAAAGACTTAAATAAAAAAATCTATTAAAAATTATCTTTTAATTTCTTAAAACAAGTTATGTTTAAATTTTACTTAAAATGGTGACAATTTAAATAATAGTAGGAATATTTTTAAAATCGAGTCACGAGTTCGTTGAACTCTTTTATGACCACGCATGACTTTTTACAGTGTTTCCGATTTCTTTTTTAAAAAGGGCATACATCCAAGGTGGTCCCATTGTCCGCTTGTTAGGAGATTTCGGTTTTTGACTCGGTATCGGTAGCTTTTTGGCTACTAGTACTATATAATATACTATGCAGTATAGTACGAGTACGCTACGTACTATAAATCACTAAAAAGTAAGAAATAAAAATTTTTAACAAAAAATAGAACCGACTCCAAACGCACTAAAAAGTAAAATATAACTGTGTAATTTAGTTGCTTTAATTTACTTAAGCATATCTAGGAGTCGGTGCCAGCCAAGGTTTCTACTTTCAAGGACATTACCTAGAACCCACAAACTGCTTTACTACGTAAAATAAATGTTCCTTAAACTTGGCTGGCACCGACTTCATAGATATGCTTCAGTAAATTAAAGCAACTAAATTACACAGTTATTTTTTACTTTTTAGTGCGTTTGGAGTCGGTTCTATTTTTTGTTAAAAATTTTTATATTCTAAATAGTCCTAGCATCACATTAATGATATCTTATTAAATTGATTGTGATATATAAGTACGCAATTTTAATTTTATCACAATTTATTTAAACATCCAAGCAGTATGGATAGCTAATTCAGATATTGTATGAAATAAAAGTATACAAAGCATAATATGTAAAAGAGGAAATTTCTGCCATCTATATGAAATAAATAGCACATATTATATTAATTGAAAAATTAAAAAAACATATATTAATTTAATAAATATGATAAACGTACTAATTAACATTTTTTATTTACTGTGTATAAAATAGCGAGGTCTTGAGATACAACTAGTTTGAAGAGCAAATTAGTTGAGGCTTTAACTAAATGATCTGATTTTCAGCAGAGATATGCTTGGATGAGAAAAGGTCCTAGATATCAAGGAAGGAAAGATTTACACTCATCATTAAAAACTCTTCATTATTCATCTAGACATCAGACAGATATTTAAAGTTCTTCGTCTGGCTTAGTCAATTGGCATGGATTATATTCCTTTAATCAATTCTTTTAAGCAACGAATATAAGTTAGTTTTATAGTATCTCGCTCGTAGTAGAAGGGTACTATATTTACAGTATCTCGCTAGTATAAATTAATTAATGATGATGATGATGATGACGTAACACATTCATTTCATTAAAAATATCACATGTCATTTTTTAGATACAAATGACGAGGTACATTAAGAATGAATCCAAAACGAAAACGAAATCTCTACATCCCGACACCTGTTAGTGATTATTTTTTTCAATAGACGTTATTGATGAAATACATTTCAATATCACAAGGTGCAAATCCTTAAAAACAGATCACTTTCAATGGAATACAGTCTTGAGACAGTTTTGTCTATTTAATAATTAATAATATACAATAAACTTTTCTCAAAGTATTATAACACTGATATTATACTTTCCGATTGAAAATTGCAACTAGACACGACACCCAAACATAAAGGTTTATTGTTTCTACTTAAATAAGACATGTTGTCGTGTCTTTTATCTACGTTGTCCTTATTAACATCCCTTGCCCGAAGCAATCGTTCTGGTCCCAAAACAAAGAAAAATCAATACCCAAAAATAGCAGCTAAAATTATGGCCCTCGTAACACACTCCCCATCAGCTGCCTCTCCGACCTTGTTAAGATGTAGGCCAGTTAGAACTGCAGTTAACGAAATCTAAACTTTATTTCTTCGTATCAAATATCCCTTTCCGTTAATATTTTTATAGGTAATAAATCTTATGTTCCAAATCTGTGTCAATAATAAATTTCTTTCTGAAACTGATTCATATTTTCCGTATAAAATTTGTGTCAGATACATTTGTTTACATCCAGATGGACCTTTGAAGGTTTAGCGACTACGTAATTTATTAGTATAAAATAATAGCATATATTGAATGCTAATAATATAACCAGACCATTGCTAAAACAACTTTCAATGATATAAGTACTGTAAACAATATGGCGCATTTAAATTAGGGCCCTATCTATCAGCTTATGCTTATGCAAGACTTTTTGATAACGTAAGTCAATATACAAAACAAATCAGCTAGACTGAATTCTATTTGTTCATCTACTTGATTTACCATCTATATTTACCTCTATCAGATATTAATTACTTAAAAACAACAAGGTTCACATTGGTTACGCGGAAATCATGTAATTATGCGTTTGAACCACTTATATAGGCAATGTTCGCACGAATATAAAAAAATTAACGTACAAGTCACGTAATTAACATTTTAAAAGTTAGAACAATTTACCCACGATACCGTCTGATCTAACACAATGGTGTTCCCACATAATAACTGTCATGATCCCCTGTTCAAACCGTATTACTCATATTGCAAACATGGAAAAGTTCAAAACATTGCCATTGAAAACAACGATTACAATGATGATACAATTAAATAATCTTGCACTGTAAACTGTAACAAATACTCGTAGATACTTGGACAGAAATGTTATTATTACATCTCTTTGATAGCAGCCATTTCAAAATAACATAGAAAACAAATAAAAACTCATAAATATAACAAGAAAATGTCATTTCAACCAACGCATTTCTCGTTAAATAGGTACGTACTTGCAATTAAGAAAAATTAAAATAAAAATCTTCTGTAGTCTACTATTGTTTCTGTATTGAAACTCTAGAGTAGCTCTTCCAGTCCTTTAGACTAAAAAGAATAAATGAAAAAATATAGGTACTAGAGTAAATAAAATTTCAATTTCATAACCCAAATTAATGTAGAAGATCTTCATCCAATGCAAACTTGCTAACACAATTGAGTAACAGGAAAAGTAGGTAATTCGAAATCAATAAATAGATTTTTATAATAAATGTTATATAACTAGCCGGTAACACGGTATCATAATACTGAGCCGGCGACAACGTAACCGCGTAATGGCGGCGCGCAATCTTCCGTGATAGTGAACTTGAGTTTTTTCGCGGAGCGGACCGTTAGCTTGGGCTACATTCCGCGGTTGTCGCCGCCGCCCGCCAGTTGCCGCCACCGCACGTGAGACGTGTTACATCTTTAGCTTTTATACTTACTGTCTTGTTTGGTATTTCCTTGTATATCTATCTATCTAATGTATAAAATTCTCGTGTCACAGTTTTCGTTGCCATACTCCTCCGAAACGGCTTGACCGATTTTGATGAAATTTTTTGTGCGTATTCAGCAGGTCTGAAAATCGGCTACTATCTAATTTTCATCTAATTTTTTTTTAATTTTTAATGCAAAACAACGTTTGCCGGGTCAGCTAGTACTACTATAATAAAGTAGGAGAATTTGTTACTTAAACAGGTATGTAATCGGATTGAAAAAATCCCAACATTCGTACAGGAAGGAGATCTACACGAATGAAATACATCCTGAATAGCTATTAGATATACACATAAAAAATAAAACTATTTAATTTTTCTTGATACTGTTAAAAAAAATAGTAAATATAGGTGGACCTTCATTAAAAATACATACTTCTATTTGAACATTCCAAATTCGTAAATTTCAAGTTGGTTTAGTTTACAACCACTTTGTCTTTGTGCCACCACCAACCACTAGTTCGGAAGGCAGTCCTCAGTGATCTGCTGAGAAGCGATGGCAAGAAATGCAACATAGTAGAGTCAACATCTCTTCGCATCGTCAGGATGTTAACTCTATAATTTTCGGTCCGGTTTCGGATTGAATGATGTTTTACCAGATCTGGGTGACGTTGTGAATTAATAAATGAAATATTCTTTATTGTACATTAAATAAAAAACTTACAAGTGGAAATTACCTTTAAAACTAATGAATTAAATGGAGCTCTTATCGCTAATGAGCCAGCTCTTCCAGGCGACCAAGATATTGAAGAGGAAAAGTGTATACATTGGTGTAGGTTTGGGTGTACGTACACAAAAATAAAGGAAGAATCTTATCTTATTATCTATTTTAACGTACGGTTTACGTTGTTGTATTTACGTTTAACGTTGTTGTTGTTTGGGTTCATTGTTTTTTCGCGGAAAATAGTAAAAAAAACTACTATTATATAAATATATAAACATTTTGACAGTATTCCTTATCTTACTAAGTATACTTCAATAAACATCATATTTTCTAAAAACATAAGTTCATGATTAGTTATTTCTAAATATTAAAAAATACCTTCTATGTTATAGCTAACTTCATGTTGTACCATTCTTCTAGAATATTCCAAATACGAGGGTACAAGGATATAATACATTTTATATGTAGTAGCCGGACATTATATTTTCCACAAAGATGAATTTCTTATTCGTTATATTAAATATTTCATTTCATTCTACCTATACGTGTAATATGGCTAATTTGTGATCTTTATTATTCGATACAATATAACTTCATCTGCTTCTGCGAGTAGAGCCATTAATCTTGTTATATATAAAAAGAAGAAAAAGGGAACCCAATTATATAGAGCTACCTATTTATTTATAAAATATTAGTACAACTCTGACCTTATAAAATTACTACCTACAATCGTTTTACATTATAATAATATTAATGTATAAACGAAATACCAATGAAAAGTCAAAATATACACAGCAATGTTATCTAAATAAAACAAAAACGAATGTTGACGGAAAATAACAACCTCTCTAATGTCAGATCTAAGCTTTGAAGGCTGCGCGCGCTGGGTCAATGACCATTGCCAATGTCAGCCATCTTGAGTTCCGCAGTCGCTTACGTTCTTCACGTAAGAGGCTGTAATGCTGCAATAGTGTGAGTTAATGTTCCTTTTTCTATGTCAAGCACGCGTGTGTGGGTGAAGTGAACGTGCACACGCATTCATTGCGCGTCTGGCTGTGTGCGTAGCTAATACGTTTTGTGGTCTTAGAACAGTACTAGATGGCGGCTCGATCGATGATTATTGCAATTTTATACCGATTTTCTTTTGTATGAGAGAGGCCTCATCGTTATTTTTTCGCATTAAAAACTACTTACACGTTTCTATACAGAATTGAACGTTTGTTACGGCTTACTGAATGAAATATAAAGCTAAATCTATTTATATTAATGTTTCGGTTGAAAAGATTAATTTATGGTGATTTATTTTATCTAAAAGTAGGTAGCATTAATTCGAACGATCACCTCGCATTCTTCAAGTTCAATTACATTATTAAAGTCGCTTGTTGCTTTGGTGCTATAATTATTATGGGATTATCACCTCCCCCTTTAAAGGAGAGGGTATATGGAGTTAAGACTCATCACGCTTCTCCAATGATGATAATATATTATTTTGTAGCAATCGCAATCAGATATTAATCCTAATGACTAGAGCCGGCTTTAGATGCTCTTTGAGGCACGGAAGCCATGAAGTGAAGTCACCAACTTCCCATCTCTCAGCTAAGTATTTTTAACGGAGAATTTTGGCTCAGTATTTCTTACATACGGCGCCATATAACTTCGCAAAAGCAATAATTAAGAGGTATGGATATTAATTTATTTATTAGGTATGGATACAATACAGTTGCCTATCCTGTACCATTAAATATGACCGTGATCATTTAACTGCGCAGTAGAAACCGGTTATCGGCAAAATAAAAGATGTACAAGCATACTGCAAAAATAAGCCTAAAATTGTTAATTTGAAGAAATAATATTTGACACGGTTACGACACCCAACGTACATTTCACACGTCTGTGGAACAGTAGTATAGTTTACTAGGGGGTCTAGTTTCGTACAAAGGAGTTTTAAGTTTGATTTACAATTTGCAGTCAACAAAAGTGTCTGTAATTTCCAAGCCCAATAGCTTACAGCTTACCAACAATCAGATTTGTGTTTTTTTTCTATTCCTACACTAAAGCCAAACTCGATTGAGAATGCTTGTCAACAAACAAATTTAAATTGAAGGTAGAAAATTCAACACATTTTATTCCTAATAAATTTAAAAATATGTTTTGTTATTTTAAAAATATTATTTAAAAGGTATTGAAGTTATTAATTAGTTTTAAGCTTACTAATCTAATTTATTGACATGAATTCGTCATTAACTAGTTTATTAAAAAAATAGGTGTAAAATGACTAGTGATTTCTACCTTCATTTTTATTTGTTTGTTGACAAGCATTCTCAATCGAGTTTGGCTTTAGTATAGACAACAACTTTACAGTTTTTATAGAACATTAAGAATTATACCAACCTCACATCACGAGTACATGTTTTCTATGACTTTAACCCAACGACTTCGGTTCAGTCGTGCCACTGCCGAGTTCCTAACCGCAGTCACGTAGTTAACTCTCAAATTACAAGCCATAACAATATTTTTTACACACTTCACGCTAAGATTAACATTAAAGCACTTTAGCTTGCTTCAAATTATTTTTAATTTAATCCATGAAAGCACCTTGTTGGTGCTTACACTCGTAATATCCAAAGAAAAAGTTTAAAGGAGTCATAAAATTCTAAGTATCCAACGTCACTTGAAAAACGTTATAATACCGTTTTTCTATTTAATCCTGCCAACTAAACTTTACCTAACTCTAAGTTCTTATTATCATTATTGCAATTGCAATAATTACCTATTTATAGACTGCCTCGTTGGTCTAATGGTTAGCCTATGTGGCTTCTATCACGAGGTCTTGGGTTCGATCCCTGGGTCGGGTCTTCTATGAAATGTTCAGTACATTCCAAGCCCGGAGTCTGGAAGTTGGCGGTGTTACACCCCCGTGCCTCGGAAAGCACGTTAAGCCGTCGCTCCCGGTCACTGTCATCAACATCTGATAGTGATCGTTAATAAATGAAACGTTAACCCTAAGCCCGCCAACCCGCATTGGAGCAGCGTGGTGGGTGTACGCTCCATATCCCCTCTCCTGTAAGGAGGGAGGCCTGGCCCTGTAGTGGGCCGTTAATAGGCTGACAATGATGATGATGATGAATCTGCAATTTTAACCCAAGTAGGTAAGAAGGGTGTACGTCCCCGACCTATTCATTTAATTAATCGATTTTGTAGACGGTGTAATTAATCCACAATATTATTAGGACTATACTCTTAGGCCTGTGTGCACCAAGATAAATCGGGCGGTTATCTTAACCGAGCTTACGTTCTTAACTGGCGTACGGGTTGTCATGAACAGTAAATTTATAGTAAAGTTATGTTAACCGTTGGTTATGATAACCGAAATCTTGGTGCACACAGGCCTTAGTGCTGTTAATATAGATCGCTTGACCCATCCTGGAGTTATAAATAGAGTAAGCAATACGACTTATTTTATAGAAGAAATTGATAGATATTCAATAGACAGCTTATGAAGAAACATTGTTATTTTATGAGATAGGTACATTATTTTTCTTATTCTTATATTATATATGTTCATGTTTTTATAGAATAGATTACTAGAAATTAGGAAGATAAGGGTAACGATTCATTTATTATCCTATTTTCCGTGAAATCTCGACGAATCCAAGCGACAAAATCGACCAGATCTGATTAAAGACCCCCTACATAAATTTCATTCCGAGACCGGAACATTCTCAGAAGATGATGACTATTTAATCTTCAATTATTGACTATGAATGAACTTGTTCTTTCATCTTATTTTCTTATATACACCCTTCCATACATGTGTTTACTTAATTCTCTCTTAGGTTGCCTGGTAGAGATCGTTTTTTAACAATAAGGCCGCCTTAGAACGTAATATTGTACGTGACTGTTTCATTTCATTTCAACTTCCGCAATGTAACGCTTGCTGTTATCTGAATTTTTTAGGAAAATAAGGTATCATTAAGATAATGTCTTAAAAGATCGCACCTAATACACGATACATCTCTTTATGTGATATTTAACGCGTTCAAAGAAAAAAACCCGTGGCCTCGTATCTAGGGACCTTCACCGAAATGGTACTGCAGTGCGATAACCCGCCACCATTGTTCGTTGCGAATCATTCCTATTTAATTTATCACAATCACGATCGAAATCATGACTTCCGCATCATGCAGATTGTAATTTAATAATTAACATTTACGATACTCGCGAATTTATGGCAATGTTGAGCTAAAGAATGTAGTTGGAGAGATTTATTTAATACTCTCGGGCTTTAAACTGCCGGCCGAGACTGCTTCTGCGTCCTAGGCTGTGGATTCGATTCCCACATCTGGAAAATGTTTGTGTGATGAGCATGGATGTTTTCCAGTGTCTGGTTGTTTATCTATATATTATAAGTATTTATGTATAATATATATAAAAATATTCATCAGTTATCATAGCACCCATAACACAAGCATATTATAATCATATTTAAACCGACGTTTTATCGTGCGTTCCACGATCTTATAGTGCTAAGCTATCTAACATTACCTATGTGGTCAGTTTGTAAGTCAACATCATTAATACCAACATATTAACATACAACTTACTGTACAACATTACGAATACATGGGCTTCTTAAACATGTAAACTTTACGCTCCATGTTTTTGGCTCTACCGTAAGACCAATTTTGAATCACGAAAACCTTCAAAATAGCTATAATAAGTACGTATACTTTTATAATACAACACAGTACCGATAATATTAATTGAATATTAACAATAACTTCTAACTATCTATAATT
This sequence comes from Mycalesis mineus, assembly GCA_034621355.1. Taxonomy (NCBI): domain Eukaryota; kingdom Metazoa; phylum Arthropoda; class Insecta; order Lepidoptera; family Nymphalidae; genus Mycalesis; species Mycalesis mineus. The sequence goes on along the minus strand of CM067886.1, from coordinate 7,944,053 downwards.
AGCCGATATCTTCACAACTGTTAAACAAAAAGATTAAGAAGCAATATGCAATACGGTCAATTTCACCATCATACAGGATACAATACAATTAGATGATGTGTTTTCATGAAAAAAAAATTGCTCTTTTTGGTTCTATTCAGTAAATGTTGCCTATCGAAGTTTCGAACAAGTAGTAAACTGTAGTCACTTCAATTAGTAAACTTGTCTTTTCTTAAAAATATACCTACTTGATTTAAAAAGTGTTTTAAATAAAATAAAAGTGTTGGTTAACAGATAATAATAGATAACCAGATTAAGATTAAAATGTCTTTTAGACAAAGTAAGAACGAAATCCTACGAATACAATGGTTGAATGATATCATTCTAATTTCTTTCGAGGTCAACCAATCGGTCCTTGTGCCACTAACTAGGCGACGCTGTCACGAGCACCGATTCACTTCCGTTTCCTTCGCCATTCCCATTGTTACGGACTTCCTTATAACACACGCAAGTACAATGAACATTTAAAAAAGTGCGCCTGTTCAACAGAATATTTTGGTTCCATTCTAATGGCGGTTTTTTTGTTTGGTTAAACGCGCTGATCTCAGAAACTACTGGATTGAGTTAGTCAATTAATAGAGGACTACTAATATTAGATATAACTACAAGAAACTGTAAATTCTTGTGTAAATTGTATCCTATTTCGTACCTTTCCTGTCTTGGTGTGTGCAATAAAGAATATTTTAATTTCATTTCATTTCAAGATTAGTTAGTTTATTTTAGATTGCAATAGTTGACGGAACAAGCAAATGAACGACTTGATCTTCAGTGGAAATCAATGGCCTATAATGACGGTAGCACTTCCCAGTACAGAATCTCTTTTATTACACATTTTTATCCATACAACAGCGTCTTATAAAATCTAGTGAACAAAATAATACATATAAATACATATTGACTGCCTCGTTGGCCTAGTGGTTAGTCTATGTGGCTTTGATCACGAGGTCCTGGGTTCTATTCCTGGGTCGGGTCACGGTATAATTTTGAGCTTTCTCATTCTTCTATTAAGTGTTCAGTACATTCCGAGCCCGGAGTCTGGAAGTTTGTGGTGTTACACCCCCGTGCCTAGGAGAGCACGTTAAGTCGTCGGTCCTGATCACTATCATCAACATCTGATAGTGATCGTTAATAAATGAAACATTATCACCCTAAGCCCACCAAACCGCATTGGAGCAGCGTGGTGGGTGTACGCTCCATATCCCCTCTCCTATAAGAAGGGAGGCCTGGCCCTGTAGTGGGCCGTTAAATAGGCTGATAATGATGAAATACATATTCTCGTTCGTATTAAATGATTGCAGTGTTATGTCATCGATTGATGAAAAACGTTAACTTCATTGAAGTAGTTTATGATATGAAGCATACTAGCTCTAGCTGTTGGTTAATGTCCCGTCAGGCTACGCCTTTAGGCTAAATAAACACCTAATCATATAATACCAGACGTATAGATCAATTTTCGAGACAGGTCATATTTTATAAGAGTTTTTGTACCATAAAAACTGAGTTCCAATCGCTCATGCCACGAGTACCTACTTTTTCTATAAATCTATAACGTAGCTGTAACTTATAGGAAGGTACGTACTAATATAATAGTAAGGAAGACAAAAGTGCACATTTTTGTTTTATGTGAATTAATATTATTTATTAACAACATTTTTTAAATTTATGTTTGCGTATTTGTATGTTTGTCAATACATGCATCATTTGTAAACGAATGAACCATTTTCAATGCAAATTTCACAACTTAAAGCTTAGAGCAGCATTTAGACTTTTTATCATAGAAATTAACGGACTAAGGAAACAAAATATCTTTGATGAAAGAATGCTACGCGGACGATAACAAAGAGTAACGACTTTTAATCAATCAGGAATGTTTTGTTGTAAATATTGTTTGGTGCGGTGCTATAATGACGAATAGCCATAGAAGAGCCTTGGACAAATATTGGTTCAAATTTTAATTTCGAAATCCGGCCTTTCTGTCATCGCGTACCAACGACCGTGCTTGATAAGCCTCAATCCATCAATCTTAACATTCCCGATATATGAGATCATCGACATCGATACATCACAAGTTAAGGAATCATTTATAAGAGAGGATCGTACTGAACAACAATATCATTAAAGTTCTGTTTAAATGTTAATCGTTTCCCTGTAGCAAGTAAAAGATTTGAGATTAATACTGATACATATGAAGACGTAGCAAGAATTTATTTACCCTTTATTTATATAAAAAATAATAAGTAAAACAATACAAAACATATAAATGGCAACCTTATATTAAGTAAAACCAACAGAGATGACTTAATTTATATATTTCTAAAATATGTTGCCACTTTGGCGGTAGGAATAGGAATGAATCCATGGTCGCAGTGCACTGAGGTGAACGAACACAACACGTTCGTTCACATACATTCACATCTTCAATTTCATTCATTCATACTACTATACTACACAGATAATTTATGAATATTGTAAGTGACTTAAATAAGAATAACTAAAATTACGTGTAATATCAATGACATCTAACACTTATATTTAATAATATAGTTATAAGACTAGAAATGAACATTTTTTTGGGGAACACATACCGCCCTCAGAGTGTACTTCCTTCTCCGATAAATATACATTTAAATAAATATAATCCTTTCCTATAAAATTCGTGTCAATTGATTCAAGGTTATGGTGGTCATATTTACATAAAAGTACGTCATATAAATATAAAATACACATAACCATACATAAACGACATGTACAGAACCTTACTTTATGAAGTTGGCTGTATATAGAATTGTTAATTAAATCTTCTTCTAAAAGCCTTTTGAAGAAATAGTACTGTCTACTTTATTACACTTTCATAACATCGTACCAACGGTCATAACGTATTTTCTACAATCGAAATCGTTAACTTTTTTTATTTACAGAAAAAAATCTTTCAATAATCTGAAGAAATAAAAATCATCTGTACTACTTAAGAAATAGGGTTAAATTTTGTATGCAATTATAAGTCTACTGGGATAAACTATGTAAGCCTCAACGCCTACACTACCTGTACACGAGATTCACCCCTAACCTTTTGAAAGCCTATTATGAATCACAGGGGTGGTTCACAATGCACCACAATAGAAATACGAGCGTGGGAACAAGGTGGTGTATGAATGGGAAACCAACTATGTGGCACCTGTAGGAAACAAAGATGCGGAGGCGGTGGCAGTTATACCTTGCATTAAAATATAATGGAAGCATCGCTGACAAATGTCGATAAACTTGTGGGAATCTAACGATGAGACCATTTTGAAATTATTTATTACTTCGCTACCCTTGATAGATAATAAGTTGGTACAGGTGAAAACGATGAGCATTTCATTTAATATTGTAAAAAATCGGTTGTACATTATAAAATAATTATTAAAAATTTAATAATATTTCAAAACATGTTAATGTCACAAAATACAAAAGTTATCTAACGTAAAACAAAAATGCGAAGCTTTATCATCATCATCATCATCATTATCAGCCTATTAACAGCCCACTACAGGGCCAGGCCTCCCTCGTTATAGGAGAGGGGATATGGAGCGTACACCCTCCACGCTTATCCAATGCGGGTTGGTGGGCTTAAGGTTGTTGTGTTTGATGATAAAGCGATAAAGATGAATGATGTTTCATTTATTAACGATCACTATAAAATGTTGATGATAGTGACCGGGACCGACTTTACGTGCTCTTCGGAGCACGGGGGTGTAACACCACCAACTTCCAGACTCCGAGCTTGGAATGTACTGAACATTTCATAGAATAATGAAAAAGCTCAGAAATATTCCGTGACCCGACCCAGGAATCGAACCCAGGACCTCGTGATCGAAGCCACATAGGCTAACCACTAGACCAACGAGGCAGTTGTTGTTGTAGTTCGCAGAGGCGAAGTTTTATAGTAGTACTAAAAGCTACCGTGACATCACCTTAATAAAGAGATCATGTTTGCTATTAAAATTATATAAAAAAGTACCTTTAAGTATCCTGGCAGCAGCATCAGGATACTGGTAACTTTATCATTTCATTGTATTGTCACTAAATCTGACAATTTTGTCAAAAATTAAATGGTGATAAAAAAATTACAATCTCAGCATATTGATGTGGCTATTTAGTACCTAATTTAACTCTAACCTAAACTAATACTACTACACAATAACGCTCATCTTAATCCTTACTATCTTACAAGAAAAAAAATACAATATAAAGGTTTGTAAAAGATAAGGATCTAAATCGAACATGAGAGATCCTTCGCCTTTTTCAAAGTTGGGTAAAGATGGATAAAGACACCATGTCGTTGATTTTTTTACATCCAACAAGACAGGATACACATTTGTGAGTCGATTAGATTGTTACATAAAAGCAGGTTCAGGAACTTGATTTTTAAAGTAATTCTGTATTAAATCAACGATTTCAGATTTATAAAGTTTTTGTTCAGACGACGAGTTATGAAACTGATTACATTTATATAGGTATCGTTTACTGGTAATCAATTCTGTTTTAACGCCATGTAATGTGTTCATCGGGTTAAAGTACCTACTGAAGCTAGATGGCCACTACACTTAGCATTTAATATTTAACGTTATTATCTACCTAGATATATTTGTAAGAATATAAGTATGTGTTTATTTTAGGTAAATATGAGCAAGATAAATATCATACAGGGTACTAGATACTAGGAAAAACGGGCGTGGGAAGAAAAAAAAATTCCTGGCGAAGATTCCGATAACCAAAATAATTGCCAAAGTTCGATAGAAGAGGAACTGCAAAACTAGAAGATTCATATTATGGAACCACTATACTAAGGGTTATGAGGTCTTCATCATCATCAACATCATTACCAGCCCGTAGACGTCCACTGCTGGACATAGGCCTTTTTTAGGGACTTCCAAACACAACGATCCCGAGCCGCCTGTTGCCAGCGGCTCCCTGCGACACGTTTGATGTCGTCAGTCCACCTGGTGGGGGGTCGACCAACGGTGCGCTTCCCGGTGCGGGGTCGTCAATCTAGCACCTTGGGCCCCCAACGTCCATCAGCTGTTCGAACTACATATTATGGAGTTTTACTAAAGCCCAAAAGTCTTTTCGTTTGATCTCCGCCTCTATCTATCTAACTATCATGATATTCACTGTTAACCCAGTCCTTACCACTAATTGATATACTGAATATTGGTTATGTTATAAAATCTTACTTCGATTACAGTGGGTAGTCTTTAAAAATCGCTAGTGCATTTTTTTTTATCAACTACAAATTGGCCCTTAACTGCTATCACACCTGATGTTAAGTGATGATGCAATCAAAGGTGGAAGCGGGCTAACTTGTTAGGAGTAGGATGAAATCCACACTCTTTTCAGTTTCTACACGACATCGTACCGGAACCCTAAATCGCTAGGCGGTACGTCTTTGTTGGTAGGGTGGTAACTAGCCACAGCGAAAGCCTCCCACCAGCCAGACCAAGACGTATTAAGAAAAATATCAATCTGCCTCGCCGGGAATCGAACCCAGGACCTCCGTCGTATAAATCCACCGCGCATACCACTGCGCCACGGAGGTCGTCAAATAAACATGCTACATAATAAACGTTCGATTATATATAACAAATCATTTATATTATAATATATATTTTTATATATATATATATATATATATATATATATATAATCATTTAATTTATAAATTATTTATATTATTTTAAATTATATAATTCATCTGTACATATATTGTCAAGTGAATAATCTACTTTCATTCGAGAAAACATACATATACGTTCCTGGTAAAATATTAATATAACATAACAAGTATTTCAGCAGACAAGCTATGTTATGATAGTCAGGATGTCTTCATTCAACCACTAGAAAATATAGTCCATAATCCTCTAAAAGGCACATGACGTGTAAACAGTATTAAAATCTGTTTAACCCAAATCGAAAGTAGACATAAATTCCAGATCGACTTATCACAATATTTCAATCGAAGACACCAGCAAAACAACCGTTGTGTTATGAAATATATTCATGTAGATCACGTTACCCTACTAGGGTGACTACGTAAGGCCCTACATATAGATCCAGAGCCGGCGTAGCCAGACCTTCGTCATTTTATAAAAGCTAAAAAAAAAATTAAATTTTAAAAGTTCATGATTGTATAGTAAAATACAATAGGTTACTCTGGAGTTTGGAATATAATAGATTCGGAAGGTAGCACGTTTAAAGGGTCCAAAGCCTTAACAATTCAGGAAGAAACTGTAATACTTTTTATATTCTCCTCACCATTATATTTAAAATCTTATCTCTTCCCTAAACTCTTCCCTAAACCCTTCCCTAAACTCTGTTATACTCGTAGATAAAAATTTAACGGCCTCAAGCGAAGACTTGCCACTAAACTACGTGCCTGGCTTACGTGCAGTTGAGGGTCTGGATACCAGCTTCCAAAGGAACCATTATCCAAACTCCAAAGTTGTATATCATATTTATCTATGGTAATTCAAAAAATGACAAAGTAAAGCTAACACAGGCTCTCGGTTGTGATTATACAGGACCTGTACAATTATACAGGACTGAAGGTACAATTTTCACTGAATCTCCTAAACATAGTCCCGTATTTAAAAGTGAAATGATAATAATCAAACAGTTACATAATTTCGACTACAGATCGGCCGGTGATGCAAACACTGAATATGATGCAATCGCTCAAACACCACAAGATGGTTACGGTATCTCCTGAATAACACGTGCACTCTGCAAGTCAAATACAGCAGTCTGCTGTGGCGCCTAAAATGGTCACGTTTGAGAACTTTTGAGAACAACAAATGTTTATTTTATATGATACTCGCTTTTACCTGCGACTTCGACCGAATGGACTCATATTCACGAGTTTGCTGTAGCGTCAAAAATGGATACATTTAAGAAGTTTTTAGAACAATATATGTTTATTTTATATACTTGTTCTTATTTAGTTATACTTGCATCTTTGTCGACGTTGAGATCGGTATTTACAAACTTTTTAACTTGTATGAGTTGATCTAATCTGTGAAGCTAATTCGCTAAATCGAGATTACATCTAGACGTCGAATAGGATTCAAATCCACATCTTCTTTGAACTTGCATATTTTCACATGCAATTAATAATTACCGTAAATAAAATATATATATTTAAGGAACAATACAAAATGTTGTACATTTTAATCTGCCTCAATCGCCTCAATCGGGTCATTTTTTCTCTGTTAAATTTTTTTGCCGGTGAATTATGGTGTACTTATTACTAAGCAGCAATGACGTTAAGCTAACGATTATTCGTTTTGCCTATTTTTTTTTAAATACTTGCTTTAATTTAGTAGTTTCTAAAATACTTATATATTTTTCGGATACAGCATATATATAATCACTGCTATTAGTACTACTATTTTTATTATTTAAATCGTTAAGGTATTTAATTGTATTATTTAAATAAGGAAAAATTGGAAATAGGACGACTGCGGCACCCGTCGCTTGATTTAATTTTTGCATGATAACTTATTTTTATTAATAAATTTACTGTAGACAAAAGTATGATGCATTGCTTCGCTTTGCCTCTACTTCAGACTAAAGCCATAGAGTATGTTTATATGAACACGTACCTTCTGACAAGTATATAATCCAAATCCTGGTTAACAATAGGAAGTATCATTTTAAGAGCCCGACACAAGTCTCAGTTGTCTTTAAGTTGATACAAATCGTGAACTTAATGTCCACGTGACACTGCTAATGCGTGAGTTTTGAATTATTATGGTAATGTACAAAAAACTTTGTAAAAAAACAGTTCGTTGAAGTATCATAAATAATAAGACGGCATGTTATTATATTATATGACTGTAATTATTATTTTATTTTTACATCGGACAGCCGAACATGGTTTTCAATTAAATAATTAATAGAATTGCCAAGATGAATGATGTTAACGCCTAAAACTTATTTTAATAAATATTTATTTAATAGGTACTTTTTGCTATTTGTAAAAATAATCACGATGATTTAAGTAATATAAATTTTTCATTTTTCATTTTTGATTACAATTTCAAACTATGAGATTAATAATCATATTAAGTCGAATGTTCTTTATATCCCAGCAAATGTTTTTTAAGCACGCTTAGTCTAATCATATTTAAATTTCATGTGGCCCCGATGAAAATTTTTCATTAAGCAGGACAGAACTTCATATCTGGTAAACAAGTAAAATCGTTTGCAACTGGTAAGTGTATAAATTATTTTATTATTTATTATGTATTTTGCCTTGTTGCCTTATCATGATTTCGAATCTTAATTCTTACTATGTGGTATTGAAATTTTTCTTCCAATATACTTTTAATAACCAAAGATGTATAGATAGTTAGGGGTACAAAAACACTTCTGAAACAAAATATAAAAAGACATTTTTATATACCTGATTGAGTGTTTGGGCCTATGAACCCTGGGGATACTGATACAGGGAGGAGATCTATATCAGTATGAGATACCGTATGGATGGTAAGAGTAGGAACATGGGATGACAAACTATTCATCTTTAGTTTACTTTTTACGGTCTGGCTATAGCAAACTCTGACTCTATTAGTAAAATTGCAGCCTTTATCACAGTTACTATTAACAAACCAAGCATCTATCCCACTTCCCACCTGATATTCAGAAGAAAAGATAAAGAAAATCGCCTAAAATAATAACGTTTTTCAAGCCTTTTGTATTGTGTTTATAATAAAAAAGGGGTTAGGTCTTGTGAGCTTGTAGTTATACAGCCTATAACATTCCAAGATAAACATTTTTTAGTGAAAATCGTATAAAATTCATGTTACTCTGATAGATTAAAAAGTCGATTCGTTATAAAATACGCACATTCTTATGAAATTGTACCAACCATCAATTGTCACTCTCTTCGCTTTTATATTTTTAGTACGAACGAAATTGTCCTTGGCTATCAAGCACGTGCTGCATTTGGAACGTGTTTTGTAAATTTTCCAACTCTAAATTCAATTTAACTCAATAACAGTACTACTGCACCGCTTAAAATGCAGGTGATTATCTATTTATATATAATACAAGCAACTACCTGCGGCTTTTTGATGGTTTCAAAGTATTTACCGGACATATATTGGTAAGAAATTAGGAATACAGAACAAAAAGCAGCATAAAATCATAGAACAAAATCAATCAACTATAGGTACATATCTAGAGCTGTACTAATATTATAGATGTAAAAGTAATTTTGTCTATTTGTCTCAATTACGCCTAAACTACTGAATTGATTTAAATGTAATTTGGTAAAGATATAGTTTAGAGTCTGAGTAAAGACCTAGGCTACTTTTTTCGAACTATCACAAAACATAATTTCTCCCAGACGGAGTCGCGGTCATTTGCTGGTATTATATATAAGAGAAATGCTATTGAATATCTTATCACGAGATCTCGGGTGCAACCCAGTAGTACCCCATACCGTAGTTCTATAGAACTGTTGGGATACTTTCCGGGCTGTCAAATTATGTACCAATAGTTCTATATAGAACTGTAGTATAGTTTTTGCTCTTGACTTTACTTATACCATATAAGTTATAAACTTTATATTATTTTGATAGATATTTCATTTTGTTTTTAAAAAAAATGTCCCTTGCGACAAAAGCTAAGTTGTTAAAACCAAGTAGTAGTTGTGACTAAAAAAATATTCTCTTATTTTAGAAGTTACAGGGAGGGACACATTTTACCACTTTGGAAGTATCTTTCGCGCAAACTATTCAGTTTAGAAAAAAATTATTTTAAAAACCTCAATACCATTAAATCAACAAAAACGTTTTGTGCAATTTAAGCAAAGCTGTATTCGATATAGTATGTTTATAGATACTCTCAAATTTAAGTGGACATTTATTATTGCAATCAAAAGAGATTCCATATTATACTTATAAAAACTATAAATAATTTATATGTAACGTACAAACAAGATGTTGATATCGACATTTCTTTAATTTTGTCCCATTAGTTCAATATAGAACTAATGGGACACTAAGCACTAATATGGTGTATCAACAGTTCTATAGAACTAAAATTAGGGGGTACTACTGGTATACACTTGACTGTTACCTACTCTTATCGACATGTAGACGCTTACTAAGATTTTTTCCGATACTCCCATAATTATGTTATGGACATATATACATTTTTCATAAAATAGTTATAAATTTTAATTTCAAGACTACTAGTAATAAATACAGAACCATAAGTTCTAAGCGCTAGATTTTAGTTATACGGACCCTTATATAAACTACTCGAGTGTATTTTAAATGATATGACATAAGAGGGATAATTTTAAATTTATAGTAGGCGAACGTTTCGATTTTCAATTCCGTACTGAATAATACATAATTCGCTTTTCTAGAATTAAAGCGGATATTTGGCTTTCTAAACTTGCGACAGTAATTTACAAAACAGTTGAAATCAGATACAAATTTTTTTTCTGGAAACTTTTCGAATATACGGAAAAATACAAACGAAATTATTCAGGGAGTGTGCGCCAATACGTATTAACACTTACGTAACTTCAGATTAGGATAACACAAAGGAAAATAAAATGTATATGAACTCGTATTTACAATTTAGGCAGGGCGCAATAATTTACAAAAACAATTGACGATCAGAATATTACTTAGTTTTTTGCAAACTTTTCAAAATACTGACGATATGGATTGGATACTGAGGATATTGGCTAAATGTTATCATAAAAGTAAATTCAATTATTTTTTAATGTAAGATTGTTTGGTTTTTTTTTTTGGTTTAATTTAAGACACATTTTGGTTTTATTTAAGAAACTTTGTAATTAAAATGTGTTGATATATTGATTAATGTTGTTTTCCTGCTTGTGCCCTTTGACCCCTTCTGATGATGTTGCTAAAAATACATACAATTATAATAACTGTATTAAAAAATAGTACTGTAAAATCGCTACTACTAACTCAGTTAATTTTAAAGGGGGGCACAAGATTAATATTTTGCATTGGATATACTGTACTTTTAAAGAAATTAATTCAATATGTAAAGTTTTTAAGTTTTTAATAATGTATTATTTAAAATTGTGATTGGAGACAAAATTTTACCGGATTATTGCTGTCGCGTGGCTAGCGGTTAATCTAAATAGGGTTTGGTAAATGCCCTAAGATGGAATTAATTTGAGTAATGGTAGTGGACATACTGACACGCACATTTTTTGCCTTTTATTATCTTCCTGTGACTTACGTAGCCAAATAAAAAATGCGCATGTAAATGAAATAAATACTAAATTTGAGCTTCTATAATTTAAAATTGGTAATGAGAATTTTTAACGACTTAAAATTCAATATAACAACGTATTTTTCTACCGGAATGAATTTAGCAGGCTCATTTTTTCACCTTTATTACAAATCCCACAGCATACATGATATCGTCGGCCATGTCAACAAATGAAATTGCGTTATATAATTCTGCTAATGACTATGCTGCGCCTCTCTTAATGGAGAGAGTAATACACAGATACGATACTCAAATGTCTTTTCAATAGGTTGCCTGTAAGAGATTGCTTCTAGCAATATTTATTTTAATCCTTTTTTTTCATGTTTCTGTTATATCTATTTTTATGTGCAATAAAGTGTTTCTTCTTCTTCTTCTACACAGTCTAATCAAAAAAATGTATACTTAGATCATTAAATTTAGGTTTTTCTGTTTCCCTTCCACCTACGATGTGGATATTTTCAAGTCAAAAGTAAATAGACATCTTTTAAGCAAGCACACTCCACCAAAAAAGTCAGAACTGATTGCAATAAAGCATTTTTGGTTTGAAATAGGTACTATTTTTTACTGGTGATAATTTAAATAGTTTGATAAGATAAAAAGTCACGAGAATCGGCTAGTTTAAGACTAAGAAACCAAAAAAAACATTTGTACATAATAATATCATTTGACTGAAATTCTACATAATGTTGAATAAAAGATTCTGTAAACAAAACTCGTGTAAGCATTCATTTATGTAATACCCACTTAATATACTTTAAAAAAGTAGAAGGTTGGTTTTATTTAGAATGTTTTCGTGTTAGTGCCCAATCGATACAAATTTTAGGTTTCTCGGTCTCGGAATTAGCAATTCGTGGAAGAAAGTAAGATTATACAAAAGCTTGTTTCCTTGAGCTCGTTATGAGAGCGTTTATTTAACGATTTTCATTTGAGTTTTTAAAATTACAGATTAGAATTACAGATTAAAATTAGAATTATATTAAAATTACAGCCAAAACCAGCTATAATGTAATAGCTGCGCCCCGAGGATTTACCAACGTTTATTCTCTTATCGAAAGGATTTCATGTTGTTGCAACCAACTATGAGCACTTTATATTAGGGGGACGTTTAGTATTAAAAAGTATCGAAAATCAGAAATACTCAATGTCAAATTAAGGTAAGTCTGATTGGTTGTTAGCTAAAAAAAGTGTATTTCGAAAATTTTAGTCTTTAGTCTTATGTAAATATTCTCTACATCATAATTCTATATGGCAATCACTCAATGAGCAGGGTTTTAATAAAGAATATATAGATATTTTAAAAGAAATTTACACTACTAGCAAAGTTCGGGTAAGACTGGAAGAACCAGGACCATATTTCAAAATAGCACGGGGAGTGAAACAGGGGGACCCGTTATCACCCAAATTATTTATCACTGTCCTAGAGAGTGTTTTCAGAAAGCTTGACTGGGAAAACAAGGGAATAGGGATAAATGGCAAATATTTGTCAAATCTACGTTTTGCTAATGACTTGGTTATACTTTCAGAAGACCCAGACGACCTACAGGACATGCTTAAGACATTAAGTCGCGATAGTGCGGCTGTAGAACTGGAGGTGAATGAGAGCAAAACGAAGATTATGACCAATACAGCTGAGGTGCCCATCTCTATCGCATCGTCTACAATGGAATACGTTCAACACTACATTTACCTCGGTCATTTGGTTCCCCTTAAGTCTGGTACAGAAAAAGAAATGGACAGGAGAGTTAAAAGCACATGGAACAAGTACTGGGCCTTGAAGGATGTTTTCAAGGGGAACTTGCAAATTAAATTAAAAACAAAAGCAATGGACGCATGTCTTACGCCATGCTTGACATACGCGGCCCAAACCTGACAAATAACGAAAGACACTTTAGACAAAGTAAGCAAATGCCAAAGCGCTATAGAACGTAGTTTTTTAAAGCTGAAGTTAAAGGACAGAGTAAAAAACAAAGTAATAAGAAAAAAGAATCCAGGCGAAAGACGCTGCTAAACACGTTCTACGTCTTAAGTGGAAATGGGCAGGCCACATTCAGAGAGTAACCGACAATAGATGGTCCCAAATAGTAACAAACTGGTACCCACGGGGTTCAAAACGGAAGCGAGGCAGGCCATCTAAAAGGTGGAGTGACGATATTGCGCATGTGGCTGGAAGTACATGGCAACGCACAGCTAGGGATAGAGCACAGTGGCTTAATATGGAGGAGGCTTTTACTGCGTTAAGCAGTCCTTACAGAAAGAATCAGTATGTAACCAAAACTAACAATACTAACATAGGATAAGTTTGAATTTAACTACTATAACTAACAATATTGTAAATTGTAATGTTTAATATTGTAAGGAAATAAAGCTATTTTATTTTTATTATTTTAGTCTTATGTGTGGTCCACTCTCTTGTATAGTTGTGAGACTTGAGTTTTTAAAAAAGAAGCAATATACAGGCTGCAAAGCTTTTCACACCTAATAACAGGGTACTGGAAAAGATGAATGAACAGAGGAAACTCATGTCCACTATCATGCAGAGAAAGCTAAGTTTCTTTGGACACCTTTAAAGAGGAGCTCAATTTTCCTTTCCAAGGTTAATTTTGGAAGGAAAGCGACAGGGCAAGAGAGCACCTGGTCGTCAAAGGCGGAAATGGTTGGACGACATAAGAGAGTGGATCAATTACTCGCAACTAAAGAGAGTTGTAGAAAATAGGAAAGCTTTTCGCATAGTGACCGCCAAACTGCGAGGCACCGCGTGATTTAGAGGATGGCACCGCGTGATGATGATGATGATGATGATGAATCCTCTTTCTCCTTTTAATTAAAGTTAAAGTACAATTATTACTCATTTTAGGTATCTAAATGTATTTATGCATGACAATAAGAAAGACTATACTAAAGTGCAAGAGACACCTGAAGGACTGAAAATTGCTATCGTGTAATAAAATCAGGACAAGGTAAAAGCATTGGTAGCATTACACAAAACTTAATTCAACCGTGACCAAGGGCTGTAGGTACATCAGTAGGTGGATATGATGACAAGTGGATAAATATTTATTGATTCCATATACGGTAGATCATCGTGGTGCCATACCGAGTCGAAGTGCCTTAACCTATTTATATATTGCTGATTTATTTCGCTTGACTCTTTGGATTTGTAAATCTGTTAATTAAACAACGTATTTTTTATAACGTGTAATTACTGAACAAATTTTACATCTTCAACTCTGTTGTTGTAGGTGTTGAAAATGCTAAAAACTTTGTATTAAAAATATTGTATTAAATCTATTTATTTAATTAATACTCTGTTTAGATACAAGTAATACAGAGCCATAAGGTCAGAAATAAAAGGCAACTTTATCACTTAGTAGCGATATTTTCCAAGCAATCTTAGATTGTAAAATGTACCAAATGTAGATGCTTACCTGAAAATATGAAGTGTACGATGTGTGATTTGAAATAATATTTTATTAATTTTCGCCTTAAACCTTGAACATTTAAAATAACTGTTAGACTTAAACAATTAGACTTAAGGCTCATGAGTGATTTATATGAATCCTATGAGGTCATAATGCCACTTGGACAAAAAGCAAGCGAATTTTCTAGAAAGTTTACGAACGAAAATACATTACTATTGTCTATACAAATGTACCAAAAAATCGAGACAGCCACGTTTTTAAAACTGCATAATTTGCATCGTTGTGTCAGTGAGATCATTAAAGAACATAATATAAATAATACATAAAATCAAATCAAGTTATATTTAAATCTTCGAAACAATAATAAACCTTAAACACATTACCATTATGGTTTAAAATCATTTACAGATAAATCACTTAGCACCTATGGAGTCGGACAATATTCTTTTAGTAAAAAAGTGTCTTATCCGCAACAGTAGCTCAAAGTAAATTGAGTATTTATGTGGGGTATTAAAGTGCAAATTAGTTGTGTGGCTGGTGTATTAGGTCGTATTGTGTTGTAGAGTTAAGTATTGCGCGTAGAATATTGCGCGGAGGCCGCTGAGGGTCGTTGCCTCCTTAGAGACACGTGAGCGGACCGTTAGCTGCACACGCCGGCCCGACTACACATGGAAAGGAAAATCTGTTGGATTTTAACGTTGGCAAAAGTCCTCGAAGCTTTACAAAGGAAAAACGATGTTATACAAGAAAGTATATTGATAAGGAATACAACACGAAACTCGAGCTTATATACAAATCATGCCTCACGTGAAATGGTGGCAAGAATACTTGCTGCATTTCCGAGTTGGATAGCCAAGCTGATCCATTGCACTAAAAAAGAGAGCATTTCTGTCACTAGTCGAAGCAATTAGCAGGGAAAAAATATTTACAATTTCCATATGCTTTATACGACAAACTCAATAAAAAAAACTTAATAAAATGAAAAACGCCACCCCGTTTAAAATTACGTCGTCCGCCATTTTAAAAATTTAACTAACTCGTTATATCTTACAATTTATTAGTTGTATGTATTTAATGCTATTCTCGAACCATATTTTCTTCTTTCACGAAAATCTAAAATTAAACTTTTAGTAGCAAAATTTATAAGAGCTTATATTATAACTTTTTTAATTTTATTAAGTATCTAAGCTTATTAAATAAAATGCTGTCTGTACAAATATTAAGTTTCAATGTAATGGTCAGACACATCGAATTCCATTAAAGAAATATACACACTATTTTGTTACACACAAAGCTTCATCTTACTTTTACTTACGAGGTACTTGTGTCTATTTGTGTTAGTTGTAGTTAATATAAGTAGTTACTATAATACATTATATCTAATACATTGTTTATGTCCTTACATGACCGAGATTTAAATAAGGCTACAAGAACAAGGCTTTTGCTAAAGTACCGATTAAACTTCATTTTTCTCATATTAGTCTAAATCTTCAATTAGATGAAATGTGTTTAAATATTTGGTCTATAATAATATTTATCTATTTAGATTTTTATTTATTTATTAATTTAGAAATAAATAAAAAATTACCCTGGACTGGACGTAACCCGCTTGATTTCGTCAATGTAACTACTGCGCTTTCCAATGTGGAGTCCCCTTGCCCTGGAACGCCACCTCGATCAGCTCTTCGAACTATGTGCCCCGCCCATTTCCACTTCAGGTTTCAATGTTACTATTGAGCTATGACAGTAACTTTGGTTCTTTTGCAGATCTCTTAATATCCGGTACTATCACGCAGAGATGATAAGTGACTCTGAGCCTTCATATCAGGCCCATAGTTAGCGACCAAGTCTCGAATCCTCTATTGAGGGAAAATTTATGTACATACACCTAAATATGAAGCAGCCGCTGCTCTTCAACGAAGTTACAGTGAAATCGATATGAAATTCAAAACTCCATGTCATATTTTGCTAACCCCGTTAGGTTTGTTTACGTTCCGAATAACTTAAAAGGTCAATATCTCGACATAAACTGCCCTCAATACGTGAAATGGGTCAATAAACATGATAACACTTTTATTATCAACCATCTGTATCTATACCTAGTACCTAGGTACTAATATTATAACGAGGTTATGTTTGTTTGTAAGTTGGGGATAATCTCCAAAACTACTGATCTGACTATAAAACTATTTTAAAGTAGAATGCATAGATGAAGAAGTGGGCTAACTTGTTGTCTTTCAGTCTGCACGACAATGCACCGGAACGCTTATTCGCTTAGCGACACGTCTTGGCACCGGCAGGGTTCTAACTAACCACGACCGATGCCTCCCACCAGCTAGATCGGGACCAACTAAGAAAATATCAATTGGCCCAGTCGGAAATTGCACCCAGGACCTCCGTCTCATAAATCCACGGCGAGAATCGCGCCACTGAGGCCGTTGATATGGAATATTGTTGCTAATAAAGTATTTCTAGCAAATATTGCTAAGATAATTTATTAAAGTAAAGTAAATCTGCAATAAAACTTTTAAATGTAATTATTTTTTAATAATAAAGTACTTTTTAATATTTATAAGAAATATTTTGCAGTGTTTTTACAATATTTAAAATAGAATATATAAAAAGTATTTTTTGTTACCAGAAAGATCCCTCGAAAAAGAAAACTAATTTCCTACTTCTCTAACTTATACTGCGCGACTCGAGCAATAGAAGTGACATCAACGAGCTCAAGGGTTTCTTATTTTATTGCAATATCAATTTAATTCGGCTTTAATATGTTTCATATTTAATTATTTTTTTACATTTATTTTTAGTAACTGTAATCAATCTATTTCTTGTTTAATAGCCAAAATAAATTATTCCACGTTTTTACTTTTTTGAGCACTTTTGTCTAATTTCATGAAATATCAAAAAATATGTCTAAAACAAATTAATGTGTTTTTGTAATTGAAGAAAATATTCATTAAAACTTAGATTAATAAAGTACTTACTTATCGCTTAGTTCTGCGAAGAAAGAACGACTTAATTGATTGACAAATACAACAGTTTATCCTAGATATTTGTTATTCACGTGTTACAGGGAAAAACCATTTTTCATCCTGTACCTATCGTCATGACCCAGTTGAGTTTCTGAATGTGGTCACCTCCTCAATTAGTTAGTTATATTGTTTATCTCATGCTGATTCATAAGCCAGCCGAAATAAGTGAGCCGGTCTTTGTGTCCCCATTTTTTGCCACAAACAACTTCAGAGGGCATTACCCTCTCTCTTTCTCTCGAACGAAAACACCTAGCTCCGGAGCGAACGTAATAACTATTACTGGCACCATTGAAAAGATTCTCAGCCAAAAACGTATTCAAAGAATACAAAGCGTTGAATTAAATGTTCTTTTTTATACTTTATCCACTTTATAAATATATATACAATAACATTAATTTATTTTACAGAATTATTGTGTTCCTTAATATAAATATAGCCTTGATGCTTGAAGAATACAAACTTTGTTATATAAAAAATATAATTCATTGGCATGTCTTAAAATTCGTTTATTTCAAATAGGCTTAGTGTACTTTTGATTCTAGGACGGTAGATTCAAAATTTAAAAGTGGTTTGGAAGACCGTTTTATTGTAATTCAAGTAGAAGTAAGATGAATAATGAACCTACTATATATTTACGTAGCCTTCTCAACAAATTATATGCAAGCCGATAGATCTCTGAAACAAACAGTTGCATAACATAACACGGTTGCCTTTTAATCTCCATACAACGCGGTATCACTATCGCTTAATAGAAAATGAAAACATACAGAAACAGCTACAAAATGTAGCGTTAAAATCGCCCACGGAGAAGCAACAACGAAAGCATTACGCTTTGGTGAGAGGACCTTACCCTAGACATTGCTATTTGCCTCGCAGTAAGGTTGTCGCCGGTCATCGGCCGCCCCCTTCCGCTCCCTCCCGACCTCTTTTGCAAGAACAGCGGCTTTAGGGCGTCTACACTATGGTGCGTTTATATTTTCAAGTAAGAGTGTGAGTTAATGAAGCAATTGGCAAGAGTCTTTAGGCCATCTACATTCTGGTGTGTATCAACTGAATTCTACAAGTAGTTTACGTATTCAATGCAATAAAAAACTTTACCTATAATAACAGTTAGCTGCAGAAGATTTAAGGCATGGTTTAAAGGTTGGTAACTATATTTCGACATCCGTGTGCCGCACTTGGTTAAGAATCCAAAAAAAATTGATCGATGTGCGGACACTGGACTAGTTATCAAACAAATACGACGATTTTGATAATATAAGATCTAACTTAATAATTAATTACTTATTTACTCGTAGCATATGATGAATTTTTCAATAATAAGGATAATTAAATGCATTCAGAATTACTTTACACGAGAAATAAGAAATACATTACCTGCACTTCTCAGTATGAAATAGCGTCACTACAAAGTGACAAACCTGAGCTTTCTGTACCAGTGGTGGAGTCACTACTTATTGACAGACTTGACGTTTAAAAGTGCTTGTAAATCAGCCTACTTAAATTAATAAATTAGATTTTGTATTGTATAAACGAATGTGATTTTGTTTTTATTATTTTAAACTATTTTCAGGCTTAACTACTCAATCGATTATCATGTAATTTTGCATATCTGCACTTTTACAAAATAACAAATACAAAAAAGCGCAGAAAACCTAGTAAAAAATATATATTCGTATATCTGTATCTATGCAGTTATTTTTGGACTTTATTACAAAAAAATAAAAGAATGTATAAAACGTTAAACATTCTCTGCCATTCAACCTTGAAGTATAGCTACAAAAAATGATATGGTAGGCGTAAGAAAATGTTAAGAAAAAAGTAATTGTCACATGATATATCTAATCTAATCTTAACCAAATTTTATTTGAATATCCGGTATATGCCACAATGTTGATTTGTTTTATATTATATCTCTTTATATGAATGAGAAATACGTAAGAAATGAAATTGGTAATGTTTTTATTGAATGCGTTACTTTTCGTTTATCACAAATAGGGAATATTTGAATTATTATTTAGGTAAGGACTTCGAGTTCATTGTAGAGATCAACATCTCCTGACAACACTCCGTAGGTAAAAATTTGTGAGCTTGATATATTTAAATATAATATACACACACTAATTTTTTTTGACTTTATTGTTTTTCCTATATTTTTATGTACTGGTGGATAGCCAAGGATACGTAGATTTTTTTTTAAATGATTCGCAGGATAAGTGCAATAGTGATTTTTACAGAAAATTTGAGGTTATTCAAATAATTAAAATTAAAAATTGAAAATTGGAACAGTTTTGGAGCTGTAATATAAAAATGCTTGGAGATTGTTTTAGTTTTATTATAGGTTATTATTAACAAAAATGTACACTAGTAAGAAATAAAAGAAAATGGGGAAATTACATTGTGTTCTTTTTTTGTTAATTTTTAAAGATTTAATTTCAAGGAAAAAAAAGAAAAAAATTAATAGTTTAAAAACGATACACTTTTGCATGAGCACTTTAGGAGTCGTTTGATAGCTATTGTCCTGTACTATAACCCTTTAACTGGATCGTGACATATTTTCATGTAACCCTGTGTATGATATGAGATAAATTTAGATGAAAAACACATTCTTCAGTTCACGGAATAAACCTGGATGTAAGTAATCTCCATCTTTAACATGATTGAGTCAATCAACAAATGAATCATTCTTGAAAATGTCGCCTGTCATTTTTTCTTACGGGAAATAAGGACAGAGACAATACTCATCCACTTTTACACACCGGTCCGATGTTTCTGTTTATTCTATTAATAAAATGGCGAAAAGTATAACACTTAAAAGTCAATGATCTCATAGATATAAGCTTTTGTTTTTGACGCCCACATTGCGTGTATTGAAGTATTCGATACCTATATGAACACATCTTTACCATGTACAACAACCTGCCTAATAAAAACTCAAAATACCATGTTTATTAGGGGACTGTAGAAGTCCATTCGGATATTTTTTGTCGCTTATTATCGGTGAACGTGTTGCTATTTATCGATGTAATGGACTCCATTTACAATATGAGTTGATTATAAAGCTACTAAGTACATATTGGATTTTTTATAACATTTTATGGGGAAATAGCATGTACTTAATAGGTATGTCAAACAAACTTTTTACGTTTTACTAACAGTTGCGGTATTTAAATCGGCAACTTACATTTATCTGACTGGCCTTATTACATTGTCAATTCATGATTGTATTAAAAGAAGAGAAATATATTTTCCTGTTACAGATCCTGTGATTTTCCTAGAATCATGTATATCAAAATTCATGAAAATGTTATTTCGATTTCGAAATTATAAAAAGGAAAAACTTATCCGTAGGAACAAGCATATCGTAGTCGGTGCGACTGACTGTCTGTCAAGACTTTTTTCTCATCATATACGTTTAAATGAAATTAAAACCAAATGCACAAGTCTGCTGTGAAAATTAGACATAATATTATATTTGAACACATCCAAAAGTAATTTTATCTCTCGCAAGGAAATTTAGGATAATTCCCTTTCATCAGATTACTGAAGAATAACGTAGGCATAAAAACGAGACTGGCTACAATATCACTCATCTTTCAATGATGGACCAACATTATGCAAAATATTCGCTGTGAGAATACATAATTAACCTTCGCCAATAGAGGTGTAAAATGAACTCAAAACGGAACTGTGGAATTCGCACAGCATTGCGTAGTTCGTTCGCTTCCATCGCTTCGCCGTTTAAAATGTCATTACAGTACAACTGACATGTAATGACATTGACTTTTTTATTACAGATTAACGACTTGTGCACAAACTTCCGTGACTATATCAGTAACGATATTGCACAATATTGTTTTAATTGCTTTTACAATTAGCTCGTTCGTCCGATTTGCTCCAGTTGTTAACGATTAAGTTTTTACATCGGCCCAAGCTTTACAGTTATCTTCAGAGGCGTTGTTGCCGAGTTATGAGAGTTAGAAGAAAACTTTATTGTGTGAAATTGATTAAAAGGCTATGCGTCTAATGTTGATGAACTCTAGTAATAATTACCGCGAAATCGTTTACCTCACGACAGAGATTTTGAGTAATACCTAGTAGTACTTTTTGTGGTAGCTTGTATGGAGAAACTGCTTATTTATCGGTCTGAAGGATAAAGCTTTATGTGTGTGTGTGTGCAGTGTGTTACAAGCACATAATAAAAACTTTTTATCTATGGATGAAGAGCGCAGTACAACACAGTATACAATGCGTTCCTAACATTTAAAATTAATCATAGCATCTTTAACATTGGGTGGACTATCTGCTTCTTTTATTAATTAAAATATTATAACTATACTCTGACCACACTAATTATGACTAGCTTCATACGTAATGATAATACATTGTCTGATTTACTTCGACGGTCACTGTAGTTAGTCATTTTGTGGGAATTATTAATTACATTCTTTAATAACTGCGGTATTAAACAAAGGTTTTCCGAGAACATCTTTGTAACACGAAAGCAGTAAATTATGGTGAAGCATAAATCAATATGTAATCAAAGCGTTTGATATTGAAAAGTGTTTAATATAATATGTAAATTACATGGACACGTAATGCATGGCAAATTTTACCGTTAAGATTTTTGACCTGTTTTATATTATTGTGTAATATTTTAACAATACGTATAACTTAATTTTTTATATATATGAAAAGTGCAGTCAAAATTTCTAGATGTAGGACATTGACAATTTCCAAATGATTGCCTTTTTGCCTAAACATTTGTAAGAGATGTGTATACAATTTTTCATAAGTTTTGATGTTTTAAAAATGCTTGTGAATGACACTGCCTTATAAAATCTCGATAAAAGGCCATGTAAGTGTGCCACCGACTGTGAGAGTGAGAGAATAGAGAGTTACCTGTTCATAACATCTCCTAGCTCTTGCATATCCATCTGGCTAACCTCAGCATCAAACAGGCATTAGCATTACTCGATCAGGACAATAATATTATTGTTAAAATAAATGAAGAAAATTCGCAAACATACATTGCGATTAAAATGCAGGGCACGCACACATTCAGTTCAATGTATGCACGAATAGTATCGCCTACTACTAATATCTGCATATACATTACTTCCGTCGGCTCGTCAGGGCGCCCGCATAGATACGTTTCCACAGACGATACCATTCTTATTGCTTTTTCAAGTTAACAACGTTGCAACGTTAAAATTACACCGCTCAATAATTGTTAAAGTGTATTTCGTAATCGAAACGAGTATTGAAATAAGCAAAGTATTTGAAACGGACTTATTTTGATGAGGATGTCATACTTTGAATAGAAAACTCAAACTGTTAGCAAGAAAATAAAATTAAGAGTATTTGATTTGAAATTTTTTAAACTATACTAATGTCAAACTCGACTGAGAATGCTTGTCAACAAACAAATTAGAAATGAAGGTAGAAATCACTAGTGATTTTGCACCTAATTTTTTAATTAACTTGTTAATGACATGTTCATGACAATAAATTAAATTAGTAAGCTTAAAACTAATTAATATATTCAATATCTTTTAAATAAGATTTTATAAAAAAACAAAACATAATTTTAAATTTATTAGCCATAAAATGTGTTGCATTTTCTACCTTCATTTTGAATTTGTTTGTTGACAAGCATTCTCAATCGAGTGTGGCTTTAGTATAGATAAATATTTTCTTATTTCGTTCTGTTACTTTTGTTATTTAATGTAAAAATAAATATGTTTAATAATTTTATCATTAAATCTTACTATGAGTAGAGGCGATCGTACATTAATCCGATTCCAAAAAAAAATAATAATGGGAGTAAAAAATCTAGGATAAACATTCTCTATTCCAGATCAGACGTCGCGTACCAAAGGTAGGTGTAACTTTTCTACAATGATTCAAACAGAAGCAAAGAAAACGAGTTTAGCCACGTAGCTGTTAAAACATGTTTAATTAAAACATGTCACAGGATTGCTACATACTAAGACCGGATGAAGACTGACTTCATCCGCTCATTCGTTGCCACTTGCTCGAACGTGAACTGTTTACACTAGCGTCACCACCTGTCCCACTTCAATCGGACGTCCTGATTTTGATGTGGTTATTGTATGGTATGTAATTCTTCACTGGCGAAATAAGTGTTTTTGTTACAGTAAAGAAACTGCCCACCAACCCGACATGACGAGAGGCCTGGGTATGTAGTGGGCTTTTAATTGTCTGATTAATGGTGATGATGATGTTGAAGAGGCTTGCTCTTAAAGACAATTATGTTTGATGTCAGTGATGAAGTCGAAGTTATGGCGCGCTTACCTATAAAATACCGTTGATACACCGTGTCAAAATTCAAAGCAAGAGATAAAAAAGTAAAGGTATACAAAAAGTATATAAAATGTCAGGAATAATAAAAGATCCTGAAATGATGATGATAGTGATAGGAAGGGATGGGAGAATCCAAGCGGTAGAATGGCAACACCGCATCGGAAAATACTTCATGGACCGATGACGTCATGCGGGTTTGAAAGTCCTTACAAATGGCCTACGTCCAGAAATATTTGTCATTGGATAAAAGAGAAGGTTAGTATATATAGATTTTTGACATTCAACTGTTTAAGCTTCTATAAATTAATCAAACTTCCGAAATGCAATTAATAACGTTATCGTGTACACATAACGATTTATATTTCAATTCAAGTACAACATTTACAAGTATGCTTAAAGTGAATTTAGTGTTACAAGTATTAAGTTTCCGGGCTTTAATGATAGGTACTCGTTATTATAACTATTCAACTCGTTAGTCGTATTTAGCCAGTTTCTTTGGCGCTCCAAAGTCAGCATTCAACTCACAAAACCAGTTACCTTGCTCTACGCCCCACGTCCTGATTCTCAAGACTCCTTTGATTCATTGCAGACTTCCTTATTGTTTAACGAGAAATTATATGAATAGGTGCACCGTCTGCTGTTTGCGTAGCATTGTCTAGGGATTTGGTTATTGAGCTTTAAACAGAGTAAAGAATTGTCAATTTTATATCGAGGCTTTACGTTTAATCTTAGCAACTCGACTTTAACCAAGCTAAAGCGACTAAATCTTTACCCTTCATGATACACACTCACTTGCAAGAAGGCAGTGATAGTTGATTAGCAAAATATATTTATTTTTATTTCTTGTAGACCATGTTGATTGTTCAGAAACACTTAAACAAACTCTTGGTCCCGATCCTCTACAAATGACCATTGAACTCAAAAATAATAAAATTATACTCATAATTGAATGAAAACCGCAATTATGGTACATAATTACAACCATTTTAATTACATTAACATTCTAAATTAATTAAATATGTTTCAAATGATTATTTCAGGTAGGTATAGTTTATTTCTAACCTACCTACCTAATACCTCTGTACCTACTAGAAAAACTCTACGACTGTCTTTGTTCTAACATAACCACCTCACAATAAGATCTTAATCGGACAGATTTTTATCGATTCTCCAAACAATCGTTAGTAACCGAAACACTGAAGTCAGCTTTGCGTCACCAATTAGCATGCCGCTATATTTAGGATGAAACGGTGACTTTCCGATCACTGGGTGCTCTTTGTTATATAGACGTTAACACACACTGATGTATGGTGATGTTGGTGTAGGCAAACAATAACACACATGTGAGACAAAGTCACATTTGATTTTACGAGTTATTCAAAAAATTAGCACTGTAGCTCTCAGTTGAAACTCAAACTATACGAGTTATTAAACGGATATTTGCAAAATGATGTTTTGTTAGTTGACAAGATGGCTTTATAATCAGTGATTCTAGATTGCTAGAGTAAAAACCTTGCTGGGCAAAACTTTGTCATTTTATAAAAGCTCAATGTTTTTCAATCATTGTTCCTACCACAGATAAGTTAAGCAAATATGAAGTTAACAGTGATTTTTTATTTTGTTTGTCAGGAAAATATGTAAAATCATGTTCTCAGTTTCCAGACACTCTTTTATAAAATAAGAAAGGTCTCGCCAGTGGCATGCACAAGGTGTATAACTAGGATAGGTACTAACTAGACGAAATGAAAAATTACCTCTTCAATACTGGTTCGTAATGTGTCCTTAGGGTAAGCAGTGCATTTATGTGCATTTATAAAGTGCACGCCACTGGGTCTTGTCACAATAGTATGTTAGACCACGCAGAGTCCTCATTGTGTCAGTTATAGACGTAGAGTCTATAACTGCTAATACAAATTGACTTTTCTATAAATATGATATCATAGATTGTCTTTTCAACATATACTGCATATGATCACCAAATTATTTTACCTATTAGGTACATTTGTAGTATAATCACTTACTAAAACCATCTTAGCATTCCATTCAGCGCGATACATTTCTTCTAACCGAATTAAAGTTTTTTGTTGGCAAAGTAATTTGCTACAATCCATCGCGTGTAACAGACGTACCTACCTCATTATGTGAACATCCTTTCATAGGTCGTCGACACAGATATCGTTTTTGTCCATTTTTTCGTACATATAGTGCGAAGTCTAACGTGCAGTGCCATCATTTCACATCCGTTCGCTGACAAAATGAACTCGTTTAATTTCTCTTCGATAGTCCATTCCTATTAAAAGTAGTTAAATAACTTTTTAGCCGCTTTTATTTAGATACCTTTTTGGATCCCTACAATGTTCATCTAATCAAATTGTTGTCAAAACTGCTTTTCAACTAGCCTACAAAATAAACGAAATTAAATTTAAATTCGTGATTGAATCTTGGAAACATTATTATCTATATAGAAATATACTCGTATACACTTTACTGACTTTGATTTTAATAACTTGTATGGCTAAGTCTCTAAATTAAAGGCGGTTCAATTAGTGAATGCGAGAGCAATATAATGGATTACCGGAAATAGGTCCTATTCATATTATGATAAAACATATCGTCTGTAAGTAAATCTATAAGTAGGTAGTCCTTAAAGTTCTTGGCCTGTGTAGAGTTGCATAATAAGTTAGATAACGGTATCCAAAGAAGTAATAGCAGATTCTTGCCAAATTTTGATGGAGAGGAAGAGCAACGCGAGCTGTAGAGCTCCAAATTCAACGTCAGTTTGTAAACCGATATACAACGGTTGCAAAGTGGATGTAAATGAACTCAGAATCTCCAACGTCATTTTGCCGGTGTAGACTGACAGTCAAAATGAAAGTGGGATTATCGGCGAGATGTTCTGAAGATGTATTTTTGTCAAGAATCGATCATAATATAGTAAAGGTGTTGTTGCGTGACGCACGTCGTCAAGAGCCCCTTAATCTAAGACCCATGTCACAAGTCTTGGGTTCTATTTGGAGCTTTTCTCTCAGCTAGGTGCACGGTACTACTCCCGTGCGTTGAATTTAAGGAATTCTGAGTTTATCTCTATAAAAGCAACGGGTAAAACAAATTGTTTAAAGGTATGTAAATACGTATGGGAAGGATATAAAACGCCACATCGTATTATAAATATGATTTTTTTTCTGTTACACAAATTACTGACATAAAAAAAATTATTATTATAAAAAAACAAAAAACCCGACTGCATAGAAGTTATGAACTGAAAAGAGTAAAAACAAGGATCACTATATCTATATAAAATTTTAAGTACTTTATGGTGCTGCAGGCAGGGACAAACATAGTTTTGGTAGATCTTTCTTTCCCCGCAGAAAATAAAGTATTTTGCAATCGGGTTTTTTGTTTTTATAATAATAATTTAATTTGAGACTTTTTTGTTTTAGTTTATGGTATAGAAATGATACGGTACACTTTTTGCCATTTTTTGTTAAAACGGCAACATAAACATGATATGATATTTATATTTTTGAAATGGTCTTTTTACGACCTTTCATTTGATACCCATATTGCTAAGATAAAAGAAAGAAATACACACATCCCCCCTTTTTTCTCCCATTTACAGCCACCATTTTGAAAATTTATATAGCCTATGTCACTACCACAATTTCACAAAATCCGTTCAGTCGTTTAGGCTGTAGCGCGTGCCGAAGAAATGGACATACATACATACATACATACGCTCGAAAAACATAACCCTCCTTCTGACGCAGTCGGGTAAAAATTAAGACATCATTACAGACATGACGTTTTAACTTTCTGATAAAGTTGCCTAGGCAACTTTTTAATTTATGTAAATACATGTAGATTTTCAAAATCTATTGTATGCAATTAGTGTAACAGTTGAACAATGCATTCGGTTAACCTAAGCAACATTTATTGTACGTAATAAGTATTTAAATAGCAAATATTTTACCTGTGTGTACCTATTGGTGAAGTAAAAAACTTTTAGCGACAATTCCAACAAATGGTCCACTAGTATTTTTTCCTTTATTTACTATTCCCATGCTAGATTGCAAAGCAGTAGGTATTTAGGTTATACCTTTAGGTAGAAATAATTGTAATAATATTTTCAGACAATAGCTGCCAGTACGGACACATACAAATAGTTTAATAAGTTACGCCTTTATCGCTAACGAAGTTGAACATTGAATAGAAGTAGGCGTTACTTCAAAAATTACAATGAATAATAATTTTGCCATTTCCCGTTTAGCAGCGCTACACAGAGTTAACAAAACACTCGATGCATAATTTGATTTGGAACTTTTCTTCATCTAAAGATGTCGACTCGTGATATGACATGACAAAAATGTGACCTAAAAAAAAGCGAACCTTAGTCGCATACTACCTAATATATTGGCAGCATTACCTCTTTAAACGGATATGAATCCCAACTCCTTGGCAGCTTCAAGCTACCGGTGACCTGAAGAATTTGATAAATCTCTTCGAAAAACATTTCAAAAATAATTTAAACATTTATATTTTTAGCCTACCACGTGCTATAGAGGTTGCGCGGGAGTAATTTACGCCACTAAAGCTTACGTATATATGAAGTCCATCCCAGCTACCTTCCAAAAAAGTATCTGTTAGAATCGTCATGATACAGTTCGGTATTGTACCTACCATTAGTACCTACCTTTTTCTATTCCCATCTGTTTACATAGCAATAAACTTGTCCAATGACACGTATTGACAAATTAGCGTCTCCAATCCACGGCTCGGCTGAAACCGTGTCACATGTCGAACACATTAGCCGCGACATTTTGTAAGGGGGACAAGTAGGTACATGAATATGCATAGCTGTTCTTTGTAGCGACGCGTCTTGAACTCCCTGCCCATTCGTTACACTTGCCGTTTGTCTGTACATACTCGCTTTTGTAATAGACTGTTTGCGCGGTCAGAGTCAATGTGTCGATACTTTGACACTATGTAGCAACGCATCAAAACAGTAGTTTATTATGTCCGTGTTTCTTAATATTTGAGATTGTTTTTATTGATGTTACATTCAATATTATAACGTTTGTTGCAGATCTTAACGATACGAATTTTTATTGCTATCTGTCGTAAAAAAGTCAATCTTATCTGCCAAAACTTAAATTCAAATTCAAAATCATTTATTTCAAGTAGGCTGTTTTACAAGCAATTTTGAAATGTCAAGTCTGTCAGTACGTAGTGACTCTACCACCGGTTCGGAAGGTATATCCTGCGGAAAAGAGCCGGCAAGAAACTCAGCAGTTGCTCTTTTAAAAAATCAATGTTACTATTTGTATTCTAAAAATTACAATTTTGGTTATCCCGTCTTTTATGTGGAAGAACAGCTGATTGCTTCCAAGTGTCTTTCTCGTTAATAAAATCATTAATGTTATAGTAACTTAATAAATGGCTTTTAACACATTTTTTTGTAAAGGCAAGTCCAGTACTTCCTTTGGGATGAGATTATAAAATCGTATACTCAGCCCCACAAATTATTTTTGCAATCTGCTCAAACGCAGTACCGGGGAAACTAATTTATGACTATGTATATATATCAATTTTCTGTTTAAAATGGCTGATATTTTGTTTAACAAAGACTATTCTTCTAAATATTATTTATTCTATTAGTTATTCTTCTAAATAGTGCAAAGCTGTCAAATAACTTGCCCAGAAGTTTCAAAGATTATACACAGATATCAGACCAGACAGATAGCTAAATTATAAGTTTGTTTTTTGATTCTGTTCTCGGATCGTCCTATTTTTTTGAAAAATTGTTTTGAGGTATTTTTAGCTTATAGATAGTATTTTGATGTACTCGTATATTAAAATATTTTAAATTTTTACATGTATATTATAAGGTAAATCTTTAGTATTTGAACCAACTCCACAATGTTTTTATTATAAGTCGATTACCATGAAACAATCAAGTTCCATCTCGTATCTCGATTCTCGAGCTCGACTTGAGAGGACATGCAGAAACTCTTGTAATGTGTAAGGACAATATAGTAATCAGCGTCGCCGTAAAATATGTACTGTAAGAGATTACTGTAATAAAACTTTACTTTGTATGAAAAATTAATAAACTTGGAGCGATATTTTAATGGCCAGTCACTGTCAGGCGCGGCAAAATTGGAGTCATCAAATGTAATTTATGCTTACAAAATAACTAGGGCATCATTACTTCGTATTAGTTATTACCTTATAATATACTGAACATATAATTTATGTACCTGCGTCATCATATATATATGTACGGGAATTATGTTAAGAACCGTATTTCATCATCATGGTGATCATCATCGGCTTATTAATGGGCACTATATACTATACGATTATATGTCCTTGGAATAGGAGTAAGCTGTTAAAAGCCTAATTTATGGCTCACTATAAACCTCATCACCTACAAGAGAAAAGGGGTTAAAGCTTAAATCCACCACTCCATAGTTTGCGGACTTTAGCTGAAAATGTTTGACTTTGCAAACGATACGTATAATTATGTAAATAATAATCACCTAGAGTCTTAATAAATGCTCCCTGAGGCACATGTATAACCTCCAACTTACCTGGGCTGCTGCAAAGTACCTATTTCTTGTAGAGAAAAGAAAACCTATTAATAATGTTTTATTACTTACAACCCGACCTAGGAATCGAACACAGAACCTCGTAATCCGTAGCCATCGAGTTAGAAGATAGGTAGACCTAAAAGTACTTCAAGTAGGTTGGTGCGTAAATAATTGATAGGTAGGTCTATGATAGTAATTAATTTAGTTTCCCACGCATAGTTTTTAAAGGTTTTATTATTTTTTGTGAAACGAAACTGATTTATAATTTTAATACAGGAAACTGTTTTTGTCGGTTTAAAAATACCTACCGAGGTACTGATATTACCACATTACTTATAACGGCAAAGCGGTTTATATTTCACGTCATAACATATAGCTAACATACCTACTCGTAGGTAGGTAAGTTATTCTACCTATTTTAATATATTTACTTGACAAAGTTAATATGTTAAAATTATATGCAAACACCGTTGGTATCTGCGATAATCTATTCTCTAGTTCTAGTGAATAAACAGGGAATATGAGTTTCCTAGTTCGAGTCCAGTAGGCCAAAGATGCGAGAACCCTCAGTAGCAACCTTGATTACTTTTTGACACATACTAGTTTTTTTAATTAATAATCATTATTAGCCTAATATCGGCCCACTACTGGGCCAGGCCTTACTCCTTGTTGAGATATGGAGCGACCCACCACGCTGGTCCAATGTAGATTGGCGGGCTTAGGATGAAAATGTTTAATTCATTGACGATTCCTATCGGATGGTTATGATAGTGACCGGGACCGACAGCTTAACATGCTCTCCGTGGTATAATGGTGTAAATCCCCTAAATTTACTGAAAATTTCTTAGATTAAAGAAAATCTTAGAATTATTTCACGATCCAACCCAGGATTCGAACCCAGGACCTCGTGACGTCGACCAATCAACTATGTTTAATTTTTAAGATTTGTCTTCCTTACGATTTTATTATAATTGTGTAATAAAGTTTTTTATTTTTTCAATAATAATAAATACTTACTCTTAGTTACTTACTTTAAGGAACAGCCAAACTTGACAGCCTGTATTTAAAAAAATACATTGCGTAAAATATGGGTTGTTATTATGCTAAGCCTTTCATTGTGTATGAAATTAAAACTCCAAACATTGATAGCCAGCAGGTGCAAACACTTCAATGTCAAATCCAATCACATTTAGTAATTAAAGTGATGCACATTGCCAAAATATACTTTCGATATCGCCGAAACACCTGCAAAGCGATACAAATTACGATAAGCTGTAACACGCAAAATATTTTTTTAAAACAAAATTGCCATTTGCCATATTTGATTTACCTATATAATAGTGTATTTTTAATCAAGTAAAGTGCTTTTTGTAATTACGTTTGATGATAAACCAAGATGCAATCTATAGTAGAGCGCGCTAGCCTAGAAGGTGACTATTCACTTTTGGCTGTACGAGTATTATAGAAGACTTTTTGAAGAGGTTTCATGTTGGACGCAAATTAACAGGCAATCGGAAATGCAGTTTAATGTGTACTTTCTGAACTAAGTCTATTACGAAAAGTGAATAATTGATTTATTTTGCTGTTTTTCTACAAGCTAATCCACCGTCTGACCCGGGTAATAATCATCAGACTTCCTCAGGAGATGATCATTTATCTACTAACCAACATTATTCAGGAATTGGTATCATCATCATCATCATCATCATTATCAGCCGGTGGACATCCACTTCTGGACATAGGCCTTTTTTAGTGACTTCCAAACACAACTATTCTGAGCCGCATGTACCCAGCAGCTCCTTGCGACCCGTTTGATGTCGTCATTCCACCTGGTGGGGGGAGGGGTAAACCAACACTGCGCTTTCCGGTGTGAGTCGCCATTCTAGAACTTTCGGCCCCCAACGTCCATGATCTGTTCGAACAACGTGCCCCGCTCATTGCCACTTCAGTTCTTCTGCGGATCTCCTCATTTCTGATTCGATCACGCAGAGATACTCCGAACATTGCTCTTTCCATCGCCCGCTGAGTGACTTTGAGCCTTATTATGAAGTCCGCAGTTAGCGACCAAGTCTCAGATCCTTATGTCATCATTGGCAACACGCACTGTTCGAAGACTCTAGTCTTCAGGCACTGAGGAATTTTGGACGAAAAGATGTCACGCCGCCGAACGATGTCCAACAGAGTTGGATTCGGCGGTTCACCTCTTTCTCGAAATTGGACCTACCTAACTGGACCATATGCTCTAGTCGTCTACAATTTCGAGTGCAGAATTTTCAACAATAACAGGGTGGAGCGAAACATAAGCATTACACATAATCTTTGTCTTGCTCATGTATATTTTAAGGCCCACCTGTTGAGAAACTCTGCTGAGTATCATTTCATAAGTAATATTAAGTTCATCTAGAGATTCTGCCATGATCACTACATCCTGGCTCTGGGAGGAATTGGTAAGTCCTATATAATTTATATTATAGGTTTACAATGGGGTTGAAAACATCACGATTTTTAGCTGTTGAACGCCTTATTCTACTTATAACAACTACCTACTTACTATTTTCAGTACAGAAAAGAAACAATTACCAACACTTATATAGCCCGAAAGAACTTAGCAGGTGCATGTAATAAAACGTCAAAATTAATTCCCCAGCAGCTTTTTATATTCCTGACAAATAAGGCTATTAGAGAATAATTTCTAATTATTTAATAGCCCCACATAAAACGTTGATTGGCCTACCACCTAATTAAGTCGTAATTATTGCTCTCGAGGCATTATCTTTCGAATGTGGATTTAATGCGTTGCAAAAGCTTTAAATATCAAAGCTACCAAATCAAAAGCTTTATGCAATTAGTCGGCAAATGTTTATATCAATTAAACAAACACAATTAGTTTTTTGTTGCAACATAATGTACTCTTGTGTTCCAGTTTTAAAGAAGGCACTTTAATGGAACTGAAGTGTAGAAAACTTTTTGCTTTGTTTGGCCTTATTATTACAG
Organism: Mycalesis mineus; assembly: GCA_034621355.1. Classification (NCBI taxonomy): domain Eukaryota; kingdom Metazoa; phylum Arthropoda; class Insecta; order Lepidoptera; family Nymphalidae; genus Mycalesis; species Mycalesis mineus. The sequence goes on along the minus strand of CM067886.1, from coordinate 7,910,342 downwards.
TAGTGGTCCATTTGTCCTTTTGTTGTAAAGGCTGCGAAATATAGCAGGAATATATAGAAATATTTTCTAATATAGTTGAAGATTGGCTGCGAGCCTTATGATGTTAAGTGACGTTGATTGTGATTATGAGTGATGCTGTTATTAAATTCTGATGTTCACCTAGGATGCAAATTGATAACCGGTTACTAAAGTAGGTAATGACGCTGCCTATTGTATCTAAGCCAAAGACGAGACGTTCTATCGAAAAGTGTTTGAAAATGACTTCTGCTTGAATCTTACGTTTAACCACAGCGTCTCGGTCAAGGCGCCAGGCGAGTTCAAGTAACATCTTGAATTCTTTCATAGACAATAGATATACACAAAATATGAATGTATTAACTGTTACCATTTATGCCTGTAAGTTTTTAGCTTGTAATTAATAACAAGTTTTGTTCAGAAATGGCAATAAATAAAGCATTTTCTTCCTTTCTTTCTTTCTAATGGCGCTCGTGTCTCGGTCAGGGCCGGCGGGGCGAGTTCAAGCGGCGCGGGGGGGAGCAGCGCGGCGCAGAGCGGAACGCTAGATCGTGCTGCACCGCCGAGCGCGACTGCTAAACCCACGACTTGCGTTGCAACATCACTCAAACACGTTTCATTTTAGCCCTTCGCAACTGCAAGTACCATCCTAGAGCAAAGTGACTCTATTGATGTTAATATAAGTCAAATATAAACTTATTACAATTCATACAATAAGAAATATTAATATGTACAAAAAGGCGGCCTTGTCACTTAGAGCAATTTCTCCTAGGCAACCAATCTTTGTAGGAGACTAAATAAAAATAAAAGAATAGTATTTTAAAAAATAGTGTTTTATTCATATTTTGTGGTGTGGGTCAATTTCAGAACATAGAATATTTCATTCCACCAGAAGAGCCATTTCCTGATTTCGTGGAGTCCATACTAGAGCTTCTTCGGTCTTTGGTGACAATTATACAGCTGACTGTTATAACTACAGCTTCGAAAGATAGAAAATCGACAAAATAAAAGGATATAGAGTCAGAAACTATGATGACTTCCTTCATCATTTTATAAAATCTGAAAGTTTGTCAGGCGTACCATATTTTTATTTTTTATTTATATGTATTTTTCTTTTTATTTTTTCTTCGAGTCATTAATCTTGAATCTTCAAACACTATCTTCGTGGCAATTGACAACAATTTTTAAATCATACTTTAAAGCCTTCTGGCGAAGGATTCCACCTTTTAAAAATCTGTGGTGAAATAATCGTGGGTGTCTGTAAGCCTTTATGTTGTGTTGTATAGTTTATAGACATAAGAACTAATTTTAGCGCGGTTTCTATAAAATTAAAGCTAATTTTAGAGAGTATTCCTAGCCATGGATGATGAAATTTTCAGCATTATTTAAATTGCTATCTGTATTTCTTTATCGTTATTGTCATCATCAATGTCCATCTAATAATTTGTTACATAAACAATATGTTATATAGTCTAAAAAGTTTAAATGTAGGTAATAACTATTATTATTGAAATAATAAATCATATGAAGTAACCATGTCCGTAGGCGAGCCTATAACAATATAATTGTCACATTTTTTACAGACGTAATTAAGAGCATAAATAACGGAAGATTAGCAATGTTTTTGTACCGAGCGCCTCCAACGACCGTGCAGAGAACTAGCGATTCCAGCCACTGTGTTATAGTCTAAGAGACAGATGCCCGCTCTCAATTACCTAATAACATTCTGGAATAGATATGACATGTAAATTATTTTTAAAATATTTATATAAAAAATAAATCTCAAGATAAAATCAACAGCTTTGGCTCAATGGGCAGTTTTACTTAAAATTTATTTTGGACTAGGAATGCCGAAATAATAATGACAGGGTTATGGTCATTAATGTGCGATTATACTTGATTATCTCTATTCCAATACTAATTATGAATATGAAATTCGTAGTAGTCATAGTTACACTGAAGAAATATGACATTATGTTCATCTACGGTGACATAAACGAATTTAAATAATAAAAATGTTGTACCTCCAAATATCTATAGAAATAATCACGATGTTAGGCCGTGAGAATATTCATCTGCATATAATAAAACCAAATTTTTTCAAGAGCAATCTGGTACAATTGGTAATGCTTTGGTTTATAACAGTTAATCGGGTAAATTTAGGATTTCATATTGTCTAAATTGATTGATTTAAGCTGTAGCTAGCTACCATCATACCGGAAATGATATACCTACAGCTATCCGATTTACCATCATCATCATTTTCATCGGAAAATCGCAACGGGTAAAATTCACGAATATTCCTATAAACTTACCCCGTTAACATCATAAACTGCATAGTTACTTAACATAACATGAGATCACTGTCAACTGCGACGGATAACATGTCATTAAATAAAAAAATACATGAGAAATGTAGTTGCCGTCTCTCGTGCTATGTCGATTGCAGCGTAGACATGGAAGGCGTAACCGGTATCGTAAGACTCGTAACGTTATCGCGCTGATGTAAGGTAAATGTGGACGCACGTCATTGAAAATCTTATTAAATTAACCTCCCAATAAGTCACGTGGATTAGCCTGGCTATCCAACGCGGATATGCAGCCAGTATTCTTGCCATCATTCCACGTGGGCATGATTTGTATTGTTATAAGGTTAAGTTAGCTGTTCCTTATTGTATTCTTTCTCAATAAAAAAATTTAAAAAATACGTGGATACCTTACAATATGAAGTTCGATTACTTAACCCTTCCTAACATGAATAGCAGCATCGATTTTTGCATTTTATCGTTTATTGGATTTATTTCCAGCCTAATTAAACGGATGACTTAAAAAAATCGGATACATTCAAGAATAAAAGGTTATAAAGAGACTCTTAGATTATTCATTTTGCAATATATTACTTTCCTGATGATATTTCTAGAACTTTCATCGCATACTGTCTAGTCGAAGTTGCAAACAGAATAGAATATAAGGGTAACTGACTGATTCTGTCTGATCAAGCAGAAATTTCCTCGGTTTTTGCCCTTTATTACGTACGTACGTACGGAAATATAAATTTTAAAAATGTAGCCAACCTTATTATATTTATTATAACCAATTTACTTTTAGATAAAAAATACTTCGATTATGACAATTTTATTAAATAATATGACTAATTTTGTAGACATTTCATAAAACCTGTATAATGATCGGAGGAAAGTATTCTGCTTTAAAAACAATTTAGATTATAATTTCACAGTAGGTATGCCACACCTAATGGGTAGGTATTTAAAATACAAATACATTCGGCTTAACCTGTGATATTTACATAATATCCAATTACAGTTAATTTATACATAACAGAAAGACACGAATATGATTTTATATTAACAACTTCCAATACCTACCTCGATGATTTTTTTTAGATAGGTGCTTCCTTCCATTTTATTTTCATTCCATTTTAAAATTTTAAGACTGAAACTGGAATGCAAAAAAAACAATAAGAAGCTGCAAAATCACAGTAAATTATAATGCCAACGCAAAATATAGATACGTTTCATATTAAATTAAATAATGTAATTAACAGTTTAAAGTGTATAAGCGTTCAATATTTATACGTACCTATATTTAATTGAATTTTGTATGTATTTTTTTTTATTTTTATATAAAAAGTACTTAGTCTCGAAGCATGACAAACCCGTATATCTAAATAAAGATTGACCGATTTTAGTGTATCCAATCAAAAACGTCCTTATCGACATGGTGAAGTAAGAAAAGCAATTTCCATTAAGCCAAACAGCGAGCGGAGGTCGTCGCTCTTTCAGACCAGTGTGACCGGATCTTCGAGGAAACTTTTTATGTGACCGGCGACCAAGCGTCATGTTTACTGAAGAAACGACCGACATCGCTAGTTGGTACGCTCGCACCGATCTATCAACTAATCGTTACAAGCAATATAACGAGCGATTTACAATTTGCCCTGGTAAAATCTCGGAAACTAAATTAGTGCTTACCATCTCTTGACCTGCAATGAATTTAAAGGTATATGTGTATTTATAAAACAAAATAATGGAACGCACTGATTGTCAAAGAAACGGAATAAGTATACTTACTCAAAAAAATGCTCAGTCCAGTTGAGGGATCAACGGGTTTATCTTGACATATCATGCATAGGTACCGAGTTAGCAATTTGGTAGTATGACTCGTAGCTAATAATATAATTGTTTTAAACAGTTCCTAGGTATTAAAATAAAAGAAAATATACATGTCTTAAAACATAGCTTACATTTTTTATCTTACATAAAATACCGCGAGAGGCTCCCGGGTGACGTTTTGAAGTACATTTCACACATGCATGTTGCCTGAGGGGTTTAGGAATTGGTTCATATTTAAACGGTCCTAGGATAAATCCCTCACTCTACCACAAACTTTAGTGCATATATGAAGAAGAAGAGGAATTGTTATTCATATCCAGAAAGCATAGCCAATGCTTTTAAACGAGTTTCAAATGGAAATACTTTGTATGTACTTCAGACTGTTTACATTGTTGTGGGCGTCTATGAAGGCATCACGTCATTCGGCATGTCTCGGTCAAAAAGGTCAATTTAAACGGATTGTCAAACTAGCAATGTACTTTTTATATAATGTATTTATACAGAAGGACAACTGCATATGCTTCGAATTTAAAATACCTAAATCATTACCTACATCTAGTCTAAAAATCAAAGAATATTTGAGCCCAAAGACAGAAAAAAATTCTCCGTAAAATACATGTATTTACGGACGATAATTTAACATGAAAGCATTGACGAATTAGGCCGACTGTGCGTCTCTATCACCTTTTCCGCGTAGTCATTTGCTGAGTCTCAAACGGAACGTGACATTGAGTCAGGCTTTTTCGTGCGTGCAACTGACATTCATCGGTTTATAAGACGTTATCATGTTGTGCTGCACTTTGCATTTAGATTTGTTAAAATTGCGGAATAAAGAATGCAGAACTCAGAGTGCATAAAGTCTTTCTCTCTCTCATCTCTCTCTTTTTTTAGATAGGAAAACAGCTAGAAATAAAAACAGAAATCGAAACAAAAAGTTAACTAAAAAGTATTGTGAAATGATGACGACAGAAACAATGCCTGTTTTGTTTTCTCAAGCTAAATATTTTCGCATTCCTATTAATTTTATGATAATAACCTATCACAATTACTAGACAAGTAGCTATATGAATCATAAACACTTAAATCTCGTTACCAATTTTTCCAGTTAAGTTTTTGCGTATATATTTTAAATTGAATACGAAATAACTGTACAAATTTAATTTATATAACACATTTTATCATTATTCATCTTTTTCTTTACTATTTTAAATTCTAAGAATTTTTGGTCGGTTCGTAAGTAGGTACGAATATACGCAAAAACCTCTGAACGGATTTTTATCGGATTTTCACGGTTTGCTAACTTAAAATCACGTTTAACTTCTAATCTTAATTTTTTGAAACAATAGATTTGTAGCATAGTATGGCAAACTTTACAAAAAAGGTGTAAATTATTTTATGAACAAGTGAAGTAAAGGGAAAGGAGTCCTATAATAAACTATCACATGATAAAGATAATGACCAAAACCGACGGCTTGACGCGCTTAACAGACACGGGGGTGCAGGACAGAATTCTGACCTCCCGGCTGAGAATTGAAAATAACTTGGAAAAATATTCAAATATTCAGCCTTTTATCCAAGAATATTTCATTCTAAGAATATTCATTATAAGTTATGAACTACAAGCTATCCTATTTACGGGCAAAGGCCTCCCCAAACTCTTTCTTAATTTTAGATTTTGCGTAATGCGATGCCACATAACATTATGTTGTTCGTTCTTATAACTACCTACGTTCTATTTCCGAATATTTAGCATTAAAGACTACAGTTAATGTAGACATAGACACAAAAAAATGTGAATCAAGTTTTTCCAGAATCGTTGCGATTTGGATGACTTGCTTGAAAAGATTTGAAATTTCATGGAAGTCTAGGTCTAAGAACAATTGGAATACCCGTGCGAAACAATTACGGCCAAAATAATGTTGCTAAGAAGCGAAAATAATCTGAAATATACCTATACTATAATTATATTGTTTTCTTTGTTATTAGAAATAATTAATTATTTTAGTTGGACTGAAAAATAAAATTAGAAGATTAAAATAAGAAAGAGTAATTTCATTTTTAGGTATTTGCTTCATACATTTTTACCAATTGTTATGTAACTTATAAGAATAAACAGTGCAAGCTAAATAAAATCGATAGTAATTAAAATGAAAATTTTGTAATTATTTACAGTGTACTATGATTCACCTGCATAGGTAGGTATGTAATAATCATTTATTTTAGTTGTTCAGAAAAAAGTCAGACATACATAAACCATAATAAACCAAACATTAAGAATAATTATAAAAACAATAAAAATATTAATTACAAAAAATAAATTTATCAAAAACTAAACATTACATAAAACAATAAAAAGAGGTCAGTGTCAACAATACACTTAAAAATGGATAAAAATGATCAGATTCCCTTTCATTATAATTTCACTGGCTAAACTCTGTGATCCCGCTACATGACCCATACACATTAGGGCAGTGTGTGTTGGTTAAACTAAGCTATACGATATACATATCACTGTATAGCAGCCGACCGCATGCGCAAGCACAAATCGTACGGCATTCCTGCGCCCGCGCAGCGCGTCTCAGCAGAAAGAGACAGCCTACAGAGATGATAGCGTGTCATCCCGCTCGAGTACGCTCGCAATCCTTTCCTTTCTACCTGTTGCACTATTACAAAAACCCGGTCCTTAGAGCCGCTACCTTACGTGAATTGAATGAGGATTGCGGGAGTCTACGGGTCGTCCCATATAAAGATAGGGCAAGGGCTATTATATGCGCGCGGCCAGAACTCGTCGGGACTGTTGGGCGCTTTACCGTGGGGAAGTGTGGGCAAAAAACGTTCGTATTTGTGTGAGGCGGTTGCATAATAGCGACGCGTTTGGGGAGCGGCGCGATGCGTGATTGGTAAACAAATCATTTTGTAGGTAGGCATTCGAGATGCCCACTGTATAATATGTAAATTCTTCTATAATACTTCTATAATAAATTTTATTGTTGAGATCTGTGAGTTGACTGTATTATGAATTTTAAGTTACATTAAAAATACTTTGGTAGTGTCCACCTGAAAAATCAGTGAATACGGTACAAATTGGTTCAAAAGTTTACAAGCCCATTCAAAAAATTCTGCTAAACATTTAAAACAAGATTCCACTAGAAGTACAATCTATATTTAATAAATTAGATCTATTATCTACTTATTACAAAAAAATATCTGAAGCGTTGCTCTAATGATCCACGACTTTAAGCACAGGGACGAACTTAACCATCAAATCGTGATAAATGAGTACGACTCGCACGAAATTAGATCTATTCAACGTTAGCACAAAGCTCGGTCGTGACGTGGCTGACATTCGCCGCGCGGGCCGTGATCTTGGCAATGGGCAATGCTGGCTGGGCGCTGTAGCACGGCAACACTAGCTCCACAATACAAGTATCCACAATTCGTTGCACCTGTAAATTAAATTCAACCTTAGTGCAACACAAATAAGATTGATTTTTCAGTAGATATTAAATAGAAGTTGTATCCTTTTTGATGGGTGGGTCTGGTATTGCGGTCGGTGTACCCAGTTCGTGCCCCCGCGCATCGCTCCCCGCGCCACAGCCTTTGACAACCGGTATAGGTACGTAGGTACACACGAATTTGAGAGTTTAAGAATTTCGTGATGGCTAATTCATGTAACCACAATGGTTGTACCGATGTGGTAACTTGTGTATAATTTTGTTATTAATGGGAACTTAAATTATAAGTCACTTTGATCATAAAATATAGTGATTTTAACCAGCACACAAAAATCCTACCTATCCTTTTTGTAAAACACCTAAGTGCATTAATTAATATTTTTAATGGCTAATTCACGTTAGGTACTAAATATAAGTACGCCTACCTATGTGGTACCTAACTTGTGATACTTATAAATGGAATTAAAATCTCAAGTTATTCATTTATTCGTTCAAATTCCTGATATAAATATTTGGGATTAGAATAATAAATAATATTATATCTAATTACAAATGCTAAGTTCATTATGTTAGTTTCTAAGGGACACACGAGTTTGCTGTACCGATTAAAGCTACGCTTTTAGATTTTCGTAGGCTTTTAACGTGGATACAATTATGTATCATTATAAAGACTATTGCTTTTTCCAGAGAATAATCTATCGTTGTCTAATTTCATCCGCATCGTCTAATTATAGTCAATAGTTTAATAGACCAGTGCCGATAATTTTTGAAACCAAAAAAAATCGCAATAGGATGAAACCCATTGCAAAAGGAAGAGAATATCATAAAAATGAAAGAAAAAATAAATTACGGGCGATCTGAGGTCGGGAAGGGGTAGAGAGTGAGGGTTTAGGAGTAAAAAACAGATTTCCTCGATTTCTGGAAAAACTAAAAGTCCTATGGAAAAGAGCTGAATGGCAAAGCTGTAGATAATAAAAAGATCTAAAACATTTGTACTTTTACTTTTTTTACATAACCTCAAAATTTAAGTGAAAAATTCAAAAAACCTACTTTTTTGTTTTTTATTTTTATCTTTTCTAAATAAGTTATTATTTTCACGAAATTTGCTGTAAGCCTACCTTTTTATGTCCCAAATACGCTATAATTTATTTGATTTGAAATATTTATTTCTTCACCTAATTTTCAACTAAAAATTCGGCCGTCAAAATATCAGCTTTTTTTCAAAAAGTTGGTGTGCTTTCTGTTTCTCATAATAACGAACCTTCGTTTAGCCAGACATAATACTCGTATCATAAGTTTGTTGGTTTAATTATATACAACATTGTATGTAGATTTACCTTGATAACTTTATTACAGATACAGTTTACTGATATACGCGATAATTATAAACAAAGTTGAGCTTTAGTAATTGAGTTGTTGGGTAGCTAACATTATCTACGAGTGCACTAATCTGATTGCCTCGTTGGTCTAGTGGTTAGCCTATCTGGCTTTGATCTCGAGGTCCTGGGTTCGAATCCTGGGTCCTCTCACGGAATAATTCTGAGTTTTTCATTCTTCTATGAAATTCTCAGTACATTCCAAGCCCGGAGTCAGGAAGTTGGTGGTGTTACACCCCCGTGCCTCGAAGAGAGCATTAAGCCGTCGGTCCCGGTCACTGTCATCAACATCTGATAGTGATCGTTAATAAATGAAACATTATCACCCTAAGCCCGCCAACCCGCATTGGAACAGCGTGGCGGGTGTACGCTCCATATCCCCTATGCTATAAGGAGGGAGGCCTGGCCCTGTAGTGGGCCGTTAATAGGCTGATAATGATAATGATGATGACACTATCATCAATGATACCAAGCACCAGAGTATTGCGCCAAACTTAAAACAGTTTTAAGCTTTTATATATAGAAATGGGATTAACGTTGAGGTATCCTAATGAAACATTAAAACACCTGATGATTATTTTCCTTTCTTGCAACTAGAGTGGTAAGAGTAATTGCTATCGCCGAAACCTACCGCTATACCTGGGACTGTGCCAATTTAGAAATCTAATCATCTAAAGTAACTGAAAATCAAATCCTCGACTTCTTCTCCACTTTGCACAATTAAGCTCACTGGGAACATCAAATGTGTTTTAAATAAATCACATCTAGCACGCGTAGATCCTATACCCATGGAAAAAAGGGACATAGATATATAATAATGTTATTCCATACTAGCAAAAGGCCGCGACATCGCCCGATGTATTGCAACCTATTTTTTAAAGAAAAAATGGGTATAACAAATTATCCTTAGAAGATAGGCTTATGCCATCGCGACCTTTTTTGTAGTCCTTCAGAAGGAACATTCCTTCCATATCTATATTGTTTTGTTATATCTCAATAGCTTAAGACAGTGTTTTCAATCAAAGCTCCTAGACGGCCCGAAACATCGAACATTTATCGTCATATTCGAGCCAATTTACAAAATAACTTCAACTATTTATACACCTTCCTCAGGAATCTCTCTATCTCTTGGTGAAAATCGCATAAAAAATCGGTATTCTTTAAATTTAATTTATTTGACGACCTCCGTGGCGCAGTGGTATGCGCGGTGGATATATAAGGCGGAGGTCCTGGGTTCGATTCCCGGCAGGGCAGATTGAGATTTTTCTTAATTTGTCTTAGTCTGGCTGGTGGGAGGCTTTCGCCGTGGCTAGTTACCACCCTACCGACAAAGACGTACCGCCAAGCGATTTAGCGTTCCGGTACGATGTCGTGTAGAAACCGATAGGGATGTGGATTTTCATCCTACTCCTAACAAGTAAGCCCGCTTCCATTTCAGATTGCATCATCACTTAACATCAGGGCCAACTTGTGGTCATTAAAAAAATTAACACAACGAACAAACAGACAGTCAGATAGATGTTTTTGTTTTTTAAAACTGTACAGTGATAATTTATCATTACCTATATTAAACTTCAGGCATATACGTCGAAGTTATGAAGTTATTAAAGTAACTCGACATTGGTCTACATAAATAAATACAGATCATAATGATAGTAATTAAATCCAATTTATCGCAATGAAGGAATTGTGATCTAATTAAAACTCGCAGCGTTCGCTTCACGTCGGCTTTATTGCACATATACCATATATTATACCGTTGCTCGATCTATATCAGCGACACAGTTGATACATCGGATCAGAGCTTTGTATAGTGCTTTAATTAAATCAGGTTTTCTCGAAACTTGCTTTCAGTTTATTTCGCGAATAAAAATGCTCTCAATTTATTTACAATGGGCCTCTCGTTTGCCTTTTTAGTTGTACATTAAACTACATTTTGTTTTTATTTTCTAAAAGCCTTTATTTTTATTTTTTTATTACATGTTTGTTTTGTTTACCCGTACCTATAATAAATAAATATACATACCTATAACAGATAAATACCATATTTAATTAATAAATATGGGTATTTTATACTAGTTTTGAGGTTATGGACTTAGCCAGAAAAACACGCTACATAATACACTCATATAGAGACCGTAGATTTTTAGACGCACTTCTTAAAGTGCGTCTAAAAATCTACGGTACGGTACGGTAGCTTTATTAAGTTATTATAGAGGATGTAGATATAATTCGTAAAAAAAAGAAAAGTAGGTATCTTAATTTTTGCACATCTCTATCATGAGATATTGGTTCCTGTACTGTAGAATTTCTATCAGTCAAACTTCGAGGAAGATGCTAAAACAGTTTCGACTTATCAAGAGTTTTGATTTAGACGAATTTCTTAAAATATTCGACTTGTAGTAATTAGGATTCATCCTAAATAATTTTGAGTTACCGTTGGCACCATCATAGAGTCGGTAACTTATTTTGTCTATGGTTCTTATAATTCCTCAATGATTTCTTACATAAATGAGCTAAGCCATCCAAGTATTCGTATTTACCGCACGGTGCGTACATTGCGCAACGCTCGGCGCGCGCCGGTTCCGCGCCGTCGACTGCATCAAGTTCTAGGCAACGTTAACCTCTTTCAAGTTTAACCAACTCGAATGCTAGTAATCAATGTTGTATGTACGTCATACTTAATAACTTGAATGATGTGGAGTTAGTGAGGTTACAGATGTAGGTAATATTATGTTACGACTGCCTACTAACATTTAAATGTATCTTGCTAATGTCAGCGACTTAGTTTTAATATTAAAAAAATATAATTATTATGAGTTACAGTTATACTCATATTTAAAGTAAATACAGTAGAACTTCATTATGTCGAAACTCAATAACTCGAAAGCCTTCACAATTGTAATACAATGTTTGTTCTCTTCACTTCAAGTTTGGACTTCTGTATCGTTGAATGTTTTTTTTAGTTCTGTCCTTACTCCAGTTTTAAAATATATAATTTGATAAGGTTATTTTACAGTTTGTTTCTAATACTGAGTGGAATTTCCTTAAATATCAACAGTGAATAACTTATTTATTGTGGTATTTACAACGAAAGCTCGACGAATCCAATAGTTTATACCACCCAGACCTGATAAAAACTCTTCCTACGTTGCACTTTGATGTTGTTGACTCTACAATATTTATTTTAAAAATTATTTCTGTTACTAAAAATAAATATAATTATTTTTAAAACAAGGCAAATACAACAAAGAACTAAAGATGGAAACTATAGAGGAAACATATCTTTATAATTATTCAGTACCTACCTACTTACAACTATTTAATTATTTGAGAGCGATGAACGCTCGGTAGGTACTCGTATTTCCGTTTTCTGTAAAGGAAACTTATAAGATAACATCAAAGGCTATATAAGTTCCTCTAATTTTGAAATTAATTTTTATTGAAAATTACTTTTCATTGCTTGCGAAAATGCGGAATTTTTCTGTATTTGTTACAATGATTTCCTAAATAGAGCATTTCAAGTGGTAGGTTTCCTTGCAAACGAATTGGCGGACGTATGCAAGCTACAGCGATTAGAAATAAAAAATAGTAAAGTATTAGACTAGAGTAGAAATTTCTACCTAGAAGCAGATTCAATTTGGAGGGCAAGAAAGCTGCTTAATCACAGGCACTTGAGCCACAAGTATCAAATAAACCAATTCATTCTGTCAGTAAGCAGAATAAAAATAGCGTAAAGTTATTTTGTTATAACATTAGTCAGGTGTCACTGACCTCAATGACACCAATCTAATGTTGTAAAAAAATACGAATTCATACTCTCCTAATGAATTTAATGAAACACCATTCGCCCGACTCAATGACTTTATAATATAACAATTTCGAATGCTGTAAGTAAACGTTTTTATGTTCGGTAATTAATTTTAAAACTTGCTAAGTATTTATAGCCACCAAAGTACTATAGCTTCATTTACTTATTTAAATAAAAATGCCTTAGAATTATTTGAAGTTCAATTCTATAAGATGATTGTAAACTATTCATAAGTATTTAAGAGAGCTGTTTTTAATCTTTTATTATTATATTAATTTGATAGTAACTAAAATAATTTTCTAGCTGTTACGGTACGAGAACTCAGAAATAACTACAAAATTTGACAAGGAAATACTTAAGAATCAATATTGAGACTAAACTAGAGAAAAACTTTGAATTTTTGCATATATTCATAAAAACGTTATTGTGTAAGCTCGTTATACTTATAGCTCGAAAGAAGTTTAACAATTTAAAGTCATCATCCACTAATAAAAACATGGCAAGCCATTTTCCTTCTGTCAAACAAAAATCTCATAACGTGGTTAGCTGAGAAATAAAAAACGGCATTTTTTATTAGAACCAAAAGAGTAAACTAAACACCCGATTCGGTAGCGACGTGCCGTTTTGCTTTATTTAAGTCAACAAAAAGTCAAAATGTTGCAGCAGGTTTATGGACTCGTTAGGTGCAAATTTAAATAAAAAAATGATTTATGATGGTCAAAACTTTATAAGTGCATGCGTTGGAACAGAATTCAAAACGTTTTATCTGATTAATTGAGAGCTTGATACTTTTTTATTAAATCAGTGACCTGAAACATTTTTAACATTAAACTTTTTATGCTAAGATTATAAATAACTTATAAATAATTGTTTTAAAGATGATCTATTTTATCATTGAGGCTTTCTTATTTTATTAGATCAATAACTTATATTTTTCTAGTATGGTCGCATATGATCGGGCATTGCTTTTTACGATAATTTTAAAATTTTGGAATATTTTATATCGTCAATAGCAGGCTAAAGTGCCAGGCTTAAAATCTGTGTTTCGATGATTTTTAAACTATGTTATTCTATACAATACTGATAACATGAAACACGAATGCCATAAGTAAGGTAAGTTAGGCAATTCACAAAAATGTACACGCATGAGTGGAATACATAATATTGTAAACCCCAAAAATCTTTTTAAAAGATCTTACATAAATCTTAAAAGATAAATGTCCGACACGCACACATTCAAAGTGAGTAAGCATGCGGTTTATCTCTACACAGGTTCTCGTAACCTTACAAATGGGTAAGCCGCAAAAAACTGAACCGTTTTCGCGGGATTTTACGTTTTAAAACTGTTTGTATGGATCGGGATGGCATAATCTCTTTTTTTACGTTTACTCATAATTGCAAATCCTCGTTGTTTGATTTGTTTGAAACGTGGCTTTAACAACTCGTTGAATTCAAGAACTACACTTAGGATGTGTGTCTAAAATCGATTTATGGAACTAGCGGAAGTTGTTGTGGTGAATCTTCATCTAATAATGAGATATGAAGCCGGAAATATTAAAGTTTGCGACCATACAAACATCAAACATTTCTCTTTAATAATTTTGCCGAGTGGTTTGGAAAAAAATTAAAAGGGTTCCTTTTCAATAAAGGTACTTGACATGCATAAAGGTAAGTATTTCAGAAAATGAAATAAAATGTCCTATTACTTATTAAGCAATGTTCTATACTTTTATAAATACAACTAGGTAAATGAGAATTAATAACAAAGACTATTAGTAATTATTTATTTCGTCCAAATTTGTTTTATGTGCGCTTGAGAGGCACCCAACACTTTCGTATATTTCGTCTATGATTTTTTCATTCATTCTTCAGTGCGACGCTACGAACACTACGAATATTATAACTTCACAAGTATGGTTTTAAAAAGCTTATGTCAGGTAAAAATAATTTACATATACAATAAATTTATTTTGATGTTACCGTCTGTACCCAAAACAAATAAATTTTGGTACATGTGACGATTTCGTTACAAAAGAGAGCCGCTTCAGCTGTAATGAAAGAACAATATGATTACAATTTAAATATAGAAACAGTACAGATACAAAAGTAACCATAAAACGTATTGTTTGCACTTTACAGCATCTTTTGTGAAACCGTTCCTTCAGTTACGGTGAATACCCAATGCTGATTGCTTTCCGCCGGAGTTCCTTTGCACGTAATAATCCTTCCACTACAAAGGACGCCGACGCTAAGCCTTGGCGTCTGTGTACCTGATACTCTTTAGAACAGAAACCTTGCTTATGAATATGTAAAAATATTTATTACTATATTACTGTAGAAAAGACGGTAATTCCAAATTCGGATTCAAAATATTACTACACTGCTTTAATGCTATGCTGCTAAATAAGTCTGCATGTATTTATTTAAAAACTGTTTCATTTGTATTTTTTCATGACGTTTAATGCCAGATCATTGCAATCTTTAAAAAAGTGATTCATATTTTGATGATTCGACGAGCGCTGTTTTTCCCCATCGTAATAAAGGGTAAATGAGCTTTTTAATAAAAATAATTAAGAAAGGTTTGTTTGTCTGTTTTTAATGCGCTATTGGTATTGTGCAAATATTTAGATCACCTAGTCAACAATTTGTCGGATTTAATGAATTTAGTATTTAGGTTACAATCTATAATGAGCAAAGCTTAAGCAGAGTTGCCATATAATAAAAAAATTAAAATACTCGTTTATTGTAATTTACTACAATGTTATTGTGGTAAATTACAATCCGTGCATATTACAGATTTAAATGTATTTAGGACACAAGTTAAACATCTACAAAAAATTGAATAAACATATTGCAATACAAATTGAAAGAACTAAAAGCGATAGTTCAAACAATATATCACGTTATTTAACGTTAGACAATGTTGTCCAAGTGCATGAAAAAATTACGGTATTATTAGTATTACGCCAGTCGACACCGACAGTCGACAGGGACGTCTATGTGCAAGCACTTTTACTGGAATCTGTATAATGGTATGGCGATGGCGTAGCGCGAAGGCAGCGGAGGCGCGCGCGCAGAGCGGGCGGGCGGCGCCGGCGCGGGCGCGGGCGGGACCTGTTCGGGCAACGGTGTCGCGGGCACCGCACACCTACGAGCTCGCAGTCCTTTCGCAGCGGCCAACGGTACTGGATGTGCCGCTAGCTGCTCCGCACCAAATAAACAGAAACGCGAGGAAACTCACCGTGCAGTGTTATGATGCTAAGTGTTTACCCATTTTGGACGGGGTGATTTATGTTTTCAAACTGAACTCGTGACGAACAGAAGGATCCAGTGCAGTGTTTATTGACTACTAAAGATGCCGAAGATTTTCCTAATAAAGAAACGGTTGCACGAGCAGCAACTCGGTTTACAGGAGGGTCAGGAGCTGCTCGGCAAGGGCGACCCGCTGTGCCCTGGCTCTCCTCTCGACGACGGGCCCATCCCGCTGCTCTCCAAAAAGGATAAGGAATGCGTCGGTGAGTTCCACTTGCGAATCGTTATAATGAATCCATTCATCGCTTCAGACAACTTTTTGCAAACGCTTCTACTGTCATCCTTTTATAAAGACCTCTTTCATTCTACAGACGACCATAATAACATTTGCTTTATCAGTACCATCTTGAAATACACGTTTCTATTTCATTTTAGCACTTCATTTGGTACATAATGATCACCATTAGTCGCTTTTCTTAGATGTAGTTCAGTAAAAATACCTACTATTATTTATTACTTCCTTCATAACGGCCTCTGCCAGACCAAAAAAAAGGATACTCACACTTGGACACAATCCTGTTCTCGGCCACGCTAAGGCAAGAGTTTGTCTACCTGCGATCATGTGTGACTTGCGTGGACCTTTGCATTGTATTGCTTTTGTCAACTGATTTTTGATAATTAAATGTAAAGATACGAGTATTTTGATTGCTCGATCAAGCCATCCATATTTAGAAGTAAAATAATGCCATTTAAATATAATCCTTATCGATTTTAATTTTAGTTGAAAATTTTGGATGCTTCCTTATTGTAATAAAAGTTCAAATATTTTCGATTGTTTCTAAAAATTTCTATAACAACGAAGTAACAAAAAAGTAGGTAGGTATAAACAAACAGGACAAAACGTCACAAGTCACAACGTACCCATATTAACGGTGTCGGGTAGAACGGCGTGAATCACTGATATAACTGTCGTGTTTTTGCATCTTTCCACAGACTGTTAATTCGCACACTGATGCTAAATCTAGAATAGTTATGGTATATTACTAAGTAATTACTATAGAATACTATAATGTAGTTATACTTTTAGACAGTTTTGACTAACGTACATTACATACCTATCCCATAAAAGGAATTTCAGCAGCGACGCAGGACCTATTTTCGGAAGATTATTCCACTATTTTGAAAAAGACAATCTTCTTAAAATTGTTAAATCTCCCACCGTCATTATGTTAATTAAACACACTTAACGTAATGTTGTGAGAATTTTACGATATAAATAAGATATTTTAGATTTAAGTTCAAGGGCATAAGATCGTTGACATTTAGAAATGTCTTCTCAATATTAATCAGATGGTTGGTATCAAAACTTTGAATTGATAAGAATAAGATTTTTAATATGAGATGAGAAATGTTTAGAAATTATAAAAAAAGAAAACGATTGATAAAAATTATTACTCTTAACAAATGGATTTTAAAAAATATGTTAATTAAGATTCAAGTACACAATTGAAAAGCTAGATAAGTTTGAACTGGTTTCATCTCCAAAAGCCTTTATTAAAACTGTTAAACGAAAAGAAAGGCTTCCTAATTTTATACATCAAACTGGTATAGATTACCAACTTTCAGAAACATGAGTGTGTGATGTTAACATAAGAAGAAATTTAATAACTTGAGTTTTTGTAAGAAAAAAAAATTTACCTCTTGTCACGTCACGTCGACGTTATTAATGATATCTCCATCAACATTCTATACATGGTCAAGTCCAACCGTCATCAGGCAGGAACTGTGCAGTGCGAGGTGTCAATGATTGCAGCACAATAGGCTTCCGCCGGCCCCGCTCGCCGGCCAGCGCTTTGTATTTAGGTCACTCACCGCGATCACTGTCATTTCAATATAATTAACAATATATTACAGTTTTGCATAGAATTTACTGTTTTATATGTTTCAAAGGGACCGGTGACATTGAATTTTGCCGAGAGTTATGAGTGCGGTACTACTAACGAGGTTTATTGTTTCGCAGAACGCTTTGTGCATGTAAAAATGATAGCCATTCGTTTGCTAGGTTATGCATATTGACACTAACAAAACTTCATATTATAAACGATAAAACTTTACACAAATACAGTAAAAAAAAATCAATTTTCCTAAATTTTAACGAAACTGACGGGACCGAAACATCACTTACTAGATATCGCCAAATAAAATATAATAGACTGATAGAAAAAAAATATCCGATGGTAATAAAATATAATATAACCAAGGATTAAAAAAACTCAACAACGATTAAATATAAATTAGTTCCAGCTCAAAATAATTATACGTATCGATACGAAAGCAGAGTTTAAAGCAGACGAAGAAGACTTATAGTTGATATTATCAACGAATACAAAAAGTTATTTAGATATGTAAAATTTATTTATGACCTTCACAATAATTTTGATACAGTAAGCAACTAAGCACTAGCAAGGTAGATTAAATAGAAGCTAAAGAAATTCTAATATAAAGTTTAAAAGGCACTAATAAATACATTGAATTAGCCGTAGTAAATAACCTTTTACTCTTGTAATTGAAGGCGAGTTTAAAAAATAGGAATCGATCGCACCGTTACGGATAGCCCGCATGCGCGCTTATCGTACCCGACACAGTATTATAGGGCAAAAATAAACTAAACGTAATTCCAGGTGAATTGACACCTGTACAAAGGGCACACTTGTTCTTAAGGTCAGAGTAAGTGCAAATGGTAATAAAAACGGGCGAGGGGAGCTGCGCCCCTGTTAACATGCGGAATTTATGGTATTCCGAGCGTTCGTTCATTTTAATACCAAGTTTTAATTGACATTTGTTATAAACGTGTCAATTATACTTCTATTATACTGAAAAATAACAACGTGATTAACCATTCGTAGTTATTGATGATAGCCACTGCAAAACAATTATGAAATATATTGTACTTTGTGTTATTTATGTACAAGCAAAACTTAAACATTACTGAATAAAATATTTAAGTAAATCATTAAATTAAGTTATATTTTTACCCCCAAAAATATTATAATTAGGAGCTTTCACATCTCTCCTACAAAAGATTTCAACGAGCCGCTTTCTTATAAAATTGTACTACACTCCGATATACGAAGTAAACAAGTAGCAGTGTAGGCTGACTAATTGTTTTAAATATTACTTAACTGGTAATTTGGCAATTTTAATAGACGTTTTTATAGAAATAGATAATAATTATATCCGGTAAAAATATAAGAAAAAGTACGTATTTATTCCTTGGTCCCACTTCTTAAAATCTTGTCTCAAATGAAATCTTTGAATACGTTGATTAATTAATTCGAACTTTGTTTCATTATGGTCTGCGTTAAGAACTTCATAACAATGCAAACACCACATGAGGTGGCTTTTGTGATTTTAAAAAGGTTAAAATTAAATACGGCGTTTGTATATGTAGTTAGTAAAGATGATACATTTAAGGAAGAAGAAAAATCAAAAAGAGAGCATACAGTCCTTTATTAATTTTATTTCTTTAATCTGAAAACACTACTGTTTACAAGAGGTGAAAAAAATCAACTTTAATGCGAATAGATATTGTAAAAAAAAATACAGCATACACATCTATTTATATCATAAGTAAAACACTTTCAACAGCTACTTTGTAAAATGTTAAACACTATGTAGGTATGTTAAGCAAAAATAAATTTAAATTAGCTCATAAAACCAAAGCAAACCTAACTGGAACGTTTTATATATAATCTGGAATTAGCATAACGCATAAAGAGTAAAACAGTAATCTTGTACGATTATCCACAAAAAACAACAAGCTTTACCATGTGGCCGGCCGCCATTGTATCCACCGTCCATTGTATTTGGCTTTTTAACGTTTTGCCTTTTCAAAGATTTGCGATCATAAAAAATACGATTGCATTCATAATGGAGCAAAACCGTTCTTGGAACGGCTACCTCCGAACAATTGCTCCTAATCGTTGTTTTTCCACTTACGCGCTATCTTATCTTTTAGAAAAAAAGTTTAGCCTGAGGTACTAATCTTTTTTTTGTATTTTTAGAAGCTCAACTATTAAAACAATCACTAGCACAATAAAGCCAAGTTCACATATTAACCTTGATTTTGGCACAAGCTTAATATATAGGTAATTTACTAATTACTTTAATCCCATGGGAAGAAATCGGGTTAAGTATCTTAATATTTTATGTGGTACTGCTTACTATGTCTATGTAGTGTTAGATATAGTACACATTTTACATTTTATTTAATAATATGTTTATAATAATAGAATTCTTTTTTCCAATGACAGAACAGGTCTATGCCCAGTTGTTGGGCGCCAAATAAACAAACCATAATAATGGCAAAATACATATATATTTTAAAGTCAACACTACTATGACAGGCCATTAATACATAATAAAGGTTGCAGTGAGGAATTATAAAAAGATGTTGTTTCGAGTTCAAAAGTTATTTTTAGTTAACGGCGTAGTCAGTTCGGTATTGCCACTTAAGTGCGCTCTACACAAGGGCTCGCCATTTATTTTTTGCGCGTCCGCGGCAAGATGCGGCGCACGTGACGTGGCATTTTGTTCTAGGAACGGCCACACATGTCTTGTTAAAATATTCAAATCGCCGCATTCGCAATGAACGTATCTACCCTGTACCTACGCGAGTACCTTCGAGATGCGGGTCCGTCAGTTTTTAATTGCCACCAAGTTATGGAAAAGACATCTGCGTATTTCTTTAAGGATGTTGTAGGTGTTTCTTTTTTGTCATTGTCTTCGTATGAACGGACAGCTGTCCGAGCCACATATAGCGTCGGCTCATAGTTTCTTTTAGACATATATACTCGTTCTTTTGCATACTTAATGTCGTAATACACGTTCATGTTTTGCATTTTAAAAGCCAGATACAATTTGGACGCAATATAAATATTAATAAAATATTTTTTATATTATATTTCAGAAATATAAATATTTTAAGAAAACGATTAATTAAATTAAAAGGCATCACGCAAAGTCAACGAAACACTTCAACTAAAAATACCTTCTATCGTAGCCACGTAAACGTAACGTAGTCGTATATAGAGCTGACAATATTAGATTGAATTTAAAAAATCTACGTAAAGAAATCGCGAATGTAAACATTTTTATCTATGAAATGTAGGTATCGTAATTAGGGCATGTGGGATCCATTTCTCTCTAGCAATTGCTACTACTGCAAACTTGGGTTTTACAATCTTTAGTAGCTATCTGAAAAATCGGTTTACTTCATGTACGGAAATTGAATTGATATTAATTCATTAACACGCAGGCACAGACAGAAGCCACCTGGACCTGACCCAAATACCCTAAAAGTTTCAAAATCAGTTGTTCAAAACAATAGTTAGATGATGACACATGAAATGATTGTATCTATTGTTTTGACAGCTAGTTCTAAGTTAAATCTATTTTAAAATAAATTATAGATAAGAAAATAATTTGCAGGTTTTTAAAATGTTCTTAATATAGACCAGAAACTTTGCCGTAATTACAAATTTGATTACAGAGAAAACCGCGGAAATTATATCACATAAAAGAACCGCAAAGCAATTACTAACATCTAACGTAATAGCGGCAGCGGCGGCACTACCGATGGAACTAGTTTTTTGCACGATGCTACATTTTTGATAATACCTAAAAAAAGTTATCATTGTCATAGTTAGAATATTAAGTATAAAGACATGCACAGATATATGAGAGCATGCATATCACTTCGTTAGTTGCATGCTAGATTTGCGAATCTAATACTACGGTATCTATTAACCTTTACTGTTCTTTGTAACTCACTTAAAGCATGACGTCCATCACACCATAACAAAAAAATCTAATAATATAATGTTAATCAAACTAAATCTTGAGCTTTCGACTAAAGTATGGCTACTAGGATCATTTACATATTTACATCTACGCAAAAGATAGTGTTCAAGTTTATGTTCGAATACAGACACTCGTATTTTATCGCGCTCTTGTAGTCCGATGGGCTACAGTGACATACAGACAGAGCTACAGACAATACGTTATAAAGATCAAGTGAAGGTTTTTGACGACCTCCGTGGCGCAGTGGTATGCGCGGTGGATTTATAAGACGGAGGTCCTGGGTTCGATTCCCGGCGGGGCAGATTGAGATTTTTCTTGATTTGTCTTGGTCAGGCTGGTGGGAGGCTTTCGCCGCTGCTAGTTACCACCCTACCGACAAAGACATATCGCCAAGCGATTTAGCGTTCCAGTACGATGTCGTGTAGAAACCGAAAGGGGTGTGGATTTTCGTCCCACTCCTAACAAGTTAGCCCGCTTCCATCTTAGACTGCATCATCACTTATCATCAGGTGTGATAGCAGTCAAGGGCCAACTTGTAGTCGATAAAAAAAAGGTCCTGGCTTCAACCGGGAGGTCTTCTTCGAGGTAAGCCCCGGGTTGGTGTACTTAACTGCCGCATACTTCTCTACTACTAAAAATGTCTTTAAAGAAAATTCTAATAACTAGTTTTTAATTCTCTAATTTAACCGAACACGAACCCTAATCCTTATAATCCGTAGCCAAACTAGCCAACCAGTAAGTGAATGAGGCAGTCTGTAACCAACTATAACAATAGTGCTTACTGACTTAAGTGCATTCTGGAAGATTTGATGGATATCCTTGGCATTAAGGCCCGTAGCTATTATCAACGCATTAAGACCACCGAGAAGGCTTTACACTTTATCTGACTTTTAAAATCCATTTCCATTTTGTGAAAGGTACTTAATATTATTTTACCTACATAGACATTATTATGGCATGGGACAAATTATCCATGGGAAGAGGAGAAAACGCTTATCCTGATGCTTGTTTTTATCCTTCCTCCGCGCAAACGCAGCCCGATGGATAAAAGGAGGGAAAAGCCCCCCGTTGTCCCCGATAATTTGTAAATTGACATTTGTTAAGGAAAGTTCTTCAATGTTTTTCCCTTGGTGCCATGCTATAACGAATAGGAAGACAGTTTATATCGTTCGTATTAGTCAGATGATATAATTGGAGGATAACATTTTTATTTCATCCTCATGCTAGCCCTGCAGGGCTCATATTGTGTTCACATCAGTACGTCTTACACAATTACATCGGTTATCTGTCGATGGACGTTCATTGCTGGAAATAAAAACTTCTAGGTGCTCTTATCTTGAGTCGCCCAGTGACTCTCCGAAAATATTTTAAAGTCATCGGTTCACCAAATGGGAGCTGACCACATAACGATTGTAAAGCAAATCTCCTCATTTATAATTCAATCAAGCAGATAGCTGTCCTAAGTATTACAATAAACTTAGCAGCAATAATACGTGACCCATTTACCTTGCCAGATTGTCTCTACCTATCTATTATCATCCAAATCGTATGGCGCACAAAAGATCAAGGTTTAACTTGAGTTTTCGTAAACTCGGCAATATTTTGGAACAATCTTAAAAATATAACGAGTGTTTTGCACGCACACATCCTCAGAGTAAGGTCATCTCCGCTATTGTTGTGTCATGCTATAAAAGATAATCATTTCGTGTAGGTATTTTGGAGCAGTTTTGCTGAACACCGCCTACGAACTCTTTAGATTTGAGGACAATGTACAGGCGTTCCACATAACAATTGAATAGTCTCAAAATTTAGAACCTGTTTAACGACTCGCAAAGCATGTTTAGTTCGCAGAACGGTGTAATTTTTGCTGCTATCTAGATTTAAAGTAAGCTGTCAAGTTGTTACGTACAAGTTGTTCAGAGGAATGCGCTACTGAGATTCGTAATGAATTGTTGGCGGACTAACGTTATAAACTTATAACTTACATAAATATCCTTTTGGCGTATAATGACTGCCAACCCACCCCTATGGGAATAAGGCGAGGTGTTATGTATGTATGTATGGAGTATAACATATTCCAAACACATTTTGTGTGAATTTTTAATGAAATTCCATGATAGTAGATTTTCGGTTCCGACATCAGTTAAAATTGTCTTAAGTTACTTAAAATATGTGCAAACTAAAATAATGGTGTTAACGCAAGAATAGTCAACATAACTATACGAAAATACCCATCATATTGTACCGTAATCTCAAAGATAAATAGCAAGCCATCTAAATAATACCACCGCTATCTCTGAGGCTAAAACTTACAATCGATTTCTGTATAATATATGTACAAAAACTCGTAAAGTGGGCTAGCTAAGGCTTAGGCATAAATCGGCCTGGACCTATTGGGATAAACCCCTTCCTAGTACTTAACAGTTATTCCTCTATAATAAACCTAGAACAGCCAGATAGAGAACGACAACTAAAACAAATTAATCGATCGCCGCCTCAGATACCGGATTTTTTTCTATTCAGCAAACCAAATTAGTTGGTGTTAGCCTTGAACACTTCGACAAACATATTTGGGTCATTAACCCTTGCCAAATCTGGTTGTGATTCACGCTGTGATCAAAGTAATAATAAAGCGTTGAACAGTTTTTGTAGCCGTTCGTTTAGAGACAAGAAGTAGGTAGGTACGTAGCTATTAAATCGGTTTTTTTGCCGCAGTTAGCGAGTTGTTGAAAATATCCGGAAGGCTCTGTGGCTACACATATCGTTTAATCATTTTGGTATCCTACTGTGACTCTTTCTATGGTTGATTTTTTTTAAGAAATAGGTAGATACGTACTTGATTACATTGACGTAATGTAAATACTTAAAATACTATCTATATTTTGAAAAACAAAATTGCGAATAAAGTCATTGATATTTTTCTCTACCCCCTATATAGTTAAATTTTAAAACCCAAGGGATATAGATAGGTCTTATTTTTAT
Source organism: Mycalesis mineus (assembly GCA_034621355.1). Taxonomy (NCBI): domain Eukaryota; kingdom Metazoa; phylum Arthropoda; class Insecta; order Lepidoptera; family Nymphalidae; genus Mycalesis; species Mycalesis mineus. The sequence continues at coordinate 7,885,456 of CM067886.1, read as the reverse complement.
CGCAGATGGTTTATTATTTCATATACATAAGTTAATTTTTTCTATTGGGTCCCGACTCGAAGACAGAGCAGCTACGGATTAAAATTGTCACTAGCGAAGCTCAGGGTTAAAACTTGTTACATAGAGGTCGATAAATTGTTCACAGTTAACTTATTCCACGTAGGTAGATACTAGCTCATAGAATAGTCGCTATGTAAACGATTTCATGCGTCCGATGCCACGATAAACAATTCAGTACACAAAAAAATGTCCTTCCAAACGACCTTTCAACCGATCCTTAGCGGGCACTGCGCTCCCAATACCGTGTGTCGGTACTTATGGAAACGAGCCTTCAACGGAATTTTATATGCTCCCGGCTTCAGTGCGGAGCGGTTCTTCATAGCTGTCCTACGTTTTTAAAGCGTTAAATGCTAACAGCGTCCGATAACCCCGAACGCAAGGACATGCTAGTCTGCCCGCTGCTTCTCGACCGTTTTTTTTTCCGCTCGTAGACTTGTTTTATCGTCTCTTTATACCTACAAAGTTTGTGGGCGCTTGGATAATTGATATGCAGTTAAACGCATGATATACTGGTTATAAAGGATGCCAAAGTGAAGGTAATAGCTAATAACGCCTCACCCACTGTATTTAAAATACTTTAGTTGGACAAAACAAATAAGTTCTGAAATTGTAAGTCAAACTGGAATATCCAATTACTTGTTTTATTAAATAAATAATTTAAATAGTTTAAAAATTGCACAACAAATTATGTGTTAATCATTCTTTTTGGCATTATTCAACATTTTAACATTTCGCCAGTAATTACCTGACACTTGTTTCTAATGTGACCGCAGAATGCGTTCAGCTCGTTAAGTTACAATGATGTGACGACATTATTGTTTGGGCGATTTTATTGTATTTAATGATACATTGCCAAATTGCAACGCCAGTTACGAATAACGGTATTTTAATATTATATACATGAAGCATTATAATTGTGTACCTACGCGGTGTTAATGCAAAAGTAGATTTGTTTTAGTTTCACGGCAATTTAAAAAGCTTCTATCAGGTATAAACTACAAACCGAATAAGATCAGCTTGTATAGCAAGCAACTTAAAGCCCCATAACGGAGGCTGAAATTAATCTAAAATATAATAAATTCAATCCATAGACAAACCATAGACCAAAACCAAAAAAAAACACAACAGCATAATCTATTCGCTTGCCTAAGTAATATCAATCAGTCGGCGTTTTCAAATAAATGTGTCTCAATACGGTTATTTAAAACCAAATCCATATATTATGTTTCAACAAGTAGGTAGTTATTAAGATACCATTTACCTATATAATAACATAGGAAGGTCCATAGAACCTTGTCAAATTATTCCCAATTTTTTTCTTTAAATAACGTTTCCAAGCAACTCACATAATTGTATGTAAATACACTAGTGAAACATACATTATATTAAAAACATAATAGTTTAGTAGAAGGTTTTATTTTGAACATCATTATAGTCTTAATATTCACCCATGTAAGTACTAATTCTATTAGAGTATAGGAATCGCTAATTATTGCCAAAAACCGATGCGAAGAAGGCAGGCTCTGTAATAGCCAAATAATGAGCGCTCGTGTTCAAGGTTAGCATACAGTTTCTTGGCAGGAAACGGCAAGTAACTGAATAGATATGGACATGGTAATTACGGGGCCTTGACTTACCGTTTTAGAATAAAAACCGCACTATTTAAATAGAGCTCATTAACAATGACTTCAATGCTGTATGCTATGTGTGTTTATCGCTATCGTTTGAAATTATTATTTCATTTATGAATTAATATAAATTAATATTATAAAGGAAGTTACCTAAAGTTTGCGAGTATACAAGTTTGTTTCCATTCGGAATATTCATAAAGTAATTTTTTCATACGTGCTTTGTCCGTATGAAATTTGGTATTGTTTGAATTACCTTACCTTAAGCCCGATCTCAATGACGAAACGGCTATCTCGTTATTTAAGCTTAACTTTGACTACCTTGAAATATAACCAATACTTAATTAAACAAAAAAAAACAGACGCGCAAGCAAACAAACATACCGTGTTACAAATGGTATTATACATTTTCATATGTAGATACAAAATTGGCTACCAAATGATAGTATTACTTTTATAATTGCATTAAAGATTTATTAATTTTTGGAATTCGATTGCATTACTTTAACCGTTTTCATACACGTCTGAAATAGGTGCTGACAATTATCTAATTTTAAACGAATGTGAATTTTAATTGCTGCAATAAGTCAAGCTTTCCTAAAACCCATAAACGGAATTGCAGTGCTCTATGGAAGGTTTTTAAAATCGTTCGCGTTGTCACGCCCGGCTGCACAGACGCATACAATTACGGGTTCTGAACAAAAAAGAAGACTCGACAATGCAGGCATCGTCCTTGCGTCCCTAACAAAAGCTAAGAAAGGGCAAAGGAACTCGTTTTGACCAACCTTGGGACTTTCACTGGCTACCTACGCATATTTCGCTGTAACTAGAAGATTTGAACTTCCTTCCTTGAAACTTATTGACAGATAATTTAAAACAAAATAGATTTATTATAGACTAACCCTATAATATTATTAATAGTTAGGTAAATGAAACAGGAAGTATTCTGCCATGGTGAATGATAATAAAACCACAGCATCAATGAATACCAGATTTAGGTCGAGATTGAATTTATCACATTGTTGGCTGGCACGCTAATTATAATAATGCGACACAGACACAGACACACACACATTCAAAAATGCTGTAGGACTGTAGGTGGAGAGGCAAGTAACTTATTAGTAATCTGTGGCAGAGGCGAGTGTTACCGTTATGGAGGCACATACCAGTGACGTCAACGAGGCCTTACGCTTGCGACGCTACACGAATACGTTATACACAGACAAGACTATTCTTGACACTGCTAAATAACACGTTTTATAATAAACTTTTCATTTTTAGTTCCTATTCTTCTCAATTACATTCTATTTATTTATCATTCAACATTATTTCACTATCATGTACATTAATCTATTTTTCGAGATATTTTAGATACGAAAACGTTACTATAACTTTTAATTTCCTCGTTTCAGATCGCGATGTCTTTGGCGAGAGTAACGGGGCAAAAAACTCACAAGAGCGACGAAATAAAGAACCTAGAAGATTCATTTCATCAATTCTTGGTGGTGAAATACCTTATGGCAGCCACCGAGGGCATGTCCTTACCCAAGCTGAAAGAAAACAGTATCTACCTGTTGTTACTGAAGACAAAAAGACTGAAGATAAACCACTAATAAAAGAGGAAAAAGATGTCTTAGAAAACGAGCCAGTAGTCCTTCCATCTAGAAGCTCACCATCACCAGAATCAGCTCCTTCACCTGGAATTGATAACAATGTAACCTGTCAAAAAGTGTCTGTGATACAGCGAACTCCTTCACAGTCACAATTTCGAGATGGTAAAAAAGAACTATCTGATGTAACTATTCCAGCAACATTACCGACATCAGAACCAGAACAAGACCAGCCTATTGACTACGCCATTGCAAAGAAAAGAGGTGAATCTGAAGATGAAGAAACGGAAAAAAAGATACGAGAACAGAGACGTACAAGCAGCTCTAAAATTGCTAATGGAATTTTAGCGAGGCCTTTATTAGTTCTCAGAAATCGCCCTGGTAATAAGATTCCTGGAATCTTAAGTGCTGCTGCAGGTCATGGAAGATCCACTGGTAGTAATGGATCAAATGGCAATTCACAAAGCAGTGGTGGCTCTGGAAATTTCAGCTCTGGTACTGGAAGTGCTGCACCATCATCCGGTGGAGGCGGCGCCCTAGGAGGTGGATCAGGAAGTGGCGGTAATGGCCGCGATGGACGATCAAACTACGGTCCTAATAGCCCTCCAACCGGTAGTCTTCCACCATTTTACGAAACCTTAGGACCCTCAACTAAAAGTGGTCAAAACACATTTAATGCCAATGGTAATTTTACAAATGAATTTAACATTATTAATGGATTTAACATGGATTGTGAGAACAATGAAAATACCAACACTAACTTTCCTGAACAAAGTAAACAATATTCTTTAATGCAAAATGCACATTATGGTTTAGCTCTTAAAGATGAAGAAATTGACTATGAAAATAAATTAGAAAATCTAAGTGCTATTGGCTATGGCAGTAACTTTGACGATTCCATGGTTGTAGATATGGGAGAAGATGTAATAGATAATAATCAATTTTATACAACTTTAACTTTTCCACCAAATGAAGGAATATTAGGAAACCTTTCAGACTCTACGGAAGATTTTGCCAGTTTCTTAAATAATCAGGTGGAATCAATAACCGATTCAGAATTGCGAGAGTCCTCTTCAATTACACCGGATTCCGTACACAATGCAGTTGATATAGAATCATTGGCAGAGCAAGTAAACTTAAGCAGACAGTATTATGAGAAAGCTAACTACATCGCCTTTGCAAGCCAAGAACAGGGCTCAACATACAATTTTGCAAAAGAACGACCTGATTTACTGATGCAACTTAATCCGGCTCTTCTACAAAACGAAGGTCAAATGCAGCAACTACAAATTCATGTTCAACTACAACAGCGACAGCAAATATTGTCACCGGGATTTCCATTCACTAATTCTTCCTTGGACCTAGACTCCCCGACAGGAGTTTCCCTGCCGTCTCCGGGTGGCAACAATTCTCTGGATGGCAGCCACATAGAAAACTCTGCTCTCAGCCCCGCCGCCGCTGTAAGTGTCAAGAAAGGCTCTATCGGTGATAGCAAAATGCACATCTTGCAACAAAGGGTAAGCATTACTTGATTTTAAGGCGAAGCTTAAATTCATTTTCTTTCGATGTCATTAATTCCTAATGAAAATAAAAATGACATCGAAAACAAAAATCACAAAACGTTATTAAATAACGCTGAGCCTGAATCAACTTATGCTTCAACCTAGTGCATTTTTATATTTGTAGTATAATTTAATTAATAAAAGACGACAGCTGTAATTGATTATGCTCAGCTTTAGACTTTTATGAGTTAATTCATGAATATATTGTCTTACAAAGTAGCTGTCGTTGATCAAAATAGCTAATAGTTAATTCCTTTTTTTTACAGTTGGGTCTTCCAGCAGAACTTCCCTTAGAGTTTATCAACGGTGGGCATGGTGTAAAAAATCCTTTGGCTACCGAAGCCAATGCTAGACAAAGAGAAGAAGAAAAAAATAAGCAAGTGCTAATAAGCGAAGATGACCCGACGAAATTCGTGTGCAGAATTTGCACGAAGAACTTCAGTCTGCAAAGACTATTAAATAGACATATGAAATGCCACTCAGACGTCAAACGATACCTTTGCACATTCTGTGGTAAAGGTTTCAACGACACCTTTGACCTTAAAAGACATACAAGAACACATACAGGCGTACGACCGTACAAATGCAACCTGTGCGAAAAATCCTTTACCCAAAGATGCTCTTTAGAATCACACTGTTTGAAAGTTCACGGAGTCCAACACACCTACGCTTATAAGGAGAGAAGGACTAAGGTAATTGTAAAAAATATTAATCAAAGCTCTTTTAATTTATCCTAGATCATGGAGAATATTTTCCTAATTACAATCTTAAAGTCAAATCTTACCAGAATATTGTAAAATCAATACTAAAAATAAGAACTCAGTCTAATTTAAATATTGAATAACTTACAATTTTCTAATAAATATTTATTTTTATTTTTACAGATGTATGTGTGTGAAGAGTGCGGTCATACTACATCGGAACCCGAAGAACACTACATGCATCTCAAGAAACAGCATCCTTACTCGCCTGCGCTACTGAAGTTCTACGACAAGAGACATTTTAAATTCACGAATGCAACGTTCGCCAATCAGCTTCTGGGCCAACTGCCCATGCCAGTTCATAATTAAGGGTGCAGAAATTTAAACCAATTTTGTGCCACTTTTGATACGTACTTACTAATTTATTCCTACATTTAAACACGTGGCACAAAATTGGAATAAGAAGTACGAATTTATTCCGTCCGTTTTTTAGGAATCAGTATCGTAGAAGAACTAAAAACCCCAGTGCATAAGCATCCTCGATGAGTGCAAAACACTGGAAAATCTCGGTTTTACACTGTCTTCCAAACTAAATATGGGTATAACATTTGGAAACTAAATATTTTGCGATTTAGTTACAAATGAGGAACATCAACTTCTAGTTCCACTTCAAAATACCTTAATTTTTTAACAGTCAGAGGCAATCTCTTAGGCCTTATTTATAAGGCGTGACTGCAATTAAAAAATCAAAGTATCGGGTATTATGTGCAATCTTTGGTGATGGTACGGGATTATTATTAAGTTTAGTTGTAGTGTAAATCTTAACATTTAGTTTTAGTACATTTCTAATGTTATTGAAATTATATAGCGAGTTTCATTTCAATTCAGCGGTCACATCGGATTATTATTTTAGATGGTGCTAAATGCGAGTATTACGAATGTCGTTGACTTGAAGCGAAGCGATTATGATTCGGATGACACTCTTTGTCCAAATCATAAAACTACGTCAATGTCAATAAGGCCTTGATGGTAACTCAGGATAAGGAATCTCTTTTCCTCGTTTAGTGATATTAGTTTCTAATCGTCTCACAAAATATTAACACAAATATAATGTCACAAGTATTGTGTTATGTATGTACTTAATGTTATGTTTGTTCTTTGTTGGTACTTATTATTGTAACGAAATTATAAAAATCTTGTACGCGAGGACGCAAGTTGCCCTCGCGATAAGTCGTACCAAGTTAAAATGCATTTCTAGATTTATTTATATTATTTAAATGATAGATTCGACCGGAAACAATCTATACTGTGAGTGTGTGTGAGAATTCTTATTGTGTAATTAAGTTATTAAATGTGTTGATTGTTACAGCATAATGAAACATCGAGATAAATATTGTAAATCAAAATGTTTTGGTAGTGAAAGTTGAATCTGATATTATTATGCTCAATTTTTGGTACATTTGCGCTTTCACAGCGAAGCTTGTGGATATAAAATTTGTAAATATGTCTAAATTTAGTGAGTAGTAGTAAAAATTTAAAATAATTCTATCTAAATATTTTAGTAGTACCTAATTAGTGTTTATGAGATTTTTAAAAAAGATAAAATTGTTATAGTATTTTGTACGATTTGGTAAGTTTTGATGGATCTGAAGACATAATTAATATATTGGCTTATCATCATGGTTTTGTCCCATTATATTGTGATAGCGCAATGCCTTGATTTTACCTACTTCTTTTGCATTTATTAGCATTTTGAACCCATTGTCAAGTTGATGTTTCGTATTTTTTGGAAACACTCTTGTTATTCTGTACTGATAAGCAATATATCAAGATTAAAACATTTGCGTTTGTTTCATTGACAACCTTTACACTTCTGAACTAAGCTCTCAAAAGCGAGTCAAACCTACCAACCCGAAAATTCCGTAACAGACCAATGGTCGAAGCAATTCTGAAACGAGACCTGTTATACTTAATGGATTAATATTTATAATAATGACTGCTTTATATAACAGTTAATCAGTTATAATTTTAGTACTTAGATAAGAGAGCAAAAGGTGAATAAAAAAGGTATTAAATATTAAGAGGGCTATGTAGAAGCACATTGAAAAATAATTTTTGAAATAATTCGCAACGAATTTAATGCAACAGATAGATTTAACTAGTTTACAGAAAAATTTGTCTTTATGTATTGAGGTAAGACAATTTCTAGAAAAGCAACAAACTTTTATGCTAGTATTTCCTAGATAAATAAATATTGATTTTTTAATGGTAGGCGCAGATTCTTATCTATACATATAATAAAATAGTTACGAATTAGTGGTATGTGTATCACTCCATACTCGTCACTTTAAAACTACTAGACCGATTTACATAATTATGGTTTTCACAAACGAATTAAGCTTAAGTCTGGGCAGGCTTTATGCTTTGTTTCATGTAGATTGGTCATAAGAAAAAAAAACTGAATTTCGCTACGTAGGGCGACGAAAGTACCTACTGAATGAGTTCATACTACGAGGATGCTGTATCTCGAAAACCAGTACGGTTCCTTTAAAAAAATCATTTATAAATTATGTATCTAATAATATAACTTTATTGCATACACTAGCAATATTCAGTATATTCTTCCTTCCTGATTTTTCCACACATAGCCAGTGAGTTGGCTACTTCCAACAGATGTTTTTGAGACGGAAAGAACAATGGTCAATTTCCTAACAAATATTTGCTGACGACTTTTTTTGCGTCTATGAATGAAAAAAAATATAAAATTATAGAGAATTTATTTCTGAACGATTTTTTATTAAGGTTTAGTACTGTGCGAAGTCTAGAATTAAAGATATTAATTATGTTTGGAGTTTTGACAAAATGCATCGATACCTTGGAGTATCGAGTACATTCGATACAGTCACTCGATAGTTTTCATCAGAAATTACTTAAAACTTAATTTGAATTATGTTGAACATACTAATTATACATTACACAAATTGCGCAAATTACGTCAACTTTTGTTCTTATTATGATTCTCTTCCAATCCATAAAAATATAACCTACTGCGTACTTTTGATACTGCATATTTTATTTGACTGTTATATGTTTATTTTATTAGTCTATACTAATATTATAAAGAGGTAAAGTTTGTATGTTTGTAGATAAAGATCTTTCAGGGCTAATCTTCGGAACTACTGATCCTATTTAAAAATAATTCTTTCACCAGTAGAATACTACGTTATCGGTGAGTGTCGTTGGATATATTTTACATTTGTATTGTATATATTAACCGAGTTATCACAGATTTTGTCGCGCAAGTCGAATCGCAAAAATCTGTTAAATCGGCTTTATGCGCATACGCTGCCTTAACTATTGAGAATAATTGAAAGCATTATATGACTTTATGTATCTTAAAAAGTTCAACAAAAAGCATATATCTATCTTTTATATTTTAACATATATAGAACTTTTTGTGTTTTCAAATATCATTTAATTCATATGCTTACGTTTTTTCGGATTCAGTGTGTAATGCATGCAGTTGATAAAGAATATACTGCCATCTATACTAAAGCCAAACTCGATTGAGAATGCTTGTCAACAAACAAATTTAAAATGAAGGTAGAAAATGCAACACATTTTATGCCTAATAAATTTAAAATTCTGTTTTGTTTTTTAATAAAATCTTATTTAAAAGATATTGAATACGTTAATTATCTAATCTAATTTATTGTAATGAATTCGTCATTAACTAATTAATTTAAAAAAATTGGTGTAAAATGACTAGTGATTTCTAACTTCATTTTTAATTTATTTGTTGATATATAGTGTCATTGAGTTTTATTACGTAGTGGTTTGTCATTGCGTTTTATTACATAATGGATAACAAAAAAATTTTGCATAGTAGTGTAATAGGTTGCGCTGATGTCATATTGAATCTTTGTGTTATTATTGCGTGGTTGCCATACTCAATTATGATAATGTAGTAACTGATTTTATATTTTCGAATTCGATCAAAAAATATCAGACCATTGTTCTTTCATCAGACTTGCTTCTGAGATGCATCGAACAAAAACATCGATTTGAACTCGAATCCGACCAAATAACAAAATATCTTACAGATTCGATGCATCGAGTGTTTTTAAAATATCGATTAATATCGTCTATTCGATATGTTGGTTTTGTTTTTGAGACTGGCAACACAGCTTATCACACGTCTATTATTATTTTACTTTCGTCTAATCAAGGAACATTATTTATTTGATTACTTTGTATTGATTTCCAAAGATTTCCATTAAATCAATCCTGTTATTTAAAGTATTTCAAAATGCCTAAAACGAAACAGCGTAAATCATCTTCCAGCAGTGATGAAGGTCCAGTCGATGTAAGTTATTATATACTTGTACCGGTCGGTTTAGCCGGATTAGATTGAGGTTAATTTTATAGTTGTAATTTAAATCAAATATTTTATAGGAAATCACATTTCTGACCTGCAAATCTAAATGTCTTTGTATTAAAATAATTAATGTTTAATTTTTTCTCTAGCGTAACCCACCGCCAGAAAAAAAAGCCAAAATGGGTTCCAGAACTGATGATAAAGAGCCAACATGGGTGCTTCAAGGAAAGAAACAAGTGAAGATTCGACAGTTTAAAGGAAAAGTATACGTAGATATTAGAGAATTTTATGAAAAGGATGGTTCCTTGTTACCAGGCAAAAAAGGGATTAGCCTTACACCCGAAATGTGGAGAAAATTGCTATCGTTGGGAGATGAAATAAATGCAGCCATAACATGTATGTAAAAGTACTGAATAACTAGGGTATAAGTTCAGCCTTAGAAATATCACTGGCAAACTGTTAAAACTAAAATCTATTATCGCATAAGTATAATTTTGTAATAAATGTTTCTCTTTTAAAAGTCTATTATTTTCTGAAAATGAAAACACATTTATAGGAAAAGAAAATAAATAATAGGTTATATAAATACATGACAATTATGACTAGCCACCCTATGCTGTTGAGTTTATATTGATTCTTTCAACACAGTTAAGAGATGGATCCACACGGTCGAAGTCACAGGTGGCCACTAGTGTTGTCATCTTTCCAATAAGTCTACGTATTTAAAATGTGAAAAAATACCTAAATCCTAAAGAAGTTTTTAAGGGACAGAAGCATAAAGTATAATATATATATATATATAAGTATTTTTATTTATTTGAATAACTTTATTGCAAATAACAAAAGTAGACATAGCAAAAAAAACAGAGTATCATTAATTGGCAAAAGGCGGTCTTATCACTCGGAGTGATCTCTTCCAGGCAACCTACTGTATTGATTCTTAATATTCTGTGAGATGGGAAATTGCAAAAACAAAAGAAAAGAAAGTAAAACTACAATATATATATATATCTAATTTGATATACATGTATAAAACTTAAACAATACATATATTTATTATATATATATTACATATATTTAACAAAATAATCTTTATACAAATACCTGTACATAAACTTTGAATTATAATGTTAGATAGTGTTTCTTTAGACGTTTTTTAAAAATGGTCTGCGATTTTGAGCATCTGATTTCTTCTGGTAGTGTGTTTCATAGGGTAGCTGCTTTGATGGTGAAAGAATCTGATGATGTTTTGGTATTGCACTTAACCATGCCTAACTTATTTTGTCTACAGATATTCTGTTATATGATCATATTTCCTGAGTCCAAATATATATCTTATCGCCAAGTTTTGCAAATGTTCTAGTTTACCAAGGAGCTCCTCAGTCAAATCTAGATAGCAAACATTGGCATAATCAAGGATGGTAAAAAGAAGAGCACTTGCTAATAGAATCTTGGTCTTCACTGGTAAGAGATTTTGCCACCTTAACGAACCATGAGCCTTAAAAATCTTTTGACTAATTTGTGCTACTTGTGGCTTACAAGAAAGGTTGCTACCCATGAGAATACCAAGATTCTTTACTGTTTGACCATAAGGCAACACAGATCCATCAAAAGCAACTGGTGGTAAAGTAGAAAAGTTAATCTTGGAAATTTTCTAGAATTGCCCAACACAATTACTTGAGATTTATCAACATTGACCGTCGGCCCATAAGCTAAACTCCAGTCACACACTGCAGGAAGATCCGCATTGAGATGGCTAATAGCTTCAGCAATGTCAGCTACAGTAGTCTGTACACACAACTGAAAGTCATCCGCATAAAGATGATAGCGCATTTGCATATGAATGAAATCAACTAAGTACAGGAGTAGAAATATTAATGGATTTGAAGATAGCCAAAAGAATTTCAAAATGTACATTATTAAAAGCGTTAGAGAAATCAAGCAACGTTAAAATAGTAACTTGCTTGTTGTTAATTCCAAACCTTATATCATCACATACCTTTGTTAGAGCTGTCACAGTGCTATACCCACGACGGAAACCGGATTGGAAAGGACTAAGCATATTAATTTTAGTTAGGAAGAGTAAGAGTTGAGAATGAACTTTCCGCTCAAGAACTCTAGATAAGAATGAAGATAGGTCGATAATGGGGAAACAGAATTGGATTAGAATGTTTAGGAATCGGTATAACATGTGCTATACACCAAGCTCTAGGAAAATTATTAGAAGATTCATTAAATAAATAACCAAGTACAGGCGTAATGACATCTAAGCATAGATGTATTATTCTGCGACTAACAGCATCAGATTTAACAGCAATCACATTCTTCCTAATAAAATCAGTACTGACAGAATAAAAACAACGGAAAATCTGGCTCAGTACGTAAATGAATGGAATCAATGGTTTCGGATTTTAAGTTAACGTTTGCAGTGATATTAGCAAAATGGTAATTTAACGCATTGATATCTACGCTGTCAGATAAACCGGTTCGCTGACGTCCAATGCCCAGTGAATTTAAGAACTTCCATACATCTTGTGTACCTACTTTTCTCAGAACCCGAAGAATGTATATAATTGCGCTGCACATATCTACAGATTTTTTACACTTATCTTATATTTAAGCAAGTTTGTTGCGGATGGATTTAACTTATATTTAGATTTACCCTTATTACGTTTTAACATTAGTAATTTTATATCATGTGTAAGCCACGGTGCGGGGAGATGTTTCAATTTAATAGGTCGCAAGGGTGCATGAAGTCATATAAGAATTCCATAAAACGAATTTTTCACTCTTGTCGTTTTGTTTACGCTTCTCAAAACTGCTTAATGAATTTAACTTCAGACAAACTATATCTGCCAATGAACACACAAGTGTGAAATGTTTTACTCTACCAAATGTTTTCAGTACAGCATTTAAGTACCTACTTTTTTTTCAATAAGAAGTTGGGCCTTGAGATCTGTGGGGCAAGTGTGAGTTTTTCACCGAGCGACTGCGTAAAAACGTAGTCACTAATAATGTCAAATTATATAGCAAAAAAAGCGTTCTGACACTCGCCCATTTGAGATTTCTCTCACTCCCGCCAGGGGCGCTGCTTCAGTTCCATATAAAATAATAAAGAAGAAGAAGTAATCTCACACTAGGCACTCTGTGTGCCTAGTGTGAGCCTTCACCAAAACAATTCGAAAACTTCACATTCGCGTTAAGGGCAAATTTTATATGGAACTGAAGCAACGCCCCTGGCGGGAGTGAGAGAAAACTCAAATGGCCGAGTGTCAGAGTGCCGAGTGTGAGTTTTCACCAAAACAAATCGAAAACTTCACTTTCGCGTTAAGGGCATATTTATATGGAACTGAAGCAGCGCCCCTGGCGGAAGTGAGTGAAAACTCAAATAAACGAGTGTCAGTGTTGAGTTCTCTCTCATTTCCGCCAGGGGCGCTGCTTCAGTTCCATATAAATATGCCCTTAACGCGAAAGTAAAGTTTTCGATTGTTTTGGTGAAAACTCACACTCGGCACTCAGAACGCTTTTTTTGGTATATAATTTGACATTATTAGTGACTACGTTTTTACGCAGTCGCTTGGAGAAAAACCCACACTTGCCCCTCTGATATATGTATATCTACCCCCGATTCCAAGGACCATGTGCCGTGATGATCTCCTAACATCAAGCAACTCTCTATTTAACATAAGCACACAGCACTTAAGAGTCCAAATTGTTCGGGTTTATGTATAGCTACAGAAGTTTAGACTATGCACCTATATATGACGGATGTGCAACAGTACCTAGAGATTCCGGCGATCGCGAAAACTGCCACAAAGCAAACCCATGAACTTGAGGATCAGATCTACAATTTTACGATTACGATTTTATTGCTTACGGACCTCGCTACTTGTCTTTAAAGACTGAGGTAAATACCTAATTACGTATATAACTTTTCTTAGGTACTTTACTTACTAACCACTGCTAGGCAAGGTACACAGGTACCATTGTATTTAATATATGTCAATGATATGAGTTAAATATTTATTATTCTTAAAAGAAAAGTTGGCAATTCAAAACATTGAAATAATACGTATGCTCAATTGTTCAAATTAAACTAAGTGCGCATATTTACTCAGTTGCTATCGTCATATAAAGTTTTATTGTATAATAAAATAATTGTTAATTTCAATACATATTCAGTATTTCTTCGCCAAACGGTCTCAACACAAGCTTTGAGTTAAAAACTGTGTAACAATGAATCTAATTTTTTGCTTTATATCCGTTTTGTTCTCATTGGTCGTGATATTACAATCTGTAAGTTCATGACACTTTATGTACATTTCATCTATTGCCTGAAATCTACGAATTACTTATATTATATTAAAAACGCATTATTGAAACATGTTTGCTTAAATCATTTATTTTGTAAACGATACCCAAAAAGTTAATTTATTTTTACAGAATGCACAACCTGCTGATCCGAGTAAGTTATAAAAGTTATGGTATTTATATAGTACTAGCAGTCGCCCGCGACTTCGTCCGCGTGAAAACCTCTTAGGTACCCGTTTAATTTTAAAGACACACTTTCATATATAGTGTGCTCGTTCCCCGCTACCCCTCTCAATTTAATTTTTTTATAGTTTCCCGTGAAACAATATCCTCCATTCCGTCTCGTGTACTAAAGATCTACATTTTTGTTAAACATTGTACGATATTACAGTACATTAACATTAACAATATGTATTTATGGCAAACTGATGTGTATAGCTTGTATTAAATAGTCTGTTCACTTTTGAGTCTAGCTTTCATAATAAACAAAATAATTAGACATGCAGATCTAGAGATTAGCCCGTTTAAACAAACGAACAAACTTTTTCGTGTATTATATTATAAACATGGTCTGCCATGCCAAATAAATTGAAAGAAATGTTCAAAGATTGAATTCTCAAAGAATATCAGTACCAAAGTGTTGACCCCTATTCAGTACGTATAACATAACACGGAGGAGGTCAACATAATTTGGACGATATAGCGGCAGTGTTATATTTTTTAGAAATTTTTAATATCCCCGAAACTAATTAACACACTGTAAAAGGCAAATCTTATCTCTGTAATATCCTTGTGATTATTAAATAATTTATTGTATTAAAATTGAAAGAGGCATGGGGGCATCATAGTTGTCTGGCGCAGGGCGTAATCCAGGACAATTTCCTGATGGCAGAGCGGCCTTAAAGCGACCGCAGGTCGCGTGCTAAAATCGGTACATTAACGGATTTCCCATAAAAATTCAGGTAGGTACGGGACATCGTTGAGCTCTGGTGCAAAGCAGGGTACGAAAGAAGGCGAAAACAAACTTGTGGCTCGAGACAGGAGTCTGGCGCGACCATTCGGGGATTTGCTGATTCTACATTAAAATTTAAAGAGGCATGGGGGCATCATAGTTGTCTGGCGCATGACGTAATCCAGGACAATTTCCTGATGGCAGAGCGGCTTTGACGTGACCGTAGGTCGCGTGCTAAAATCGGCAGATTAACGGATTTCACCTAAAAAATCAGGTAGGCACGGGGCATCGTAGAGCTCTGGTGCAAGGCAGGGTACAAAAGAGAGCGAGAACATTGGGGGATTTGCTGATTCTACATTGAAATTGAAATAGGCATGGGGGCATTATAGTTGTCGAGCGCAGAACGTAATCCAGAACAATTTCCTGATGGCAGAGCGGCTTTAACGCGACCATAGGTCGCCTTCTAAAATCGGTGCATTAACGGATTTCCCATAAAAATTCAGGTAGGTACGGGACATCGTTGAGCTCTAGCGCAGGGTACGAAAGAGTGCGAGAGCAAATCTGTGGCTCAAGACAGGAGATTGGCGCGACCGAATCGCGCGCGAAAATTTGGGGATTTGCTGATTCTACATTAAAATTGAAATTGGCATAGTTGTTTGGCGCAGGACGTAATTCAGAACAATTCCCTGATAGCAGGGCGGCCTTAACGCGACCGCAGGTCACGCGCTAAAATCGGTGGATTAAAATCCTGTCTCAGTGCTCACTTGCTTCACTTGTGGAACCTGTATACAAAGTTTCAAGTAAACCCATTAAGAAATTGAAATTTTCAAATTACCCCCCTTTTCTCCCCCTAGGGGAAAAATTTCTAAATATCCTCTCTCAACGCTCACTTGCTTCACTGGTGGAACCTACACACAAAGTTTCAAGTGAATCCAACAAGAAATTAAAATCTTCACCCCCTTTTCTCCCCTTAGGGGGAAAAATTTTCCAAAAATTCTCTTTTGGTGGTCACTTGCGTAACTGGTGGAACCTATATACAAAGTTTCAAGTGAATCCATTAAGAAATTAAAATTTTCAATTTACCCCCATTTTCTCCCCATAGGGAGGGAATTTCGAAAAATTCTCGCTCAATGCTCACTTGCTTCACTGGTGGAAACTACATACAAAGTTTCAAGTGAATCCATCAAGAAATTAAAATTTTCAGTTTACCCCCCTTTTCTCCCCCTAGGGGGAAAATTTCCAAAATTCCTCGCTCAATGCTCACTTGCTTCACTGGTGGAACCTACATACAAAGTTTCAAGTGAATCCATCAAGAAATTAAAATCTCTATCCCCTTTTCTCCCCTTAGGGGGAAAAAAATTCCAAAAATTCTCTTTCGGTGGTCACTTGCGTAACTGGTGGAACCTACATACAAAGTTTCAAGTGAATCCATTAAGAAATTAAAATTTTCAATTTACCCCCATTTTCTCCCCCTAGGGGGGGAATTTCGAAAAATCCTCTCTTAGTGGTTGCCTACGCCACCTAACAAATATACGTGCCAAATTTCAGTTCTCTACGACCAGTAGTTTCGGCTGTGCGTTGTCTGTCAGTCAGTACATCACTCAGTAACGGAAGAGTTTTATATATATAGATTATGGTATTCGGTAAAATTATTTTAAATGTAATTATTTAATTAGTAGTTATATCTGGGTACATTAAAAATATTTAATACACAAAGGCCAAAGAATTTTCTAATTATTAGTTCTATTTTCATTTGTTTACATATCAATTATGAACTTAATTTTCTTTTGCTAATAAGTTTAGCAAGCGTAGAAACGAGTATGAAATGCTGAAAAAGTTTATACTTATTAAGATATTCCTGGCTCTATTAAAACACAATTCGTTAGTTTTACAAAATTGCACTTAGGTATATCGTGGGCTCTATTATATAACTAATTCATAATCTACTATTATTTAAAGTTTTTAACATATGTGAGATCATCGTTTTCATTTGTACAATGAATTTGTTCCTAATAAACTTTTATTTTATTTGTTTTTTTAATTATATCAATCTACAATGGGATTATGTTTAGGAGATAAACATCACAGATCATAAATTATAAAACTCTTTTTATTTTAAGATATAGGTACGAATGTGTCTACAATTTGTTGCGCATTAATTTAATATGCCTACTTCGTAAAAATTAGCTTAAACCAACGTTAGCAATGTAGGTAATCGCTCGAAAACTTTATTACAAAAGCATTTATTTTTACGAACTTTCTATATAATGCCCGCGACTTTGCCTGCGTCGAAAATAGTGTATTGCATACTATTTTTAAAGAGATATAGCAAACTATCCTTAAAAGATAAATATATGCCATCGCGAACTTTTTTGCAGTCCTAATAAAAATAAATAATCCTCTATGCATTTTTTTCATTATAATTATCTTAAATAAATAAAGCATCGCTTTCGATAAAAGCTCCGATGCGACTTAAAACTTTCCAACATTTCTAATAATTTTCGTTATAGTTTAGTTAATTTACACCAAATCTAACAAATCATAATTATACATAAACCTTCCTCAGGAATCACTCTCTCTTTTGGTGACAACCGCATGGTAGTCTGTTCAGTAGTCTTTGAGTTGATAGCGAACAGACAGACAGACAAACGCGGCAGGCAACTTTATAATATGTAGTGATAGTAATACAATATAAATTAATTTAATACAAACCTCAACATCCAGAACCAGATCCGGCCAAGGCAGCAGTTAACGCCACTAAGGATGCCGTCGCTGATATTTCAAAAGCATTAAATGGCACAAAAAGTAAGTACGCAACTTACAACTTAATTGATAATTATTAAGCCTATTAAAGCATATAAAGGCCAGATACGGAGAAATATCTCGTGTAAGCGATGTTAACGACAGTAACAGGTCTCCCACCTAGCATAGGAGAGGGGATTAGAGCTTGTACCCACCACGCTGCTTCAACATTACCAGCTTCCCGACTTAGAACGCTTTCTTGGTCTAGTAGATTCAGATCACAAGGTGCTACGCTCGGGTCTGTGTATGGAATTATTCAGAGATTTTCTTTCATCTAAGAAATTGTCAGTAACATATAGGTACCTACTAACTATAATAAATAAGGCTTAGGGCGGCTTGCGCGTTAAGATTTTGCAATTAAGATGTAGGTACTAAGGCCTGTGTGCACCAAGATTTCGGTTATCATAACCAACGGTTAACATAAGTTAAACGTAAAATTTACTGTTCACGACAACCTGTACACCGGTTAAGGACGTAAGCTCGGTTAAGATAACCGCCCGATTTACGTCCTTAACCGGCGTACGGGTTGTCGTGAACAATAAATTTATAGTAAAGTTATGTTAACCGTTGGTTATCATAACTGAAATCTTGGTGCACACAGACCTTAAACCTATACCCGTGTCACAAGACTCGGGCTCTGTTCGGAGTTTTTCTCTCAGCCACGCGATGGACCCCCACCCGCACGGTGAATCCATGGAATGCTATAATATTCGTCTCTTTATTGTATAAATTTTAATTTATTGACCTTTTTATTTTTATCATCTACAGATGCACTTAATCCAGCCGATGTTGCAAAAAAGGGAACAGGTTTAATAGCTTCGTTGATAGCAGCCTGTCAAAAGTTCATTACTAGCGTTATATCTTTATTCACTGGTAAGTACCTATAGCTACGAGTACTTTAAATTCTTACAGTGTATGCTATTGAGGAACCTAAGAAGTTTGTGAGCTAAATGAAATCAACCTTTTCTGACGACCTTTTTTGACGACCTCCGTGGCGCAGTGGTATGCGCGGTGGTTTTATAAGACGGAGATCCTGGGTTCGATTCCCGACGGGGCAGATTGAGATTTTTCTTAATTTGTCTTAGTGTGGCTGGTGGGAGGCTTTCGCCGTGACTAGTTACCACCCTACCGACAAAGACGTATCGCCAAGCGATTCAGCGTTCCACATCAAGTGTGATAGCAGTCATGGGCCAACTTGAGTCGGCGGAACAAGTCGTTAAAATAAACCTTAATGTTCTGTAAATCTGGTTAAAATATCATATTTCGTGGTGAGGAAAAATCGTTGTCCAATAGCGGCAAAATGGAAAATATCGCCCTTTTTTTCGTCTCTATGCAAATAAAAAAAAAACATAGGTATATTTGATTTCGCACCCATCAGGCGATGATCTCTATCTTTTTCTCTATTTGCGACGGATCCTAGGTGTTCAAAATAGTCTAGGACCCCCGTAACCTTTCGTTTACGCAACGCAGGAGTGCTGTTCTGTAAGGTTGCTTGTATCACTTGACAGTGTCAATTTCTAGTTCTAGTCTCTAATTCTCTCTCTCTCTCTATAGTATCGTGTTAGATAAAGTGAAATAGAGACGAATTCTAAGCTCGCACTATCGAGTTACAAATAGTAATAGTATTTATAGCCCAGTGCAGATAGCCTCAAACATAATAAAAAGTAAAAAAAAATCACAGTAGGATGAAACCCATTTCAAAAGGAAGAGAATGCCATAAAAATTAATGGAAAAATAAATTACGGGCGATCTGAGGTCGGGAAGGGGTAGAGGGTGAGGGTTTAGGGGTAAAAAACGGATTTTCTCGATTTCTGGCAAAACTAAAAGTCCTATGGGAAAGAGTTATATGTCAAAGTTGTAGGTAATAAAAAGATCTAAAACTTTTGTTCTTACACTTTTTTCACATAACCTCAAAATTTATGTGAAAAATTCAAAAAACCAAGTTTTTGGTTTTTTATTTTTATCTTTTACAAAAATTTTTTTATTTTAACGAAATTTCGTGAAAATTTACCTTTTTATGTCCCAAATACGCTGTAATTTATTTGATTAAAATATTTATTTTTTCACCTTATTTTGAATTAATATCGAAAAAACACCCTAATTTTCAATCGAAAATTCACCCGTCAAAATATCAGCTTTTTTCAAAAAGTTGGTATGGTTTCTGTTTGTTGAAATCTCTACTTTCCGAAGGTTAAAAAATATATATATGTTACTATAGTAAACATTCTCAGAAAAGGCAAACCTAGGCTAACGGTTTTTACAGCTGCAATGAAAATGCAGGCGTAGATGCCTATTTATTGTAGGACCTGAGTGACCTACGAAACATTTTAGCCCACTAAAAGGTCACATTACAATGTCAACATAGAAAAGTGGAGACGGGGCTAGGCGTATCTGAGCTTTGTTGGGTCTACATACTTTTTTTTAACACTGAGAAATGTGTTTATGCAAAGATATAGGGCAGCTAACTTCTCAGAGGGTATGTAGGACTCATCGGCTGAGAACCAACCGGAATACCCGCTAAAACCAAGCGATGTTCCTTCCAATCGTCTGGTGATTAGGTGCCGGGAGCATCGTAAATCTTCCGTAACCTAATTAGCAGAGTCCACCGAGCCAGACCCTCAACTGGGCCTTACTACATACCTGCTATTACGTAGCAGCAGTAAAAACCGTTAGCCTAGTTTTTGCCTTTTCTGAGAAGGTTTACTATGGTAACATATATATATTATTTCCCCATCGGAAAGTAGAGATTTTAACGAACAGAAAGCACAATAATTTTTTGAAAAAAAAATATATTTTGACGGATAATTTTTCGGTTGAAAATTAGGTTGTTTTTTCGATATTCATTCAAAATAAGGTGTAAAAATAAATATTTCAAATCAAATAAATTATAGCGTGTTCGGGACATAAGAAGGCAAGGTTTCACCAAATTTTATGAAAATAAAACTTTATTTGTAAAAGATAAAAATATAAAAACAAAAACTTGGTTTTTGTAGTTTTCACACAAATTTTGAGGTTATGTGAAAAAAGTGTAGATACAAAAGTTTTAGATCTTTTTATTATCTACAACTTTGCCATTCAAGTCTTTTCCATAGGACTTTTAGTTTTGCCGGAAATCGAGAAAATCCGTGTTTTACCCCTAAACCCTCAACCCCTACCCCTTCCCGACCTCAAATCGCCCGTAATTTATTTTTCCTTTCATTTTTATGGCATTCTCTTCCTTTTGAAATGGGTTTCATCCTACTATGATTTTTTTTGGTTTTAAAAATTATCGACCCTGGACTATTAATAATCACTATTGCAATGAATGCGAACGCTCAACCTCCCCCTGCGATGAAGTAATACCACTGTTCTTCCTTTGACATTACATGAATAGCAGAGCCAAAAACTGTGATCAAAATCTAACTTTATTTATTAAACACAAACTCTGTCGTCTTCAAAGGTTTACTCTAATGAAATTTCTAATTGGTATGACTTTATTTCAAAATATGCAGTACCCTTACGCATATTTAGTCTGAAAAAAATGTTAATTCGAAATAATATGAACTATCAGAATCGATATTTTTCTGTAATCTGAGTGCCTAGTGTGAGCTTTCACCAAAACAAATCGAAAACTTCACATTCGCGTAAAGGCAAATTTTATATGGAATTGAAGCAGCGCCCCTGGCAGTATCGAGAGAAAACTCAAATGGGTGAGTGTCAGTGTCATATAAAACTTGCGTTTACCGTTCGCGATATCGACGCGGTCAAATCTTACACTAGCCACACTGTTAAGAAAGCTATAGAAATCTATAGGGGCTTGTTTTATTTTATTTTTCAGGTGCGTCAAAAGCAGGTGGTTCCGCAGGTATTCCCGGTGTTGATGTTGCATCACAATTCTTGAAAGCTGGCCAAGGTAAATATTTAGAGATATAGATATACTCTAAAGATCTTCCGAAACGTTTGTCCCCAAGATTTCAATTATGCTAGCTCAATATTATATAATAAAATAAATCTACGCTTAAACATTATCTAGCTTTAATTAAACTTGTTAAAACGTCCCCCTTTCGTCCTCATTTACAGCCGCTATTTTGAAAATGTACATTACACGTCACTACCACAATTTTGACGAATACAATTCACCTCAATAGTCGAAATCCGTCCAGCCGATTCGGCTGTAGCGCGTGCCAAAGAAATGGACATATATACCCACATATATACATACGCTCGAAAACCATTACCCTCCTTCTGAAGCAACCCGACTGCTCCAGAAGGAGGAAAAATCCGAAACCCCAGTATATTTTTTCCCAGAAAGTTAATGACAGATAATATACGCACATTTATAAAATTTTTTAACAAAAAATAGAACCGACTCAAAACGCACTAAAAAGTAAAAAATAACTGTGTCATTTAGTTGCTTTAATTTACTTAAGCATATCTATGAAGTCGGTGCCAGCAAGTTTAAGGAACATTTATTTTACGTAGTAAAGAAGTTTGTGGGTTCTAGGTAACGTCCTTGAAAGAAACCTTGGCTGGCACCGACTCCTAGATATGCTTAAGAAAATTAAAGCAACTAAATGACACAGTTATTTTTTACTTTTTAGTGCGTTTTGAGTCGGTTCTATTTTTTGTTAAAAAATTTTATTTCTTACTTTTTAGTGATTTATCGCCACGTAACGTACTCGTGCTATACTGTCATAGTATATTATACGGCACTAGTAGCCAAAAAGCTGCCGATACCGAGACAAAAACCGAAATCGCTGTAAGCGTGCCTCCAAAATTTGAAGAGTTCCTTCAATTTCCCCAGGATATCGTCATCAGATCCTAACATGCGGACAATGGGACCACCTTGGATGTATGCCCTTTCTAATAAAAAAAGAATTATCAAAATTGGACAACAATGTAAAAAGTTATGCGTGGTCATACATAAAAAAAAAAAAAAATATACGTGTCGAATTGAGAACCTCCTCCGTTTTTTTTCGTCGGTTAAAAATACTACCACAGCTTTACGATTGATATGAAGTCCTTGTAAAAGTTTTTGCTTTGTAGCTTTAGAATTTTAGATAGTACAGTCATCGTCGGTTATTTAAAACTTTCACTAATAATAGTAATATTAATTTAATTTTTTATAAATTATTTTTTATAAAGTGTTTTTATAATTATTGTGAGCTATGTTGAAAAAAATGTAAATAAATAAATATGATAGTGATTAATTCTTGACGATATCTAATAATATTTTATTTTATTTTTTTGCTTTAATTTTTTTCTAGAAATAATCGCTACACCGATTAAACTCGGTACGGCAATGGCGGAAAGCGCAGTGAAAATGATCAGTAAGTATCTCCTTAAATAAGTTTTTTTTTTAACAAAACAAAGATAAATAATAAATAGAATGAAATATATTACCTACCTATATTTCTTTGTTTATTGATTTCTTTGCAGTATGGAAATTACAGAAACATCTGGTATAGGTGGGTCTGGACCTACCTAATTAAACCCCCCTCCCCCCATGAGAAAGCTAAGCTAACATAGCTTTCTCATAGGGGGTGGGGGAGGCGGTATGGGAAAACTATAGCTACGCCAATGATTCGGGTAGTTATCTTATGAATAAAATAAGTTTTATGATAATATACGACAACCTTCGTGTCGCAGTGGTATGCGCGGTGCATTTATAAGACGGAGGTACTGGGTTCGATTCCCGGCGGGGCAGGTTTAGATTTTTCTTAATTTGTCTAGGTCGGGCTGGTGGGAGGCTTCCGCCGTGGCTAGTTACCACCCTACCGACAAAGACATATCTCCAAACGATTTAGCGTTCCGGTACTATGTCGTGTAGCTCCAAGCGATTTAGCGTTCCGGTACGATGTCGTGTAGCTCCAAGCGATTTAGCGTTTCGGTACGATGTCGTGTAGCACCAAGCGATTTAGCGTTCCGGTACGATGTCGTGTAGAAACCGAAAGGGGTGTGGATTTTCGTCCCACTACTAACAAGCTAGCCCGCTTCCATCTTAGATTGCATTATCACTTAACATCAGGTGTGATAGCAGTCAAGGGCCAACTTGTAGTTGATAAAAAAAATACTTTTAAATATGTCAAAAGTTTCAAATGCAATTTTTTAGGTCCATCTTCAGCTTCGGCGCCTGCAAATAAAACAGCATCAGCATCAGTTGGTAAGTATTGATAACGAAACAAAAAGGAATTGTTTTTGCCATAAAATCATTGTTGTTAAAATCATGTAGATCTACCATCACACGTCCGCGAGGTAAATGATGCATTGCTAGATACTTTTCCCTTAAACCTGCTTTTTTTTTTGGAAAAAATGGGTACCTGTAATTATTTATCCTTAAATTATAGATTTATGCCAACGCTGTCTTTTTATAGTCCTGATAAACAGAAACAATCTTTCCATACATTGTTTTGTTATAACTCGAAAAGTTTAGACAGCGTTTTCAATGATAGCTCCCAGGCGACGCGACACTTCAAACAATTATCGTCAAATTCTAGCCAATTTACACAAAAACTTAACAAATTAGGTATATATACTAAAACCTTACAGCTACTGTTAATATTTTTAACCGCTGAAACATTTCTATTAATTCCTTGAAAAATTTCTTAAATGGCAACACCAGAACTCTTAGCGCCGCCGCAATTTAAACAGATTTGGCGGTACTCTCGACAACTATAGTTCATTCGCGTAAAAAAAAAATTTGAGGACAATTACACACATCGCTATATAGCCCCAAAGTAAGCGTACTCGTAAGTAGCTTGTGTTATGGGTGCTATGATAACTGGTGAATATTTTTATATATATTATACATAAATACTTATAATATATAGATAAACACCCAGACATGCTCATCACACAAACATTTTACAGATGTGGGAATCGAACCCACAGCCTAGGACGCAGAAGCAGGGTCACTACCCACTGCGCCACTCGGCCGTCAAATGAGAATGCAGTGACTCATCATTGTTCGCTGCCAATACCCCGCCCCCTAACCAATCAAATATTTTCAAATTACGAGGTCAAGTTCACAGTGTCCAGTAGAAACGCGACGCGCGTAATTTGAAGAGATTTTATTGGTTAGGAGGCGGGACTAACAATGATGAGTCACTGCGTTCTTAACACGAACCTATAAGCAATTATTCTGCGTACTAGACTGTCACGATAATATACGAGTATTGTATATCCGAATTAACCAATACAGTTTTTGTGTTTTATTTTAGTTCCTAATCCTGTCAACATTATTTCAAATGTTGAAAAGGCTGGTGCAGATATATTTGGCGGCTTATTTGGTGCTTTCGGTAAGTTAGTAACTAGGCATCATATTTATTAATAGTTGTACCACGGTAATACTATCTATGCAGTCCAACTTCATACAAGCGCGAGCTATACCACCGCGCAAGATCTCGGTATGCGCTCGACATGCAAGACTGCCTCGGCATAGCCGCAGTGACGATACTAAATGGAAACACAGAGTAAGCAATCGTAATTAAAATGCTGGAGGCGACAGCCCTAGCATTTTTACGTACTGTGCGGCTGTAGGCATTTAAATTCAAAGATAGGCCGAGTTAATACTAGTAAACCTAGTTTCTGTGGCAATATCGGCATAAAAAGTAGCTGATGTGCTTTTCAAGAAAATACATCTTGCCATTCATCCACTTATTCGTTTTTGAAGTTATAATAGACCAGTGCATTTAATTTTTGAAATCAAATAAAATCGCAGTAGGATGAAACCCATTGGAAAAGGAGGAGAATATCAGAAAAATTGTAGGAAAAATAAATTACGGGATTTTTTTACTTTACATATCGATAAAGTAGAGATTTTAACGAACAGAAAGCACACCAATTTAAAAAAAAAAATTATATTTTGACGGCCAATTTTTCGGTTGAAAATTAGGTTATTTTTTCGATATTCATTCAAAATATGGTGAAAAAATAAATATTTCAAATCAAATAAATTATAGCGTGTTTGGGACATAAGAAGGCAAGTTCTCATAAAATTTTATGAAAATAAAATTTTACTTGTAAAAGATAAAAAAAAACGAAAAACTTGGTCTTTGAATTTTTCACACTTTTGAGGTTATGTGAAAAAAGTGTAGAAACAAAAGCTTTAGATATTTTTATTACCTACAACTTTGCCATTCAACTCTTTTCCATAGGACTTTTAGTTTTGCCGGAAATGGAGAAAATCCGTTTTTTACTCCTAAACCCTCAAACCCTACCCCTTCCCGACCTCAGATCGCCCGTAATTTATTTTTCCTTTCATTTTTATGATATTCTCCTCATTTTCTGATGGGTTTCATTCTACTGCGATTATCTTGTACTTTTTTGTTAATTTTAAGGCTAATTGCACTGGAGTATAAGTCACAACCAACCAAAGTAACTATGCTTTCAAGTCATTCGAGTGTTTTAGAGATTTTGTTGAGTCAGAGGTATTTCGCTAAAATATTTAAGGTCGGACCATGGAAGATGCACGTGATTCGATTTGATTGCCAACTTACTTTAAAGCAGCATGATGGGTATAATCCATATACCTTCTATAAGGACGGGTCCTGTAGTGGGACTTGCAGAGTTAAGAGGTGACCTTGTTTTCTAAAACTTAATTTCTTATCTCGAACGGAAAAAAAACTCTTGAAAATATAGAATATTTTGAACAATAGAGAAATGAAGAATAAATTTTCCACAAATTCATTAAATTAATTCACAAATGATTGATTACAGGTTAATAGAAAACACCGCGGGTTGCAAATACGCTTTCGTGGAAGAAGACGAAACAAAATATGTCCTTAATCTTTTCACTGATTTAGCGTAGAAATAAGCAATAAATATATTCACACAAACTATGATTTCCACTTTTTTCAATTCTTATTATCTATAGTATATAATTAAAAAAATAAAATTAAAAAAAAAACTCAACTTCTAAAATTGGAAACTTACTTATTTAGATGATATATTTTTTTCTTGCATGCACATTTATTATGGAAATAAACGAGGCTAATAATAATAATTATCTATAGTGAAACTATAGTTCGTTCGCGTTTAGAATGCAGTACTAAATCCTTTAACCAATCAAATTACAGGACACAACCGTCGCGTTCAAAGCTATGACCTTGTAATTTGAAAAGATTTAATTGGTTAGGGGGCCGGGTTTGGACGGCGCTCACTGCATTCTAGCGCGAACGCATTATACAATATAGTGGTGACCCCACACGGGAAAGCGCAGTGTTGGTCGACCCCCACTAGGCAGACTAACATCAAACGTGTCGCAGGGAGCCGCTGGCACAGGCGGCTCAGGATCGTTGTTTTGGAAGTCCCTAAAAGGCCTATGTCCAGCAGTGGACGTCATTCGGCTGTTAATGATGCTGATGATGATAGTGAAACTACCGATAAAATAATATCACGGATTAAAGTGAAAATGTACCAAATATGAGCGGGGACCCGTCAGCCGTACTATGACCGTGGCTTTCGCCATGGTCATAGTATGTATTAGTTTATCTTATGATATTTATTTTAATGTTTATTGTGTTATTTGTGTAATTTATTGTGTATTAGTAAGTAATTATTTGAATGTATGTATCTTATTAAATTACACCACCTGCAGCTTAGTACCAATATTTTCCTAAGCCCAAGGTTGCCTGGAAGAAATCGCTATTAAGCGATAAGGCCGCCTTTTGTACCTCTACTTCCTCCATAATATTGTTTCTGTATGTTTTTTATGTTATCTTATGTGGTGTACAAATAAAGAATAAATAAATAAATAATTTACGTATATTTTATTTCATTTACTTGAAGTACACCAGCGAAATCTCTTTACAATCTGCTCAAAGACCTGGACCTGATTAAAACCGCGACAAATTCTGTAATAAAAGGGTATCCAAGGCTGGTTTAATAGGATCTTACCAAATTTGGCTAGACACGGTAAAAATGAGCAGAAAAAAGTGCTGATGCATCGCTAAAGAGCTCTTTAAGCCTAAACACGTGCCCAAAAACTTATAAACATAAATCAAAAACCGTTTGTCTTTTCAAAAAATATTTTTAATGTCAACAACATATTTAAAAATATAAACAAATATTATAAGCCACAATAAGCTCGGCCATACAGTTATAACTTGTTGATAGTTTCACATTAGAAAAATAATTTTAACCCAAATAATCAGGACAAGATATAGACGAATTAGGAAGAGAATCATCATTCCGGCTTTCTAATTCATCAAATAACTTTTCATAGTAAGCTTAAAACTAAGCAGAATAGAAGTAAGGAGAACCATCTAATAAACTTAACTAAAAAAGTGTTTTTAACGGTAAACAATAGTATAAATAACCAGAATGACGCCATTGTTAAATTAGGCCGAACATCAATGAGTCGTAAACCGAAATGGCAATGGATGAGGCTATATTTCAAAGTGCAGATGGACACTGGGGTCTCAAATTGCTGGATCCTGAATTTGAAAGCGATATGTTCCACGACCTTCCTCTAGATGGACTGATGACATCAACAGATTGGGTGACTGCATGCAGGCAGCTTAAGGCCGTGATGTTTCGAAGTCCTTACATGAGGTTTATATCCATCGACTAATAATGATGATAATGATATTATTACATCGATGGTTTACCTTACATCTGCCCTTTATACGTAAAACAAAATAACCCTTCTGGCAACCCTACTAGTAACAGTTTAAATTCTTAAAACTAATTTAATCAGTTGTGCAAACAAGTCAACTTGTATTTATTATACATAGGAAACAAACATCTGTCACAAAGTACCCTCAAGCAAATACTCCTGATATAAAAGGTCATAAAATATTTTATCGCTTTGTCACTTACGAACAGATTATTAAAGATATAAAATAACATATTCAAGATTAATGATGTTGACAATCAATAATCATCTTTAAACCATTTTTGGATTTATATCAAATGTTCATAATATTGTTAGTTGATTAGGATTTTTCTTTCTTATCTGTACAGGTGTTTTTACTGAAACTTTATGTTTGAGAACACGTTTCTTGTTAAAGGTAAGGTCGGTATTTGGTATTGGGATGTCAATACTATCTCCGAGTATCGTTTCCAATATTTGGTTACAGTTAGTCACAAAATAAGAAACCATGGTAAATTTTAAGTCAATCGAGTATAGTTTTATAGATCCAAGTCAGTGGTAATTAATAACATTATTTGATAAAAAAAAGCATTTTACGTCACTGCATGTTTCAGGAGCGTTTGAGGAAAGTAAAATAAAAATTTGTTTCACAGTTATCCTGAATTTAAAATTAAATTATTACTTATTCAATAATATCTAAATCTATCACAAACACATTTTCGTTTTTTAATACGTTGGAAGGAATTACTGCACCTCCTATTACGTAACAGTTATTATTTAATAACATAACAATTACTCTAATTAAACGCCCAAACCTTTGTACCATTTTGTCTACATCACATTTTCTTCATATATTGGCATTGCCAAATGTGCAAATCACCTTAAATTTTAACAACATGTTTATGCCTACTAAAATCTACATACTAAGGATATATTTCGATTTTGCGTCATATTTTATGTCTTGCCAGTACCACAGAATCGCATTTAAAAATAGCGTGATCTTTGCTTGTACAAATCAATAACAATATTTTAGTTATGCACTTCGGCAAGCGAACTCTTTTTGCTGGTAGGTATCTCTACGGAAGTATTACAACATATTCATGATTTTATATATTTGCAAAAAAAGAAGCAGCGCAAAGTATTGGCAGCATTATGAGCTAACGACTACTTCAACTGTATGCGTTCCCACTTCTGCAACTGTCGACTCATTGGTGCGCCGCTATACTCGATTTTTAGTTGGCTATATTGGTTGGATGTTCGTTTCCAAACAAAAGACGAGAATCACTGAAGCTTATATAAATTTATTCTCGATTATTTTGGTCACATTGCCCGCCGCTCCCCTGATAACCTAGACAAGCTGATAGTGGTGGGCAAGGTGGAGGGGAAACGACCACGAGGGAGATCACCTAGCCGCTGGTCAGACCAAGTGAAGTCGCTCACGGGTCTTCCCCTCACAACAGCCGTCAGAAGAGCAGAGGACCGGACTGAGTGGAAGGAGATTGTGAACACCATAACAAGGACACTGCAGTGTGGACACGACCTTCAGTATTGAAGAAAACGACGAAGAAGAAGATATAAATTTATAGCATTATACTTATAACTATTAGTTTACTAGAATTCCTACTACGTTTTTTTTACTTATAGCAAAGCTTTTTAACCTGTCAAGGAGCAATAGGCCGCCGGATGCCGCTTTTACCACTACAGTCACGCCTGCGCCTTCACGGATTAAAAAATAAAAGCAATACGCACGGAAAAAGTAGGAGGCTGTACCTGTTGCTACGCGTTAAAAATTATATAAGCACTCCTTTTCTATCCCTTCTCAAGTTAAAGTTCAGGCTTAATGCACTCGAGCTCGACGGGGATTCCGGTTTCGCATTGGCGTCACCTTGCTTGGTGCGTTTGTCCTTACCCATTTGTGTCACCTAAAAATGATATGAAGCAAAATTTGAAAAACGACAAGATAACAGATAGTAGGTGTTAGAAAAGTTCCTATTCCCTATGTCTTTTCCTTTCCGGTTTAAATACTAGCATTTACATTTAACGCAACCAGCAGACTATACTAAAACCACACTTGATTGAGAATGGTTGTCAATAAACAAATTTAAAATGAAGGTAGCAAATGCAACACGTTTTATGCCTAATACATTTAAAATTATGTTTTGTAATTTTAAATAATCTTATTTAAGAGATATTGAATATATTAATTCGTTTTAAGCTTACTTATCCAATTTATTGTCATGAATTCGTCATTAACTAGTTAATTTAAAAAAATAGTTGTAAAATGACTAGTGATTTCTACCTTCATTTTTAATTTGTTTGTTGACAAGCATTCTCAATCGAGTTTGGCTTTAGTATAGTGTGGTAATTAAGGCGGCATTCAGATCTACATTATCTCTCTCTGGTCATTAATAGTTTTGAGGCATCTTTTACGATTCATAGGAATTTGGAAGAAAGAAAAGCTCAATATTCTTAGTCCAACCCAGAACAGCCCTGCGGTGCGGTACGGGGCGAAAACCGCAAATTTTAGGCCTGTGTGCACCAAGATTTCGGTTATCATAACATAACTTTACTATAAATTTAATTTTTAGGAACGTAAGCTCGGTTAGGATAACCACTCGGTTTACGTCCTTAACCGGCGT
This sequence comes from Mycalesis mineus, assembly GCA_034621355.1. NCBI lineage: Eukaryota > Metazoa > Arthropoda > Insecta > Lepidoptera > Nymphalidae > Mycalesis > Mycalesis mineus. Next base: position 7,854,240 of record CM067886.1, on the reverse strand, counting down.
ACGGGTTGTTGTGAACAGTAAATTTTACGTTTAGTTTATGTTAACCGTTGATTATGATAACCGAAATCTTGGTGCACACAGGCCTTAGTTACATCATATAATAAAAATATTTTCAATAATTTTAAACTTACTACCACTTTCTCATGAACTCGTAGAGGTATAAATTGGAATTCATATTAAATATTCAAGTCTACAATACATTTAAGCTGTAACAAAATCAAATTCCTATATCAACGCAATCAAAAGAAACAGCAATGAAATCCGCATATTTTACGGGACCCTCGGTGCACGAAGCCGCACTTTTCAATGTTTAGCGACCGTTCGCTGCTCGGCGGACTGTGGGCGTCCTTCTAAGCTATCCTGATTCAATGAATTCTGTATGTTTGGACGCGGTTAGTCACGTAACTTACAGTGTCATCGATGATTTTGAACTGCCAGTTCCAGTGCACTCGATAGAGGAAGGGCCGGTGGTCGAACCGGTTGTCGTCCGGGCTGTACGACTCCGCGTGATAGGACGGCGTCAGCACCGTCATCTTGTGTCGGTTGATGGCGTAGCAGCGGAAGAAGTGTTTCACCTTCTCCGCTACCTACAAAAATACCACCATTACAAACAACCATCATAAAGGCAGATAAACAGTGTCGAATAAAGGTAAGTTACAATGCTTATTGCTTATGGCGGTAAGTAGAAATAAATAAGTTCAGAACCGAAAACGATACAAGTTAGATGAAATAGATTTAGTGTTTTTAAATGACGTGGCTTTGTCGGAACATGCTCGAATAATTTTATTTTAGTTAAGAGCTTGTTCAACGCGGCCAAATTAGAAACCCAAGATCAATTGTAGAAATCACGCAAATCACCGTGAATTCTTAAAAATATTGTTCTTTTTGATATAACGGCGTGGAATAATATAATCATATGCTCTTGGCGTTCGAGTTATTCAGGAAATATAAAATCCCAAATTAAGTCATGCTGGTCATGTTATCCAAGACCTTAAAATAAAGTATACGCCAGAAATCGTTACGTAATTCGTATCAAGGACTGACAGACGTTGTAACAACGTGCCAACCAAACTTCTAGGAATAGATTGACTATACAAATACCTCTTGCGGTGTACACTTGTTGCTCCACTTGTGCACTAGCTTCTGGAACATGCTGAAGGGCCCGCAGTGGTACATCTTCCTCAGCCGACCGAACTCCGACAGCTCCGCGTATGTCATGCCCATATCCTGCTCATCCGTCTGAGTGATCTGACCATCAGCCAGAGGTTCCAGCTCTGCTGTTGGCGGTGCTTGGAGTATTTCCGAGAGGGACGGCAGGAAGAAGCTTTATATGCAAAAAATGTTTTTGGTAAGATTAAAAAATTAAGAGGCAAAATTTTTATTTAGGATCCTAAATAAAAAGTATCCTACTACTATTATGTACGATTCTTACGTATTATTCCAGATTTAAGCATCAATAGCCCATAAATTTGAAATCCGCATGGACATATAAACGTACCCACTCCTAATACGCGAACATTCAGGTAATTTGTGGTCAAACATTCTTGAATACTTGGGGCAATTTGCTTGAATAAAAAGTAAATAGGCTTCACCTTTACAAATATTGTCGCGAACGTTATCCAAATATGTGCGGACAAACGTGCAATAATAAAAAAAAATTTTTAATACTCACCGACTTTTAGCATACTGCAAAAATGATTTCAAATCAGTCTTAGAGATTCCACCAATGGGGTTAACATCTGCACTGGAGCAATCATATTTGGTCATGTATCCTCTGAGCGCTTCGTCTACGTTGGACGAGCCCAGCACTAGCAGCCCGCCCGGCCTACCGCGCACCCATAGCATTAGTTGTGCGAATAGATACGATAATACCATTCTGAGACGAGCCTGGGGGACCAAAAACAATTCATTGTTTTATGAAAAAAAAACTCGCAATCACGATCGCAACATGTCAATCAGAACTAAAGGCAAGGTATGTAAAACGGCAGTCCCGCCAGCTTTGTTACATCGCAACGAACTGCTGCCCATAAAAGTCACAAAATCAGAAAATACATGTGGCAGAGATGCGCATGCTCCGGTGGTCTGGCGGAGACACATTTCAAAATAAAACAATCGGTAACTGTATAAGAGATATCTTTAAAGACGCGATCTAAATGGCGCCGAACGATTACGAAAGCGGACCCCGTGTAACGCAAAAAAATAAATGTACTGATATACCGGTTAATATGACCGAAATCTTTATATTATGACTTAAACTATGTTTTTACCATTGTGGCGGCATAACATAACATCACGCCTTAGTCCCATAGGGGTAGGCAGAGACTACATCCTTCCATTTGCCACGGTCCTTGCATACCTCCTTAGCTTCTTCTACTCTCATTAATCCTTTCATACAAAATCGTCGGTTTAGGGTACTCTTGACCTGGCTATACTTTTGCGGTACAGAACTATCGTTTTTATTTTACTTTTATGCTGCTTCTACTATACCCAACTTTCACTACCATAAATAAATTTAGGCACCAACATATTACTATGCACAGCCAGACTCGACTTTTGGCACACTTTCTGGCTATTCAAAAATACATGCAGTGCAATTAGCCGAAGTTAATATATTCGCAGCGTTTTTTTCACTCACCTGAATATTCTGCAAGGCAAGATTCTGTCGCGGACAGCCTCCCTTGGTCCTGAACTTGGGCACCAACCCAGTGGCGGTGGTGAATATACCTATCACGGCACTCACAGCTGAATCTATCACTATTGGAAAGTGATAACTACCTATTTCACTCGCAAGCTGCAAATATATTCAAATTTAGCCTACTTCGCCTTAAAAAAAAACATTCAAAATACACTCGCGAGCGTTTTTTTTAATATAACAAGCAGAACGCCCTACTTATCATAGGTTTAAAACTATCACTTCTAAACGAACTTACGCGCGGGAACACTAGAAACATACTAAAGTCAAACTCGATTGAGAATGTTTGTCAACAAACAAATTTAAAATGAAGGTAGGAAATGCAACACGCTTTATGCCTAATAAATTCAAAATTATGTTTTGTTTTTTTTTATAAAATCGTATTTAAAAGATACTGAATATATTAATTAGTTTTAAGCTTACTAATCAAATTTATTGTCATGAATTTGTCATTAACATGTTAACTTAAATAATTAGGTGTAAAATGACTAGTGGAGTCTACCTTCATTTTTAATTTGTTTGTTGACAAGCATTCTCAATCGAGTTTGGCTTTAGTATAGAAACATTTTTTTTCGTCAAAAACATTTCCTCAATGTGCTGCACTTTTTATAGATATTAATGGCTTTACTTTTCTCCAAATAACCATTAAATTAAAAAAATTGAAAGGATTAAGCCAGACCCATTCACCAGAGTAAGACTCTGGAGTTTGAGACTGTCCCTTAACTGTAGTGACAATAGGCTTACAACTTTTACTAATTTTACTTTGTCCGAGGCTTTTATATTAGTATTTGACATATTTTGCGTTACTTTCATGTAACGGTCAAATGTTTTATATTTTATTACTTTTTGAAAAGTAACTTTTTTAAATTTACAAAAAAATTTTCGTTACTTTGTGTCCTGAGAATGGCTGCTGACTAATAAACGAGGTTCATATTATTTCAGGGAATTTTTTTGGCCTACGAAAACAAAGCCACACACAACTTTCCAGGGTTATATTTATTTATAATCTATATTTACCTGCGAGGCCCTCTGTTTGGTCTCCTGACTGGAGTTCTCCGATGCCATGTAGCACGTGACCAGCAGTCGGTTACAGAGCTCCATAGGATCAGATGGGGTGAAGTCCGACTGACAGAGAATCTTGCGAACGTCGTACAAAACTTGGCTTTCTGAAAATATTTTTTATTCATTGCCAATCTAAAGTAGAAGTGGGCTAGTATGATAGGAGTAGGATGAAATTCACACTCATTTCAGTGCCTACACACCATACGCTAAATCGCTTGGAGATACGTCTATTTAGGCTGGGTGGTAAGTGGGGGGGGGGGGGGTTTGCTCAGATATCGCTGACTAGGTTGCGGTAGTTAAATTCCCTAGTTAGGCCTAGTTTTCAGGCGTAAAGGTGGAACGCCGTGGGGTTTTAGTCGGTAAGAGTCCGACATAACTTTCGCGCCTCCCCGTGGTGTGAAGGTATCCATGAGGATTTCCCCACGAAAAAAAAAAAAAGGGTGGTAAGTGGTACCAGAGGCACCCACCAACATGATCTTAACCAATTCAGAAATCACAATAGGCCCTACCGTGAATCGAACCCAAGCACTGTCTTATATATCCTCTGCACATGTCAGTGCGCCACGGAGTCCGAATAAAATAGACAATTTTAATACAATATTTAAATCCATATAAATTCTCATATTTGTCACACAACCCACTTAGCAAGTTAAAGAGGGGCAAGGACTAGAACACGACTACATTTTTCCAAGTTTTCCGCAAAGAGAAAAATTGAATTTTTATTCTAGCTTCAACTAAGCTTTGGCTGGTGGGAGGCTTACGCCATGGCTAGTTACCACCCTACCGACAAAGACGTACCGCCAAGCTATTTAGCGTTCCGGTACGATGTCATGTAGAAACCGATAGGGGTGTGGATTTTCATCCTACTCCTAACAAGTTAGCCCGTTTCCATCTTAGATTGCATCATCACTCAACATCAGGTGTGATAGCAGTCAAGGGTCAACTTGTAGGCATTAAAAAAAAAAACTGAAAATCTGCAAGGTACGTAAAATTGATGTAATGATTTATTACCTCCTTTCTGCACAGCTTCACATATTTGCGTGCACATAGAGAATACTATACACGCAGTGCTGGTGGAGTCCACGCCTCCACTGAGGGGGAGGAAGAAGCCCCCCTGTCCTGACCTCCGCAGGTAATCCCACAACCAACATGCTGGACCTGAAATTATTAAATGATTATAATTAACTTTAGTAATAATGACTTATTCTTCAGCTTTTATTTAATAGTGTTACCTACACCTTAGGATATCATTTTTGAAAAAAAAGATAAAAAAAAAAGATTAATTATATATTATATATTCATTTTCAAATATATCTGTATTGGCATATATTCACTGACTTACAATGGTTATGTATGTTACTTAATAACATTTTTATAATTTCAATAATTGACATGTAATAATTTTGACATTTTAATTACCTAATCTTATTTCTAAGTTTGTAAATATTTGCACGCCTAGTCCTTGGCAAAACATGTTTGGATCTTTTTAATAGAATTACATTACTTTTGTAACCCTTGTTTAGCAAATAAATAAATGATTATGATTATGATTATGATTAAAGTGCGGTAATAAAATTGCGTTGCCAACTTTGGGTTAAAAAATATTATTTTAAAAGCTTCAAAAAAAACCAGAACCAGAGGCAATGTGATATTGGATCACGAGATTGTGAGTTTGATTTTTGGGTCGAGCTATGAAATATTTACCTAATCTTTCTTCCATGAAATTGTAAGTAAGAAAATTTAGCTGAAATTAAATCTAGATTGAAAATTAAAAAAAAATGTGCTGTTACGCCCTCTAGCTTCCGTGAGCACGTTACGACAACGGTCATTATCAATAACATCTAACAGTAGAGTCAACTTTATCACCGCCCACCAATCCACGTTGGAGGAGCGCGGTGAGTTATCACCAATCAAACTATTCCTTACCTAACTCTATTTCTTCTTCTGGTGTCAAGTACTTCCATTCAATCGGCGGGCTTATAGTGAGATACACGTCTTCATCATCTGATAGGGCAAAGTCTACAGTAATTCTAGGGAATGGAACATTGGAGGCTGCCAAATGGCTTCTGGAACGGATGTTTGTACGATAAGATCGAATATCTTCTAAATCTATAGTGGCGGTTATCACTTCCTGAAAATGAATTAATTATTAAGTAACATTAAAAAATGACATGATTTCTTTGTCTAAATATCAAAAATTTTGCTATAAATATAGTGTAGAACAGTAAAAGACAGGTTTATAATGGGTTACGAGTTTTGAGAGCCAATTTTCATGTGCCGTTTCATATTACTAATCTTACGCCATAACCATGTAACCATTAAGCATCTCGTTAAATGAAACTATTCAAAACCAAAAGATTTTTTAACCGACGAAAAAAAACGGAGGAGGTTCCCAATTCGACACGTATTTTTTTTTTTTTTATGTATGACCACGCATAACTTTTTACAGAGTTGTCCGATTTTGATGATTCTTTTTTTATTAGAAAGGGCATACTTCCAAGGTGGTCCCATTGTCATTATGTTAGGATCTGATGATGATATCCTGGGCAAATTGAAGGAACTCTTAAAATTTTGGAGGCACGCTTACAGCGATTTCGGTTTTTGTCTCGGTATCGGTAGCTTTTTGGCTACTAGTGCCGTATAATATACTATGACAGTATAGCACGAGTAGTTTACGTGGCGATAAATCACTAAATCACTAAAAAAAACCAAGATTTCTACTTTAAGGACCTAGAACCCACAAAATGCCGGCTGGCTGGCACCGACTTCATAGATATGCTTAAGTAATTTAAAGCATCTAAATGACACAGTTATTTTTTACTTTTTAGTGCGTTTTGAGTCGGTTCTATTTTTTGTTAAAAATTTTTATTTCTATTTTAACCGATTCCTGTTCCTTCAATCAAACCGATTAGTGTTCCTGAAATGAGCGCGTTCAACCAACTAAACTACGTACACACTTCTCACAATTAGTTTTGCTTTTATTACAATGGTGTGATTAGTGCGGTAGTTAGGGAGAAAACTTACAGTCTCCTAGTTTAAAATATCAAAAGCGATTAACGGTACATGGTAATTATACAAACAGGTAACGTCTGGCAGGAGATGGCAACCTAGCAATAAAATAAAGCTATACTCATCAAAAAAGAAGATTTTGTCAATGGACATTCTCATATAATTTCAAATAAAACTTAACCTAGAGACGAACCGCCCAAATTGTCATGTTGATTGCAGAGTCACAGTATAATAAAGGAAGTAAAAAAAATTTTTAACAAAAAATAGAACCGACTCCAAACGCACTAAAAAGTAAAAAATAACTGTGTCATTTAGTTGCTTTAATTTACTTAAGCATATCTATGAAGTCGGTGCCAGCAAGTTTAAGGAACATTTATTACGTAGTAAAGCAGTTTGTGGGTTCTAGGTAACGTCCTTAAAGTAGAAACCTTGACTGGCACCAACTCCTAGATATGCTTAAGTAAATTAAAGCAACTAAATGACACAGTTATTTTTACTTTTTAGTGCGTTTTGAGTCTGTTCTATTTTTGTTAAAAAAATTTATTTCTTACTTTTTAGTGATTCATCGCCACGTAACGTACTCGTACTATACTGTCATAGTATATTATACGGCACTATAGTAGCCAAAAAGCTACCGATACCGAGACAAAAACCGAAATCACTGTAAGCGTGCCTCCAAAATTTGAAAAGTTCCTTCATTTTCCCCTGGATATCATCATCAGATCCTGACATGATGACAATGGGACCACCTTGGAAGTATGCCCTTTCTAATAAAAAAAAGAATTATCAAAATCGGACAACTCTGTAAAAAGTTATGCGTGGTCATACATAAAAAAAAAAAAATACGTGTCGAATTGAGAACCTCCTCTGTTTTTTTTCGTCGGTTAAAAAATAGGGCGATAGTGTTATATACGTGCATATCAGTAATTGATGAGATTTTACCAACTTACAACATCATGCAGTGCAAACTGCAATCCACGGCTAACCACCTCCCCATTCACTGTCACACAAGAGCACCCATTGAAGTATATCCTCTGTCCGTCGCAGCCGCGCAGATTGCTGAACAAATACGCTCCGCCGCTCTTGAATGTCGCGCTTTTGACCAAATCTACGGTGACATATGCTTTGCGGAGCTCCATGTAACTGCCGGACCCGTTTGATATTATTTCTACTCCATCCAGTGCCATGGGGATATGGCGACTGAAAATAAATTATTTTATCAATAAATATTACTAAAATTAAGCCTTTCTTTTCAAGGAATGACGCCTATGTAATGCAGAGGGATGAAAGGAAGGCCACAGGAACGCCACTGAAAGATATGACTGTGTTTAAAAGAAGTAGAACGTTATGATCACACTTAATATGTATTATAACTCATTGAACCTACAAGCCACTTGATCAGAACCAACGCGACACATGTTGTATGAGGCGACACTGATCGGGATGATCGGAGGACAAGACGATAATAAATAATAATAAATAAATATCTCTATATAGCCCCAAAGTAAGCTTAGGTAGCTTGTGTTATGGGTACTATGATAACTGATGAATATTTTTATAAAAATTATACATAAATACTTACAATATATAGACAAACACCCAGACACTGGAAAACATCCATGCTCATCACACAAATATTTTCCAGATGTGGGAATCGAACCCACGGCCTAGGACGCAGAAGCAGGGTCACTACCCACTGCGCCACTCGACCGTCAAAATAATGACATGATTTGTTACACAAACCAACCAACTCACCTCTGAGGATTCCATAACTCTTCACAAATTTCGAAACCAATACACGTGTCCCTAGTAGCTACGACTGCATCGCCTATCGGAACTGTCGTCTGGTTAGTAATCGCCGTAATCATTCTTGGCAAATAATAATCTTCTACTTGACGATCCTGTGACAAATTGACTTGTAATTGTTTAGACAATGTTTTTAGCATACAATTATGGAGGAAAGATGTAAGAAGAAACATCTTTGTTTATGTAAGTGTCTAATTGATGACGCCACCGTAAATTTTTAACCGACGAAAAAAAACGGAGGAGGTTCTCAATTCGACACGTATATTTTTTTTTATTATGTATGACCACGCATAACTTTTTACAGAGTTGTCCGATTTTGATAATTCTTTTTTTATTAGAAAGGGCATATTTCCAAGGTGGTCCCATTGTCATCATGTTAGGATCTGATGATGATATCCAAGGGAAATTGAAGGAACTCTTCAAATTTTGGAGGCGCGCTTACAGCGATTTCGGTTTTGTCTCGGTATCGGTAGCTTTTTGGCTACTAGTGGCATATAATAATATGCTATGACAGTATAGTACGAGTACAATACGTTGCGATAAATCACTAAAAAGTACGAAATAAAAATAGAACCGACTCAAAACGCACTAAAAAGTAAAAAATAACTGTGTCATTTAGTTGCTTTAAGTTACTTAAGCATATCTAGGAGTCGGTGCCAGCCAAGATTTCTACTTTAAGGATATTACCTAGAATCCAGAAAATGCTTTACTACGTAAAATAAAGGTTCCTTAAACTTGGCTGGCACCGACTTCATACATATGCTTAAGTAATTTAAAGCAACTAAATGACACAGTTATTTTTTACTTTTTAGTGCGCTTTGAGTCGGTTCTATTTTTATTTAAATTTTTTTTTAAAACTTGAACTTATAAAAAAATCCTCATAATAGAGAGACTACAGGATTAAATTGTTTTGGACAACATTAGCAAATTTCATCAGCTCCCAAACGGCTTGGCCGATATTATGACATATCCTTAAAGGAAAAAGTCAGAGGAGTCAGTGTTCTTAGCTACTTCCGGTTGACCTTCGTAGTGCCCAGCCGGAAGTGGGTTTAAATTGCGAAAAACGCCTTTACAATGCTTACATTTGATGGTATTTTTAAACGAAAACGTTTTTAGACAAAATTGTTTAGAATATGCAGGTTCAAACTTTCAAACCGAAGGAAGAAAACACAAAGTAAAGTATAACATTGGGTTCAGGTATCGGGCGTAGCAGAAATGCAGGAGTGAAAACGACTGAAAGCCGTTCTCCCACCCGAGCTAACTCTCGCGTACTACAGCTTCTATCTATATCTGCGTTATAGTGGGTTCTTAATTTGCAAATTGTTGGTTACCGCTGGACATAAATGTTAGTCTCACTTACAAGATGGCTCTCCTTATCTACCCTCCATAAACACAATGAAAGAATGTATGTAGGTATTTCCACTTACTTTAGTCCATGAAGAAAACCATCGTGTCTCTCTATAATTACCATCTTCACATAACATCATTTTCGGTCTAATCAGGAGGATATTCTTGTTGAGGAACGCTACGCGACAATTGTATGAAACATTTCTGTGTTGCACTGGCATGCCAACATCTATAAGTATATCTTTGCATGTCGGTGACTTTAGCAGCTCGGCCAGCACTTGCCAGCTATGAAGGAATGTGTCTGGTTCGTGGAAGTGGTCTTCACAACTATACCCGCTGCAAGGATAATCTTAGTAAACATTTGACTTTTCAATTAATAAAGAACACAATATTTTAAAAATCATTAGTCATAGCTCATTAAAACCACCCGGGACCCGACTCGCAACGTCTCGTCGATAGTCGTCCACTAGTAGTCGATAGGTGGACGCCGCATTGTCACCAGTAAACCTCGTGTGGTCATCGAATGGACCTCGCGTCGTCAACGAGTGGACCTCGCGTGATCAACGAATTCCCGAGTAGCAACTAGCTAAATAGGGCAACATTTGGCCCTAGGTGTGCACATGTGTTTAATGATGTCAAATTTTACAATCCATGAATTGGTCCTTATAGCTGTCAGTCCATGAGTGGTCCACGCGCAGTCCGCGTGTTGACACCTCGCGAGCGAAGCGGTCCCGTGATGGTACCGAGTTGATGTAGTGAGCGCATGCCCATTCAAATCCATACAAAGAATACTAACCACTCGAGGCGAGGCGGTGCGGGTCGGGTCCCTGTAAGGGTGGCTGTAAGGAGCTACGATCTTTATACCATACACAGTCATCGTATTTACTTTCATTTGAAGTTACTTAAATTTCATAAACATAAACATAAAAAGAAATAAAGAACCAAATAATACACCGTAATATGGATATGATTTCAGACAAAAAACGTTGCTAAATACATTTCGCGTGATCGGTCTACATGGTGCGCGAATACATTACGATATTACTTATAGCAGCTAATGTTTTAGGTTAGGTTCACAATCGCCAACTTACCATATTTCCAATTCTGGTCCCGTTCTATACAGCGCTCCCATTTCCTTAGCCTCCTGGATTGACTGAAGGATTCTATTCAAGTTCCCTTCGAAATCCAGAGCCCATTGATTTAGTGTGCATACAGCCACAACTACTTTACGACCCATTTTGGTGATGACCTTAACCCAGATAAGCCTGAAACTAAAATTTTCTGAAAATTTTGAAAAAAGTTACATTATTTAGTTTATTAGATCTTATGCAACATAAAAAAAATTATGAAAAAAAAATTAAGTGTAAGGCTTTCAGGGTAACAGCCGTCCTATATGTAGGACAGTAGGATAATAAGAGGAAATAAAAGACCATTTATGACAAAACAGAATGTAATCAAAAAGTGTAGTTTATTAGATAACTATTGATTATATTACCCATTGTTATATGTAATTTACTAGATTAACACTATTTATGAATGATATGTTTCAAAACACTTGACACACACTCCAACATCACATTTCTTGCAACGTGTCAACGAAGGAGAAAACTCTAAGAACTTTTTATTTAGAAGTGTAACTAGGGGGCGTACTTTTGTGTATTTGTCTTGCAAATCCAGATTATCATTGACATGAAGGTGGCGAAAAATAAAATCAAATCTATCCCTAGTCATAGCCGAGCTGATCAATTCATTCTTTGTATCAGGGGAGTTTTCCCAATACATTCTTCTACGGGGGAGCCATGAATAACCACTAACCAACAATATGCCGATGAAACATTTCATATCTTCAGTGGTTATTTCTCCAGGCAAATTCTTTTTGACAGTATATTTATTGCTCTCTGACAACAACAACGAAATAACATCTTCATCTAAGAAGTTTTCAAACCACTCAATTGGGCGCTTATCTTGGCAAGCGCCTTGAACATCTGGCCAATTCACGGGATTTTTTGCCAAGTCCCGTTTTCTCCATGCGTAGGTACGCCTACGTTTAGTTCGACCTGTAGAATCAGAAGGTTCTTCTTCTGTATCACTCACCATAATCTGCCCTTGAATCATTACTTCAGCCGGTTGAAGCAGAATGTTTCGTGGCAAATTATTCAAAGTTACATTATCTTCTTCACCCGAATCTTCGTCAGTGAGACAGTCAGGATCAACTGGAGGAGGTAGAATACATATCAGTCGTTCTCTATAATCTTCTTCATTATCAGAAACATTTTCTAAAGCATCTAAAATTTCATGCGCAGCTAACGGTCTGTAAAGAAAAAGTTGTATTATTGTACTAAAATCATGTATATTATCCTACTGTCCTATATATAGTACGCTAGTATTTGTAACAAGTTATACGTAATTTATTTATATTATTTTGCTAGAATATTTATTTAGTACAAAAGTTAAGGTTATCAACTAGATATTAACACAGAAAAAAACAACTCACGAGTAAAATATAACTTTTTATACATACCTGTCATTTGCCATGTCTGCAACGCACTTTTATTACACACTTATAAGGTAAAATATAAGGTAAAAACTGTTAAAATAACTGTCTTTTTATTTTTTCTAATAAAGCTGACACGTTTCTTACTGCAAATCATAAGACTAAATAATCTTAGATAAAGAGGGTATTCTGATATTTTTTTTATTTCTACTGTCCTTAATATAGGACAGTAGGCTTATCTGGGTTAAAATAAAACAACAATTCATTTAGTTATCATAGAACATCGGTATTTTAAAGGTAGTCAGCGTCTTAACTAGGGTTAGTGGTGTCATCTATGTTGCATCAGATCATAATGTCCGGACTTCCAGTACTGGATCAAGCTTTTTTATATATGAAATAAGTTTGAACTTGACCACTATCTCATCTGAGGGTAAGTGTAAATGTGGTCTAAGTTTGCTTAGAAAATACCTATTTACTTTTGTTTTAAGAATACCCTAGTTGTATGATTAAAGAAAAACAGTCCTCGGGAGGGCATTCCAGACATTAGCTCAGTGATTCTCAACCACTGTGCCGCGGCACTTTTGTGTGCCGCCAAATTTTGCAAATATATAATAATGTTAATATTATTAAATTATATCATTTAAAAAGAAAAATATTATTAACATGAATATATACTTAAATCCACAAAAAATGTATTATTTTATTATTTGCTTTCCAAATTTGTGATTTACTTTGCGTCGCATTTTTCAGGAATGCATTAGCGACGCAAAGCGGGGTCTTGGTGTATTTAAAATTTTTGTCATAAACTATTTATGCAGTGTGTTGTAGTAAGTAAATAATTTTTATCTTTTTCTTTGTGTGCCGCCAAATTTTGAAATCGATAAATATGTGCCGCAACAAAAAAAAGGTTGAGAATCACTGCATTAGCTGGCTATGCGTATAATAAAAAAATACGTAAAACTTTGTATGAGCCCTGGGAGCAGCCTTGGAAACGGGTACGTAGGGATGAAATCCCACCTATAGGTACTAAAGCCAAACTCGATTGAGAATTCTTGTCAACAAACAAATTTTAAATGAAGATAGAAAATGCAACACATTTTATGTCTAATAAATTTAAAATTATGTTTTGTTTTTTTATAAAATATTATTCAAAAGACATTGAATATATTAATTAGTTTTAAACTTACTAATCAAACTTATTGTCATGAATTCGTCATTAACAAGTTAACTAAAAAAAATAAATTCAAAATGACTAGTGATTTCTACTTTCATTTTTAATTTGTTTGTTGACAAGCATTCTCAATCGAGTTTGGCTTTAGTATCGTGTTTTGCAGCGCGATGATAAAAAGATGAAAGAGGTACGAGGTCAAATAACTCCTGCTATAAATATTCATCAGACCGAAGTTGAAAAGCTAATGATATTACACCTCCGTATTTCAGAGAGCACTTTAAGCCGTCGATCTGATAATCTGATATCTACAGAATCAAACATTCTTCCTAAGCTGTGTTAAGTAGTGGATCTAAATAAAGAAAACTCTTAAGAAACAGCGGAGAAATTCCACCCAATCTATACTAAAGCCAAACTCGATTGAGAATGCTTGTCAACAAACAAATTAAAAATGAAGGTAGAAATCACTAGTCATTTTACACCTATTTTTTTAAATTAACTATTTAATGACAAATTCATGACAATAAATTAGATTAGTAAGCTTAAAACTAATTAATATGTTCAATATCTTTTAATAAGATTTTTTAAAATAACAAAACATAATTTTAAATTTATTAGGCATAAAATGTGTTGCATATTCTACCTTCATTTTAAATTTGTTTGTTGACAAGCATTCTCAATTGAGTTTGGCTTTAGTATAGGTAAGTAATTTTATATGGTAATTTCTGCGTTCGCTATTTTAGGCGGTACCGAGTTCTGCAGGTGAGCTAGTTAAGGTTATAAAGGCATTCTAAAATGAAGAAATTATTATAAAATCCTCACATTAAAGCAATGAAATTATAATATCAAAAATAAAAAAGAAACATCAGAGCTTTGAATACGGTACTGTCTGAATAGTTGGTTTCGGTATTGTGACAAAATAAATCGCATGCAACGATATTATCAGGCAAGAGCTAAGTACATAACGACACAGCGCTGTACGGCCATTGATGAGTGACACACGACAGGTCTGCGGGGATCGATCCGCGCCGTGCCGTGCCAGGCCGCGGCCAATCACCTCGGAATATCCTACGACCCCCGCTAAAGGTCTACGCACTGTTCAGGCAATCGCGCTCGAGACTTACTAACATAGGGTATGTATTGGGGGTTAAGATATTCTGGTAGATACAAACCCGTAAAAATAAAATTATCACTTTAAGTTTTTATCAAAGCTCTCTTTATCAGACGGTTCTTTGGGAAGGTATTGGTGGTAAGTTACATTGTAATTACTGGTACATAAGGCTTACCCAAAAAATGATCTACACAGTATAAACACGTATAGTTGATGGTGTTACACCCCTGTGCCTAAGAGATCACATTAAGCCGTCTTTCTCTATTATTATTATTAACACCTGATGGAGTTTAACATAAGCTAAGCCTATCAACTCGAATCGGAGCAGCGTAGCTTTAAGCTCTGCGCCTATAAGGAGGTCTTCTGGGGCCGTTAAAATAATCAGGACATTCTAAATTAGGACTCGTAAAAATTGTATAAAGATAAAAATAATTTTAACGCTTGAACAGAGCTTTTTGACTCATCTATCCCTTTGATTCAACCGCTAAACAGATTTGTTTTGCTCCTGTTTAAACATTGAAGTGTACAATTGCCAGTGTGCGCCACATAAGCATAACAGAATTTAAGCTTAAAACCATCAGATGGCATAATAATAATTCTTCAGTCATTTGTAGCTTCCAAGTTTCAACTGCCCAACAAAAAGTGAAAACGAAAAAATAATCAAGTCTTTAAATATTGAAAGTTCTGTTGATCTCTGAAACGAATCGTAGCCAAAAATACATTGACGATGCTCTAGGTCCTAGGACTCTAGGACATGTTATACTCGTATAACAGCAGGAGTAAATAGTTGCAATATCATCTAAGGGAGACATCTTTTATTTCGGATTCAATAAAAGTAGAATAATCATATAAAAATAATAGAAAAAGGGTTACAGTGAATAACGAAAATTTTGTTATTTCATTTGAATACATGTATACTCGAATTGCTGTAAGAAGGTGCGCCTGACAGTTGTCAGTATGACGTTGACGTCAGTGACTAGGGATGCGACGCTTAGAAATTCATGTTTATCGCTGACGATACTCGCAGCATAAATCTAGCTCTTTTTAATGTTGTAAAAAAATTAGCTTAAAAGGCAAATTATTATTTGATCGTTGAGGAGACTTTGTTATCGCGGTTATACTAATGCATAGTGTCTAGGGGTTAAACTTTTATTGACTATAGTCTCTGCGATAATTTTTTTAACAACTACAAGTTGGCAATTGACTGCTATCACACCTGATGTGTGATGCAGTCTAAGATGGATGCGGGCTAACTTGTTAGGTGTAGAATGAAACAAACATCGTACCGGAACACTAAATCGCTTGGCGGTACGTCTTTGTCGGTAGGGTGGTAACTAGCCACGGCGATAGCCTTCCTCCAGCCAGACCAAGACAAATTAAGAAAATCTCAATCTGCCCCGCTTTACCATTTGGTACAGATTAATAAACCCCAAACCAATCCAACCGCAATAGCGAGTTGATGAACTGGAAAACGGAGTAGATATAAAAATGTTAAAGTTGGAGCGTCGGCGTCAAAAGGCACCAACTCCTACCTATGCTCTAGAAGAGATGACAATAGGTCTGACCTTGGTCCTTAGATATAATGTTATTGGGCCCAAATAACATGTATGCTTTTAATTTCAATTCTTATTTTGAAGCTCATTTTATAAAGCAGCATTTATAACATCAGCGTTGCGAACGCAGCATTACCTATGAAATAATTAATTATTTGATTGAATGATTTGATTGATTGAATTTAAATACTTTTTTCCATATTCCCATTTAATTTTCAGTCACGCCGCAAAAATTAATACCTACTTCACCGCCATTAACGGCAAATAACATGTTGGCAGTGTTACAAGAGGCCATATACAAAGATTAACCTGAAGGCTGGTCGAAGGTCGTGAATAAAACAAAAAGGGATATTATGTCTGATTGGGATCGTGACGTCCATATTAACAACATAATTAATTCATCTATACATATAAATAAAATTGCAGTGTCTGTTTGTGCATATATGCATACCGTACATACACTAAAATAACATTTTTTTTTCAATTATTGTCTGTCTGTCTGTTTATTTGTCCTGGCTTATCTCTGAAACTACATCAGTCATCGGTCGGATTATAAAAAAACCTTTTGTATATGACAGCTCGACTCATGAGGGGTGACATAAGGTAATTTGTATCCAGATATTACCATGCGGGACCAGGAACTACGAGAGTGAAATACCGGGAGACCGCTAGTTGTTAATAATATTCGTCATAGATTCAGATGAGGAATTTAGTGACAACAAATGTTCCTAATTCTGATATAAGTTTAGACGAATAAAATATATTTCTTCTTTGCAACCTTTTGAGTAAACTTTCCCTGACGTTCTGTTGTTGTATAAAATTATAAACTTTTTAAAAATAAAAATTGTACTACAATATACGTTTATTATTAAAAAAAATATCGACTATTCATCGTAGAAGTACGTCCCATCACTAGACACGTCTATGGCGTTACGTTATACGTTACAACACTTTGCCTAATTTTTCTTTCAATTTGATTTTATTTGTAGACTAGAACATTCTGGCTGGGTTAAACGGTTTTAAATTTAAGTTACTACAGCTATTAACGATTTAATATATTAAGTATTTGGAATACCTGAAATGCTAAGTCATAATTTGTAAATCGCTTCAACTTTCAAGAGTGAAACGGAAAGTTAATGACATATGTCACAGGCACCATGTTAGAGCGCAGGCACTATAGTGATCGAAACTTGTTCAATGACTCTACCTACTTGTAACTACCTACCAAATCGTAAATGATCGATTTCTAATAAAACTCATATAAAAGTGCCTCTATTGAGGCATTAACATAATATTATGTTGCCCAAAAATAACATGACGTCGCATGTCAAACGGCCAGGGTTTTCCGCCAGTAATGTATATTCAAGGATATATGACAAAACAAAAGAAAGATGTTTGTGTTTGATTATATCAACATCGCTTTATTTCATAGCTTTGCTTAGCTCTAATAAATGCTAGGTACGAGCTTCGAAATGCAATGGTAGTTTTAGCTACAAGCGATAATCGACGCTCTAGTTTATTAAATACGGTTGATAGCTGTTACACGCGCGTGTTAATAAATAAATAAATATTATAGGACAATTACACACATCGCTATATAGCTCTAAAGTAAGCATAGGTGGTAAAGTAGCTTGTGTTATGGGTGCTGTGATAACTGATGATTATTTTATACATATTATACATAAATATTTATAATATATAGATAAACACCCAGACAATGGAAAACATCCATGCTTATCACACAAACATTTTTCAGATGTGGGAATCGAACCCACAGCCTAGGACGCAGAGGCAGGGTCATTGCCCACTGCGCCACTTGGCCGTCAAGGAAATTCATGATTATTATTTTTTATATGATCGCTGATAGTCATGCCTTATGATTAGCATTACACTAATTACCGACAAGTGTAGCAGTTAATGCATATTTAACGCGTATCCAAGAACTTAAAAAAATGTTTTAACAAAAAATAGAACCGACTCAAAACGCACTAAAGAGTAAAAAATAATTGTGTCATTTAGTTGCTTTAATTTACTTAAGCATATCTATGAAGTCAGTGCCAGCAAGTTTAAGGAAGTTTAGTGCGTTTTGAGTCGGTTCTATTTTTTGTTAAAAAATTTTATTTCTTAGTTTTTAGTAATTTATCGCCACGTAACGTACTCGTATACTGTCATAGTATATTATACGGCACTAGTAGCCAAAAAGCTAACGATACTTAAAAATCGGATAACTCTATAAAAAGTTATGCGTGGTCATACATAAAAAAAAATACGTGTCGAATTGAGAACCTCCGTTTTTTTTCGTCGGTTAATAACTTAACATGAACGCGGAATCCTCAAGCCAGCAACAAAGTATGATGATTTTATTAACATTTGTAATGGTGGAAAACTTAGAAGCACATGCTTTTTTATATTCATTACAAGTTAGCGCTTGACTGCAATGACACCTGATGGTAACTGATGAAGCAATCTAAGATGGAAGCGGGCTAATTTGTTAGGAGTAGGGCGAAATCCAAACCCTTTCAGTATGTACACGAGTTATTTTTAGTTCTACAAAATTGATTTATAGCAAACTAGCACCACCTAGAACCCGATGAGCACAACCTCGCTACCTGCGGCTAAAATTCTAAATAATTTTATTTAATTTCAATTGTAATTCTTAATTAATGATTTTTAGTATTTAATTTATATTTGCTTTTTTTCTAATTTTTTAGTACCTAGAAGTAAATTGTGTAATTTAAGATAAGTTTGTTTTTTATGTTATTTTTATTCACTAACTCTACTTTCTACTTGACATTTGTATTGTGTGATTGATATGAGCGCTTATGATTGATATTAATATCAGAAGTCGTAGTCTACCTATTATTTAAGAACAATGTTAAATATTTATATTGTTAGCGTTCTTTAAATAAATAAATAAAAAAGTAAATAAATAAAATTCTTTAAATGTAATTCTGTAGCATCTCATCGCTCGCAAGTGGTCCCTGGAAGCGTGGAACGTGACTCTTCTCGCATGCTTGCCTTGCGTTGACTGTATCAAGCGAGGACGATGCGTCAATCGCTGACAAATTATTGAGAAAGTTTTTGGACCATCAAAGGTTCACTAGTTGTTCACGCAACGTTCTGTTAGTCTCGGGCCCTCAGTGTTTATAAAAAAAAACACAACACTGGCTAGAAACTAATTTATTAATTATTTATATTACTCTATAATTCTCACAACTTAGACGATTTACTCAAATCACTTTATTCCGCGATTCGCGAGGACCTTCAAAAGGTCTAACGGCGACTTGATGGGCAGGATCTTAGTCTCACTACTAGTCCAGACCGGCGGGCAGAAACCAGGTCCGTAGTTTGGACAGCAATTTGACTAATTACCAAAACGACTGACTGTTTGAAGCAGAGTTAGGTTTTTTATAGCAAATATATCGCTGACTGGCCACTGACGTCTGTATCAGTCGATAGTTGCAGGTCAGCGTTATTAATATAGAATTTAGGGATGTAACACCTCCCCTCTTTAAGACGAAACATCATAGAAAATATGATGTGAGTAGGATAAAGTGATTAGAGTATTACAATAGGTAAAGATATAGAATAAAACAGAACTAGAAATAAAAATTGAGAATAACATGAATTTTATCGTATCGTAAAGTAGTGAGTAAAAATATTTAAGACTTACAGTCATACAGATATAGAAAAACTACAAAATAACATTTTCTTACAATTACAAAGGAAACAGTGTATTGAAATAGCATCTAGTATATAATAGACTTAGGATAATGGTATAAAATATAAATGAAACATGAAATAGTATTTATCATATTAATCTAGGTTTCTCCTTAGGAATGTAGGAGAGTTCTCTGAGCTACTATTGGTTTCGAATGCTCTATTACGTGTTTCGTAATTGGAACTAGTATTAATCGCTCGGATATTATGGTTAGGTTTAGTATAACAGCTATTAAAAATTTGAATACAACAACCAGAACTAGAATCTAAACTATTTTTACGCTTTCTTCGAATACACAATATTTTAAATATTTTATAGGAAATATAGCTTAATACGATTAAGGATACTAAAGTTGTAAAAACACTAAAATAACTTCCATATTTAATATGATAGGGTTGGTTTTCAATTTTCTCTATTTCGTCGTTAACTTGATTTAATCTATGAGTAACGTAATGTAAAGAATCTAAATTTATATGAGATAGTTTAATTGGTGTTAGATATGGAAGCGAAGAATTAATTTTCTTTCTGGAACAACAATCATCATTTATAATATTAAAATTAGGAGTAGGCATATACAATTCAGTTTCGTATTCTACTGAAGGAGAGAATTGTAAGAGTTTATGAAAAGCTATGCATCCTTTCGGAAGTTTGAGGATTCCTGTTCCAATTATATCATAGTCATTAATAGTATTATTACATTTAACAGAGAGCTTAGCTATGTTGGATTGAACATAAATCCATTTATTATTACTAATAGTTTGCCAAACGTCAATATCGCTAATTATATTTTTATAATCGCATGTGTCCGGTATTTTATTTATGTAAGCACTTAGGATTTGCACTTCACAGGTAGGGTTCGAGACACTAGAATGCACATTGCCTAATCTGCACAGATGATAGTTATTTGTTGGAATTTTGCAATCACTGATCGAGTCTGTCATTGAATACAGTAATTTATCATCTGTTATTGCGAGGAATTTAGCAGTAGGGCTAATCAACGCAAAGGAATGTGGATTAGTAATATCATGGGCAGTAGGAAGAGCATAGACATGGTACAAATTATATTCCTGTAAGAAAACAAGAGGAATCTTAACAACGAATACTAATTTAGTGTCTGTAATGAAACTAGAAATTTGAGATATATCTAAAAGTATATGCATATTTTCTAAATCCAATGGTAAAGGAAAATTTTGTGGGACTTTATTAGAGTGTAATTCATTATAAAGTTGCATAGGGGGTAGAATAGAGGTATGGACGATATTTATTTATTTATTTATATAGAGGAAAGGGCACTTATTTGAGGCTGGTTACCCGTGTGGTCCCTGTTAATAAAGGAAAGGGCGCTTGCTTGGGGCTGGTTACCCGTGTGGTCCCTGTTAATAGAGATAAGGGCGCTTGCTTGGGGCTGGTTACCCGTGTGGTCCCTGTTAATAGAGATAAGGGCGCTTGCTTGGGGCTGGTTACCCGTGTGGTCCCTGTTAATAGAGATAAGGGCGCTTGCTTGGGGCTGGTTACCCGTGTGGTCCCTGTTAATAGAGATAAGGGCTCTTGCTTGGGGCTGGTTACCCGTGTGGTCCCTGTTAATAGAGATAAGGACGCTTGCTTGGGGCTGGTTACCCGTGTGGTCCCTGTTAATAGAGATAAGGACGCTTGCTTGGGGCTGGTTACCCGTGTGGTCCCTGTTAATAGAGATAAGGACGCTTGCTTGGGGCTGGTTACCCGTGTGGTCCCTGTTAATAGAGGAAATATTATTTTTCTTGGAGTTATTATAAAAGAGTTTGGAGGATTTAGTAGGTTGTATGGACATAGTAGATTAAATCGTGAGTTTGTTAGATACAGAGAAATTAGTAGAATCAGTGGACTTAGCAGTGTTAGTTAGCAAGCTATGCATTTGGGGCTGGTTACCCTGTTAGTTAGCTTGTTGTAGAGATACAGTGGATACAGTGGGTTTAGTAATTTTATTTTGAAAGCTATGCATTTGGGGCTGGTTACCCTGTTGGTTAGCCTGTTGTAGAGATACAGTGGATACAGTGGGTTTAGTAATTTTATTTTGAAAGCTATGCATTTGGGGCTGGGTACCCTGTTGGTTAGCTTGTTGTAGAGATACAGTGGATACAGTGGGTTTAGTAATTTTATTTTGAAAGCTATGTATTTGGGGCTGGTTACCCTGTTGGTTAGCTTGTTGTTGAGATACAGTGGATACAGTGGGTTTGTTAAAAACAGTGGGATTAGTAAAAACAGTGGAATTAGTATTTTCACGGTCATGAATTTGGGGCTGGATACCCTGTTTGTTGACGCGTGTAGTGAGTGCATTATAATTAATTGAATCGCCTGAGTGATAAAAATAGCATCGCATTGCGTCTTTTTGTGTATTGGATTCAGCGCGACGCAAACACGGAATCCGATTTAGTTTAAAGATTCTTTCTCAAGATTATGCACTTTATTACTTTGAAAATGAGAAAATTGGCGATTGGCATTATTGTATTGCCGTTTGCGGCATTGGCTTATATCATGGCCAACAGCCTTACAATAATTGCAGATAATTTCTTTGGAAGGCGGTGTTTGTGAATAATGAGGAGTTATTTGTTTAGTTTGCGTATGGTATGAGTTAGGTTTATAAGGAGGTGATTTGGTTTGGTTATAACTAGCGGAATGGGAAGTAGGTGAAAATGGCGTTTTATGAGAAGATTGGTAGCGATTTAAATAGCATGATCGGTCTGTATGCCCCGATTTACCGCATAATCTACATTTCGGCCTATGTTCTACAGGTCCCTTAGATGACTGGGCGAGATTGTAGAATTTTTCCTCTTGAATTGCTAAGTTAATAGCGTCCGCGAGGTTACTAGGATCCCTACACCTAAGAATATTGGAAATATGGTTTGGTAATCCTAATAAAAAGGTGTGCAAGGCTAGGTCTTCTGTGTCGGCGAGTCTACCTTTTATTTCGCCGGGATCTTTCGTAGAATGAGAAATGTCGGTTTGTAATCTTGTTAGAAAAGTTTCTAGGCGCATACTATATTCTAAAATAGTTTCATTGGATTTCATTTTGCAGTTTTGGAGGTCTAAAAGTAGGTGGCTTCGGTGTTTAGTTTCACCAAAATTACATTTTAAAAATTGTTTTAGTTCGGACCAGTTATCGAATACCTTTAATGAACAGGCTATTTCAGCTTTTCCTTCTAATTGTGATAGAATGTATTGGAAAAGGATGTCGACATGTGTGGGGTTTATTAAATTAAGGGCATTTTCGCAATTTCGTATAAAAGATGTTAGTCTGTTTCGGTCACCGTCAAAAGGTTTTATAAACCGGACTAAATCACTAAAATTCATTTTAAGGGATTCTGCGGGAAAAAGTTGGTATGAAGCAGGTGTGTCTTCCCGTTTTGCCATGATTATTTATAATATTTCAATTTACCTATACGCAATAACAGAAAATAAACTAGTATTATAAAGTCAATGACTCGAAAAAATCACTCACAGCAGTAATAGTAACGGTGTCATTGATGAATCGGCGATTAATACGGCGCAGCGGCGCAGTAGTTGCAACGCCGGGTGAGTCGATCTGGGTCGCGCGTGCAATTCCGCACGCCTCGTCGCGATGAAAGTGATCTAGCAGGAGCCTGGACCGCGTGGCAGTACCTCTCGGCTGGGCAGAGAACCCTCGGGCACGATGGGGTATGGCACGATGTGGTCGGCTTGTCGAAGTTAGTTGGGAGTCTGGCTGTCCCTCGGTCAGAGAGATCGGGAACGGCAGCAGAGCAGGCAGCTTGGCTTGGAGAATTATAGTATCTGGACGTCGTCAGGAGTAGGCGTCCAACAGGAATAAATCCCGCTTTCTTCTGACACCAAATGTTAGTCTCGGGCCCTCAGTGTTTATAAAAAAAAACACAACACTGGCTAGAAACTAATTTATTAATTATTTATATTACTCTATAATTCTCAC
The DNA here is from genome assembly GCA_034621355.1 of Mycalesis mineus. Classification (NCBI taxonomy): domain Eukaryota; kingdom Metazoa; phylum Arthropoda; class Insecta; order Lepidoptera; family Nymphalidae; genus Mycalesis; species Mycalesis mineus. The sequence goes on along the minus strand of CM067886.1, from coordinate 7,830,337 downwards.
AACTTAGACGATTTACTCAAATCACTTTATTCCGCGATTCGCGAGGACCTTCAAAAGATCTAACGGCGACTTGATGGGCAGGATCTTAGTCTCACTACTAGTCCAGACCGGCGGGCAGAAACCAGGTCCGTAGTTTGGACAGCAATTTGACTAATTACCAAAACGACTGACTGTTTGAAGCAGAGTTAGGTTTTTTATAGCAAATATATCGCTGACTGGCCACTGACGTCTGTATCAGTCGATAGTTGCAGGTCAGCGTTATTAATATAGAATTTAGGGATGTAACAGTTCGCTGTTTATAATGTAACGTCTTACTGTGGACCACCAGTCGATAGCGAATGAACGCCGAACGACGAGGTGTTGCTGGTCGGGCGCCAGGTGGCTAAGAGCTGATCTAGAACTGTAGTTAATTATGTAGTAAAAATGAAAAATAAATAAAAAGAAGTAAAAGTTTTTAGAGTAACTTCCTAACTAACAACCAAAGTATCAAACGTATATGTAGATAACTAATGTAATGTACCCTCAGTCTGGTCAGCAGTGCGGCAATCCAAAGCTCCAAAAAAATTACATACATCGATAAAAAAATTGAACTACAAATATAAAGCTAATAGGCAAAAGTATGAGTATGATACAAAAATAAGTAATTTAACTTCCTAGCCAAAACAAACACACAAATTGATGATTTTGATAGTAAACAAGCATTTTTATGATGAGATTGCATAAAAAAGTTGGATTTGTTAGGCGTATTTCAATTTAAGTCTTACCCGTAATATAATTTCTTTGTTATCGCCGACAAAGTATATCGACTTACTAGCCAAGTTGCCATGGAAACTAATAGATATTACTTAATAAACTTGGCCCCAATTTGCGACCTATTTCTACCAAATATCGGAATAATTTAAACTGAACTCTGCTAGAAAGCTCACAGTAAAGAGATAATAGTAAATATTAATAAGGTGGTTTTCAATTATTTTTATTACTTGCATTCTATTCTCTCCCAAATTAGTTTTAAAGAGGTAATTTAAACACTGTACTACTCACAATTAAAAACTGCTTTGAAACAGAAGATTTTTACATATAAGTAGGCATGTACAATTAAGATCGATTATCCGAAAATAAGCCTGTTTTCATTACTCTAGATAAATTATATTAATTGATTGTTAATAACAAAATTTTAATTTCATCTTGTTATTTACTAATGCGACAATATCTGTAATAACTGAAATTATTATTTGAAGACAAAAAAAAACATTTAAATGTATTCTAAAAATATCAAAATCATACTGAAATAGTTTGTATCTGATTTCTATTTCAAGGCTGAACAAAGTAGAGAAGTACGAATAGTCTACGAACGATATTGCTTCATTAAAATACAGTAATGCAGATTGTCAGATAGCAACAAATTCAACTTCAACTATAAATAGCTTCTGACTTTATTTTAACCTTCGAATCTTGGACCAAGATCTTTTTTGACAGAACAAAACAGTAATATCTAGTTAAGTGAATAATACGAAAATTAAAAAAGAACAAGATATCTAACAATCCAATGACAAATATGAAATAAAATATACGAGTTGAATTCATAACCCTCCGCTTTATGAAAAAACGAAAAGAAATTATAAATGAAAGTTCAGTTGAATTTTTAACTTTTTCCTATGAAAATACTTTATGAAAAATAGTTAAAAAGGAAAGTTTATTATAATTCCATACGCGGAAGCTCGTGTTGTTCGTGTACCTATCTGCATAAAAGTTTAGCTACAAACGAAGTCCGTAGCGAACTTTGACTAGAACCTCTCCACACAAGTTCATACATTGCGGAAGTGCAGTCACCTTTCAGGTTTTCAGGGAAACGGAAAGCGCACTTTCGCCGTATCAGTAGTCACTTAACTTTCGTGGAAAAATTTTAATCTTAACTTTTATCTGTAATGGAACTGACTTTTATATATTTTTTCTAAACTAAAATAATATATATGATCTAAAATAAAATTCAAATTTAACACCTCTATGTATAAATGTAATTTGTTAAACTCTATTATTTTGTCTCCTGTAGAGCTAATCTAATATCTCAATACAGTTATAGTAAGAAAACACAGTAAACTGAAATAAAAATGTTACTTTTCACAGTGTTTAAAAGGATAGCTTTAAATGGAATTTACTGAAGCCATACCTAACTAAATTTCAGGGTAGACTAGTTGCATTTTCAGTGCGGAAGTAGGAACACGAAGGTTTAGAAAAGTTGTAATAGCTACTATCTTTAATATATAGATATGCTCAGATTATTTTATATTATGGTTATAAAGTTCAAAGTAATTATAACAAATATGACGTGAAATGAAGAAAAATGCCAATGGAAAACGTTAAATTGGAGAAAGAAAATACGAAAATTGAAGATAAAGGTAAGCTAATTGTAAATCCTCATTGTGCTTCTTTCTTTGTTTTCAGCTTAACTTGCTTTAGTTTGTAAACGTTTCATCGGTATGTTTGTCTATTCAGAATTATGTTTGTCTATTTAGAATAGTTTCAAAAACGAATCGTCTAACGTTTAAAATATTTTTGACACAATATCATACATTATTTCTCTATTTTTTTTATTTAAAAAATCAAAATTATTGTTATCATAAAATAATATATCAAGTAATAGCATAATGCACTCAAAAATGGTATTTCTTTTTGTTATTAGAACATATCAACTAAACTGATGTGACGCTGTTATTTTCCGTTCGCTCGTCAAATAGATAATTTCTCAAAAGCTGCCGCGCAAGGAAATCTAATTAATAGGTTTCCAACTTTTCTGACTGACGTCACAAATCACTTGATAAACCGGTAAGCGATCGAAGCATGCCATCAGTAGGGTTTCGTCTCTGAATCACAATAAACTTTCGGAGCACGAAATCCCTCAGTTGGCTTCCGCGCGCGGTATCACCCGCCAGTTTACACGAAAAAACCCGTCTATTATTATCAATCCAAATAGATTCGCAGCCATGGTGACAGATTATTTAATAATGCATACAAACGCGACGAGAAAAACGTAACAATAAAATTAATATCACTTTGCTTACCGAAAATGTTATGGTGGAAACAACTCGAATGTGTCAAATATAACGTAATGATGATAGAACAAGAGGAACAGCGGAGAGACTACCTAGATAACACCACGGTTACACTGACACTACCTACCAGGGATCCGGTATTGCAAGATAATTTATTGATAGCGAATATAGATCAAGTGAAAACTTTGCAAGCTTCACTCTTTCCCGTTTGCAATAAAGGTGACGATTTAGAAATGTTCAACAACTCTTACTTATTGCCTTTTTATACCTAATAAATATTAAGGAATTAATTACTTCGTTAAAATACTAAAAAATACATTTTTGCAGGGACATTCATATCCAACTTTCTCCACAACAACATTAAAACAAATCAGTTAGAAATAAACACTGACATAAAAACTTTTAAGACCACTGCAAAACTTAGAGAACCGCGAGACTTGTTTGCCCTTCCGAAAGAGCTTGACTGTCCACAACAGGCGCCGAGATGGCCCTCAGAGTGTCAGGTGAGTTTTTCTGCTAAGTTTTTGTGTAAAGTACAGTTGTAGTAATATTTACTAGTTGTTTCTAGAAAAAAGGCTTAGTTAATATCTCTACAAAAAGTCGTCAGTAGTAGTAGTTTTACCTGTATGTGAAAATATTCATGCAAATCCTTACATAACATAAAACAAAGCCCCGCCGCGTTTGTCTGTCTGTCGACGATAAATTCAAAATCTACTGACCGGACTGTCATGCGATTCACCGATAGACAAGAGTTGTTCCTGAGGAAGGTTTTAGGTATATATAGTTTATATAAACCTTCATATAATTTGTTATTTTTTTATGAAAATCGGATGAAATAAGATGATAATTGTTGAAAAATTTGGAAAAATTTAAATCTAAGCTTTCATCAAAAACGTTGCCTTGTCTATTTGAAATATAACGAAACAATTTTTTCTCTTTATTAGGACTACCAAAAAGTGAGCGATGGGATATATATCTTTCGAGGATAATTGATTGCTATACCCATTATTCTTAAAAAGGGTAACATACATTTTAATTTCTTTCAAGATAATAAAAAATATGTTGTTCGCTAGGTTGTAGAGGAAAGGATACAACATATAATGTGGAGTCCCGCGTCACCCGAGCCTTATTACATATCTACGGGAAAGGAGCTAAAGCCTCAACCAGTTGGCGAGGAGGCTGGCACGGTGATTTTCCAATACTACCCTATGAGTGCAGTAAATTATGTAAGTTTTTAAACTACTAGCGATTTATCTTCCTCGTTTGACCACATAAAATTATTTAATTTTAACTAAATTTTATGTTGAAGATTTATGTTTAAATAGATGTTGTTTTGTTCATCTCGTTATCTGGAGTTCTAGGCATGACAACCCCACAGATTATGACGCTCTAAGTTTAATATAGCCCTATTGAAATTTAACTTGAACCATCCACCACTGGCCAGGCCTTTCAATAAAAAGAGGGGATTTAGATCATCACCTACCCAGCTGCTCCAAGCCGGGTTGGTGAACTTAAAGGTGATTTAGGAAGAATGATTGTGTTAATCAATATCAGAAGTTACTGATAATAACCAGGACGACGACTTAACGGGCTCTCTGAGGCATGGCGGTCCATCATGAACTTGACAACATCGGACTGAGAGAAGTTCTTATAGAAGATAGAAGCCCAATTTTTCAAAATCCAACCCAGAACATGAAACTAGTCCCAGGATCGAAATACCAAGTTAGCTACAAACCATCGTTGATTTAGTGTTGGTAGTAATACAATATATTGATAGAATCAATTTTCCTATACTGTTACAGTTTAGTCGATCGTCAGTAGGAGGGTCCCGTTTATATCTATCAGCGTGTACCAGCGCCGGTGGAGACGACGAACTGCGATTCGAATCACGTTTTGAAAGCGGCAATTTGGCGAAAGCAATTAAAATTACGTCTGCTTACTATGAACTTCACCTCCGTACTGATATATACACGAATAGACATATGCAATGGTTTTACTTCAGGGTTTCTAACACGAAAAAGCAAATGATGTACCGGTAAGTTTACAAATAATATGAATATTAATGACATTTGACACAACACAAAATCGAAGTTGGCCCTTCACTGCTATCACACCTGATGTTAAGTGATGATGCAGTCTAAGATGGAAGCGAGCTAACTTGTTAGTAGTGGGACGAAAATCCACACCTCTTTCGGTTTCTACACGACATCGCACCGGAACGCTAAATCGCTTGGCGATACGTCTTTGTCGGTAGGGTGGTAACTAGCCACGGCGAAAGCCTCCCACCAGCCAGACCAAGACAAATTAAGAAAAATCCAAATCTGCCCCGTCAGGAATCGAACCCAGGACCTCCGTCTTATAATTCCAACGCGCATACCACTGCGCCACGGAGAACGTCAAAAACATCACCTGAGACCGCTGTTTTTGAAGTAAATGTACGATTTCTAGATCGTAGAGGGTTTTTGTCCGGTTTAGGTAGCAATGCCGCTCGGATTATTTGGATTTTTAAGCAGAATAACTCAAAAATAAATTTAATAGTAAATTATGTGTAAACTGTGTGCCTTCTTTGCGGCGGCCTACCAAGCTTCTGGAGCAAGCTCGGCTGGTTGGAATGAACTAGAAGGGACCGGACACAGGTGTGATTACGCACATCGGTCAGCTTTATGGCCAACTGCGGAAAAGGCCGAGAAGAAGTCACATTCTCCTCAGAAGTAATATTTAGTTTTATGGTTAAAAGAAGGCTGTAAATAATTCTTTATCTCGCCCTTTACAGATTCTCCATAGTAAATCTTTCAAAACCTGAAAGTCTGTACAACGAAGGAATGCGACCTCTATTATACTCCACGAAGGACGCTCAGCTGCATTCGATCGGTTGGCGACGGTGCGGCGATAACATCGCTTACTACAAAAATGACTCTACGTAAGCTGCATTTTGTTTAGAACATTTATAGTTTTCTATAGATTGTTTTATTAATAATTAAGAAAACTTAGCTAATATTTATCTATATATTAAATATCACTATCTGTTAAATTATAACAACCAGCCGGAACTACTGTAGCTAGCAAGCTGAAAGGAGAACGACTATGCCCTGGGATATTTCTACCCTCGTATTACTATCAAGATCATAATATTTTGACAAGTCTTGTATGCTTAAACCATATGTGGTTTGTGAACACTATATTCTGACACGGGCATAATTTGGATATTTGGTGGTTACCTTTATGACATCTTAGCGAGCGAATCTTCCTAAGTCTGTGATGGGATTTCAACTTCTCAGATTGTTTCATCATCATCATCATTATCAGGCTATTAACGGCCCACTACAGGGCCAAGCCTCCCTTCTTAGAGGAGAGGGGATATGGAGCATACACCCACCACGCTGCTCCAATGCGGGTTGGCGGGCTTAGGATGATAATGTTTTATTTATTAACGATCACTATCAGATGTTGATGACAGTGACCGGAACCGACGGCTTAACGTGCTCTCCGAGGTAAGGGGGTGTAACACCACCAACTATCAAATGCATTTCATAGAAGAATAAAAAAGTTCATAATTATTCCATGAATCGAACCCAGGACCTCGTGATCGAAGCCACATAGGCTAACCACTAGACCAACGAGGCAGTCCAAATTGTTTATAGAAGTATATTTTTTAAAGTTACAGTTTTTCACGAAGGTCTACCTAGAAGGTGTCTTCTAGTTAACAATAAGATGATATTTGCAGGTGCGAAGAGGAAGAGCAATATCCAAGCTACACTTTGACATTTAACATCGAGTTCCCGCATACAGACGACGCTGTGTATATCGCACATTGTTACCCGTACACATATTCAGATTTGCAAGAATATTTATCAAGGCTGCAAGCACATCCTGTCAAGTCAATGTATTCAAAACTGAGATTGCTATGTCGGACTTTAGCTGGAAACAACGTATATTACTTGACAATAACCGCTCCACAAAATTGCAACGAAATGGAACCAAAAGTATGTATAAATTAACAAATTCTGCTACAGTAGTAGTTGTCGAAAAGAGCAAATGACCCATCTCATGCATAGAAGAAAGTCCGTCCAGTCCATATAAAAGAGCAATACTGCATACACCCGTCAACGTGGTCTATCTAATATATAAAATTTCCCTGTCACAAATTCTTTACACAACACTGCAGTGCTGCATGATCGCTAACTATACTAAAGCCAAACTCGAACGAGAATGCTTGTCAACAAACAAATTTAAAATGTAGTCGAAAATGCAACACATTTTATGCCTAATAAATTTAAAATTATGTTTTGTTAATTTTAAAAATCTTATTTAAACGATTTTGAATATATTAATCAGTTTTAAGCTTACGGATCTAATTTATTGTCATGAATTCGTCATTAACTAGTTTATTAAAAAAATTAGTTGTAAATTGACTAGTGATATCTACCTTCATTTTTAATTTGTTTGTTATATAGTTTAGCAAAAATAAGTATGATGACAAATATATAGTATGAGTTCCTGGAGAAGCTCTATTACAAAAATTTCCTGTAAAACATGAAAACGTAAAATGTTAACCCAAAAAATTTATATCTGGCATATTTATGATATAAATTTATATCTTCATAGTATTTTTTATATTGTTTTTCCTAACAGAAGAAAAAGGCAGTAATAATAACAGCACGAGTCCATCCAGGGGAAAGTCCTTCGTCGTGGATGATGAAAGGATTTATGGACTATTTGACTGGAGATACGAATCAAGCTCGGGAACTAAGAGAAAAATTTATATTTAAACTCGTTCCTATGTTAAATCCCGATGGAGTAAGTATCTTGTAATCAATTTTATTTTTATTAAAAGTAAATGAATAATTTTTTTTGCAAAGATCGCTACTCTTTTTTATTGTAGGTAATTGTTGGCAATAACCGTTGTTCTCTGACCGGAAAAGATCTAAATAGACAATATCGAACAGTCATAAGAGAAACGTATCCTCCTGTATGGCATACAAAAGTTATGATACGAAGGTAATTATGGTATTAATTGGAATCAAATTTTTCTTTAAATATTCTTAACTTAATTTAGTGTAGGTTACAGGAAGAGTGCGGCGTGGCAATGTTTATAGATTTACATGCGCACTCGAGAAAACATAACGTATTTATTTACGGATGTGAAAGCAGAAAAAACTCCGAAAAGCGTTTGCAGGAGCAAGTCTTTCCCTTGATGTTACACAAAAATGCAGCTGACAAGGTACAATATCTGCATTAAAAAGATTTCAGTACTTATTCATAATATTAGTAAACCTAATTATTGATTGTTCCAGTTTTCATTTGAAAATTGTAAATTTAGAATTCAACGCAGCAAAGAAGGTACAGCGAGAGTTGTTATATGGATGCTAGGAGTTGCTAACAGTTATACAATGGAAGCATCGTTCGGAGGATCAGAATTGGGTAGTAGAATGTCAACACATTTCTCCGCTCAAGATTACGAGAGCCTAGGTCGAACATTTTGTGAAACTCTACTTGATTTCTATGATGAAGATCCAAGTAAAGAAAAATTAAGAACGAAAATAGTTACTCGTCTACTAAAAGAAGGATCCAACGCTGATGAACCAACGAATATCGATCTTTCAGATTATTCAAGGTTTGCATAGTAAAATAAAATTCATAAGAAATCTCTATCATTTTAATCATTAATTATTTAAAATTACAGTGACGAAGGAGACACATCAAGCAGCAGTTCGGAAGCTGGGCCACCAAGAGAACGTGCGAGTAAAACTCAACTTGCACCACCGCCGTCACCTATTCTACCCGATATTAACACAGACTTTGTAAGTTTAGATAATACGATTATTTTAATCTTCACGTTTACAAGTTAAAAACCTAATAGATGATTTTTTACAGAAACCCAGGAAACAAAGACTAACACTAGAGAAAATAAATAGGGTAGAGAAGAAGAAAACGAAAAGAGAAACTTTACAGGTTCTGGTTTGATATTGAAATAAATGACTAAAGGTTTCTGCTGCATATTTATTAATCAATTTTTTATTTTATAGGTTTCAAGAGCAACAATAGACCTAACTTCAGATGCTATGACAGATGCATCATCAGATTGTGATTCTTTTGAAGAAAATATCAGTCCCGTAAGAAGAGTACGGAAAATGTTACACAGTTCTGGAAAACAAAAACCACGGAGAAAAAAGAAAATGCCGCCGGAACTCAAAATTATTCCAGTTCCAGTAATTATTCCATTTTTATCATTATTAATCGAAGATGAATCACTCGTATTCAGTATTTCATAAAGTTTCTGCCCATAAATCTGCTAGGTCAATTAAAAATAAGATTACAGTCCATTTTACGATAATACATTGTTTCAGACAAGTGATTCACCATTTAATTCTGATCGTGAGAGAAAATGTACAAAAGGAAGGAGACCAAGAAGTGTATCTATGATAACTGAACCACTTAATAGACCAAAGTTGAAACCAGCTTCATGGCATCAATTCCGTCATTTACCACCTTCTAAGTACAATCTTATTGTTTATTGAACTATCTCCACATATAATAAATTTGAATACTTATGTGTCTCAAAAATCAATGTTTTTTTTATTTTAGAGGATTATCGGAAATTAAAAGCAGGAATAACCCATCCGAATTACAAGTGAAATTGAATTTATTAAAGAAAAACATTTGGACTGGAGTGCAAAATGAAGAGAAAGGCCCTTTGTCATGGGGAATTTCTAGTTTTGCTATGAATTCATATTTTACAGACAGTGAAGCTTTGCTCAGGTAAGTTAAAAATATAGATTTATGATGTTTCAAATTTCTGATGCTATAATAAATTTTAATAAGTTTTTTAATTTTTTTTATATGATCTGATATAATATGATCTGCACTATATTTTTACAATAGGTCATGTTCAAAAAAGTTGGAAGAATTAGAAGATGAACGAAAGAGAAGTAAAGATGAGAAAAAGAAAAAGAAACTAAAAACTAAGAAGATTTCTGTTAAAGTGCCAAATGCTGAAGAAATTCTAGAACCAATCATTAAAACATCAAAATCAAATAAGAAAAAGGGAAAGTAAGGAGCCAATGATTTATATTAGGTAGTTATTATTAAGATATTCTTTAACATTAGAATAATTCTCAAACCCTTGTATTTTCAGATTAAAACATGCAAAATCGGAAAGTATATCACAAATGAACAGTACTAGTTTTACAGACATACCTAGGAATACTCAACCACAAAATAGGCAAGCCAAATCAGCATTCAGGAAAGGTGCATTTGTGGCCACTGCAATTCAAACAAAGAAACCTAATCAGAAAACAAATACTATAATATCAGAAAATTCAGATTCAGATGCATCTGTGCAAATAACTAAAAAAGTTAAGAAAAAGACAAAGATAACTAGGAACAAACTACAAAAAGCAGCAACTGAAAATAGACAGAAATTTTAAATACCATAATTATGTTTAATGTATAATTGATATATTTTAAGCAATAAATATTTCTGACTGTTCTGTCTTCATGACTGTTAAGAATAATTATTGTTAACTGTAAGTAGATTTTTTATTTTGAGTAGTTTTTTTCTACTCAATGTCAATAGTAGTGTTCATGTAGAGGTTATAGTAGGTTTACTGTTGTATTTAAACAAACAAAAAATTGTTACCACACTGCCTTTCTTGTTTATGTTAATTGTTGTGAAATAATCAAGGTTGTAATTGTTGATCTGCTCAGACTGATTTATCGGCTTATTAAAATAAACACGCATAACATGTTCAGTTATAATTTTAAGTAGTGAAGTATGACCACGATGATGTTCCTTAAGGGTGCAAGACTGCAGATGACTGCAGAAGACAACATTTTGTAGTGACACTATTGATTTCCATGAAATTTATATATAAATCTGGTCTTTATCATTATCAATCGATGAACATTCACTGCTCGACATAGAACTTTTTTAGGGACTTCCAGACACAATGATCTTGAGCCATCTGTGACTCCTTGCAACATGTTTGATGTTATTAGTCCATGCCGCCGCCTTTGATGTGTGTGCGCGTGAGCGGTGGGGGGCACCCGCGCTTTGGTGTTTCGGTGTACAACAACAAATATTATTATTACTTAAAAAAAATAAAATTTTATTACAATTCCTTCACTAATTAATCGAAAGGAACTTTGTTCCATCCGGGTGTCCCTTGACACCTCTCAACTTTTTTTTAGTCCACCTAGAGGGGGGTCGAACAAAACTGTGCTTTCCAGGTAGGAAAGGTATTACATTGAAGTTCATAAAAATCGGTAGTGTGACTGTTACACATCGTCTGTAGTTGTCCTCTGTGGTTGGCTACAAACTTGCACTTGTATTTTTATGATTATACTATTAAGTCACACAGCCCTCATGACAGAGTATTTTAAACTGTCAAAAAGAGTTCTATAAAAGAATAGTTCTCACCTAACTTCTAGTCTGCTCTCATAGTCTAAAGTCAAAATCGGTATAATGGTCACTAAGAAGTGATGGTATAATATAGTCCAAACCATATATATTGGCAATAAGTACTCTCAAAAGTAAAGGATTAGACAAAGTAATCTTTATCTCCCTCTTACATAATTATGTTGACAATATTGCCAACCAATTTAAACTTATTATTTGGGAGTGAGACACACAGTGGATTGCATATACATAGGCAAGAGAGAGATAGATAATAGTTGTACTCCTTTACTTTCAAGAGATCAACATCCTTTATTGCCACTATATGGTACAGAGTATACAAACTAAATTTTTACACTGTCTAAATATAGGCTACACGTTAAAAGCAAACTGGAAGTTAGGAGAGACATACTTCTCTTAAACATTGAATATACCTGTTTTTTGAATTTTTTGAATTCGTCATTTATCTCAATTAGGCTTAAGTTGGTTGTGAAGTATGACAGTATTTGTTAAAACTAAAAATATGAAACAAATATGTTCTGTACCTGCACATGTTTCATTATTTCTTTGATTATTCAGTTTACAAAAGACACTTTATTCAATTGTATGAGTAATTTAATGTAATAAAAATTAAACTGCTTTGTTTTTTAATAAATCTATTTATACTATTTTAAAGTTGATCTGTTAATTCCAGTTCCAGCTGAAACTTATTAGTTTAAGATTAAATTTCACTAGTCATCATTAAGAATACATTTCAATTATCTTGATAATAGTAACTGTGTTATCAGTTCATGTGACTTGCAAATGTAGCATCTGACTATGAACTTTCAGTATCTGGTTATCAATTATTTAGGTTTTTCTTAAAGAAAATCTCCGTAGCTGTCCTAAATATGTTCATTGAGCAGACCTGAGAAGGAAAAAGGTAGGGTTGCACGTCGTTCCCGGTCATTATGGCAAAGAACTGATAGTGGTAGTTACAATGTCATACAATATCACTATATGCCTAATGGTGAATCCAGTACAGCAATAATTAATTATTTTAATGTATCTTTTAAGTTTAAAAAACAATAACGTTTTATTTAGGTTAGAGTAACAGCACATATTTTATACAATTATGTATATACTTACCAAGATACACGCTGCTAAGTTATTATTGTACTCGGTTTTATTTACACATTGATTATTAACTAACTCCGAGAATAATTTTACACATAACAATATAATAGAAATCGAAATTACAAATTCAAAACATCGAAATTCAAACCAAAACCAAAGTAAACATAAATTGACAATTGACATTGACATTGACATTAAAATGCAGCTCTATCTTACAACCCATTATTTACATTTATGGTTTAAATATTATCTATTGAAACTGTTTCGAGTGGTGGTAACGTCGCTAGTGTGAATATAAACTACTTACCGAGACCCCCAAAATCATTAGTCTCAAAACTAATACTTGTAAGCGCGAAATTTAAATAAATGTTATAACACTCGTCGCGACAACTGCCAGTAGTTTACATTATTCTATGAATATTTGACATTGTACACTAAAAGTTAAAACGGCATAAAAAATATTTATTATTATGGTGTAACTAATTTACAAAATTGTATTATTACTAAAAAATATTTATACATATAAATTGATAAATTAACAAACATTAGTTAACCAATTTGTTTGCGTCAAATTTGTAGATGAAGTACAAAATGAGGTTGAAACTGGAGTAGCCGAAGAAAATGCTAATACCCTGAGTTCACCAGTATCAGAAAATTGTAAAGCATTGCTTAATCTTAAACCAGTAGATGTATATCCTGGTGTTTGTGGATCTCCAGTAATTGGATTGAAACTACCACATCTAGTTTTCGCTAAAATACATGAAGTTACGTTAGTATAAAATCGGACATTATCACTGTCAAGTGTAATATTAACGCCAGTCCGAGCTTCTCTTGTACATTGTGTAATCTGAAAAAATAAGAACACACAGTAAATTAAACCAAAATACATACATTGCATATTGATAGATTTTCCTGGAAATAGGAGCACCTATAACAATAGTATTTTCAATTATTACACTAACACTTTTACTAACCAACGCTAACATTTATTAGGTACAATTAAATTTCGAATAAAAATTAAAATTCAAGTAGGCACAAGTATATTTCGGTACATAAGACTTACCAAATTAATTGAATTCGTTCTTCGTAAACAGCGCACAAAATCACAATAGCCCATGTAACAACCAGATGGTTGTACATTTAATGCTGATGTTGATAAAGCCTAAAATTCGTAAGATAATAATTACATCCTCACTAAATAACAAAAATAACACCAAAATTAATAAAAAAAAGTCTTAATCTAACTAAAACGTATCAAGTTGGTTAAATAAGTGGTAATACGGGTTAAGAAGTTGAAAGTTTATAAGGATGCTGATGAATGGATTATGGGGCATAATAATGTTGTTAATTCAGTAAAAAACTAAAGATAGGATTTTTTGATTTTTGATGAAACAGTAATGTCGAGATCAATTAAGTACATAAGAATAATATTTTAATATTACTGAAATGAACTTACACTATTAATTTTCTGTTATCTATACAAATAAATAATATTAAGGTGTCTGTTTGTAATTTCAAATTAATAACTTTAATAAATCCATTTACAAGGTTTTATATCCCTACAACATCAAAATATTAAGTTTTAAAATTTTCTGTCTATCTGTTCATTGATTTTGATGACACTTTCACTCACAGATAACTACATTAAGGCCGGGCGCCCATTGTGGTTTTTTGTCACGGTAACATTTTGTTGCCGTCACCCTCTGTCACCATCAAGGCGCCCACTGTAGGTAACTGTCACCGGGTGACAAAGTGAGTAGATCGATTTTAATTAGGTTGCAGTAATACGTTCTCTCAGAATACACGAAAATAAATTAAAGTGCATCCTATATGTACACTGAAAGATTACTAAAATATATTTTTTATTCTGAATTAAACTGAACACTTTAAATTTATGCATACATTTTTTTAATTATATATGGTTTATTGTAGGCAAGGGATTATAATAATTAATGGGGCACCCAAAAAAACTGAAAATTATAAATTTCCATACAATAATTTGTTTCCTTTATCTATACAAATTTCTTTTAGTCTGCTTAAAAATATGAATAATTTTATAACATTTTGAGGCATCTCCTTTCAAACAAAAAGTGAATAATTTTTATGTGTAGTATACGTCTAATCGGAACTTTCAGCAGCCCAATGGCGAAAAGTCGCCCCAGTGAGCGCACTCGCATGGCGATGCATAAGTCGAGTGACAGTCACGTCGCCAGCAGATGAAACTATTTGTCACTGTATTGTCACGTCACCTTAGTGAGCGCACTCTCTAATATCTTCATTGCACTCGATTAGGTGACTTAAAGTCACGGCGACAAAAAGTCACAGTGGGCGCCCGGCCTAAGAAGCTGTAATATCTATAGTTTATTTTTATCTCGATATTTCTACAGAAGAGGATATATGTGAGCGAAACTGCTGGGACTTTTTTGGAGCTATTATAAAATAATTCTATTTAGGTATATTCTCTTACCATTAAATTAGTTGCACAGCTTGCATAAGACGTATTCGTGAAATATTGTACAGCACAAACACTTAAGGCATTCAGCTCCTGTGGCCCCTAAATATAAATAAACCGAGTCGTAATAATTTATAATGATTCTATGAAAACTAGACTGAATATAAAACGCATACTTTTTGAAATTATGAGATATATGAGAAAATTTTAAAAATGTTACTCGGCAGTAACTTGATATAGTTAATAATTAAGTAATACCTTTTACATACCTCTGGCATGGATGTAACTCGTGAAAAACATGCAATACATGCATCACGTAGAGTGACGTTGGTAGGTTGTGCTGTGCTACAGGCTAGATTTAGTAAGTTTTGTAGTTTAACCCTGAAATATTTGAAATTACTTATGTAGTTCGTAATTTAACCAATAGCCTATTAAAAATATTGTTATAACTTGCCCATTCGACGGACAAAGTGAAGCAATTTTTTGAGTCTTCCATTGAAGCAATTTGTTTTTCACATCGCTTAGATCAAAAATTCCATTTGTCGATGCACCAACCTAGAAAATAATTATAAGTAGGTACATAAATAACTGCGTATAAATTTGAATTAAAATAAATACAATCATTTAAAATATTTATCTGACCTCGCTAAAATTTAGCAAGTTTTGATTCTTCCATTGCAATATATTTTTTTGCACCTCATTAAGATCTAAAAATGTACCAGATATCCCAATCTGTAGAAAATAATACAAAGTGAAAGAAATGGCATATCAGTGCTCTTAGTAATTTTAAACAGAAAAAGATTGTTATCGAGTAAATTACTTACGAAGAACGTGATTAAGATACTATAATGAACTTTTTTACACATTTTTACAAAACTGAAATAACTTATTTCTTCTAGTAGATAATTTGTAAAGAACCTATTCGTGTAACAGTACAACTTCACAGCCAACTTAACACCCAATTTTGCATTGAAAAATGGATGTTAAAAAGTGATAGCCAAACTAATGTATATACTTTCACAGTACACTTTTGATCATAATTTTAATACAGGGTTCTGTAGTTCGTTTTAGTAAAAATTATTAATCTAAAACCAATCAAACCTGCATGAGCTACATTTATAATATTTAAAATTTAAACAAGCGCTTTTGTGCTTAGTCATAATTATTATCATAATTTAATTTGTATCATAATATGAGATGTAATAAAAATAAAGTGAAAATGATAGAGTCGATTTAGTTAATTCATTCCAAAACGTTTCTTATACATATCTTAAAAACAATTACTACAGTGACCTTTTGAGACAATTTGAATACGTATGTTTTGTGCGTTGTTATTTTATTATGCATTCTTATAAAAAAAAAATCATTTTCGTGACATCAGAATGGAATCCTAAAGTTTGGTCTAATTGCGACACACTTCATAAACACATCTATTCATGTTCATTACACCGTAAATTTGAGAGAGTTTGACACAATAGCGTAAATTATGTATTATATTTGAAACATATTTATATAAAAACGGTAATAAAAGGATATTCCATTTTCAAATTTTCTCAATTTTGTAATACCGATCCACTATTGGTTTGAAAGCAATAAAATAGTAATAGGCAATGTAAAAATAACTGAATACGATAAAGCTAAAAATATATTTTTAGGTACCTAGCAACCTTAATGATTTTATAATATAGCATCTGAATTACTGCTAAGAATATTTTGATTGATGAGTCGACTGTCGATCGATTCGTTAGTATGGTCATAGTATGGTCTGAATCACATTAGATTTTATATTAATAAAATCGATGTAACGCATATAATATTTTTATTCATGCCAAATAAAGAAGAGCTATTAATTCTGTTTTCATAAATATTAAAATAGCGGATAATAATATAAAAATAACAATATAAACAATAATATAAAATGGCTGCTTTTTAATTTAGGGTGTACGTAGAACAGAATATATCCTTATATGTAATTATCATTTACTAGCGGACGCCCGCGACTTCGTTCGGAAGAAATTCTGTTTTGTGTTAGTTCGAGAACAAGTTCCTAGCCTATATCCTTTCTCAGATAAAGGTAATAGGACTATATCTAAACCAAATATCATTTAAATCCGTTCAGTAGTTTAGGCGTTATTGAGTAACAAACATACAGAGGGACTTTTAAATTTGCTTTTATTTAGCTTCATGGACATCAGTTAAAAGTTTACGAAAATATTTAATATTTTATAATTTAAAATTTTGTAAAAAAAAACAATAAAAATATCTCGCACCTGCGCGGGCTTGGCAGTGAAGTTGTTAACATTGAATTATGATTTTGTTTCTCATACTTCAACTTCAAACGGTAAGTTTTGTTGATAGTGTGTAAGACGCCTAAAAATGCATAGAGTAACAATTTATTCTTTTTATTGTTTTGCGTGAGCTTAGAATAAGGATCTTATAGAGATGTTACTGGAAGTATACAATTAGGGACTACAACCAAGTAAATTAAATAATGCTTAGTATTTAATGAAGTAAGCTTAGAAATTAACTTACTACAAAGTTTGTTAATTTTATTCAATGAACTTCAACTCCTCTATATTCTACAGACTCGATGAATAACAAAAAAGATGCATGACAATTTAAATCTTTAATCTATGATTTGAAGTTATTGATGAAAGTGGAAAGTGAAATAATTTCATTTTAATTTTATTTTTCTTTATTTTAACCTTATAATGATTGAAGGAAAGGCAAATGTAAGTTAAAAACAGCTAGTCGAAATCATTTACATTAATAAAAATGCTTTTTATATTATACTTACTTCTTATATTGTGAATTAAAATTGCTAACCTTATTTCTTATAGGAACTACCCGACTTCCAAGTGTTTCAAACAGTAATCAAATATTGTTTGTTCATCATAATTGTACCGGTGTTATCGTTCTTCGTGGTGAAGATTCTGATTTTCGACAGCATATTACATTTAGAAGCTGTTACGAGCAGTGTATATTCGGCCGTGGTGGCTGTTGTAGTGTTACATGTAACGCTAGGTCTATATATTTATAGAGCGTATAGCGAGAGCGAGAAGACGCCTACCAAGCCTGTTAAGAAGGACTAAACTATTTATTTTAACTTGTAATTAGTTGTTAAGCCAAAATGGACAGTCTATACATGAAAGGTGAACTTCTCCAAGTCCATACTAAAAACTGCGAAGTAATAGAAGGCAGATTCTACAGCATGACTAATGATCAATCGAAAATATCTCTCTATGAAGTCAAGGAACTGCCACAGACTAAACTGAATGACAATGTTTGTCACTATTACGGACCAGAGATAAGGGACATTGTGAGACTTAAAGAACCTGAAGAACAGACTTATTTGAAGATTACACAAAAAGAATATGAGGATATTATAAAGATATCAAAGAAGTATACATATATTAACCAAGTAGATCGCACTTTCCATGAAGCTATGGAAGATATAAATCAGTATAATTACATAGCAATTATTACTGATGGGGCAAATATGGGACGTAAATGCAAGATGCCCTTCCTAGTGCTTTCTACACCACATCAGATATATATTTATGATATTCAAGTATTGCAACATCATGTTTTTAATGCTGGACTAAAGAAGTTACTGGAGAGTGAAAGCCCAAAAAAGATTGTCCATGACAGTAGAAAGCTATCAGACTGCTTGTTTCACAAACATAATGTGACATTAACATCTGTATTTGATACACAGGTAAATCCTTTGCCATGATTATATTATTTTTATCTATTTAATACTGTGACTTTGTCTGCAAGATATCTGAGAGATGAATATCTTAGCATTCCATGGATTCACTGTGTGGATGCTGGGTCCATTATGTGGCAGAGTAAAACTGAACAGAGTCAGAGACTTGCGGCACACATTAATCTAGACAAACTAATAAACTTTCATGAAAAATCACAACAAATAAGAGTAAAATCACAACATTGTCTAAACACTTTATATTTTATACATATGCATGAGAAATATTAATGTTCTTATTTTCATAATAATTATAAATTGATAAATAGTGGATTATCATGCATGCAAATGTTTCAATCTATACTAAAGCCAAACTCGATTTAGAATGCTTATCAACAAACAAAAATGAAGGTAGAAATCACTAGTCATTTTACACCTAATTTTTTTTTATTTACTTTTTAATGACAAATTCATGACAATAATTTAGATTACTAAGCTTAAAACTAATTAATACATTCATTGTCTTTTAAATAAGATTTTATAAAATAATAAAACATAATTTTAAATTTATTAGGTATAAAATGTGTTGCATTTTCTACCTTCATTTTAAATTTGTTGGTCGATATGCTTTCCACATTCAGTATGGCTTTAGTATAGTTGACTGATTGCAAAAGATTTAATAAATTTTTTTTTATTGATTATATTTGCAGGTAGGAGATCTAATCATCACAAAAAACAAGACTGGGCGCATTGCAAGTAAAGTGAAATCATTATCTGAATGCCTTAATACTTATCTAGGCATAAAACGCAACTTTATTGAGGAAAAAGTATGTATATTAAATTTTTTTTGTCATTATTAGTTTTTTAAACTTGATGTGCTTACAGACAACACCACCAACTTAATAATTTTTACAGAGAACCTAACCTACGAGATTAAAGTCTCGAACCCAGGACCTTGTGGTCCAAGCCATTGGTTAACTAGTGGATACATAATTCAAATTGATGCTGAGAATTTTCGCAGATATTTTTGGAAGAAAAGCACTTAATATTTCATAGTCTGATATAGGTCTTAACCCAGGACCTAGTGATCAAAAGCCACTTAGGCTGACTGCTGGTCCAATCAGGAAATATTTACTTTACTATATTGTTTGATTCTTGCTCATTATTTCTTACAGCTGGATATAGTGCAGTGCACTGAGAGGCCACTATCATTGCCCATTAAAGAAACCCTCGCTAAGAACATTTGCTTCTTGCACCGTCTATCAGAAATGATTAACGACCAAATGATGCTACCTTTCTTAAGGGGAGTGGAATGTTACGTTGACAATCTCAGATCATGTGATGATTTCAAAGCGTGGGAGCTATGTGGGAAACAGGATCAAATACCAAAGGATTTTAAGAGTGCAATTGAATATTAAACATTCCGCAATAAAGTGTAGAAGTAGGCTTTTTTGTTTCTTTTGCCCATGGAAGTCTTGATTGCTTATTATGTTTTGTTCAATCCCTATACATATTTTCTAGAGCTGTAAATGTAACAAAACACAACACAAATTAATATTAGTAATAAAATATTTTTAAGTTACTTTTTGTTTCTTGTAAATTTGCACAAAATTTTGTGTACATTTAAGTGAAACTGTTGACATTTTTGTCAAAAATCCATTTTATTATTGATATTATCAAATAGTTAAGCTATATTTTATTTTAAAGTAATAGTAGGGGAAACCAAGAGGAGTTTTTGGAAATACTCACCATGTTGTTGAATACCTACACCAAGTATGAATCCTTCATATGAAATGGGATGTTCAAAGCAACTCATTAAAATATTTAAAAATGTTGATCATCATAAATACTCAACCAGCGCGTCAGATTAAGGTAAAATTAGTTTGACTTTTTTAAAAATCTGATGATTTAAATCTAAGTTTGAAGTCTCCCACTCACGTTAAATAAATAAATATTCATTTATTTCAGACCATTGATCAATACATTGTTATGTCCTACTAGATCCTGGGTTAAAGTCTAATGTCAGATTTTCGAAATACACACTTTTTAGCTGGTTGTTTATCTACCCTGCCTTAGGTAGATGCTTGTTTGCTAGATACGACCGATCCACATTTTAACATTGTAATGTTTGCCCAAAATGTATAAAGGGCTCATACTTGACCTGAAACATGACAGGTATCCTTCTTATGATCATCTGCCACACTTAAGTATTTCCAAAAATCTGTTCTTTCACTCCCCTACTATTAATAAATTCAAGATTTTTTTTAAATTGGAAACCTAAAGTAACCTTAAAGTTTGTAAACCTTACAAATACCTATACACATACATTTTGCTACAGCTCTAGTATTTGCACATATATTCTATTGTAAGTATAATAAGAGTGACATATTTTGTGAGATGGTTTACAGTGTTGGCTATTTGATGAGTATTTATTGGAATGGGCTTTCAATAATATCAATGTTGCTTGCATAGAATAAGAGATGTTTTTGGAAATAAAATACTTAAATACTTTTTGTGCTTAAAAATAAAATATTACGCTTTAAATGGTGTTGGTTTCTACTCTTTACTATTCTTGACTTATAAATATGTAGAAATTAGCTAGAAGTATATTTTATATACAAAATAAGCTGAAAGGTGTTGGGATGGGATTCAGGGCTAACGCTAAAACTCGCGCGGGCGCACGTTCGCGTGTGTATAATGAAAAATAGTATGGACAGCGCAGGCGCGTGCGACTGAGCGCGGGCGCGGGCGGCGCTCACACGGCGCAGGCGCCCGCGACGTGCACACGCGAGCGGGTTTGTTTCTACAAATCAGACGAGCGCCGCTAGATGCCACGGTCACACGCGTCGGAGGCTAGGTACAATCATGAACATCGATACAGAGCGCTTAATAATTGAGGTGCAGTTTCGGCCAGTATTATGGGATATGGTGAATGAATTATCGAATTATCCGCTGAGTAATCTACTTTTCAAGAACGGGATATGCAGTCGACGTTGTTTCCGTTGACGTCTTTTGCCAAATAATAAATTAGTAAATAATCCATGGTAATCTACTCGACACAACTGTACACGCTTGAGATCAAAATGATACTAGCAGCGCTAACTGAGACAGGGACACGCGACGGGTGCCCGCTCGCGGATCTGTGGCATGCGGCGGTCGTCCGACGCGTGCACCCGCCCGTGTTTTAGCGTTAGCCCTCATAATTTAGCATACTTATTTTTACATTCTTTAAAAAGCAGCTTATAATATTTTATGTATAACTGCACATTGGAAATGTAAATCACTACAGTTGACGATTTCATTTATAAATTCCTAAAGGACATGGCCGGATTCTGCCCCCAAATTGAATAGAATTTGCAATATTTATTAATATGTTAAAAAAAATAAAAAAATAAAGCAATATTTAAGGCAAAAATTATATTTCTCTACAACATTCGAGAAACACGTATTTTTTTTGGATATTTCTTTGACTTGCATTAGCTTATGAGTTTGGATACACATATAATACATATTCTATCTGTATTTAGGACTTCAGTTTGTAATTGTATATAAAAAATACGGCTAACAAAACACTATAAACTAAAGTAAATATAATAAACATAATTATAATAATAAAATAAAGATTTATGCTTTTTTTTATTGTATAAATATGTTTCGATTGTTGATGCGGTTGCGCACAACCACGCGACATGCAAACGAGTGTACAAGTATCCGATCGTATTTTGACAGATTTGAAAATTCACTTAGATAAACTAGAATAAATGTTTTGGACCATGTTTGGACCAGTGAGGTATTATTTGCTATTATAATCCAATTGCTGTAAGAAAGTGCGGGTGACAGTTGTCAGTATGACGTTGACGTCAGTGACTAGGGATGTGACGCTTAGAAATTCATGTTTATCGCTGACGATACTCGCAGCATAAATCTAGCTCTTTTTAATGTTGTAAAAAATTAGCTTAAAAGGCAAATTAATATTTGATCGTTATTTATGAGGAGACTTTGTTATCGCGGTTATACTAATGCATAGTTTCTAGGGATTAAACTTTTATTGACTATAGTCTCTGCGATAATTTTTTTAACAACTACAAGTTGGCAATTGACTGCTATCACACCTGATGTGTGATTCAGTCTAAGATGGATGCGGGCTAACTTGTTAGGTGTAGAATGAAACAACATCGTACCGGAACACTAAATCGCTTGGCGGTACGTCTTTGTCGGTAGGGTGGTAACTAGCCACGGCGATAGCCTTCCTCCAGCCAGACCAAGACAAATTAAGAAAATCTCAATCTGCCCCGCTTTACCATTTGGTACAGGTTAATAAATCTCAAACCGATCCAACCGCAACAGCCAGTTGATGAACTGGAAAACGGAGTAGATATAAAAATGTTAAAGTTGGAGCTTATTGCCTTAGTCCGGCGTCAAAAGGCACCAACTCCTACCTATGCTCTAGAAGAGATGACAATAGGTCTGACCTCGGTCCTTAGATATAATGTTATTGGGCCCAAATAACATGTATGCTTTTATTTTAAATCCTGTTTTGAAGCTTTATAAAATCAGCATTTATAACATCAGCGCTGCGAACGCAGCATTACCTATGAAATAATTGATTATTTGATTGAATGATTTGATTGATTGAATTTAAATACTTTTTTCCATATTCCCATTTAATTTTCAGTCACGCCGCAAAAATTAATACCTACTTCACCGCCATTAACGGCAAATAACATGTTGGCACTGTTACAAGAGGCCATCAACAAAGATTAACCTGAAGGCTGGTCGAAGGTCGTGAATAAAACAAAAAGGGATATTATGACTGATTGGGATCGTGACGTCCATATTAACAAAATAATTAATTCATCTATACATATAAATAAAATTGCAGTGTCTGTTTGTGCATATATGCATACCGTACATGCACCAAAATAACATCTTTTTTTCAATTATTGTCTGTCTGTCTGTTTATTTGTTCTGGCTAATCTCTGAAACTACATCAGTCATCAGTCGGATTATAAAAAAACCTTTTGTATATGATAGCTCGACTCATAAGGGGTGACATAAGGTAATTTGTATCCAGATATTACCACGGGACCAGGAACTACGCGGGTGAAATACCGGGAGACCGCTAGTTGTTAATAATATTCGTCATAAATTCAGATAATGAATTTAGTGACAACTCAAATGTTCCTAATTCTGATATAAGTTAGGACGAATAAAATATATTTCTTCTTTGCAACCTTTTGAGTAAACTTTCCCTGATGTTCTGTTGTTGTATAAAATTATAGACTTTTTAAAAATAAAAATTGTACTACAATATACGTTTATTATTAAAAAAAATATCGACTATTCATCGTAGAAGTACGTCCCATCACTAGACACGTCTATGGCGTTACGTTATACGTTACAACACTTTGCTTAATTTTTCTTTCAATTTGATTTTATTTGTAGACTAGAACATTCTGGCTGGGTTTAACGGTTTTAAATTTAAGTTACTACAGCTATTAACGATTTAATATATTAAGAATTTGGAACAGCTGAAATACTAAGTCATAATTTGTAAATCGCTTCAACTTTCAAGAGTGAAACGGAAAGTTAATGACATATGTCACAGGCACCTTGTTAGAGCGCAGGCACTATAACAATATAACACTTTGGTAAACTACAATAAAATCATTGCTATTTAAAATAATAAGGCGCCTTTTTGTAACATGTTATTGAAGAGTCTCGAAAGTTCTTTGACCAGAAAACTTAAATAGCGGGGTTCTAATAGTCGTGAGCTTAAAAGTAAGGTACTATACTTCACTGCAAACGAATTTTTTTTTCGGGGCACAGCTCCATACTAAATCCGGCCATGTCCTTTGAGCTAGAAATATTTATTTTTTATCGACTACAAGTTGGCCTTTGACTGGTATCACACCTTATGTTAAGTGATGCTGCAATCTAAGTTGGAAGCGGGCTAACTTGTTTGGAGTAGGACAAAATCCATAATCCTTTCGGTTTCTACATGATATCGTACCGGAACGCTTTAGCTTGGCGGCACGTCTTCGGTTGCTTCGAAGCTTGAATTGGCATTTAACGGCCTGTGCATACTACTGCGCCACGGAGGCCCAGTTGTTGATCAAGAGGCTTTGAACACAAGATCGGACTATTCATATTGAGCTTTTCTTCCAAGAAATTCTCAGTAGAGATTATCAGGCAGGAGCTGTGAAGTTGGTGGTGTTAAATCCTTGTGCCAGAGAGTATATGATGTCATCATCATCTGATGACCATCAAACATCTGTTGTATATTAAGTACATTTTACTTACTATAATAAAACTATCACTTTGTAGTCTGTCAACGTGCTTTGGAACATCATGGTGCTCTCTATGGGAGGGAGGCCCAGTAGTGGCCACTCACAATAGGTTGGTAAATAAAAAACGCTTAAGAAAATAACAAAAAATATTTATTTTAATAAATACACAACAATCTCATTAATATATAGGCGTAAAGGGGCTCTTTATTACAATATGGTTCATTTCAAATTTCGATAAAACGAAAAATAAATATAACTCCAGTCTTAAAATAGCTTTTAGTGGCTTGGAACTTGAATTTTTCATATTAAAATATTTACAAATGTACATTAGCAACTTATCAAGCGTTTATTTAAATTTTGTTTTTTTTATTGTAGGAGGAAATCCTCATGGATGACATCGGGATAAACCGGATGTCATTGTGTCATGTCATTTAAATTTTGTTAGATACACTTCATCTTAGCGTGCGATTAAACTTAGGTATATACACCTGCGCAGTGACCATAGAAACTCACAGACCTATTGATTTAGAGTCTGGGCAAAGTAATTTTGTATTACTATTTAAACTATCGCAAGTATTTTCTATATTATTAAAGTATATACGAGCGAAACTTAGTCCTTTATGAGCTCGCAGTGAGCTCATGATTAAGGATCCCGTGAGTTCGAAACTAGTCTGGCATATTCCGACAACAGTGACGTGAGCTTCATCCATTGATATTTTAATAATAAAGTAATTTTGATAAAAAAGACATTTAATAAAATGTAACTGAGCCAATTTACATAAAATCTGATATTTATTGAAAAAAACAGTTCAGTACTTTTCGAGTTTACCATGAACAGACAGACATGCGGGGGCTTTTGTTTTATATGTAGTGATATAAATTTATGTCTCACTGAATAAGACCTCATTGACATAAAACCTTCTTGTTGAGGGCCTTGGTGACTGTCTCGTTGGATTAGTGGTTAGCTATGTGGCTTCGATCACGACGTCCTGGGTTCGAATCCTGGGTCGGGTCACGGAATTATTCTGAGTTTTCCATTTTTTTATGAAAGTCTGAAGTCGGGAAGTTCGTGGTATTACACCCCTGTGCTTCGGAGAGCACATCAAGCCGTCGGTCCCGATCATTATCATCTGATAGTGACCGTTAATAAATGAAACATTGACATCCTAAGCCCGCCGACCCGCATTGGAGCAGCGTGGCGGGTCTACGCTCCATATTCCCTCTCTTATATCCAATCCTCTTAATTATTGTTTTGTTTCGTCGAGTAAGTTGGATACACATCGTATTTTCTAGTGAGGAACAGGTTGGGGTAGAACGCAAGCCCTTCGATGGACTCGTCTCTGCAGGCGAGTCCGAAGCGCTCGGCTGTGAAGAGGCGCTCGCGTGCGAGCAGGACGGAGATGTTAGCCAGTTGAGACAGCTTCTCTGGTGTCAGACGCTCGTGTCGTTCAAGCTGTTAACGAAATAGAAATGTTAAAAAGTGACATAAAAAAAATTGGTTGTCTGTAAAGTCCGTTTACTGACGATAGTTAAACGTGACAACGTCCGAAGAAAATTCTGATGGTATGGTAGCATTTAATTGATTATTAAAATTTTTAATTTAAGTATATTTTTATAAATAGATATTAATTTAAATTAATAAAATAATTGATTTTGATTTTATAAATTTGTAATAAATATATTAATTTTTAATGTAAAATTAATATATTTAATAATTATATTTAATAGACGCATGTCGAACGCTGCCGAACGCAAAGGCCGATTGTGCTTCTTTGTCACTCGTTCCGCGTTCTCGCTTGCACTTTAAGCCTTACATGGAACGCCTCAAAGCGAGGTAACGACGCATGACGTCATGTTTTTTCGTGCGTGCAGCCGGCTCTATCGAATTATAAGATGTTGTCACGTCAAAAATCATAATCATTTATTTCAAGTAGGCTGTTTTATGTTAGGACGTCAAAGTATCTGCTTCCGCGATCCTTTGACGTCCCAAAAAGGATGCAGGCGGCTCCGCTGGGTTTTAGTTGGTATTCCAGTCCGGTGAGTCCGACATACCCTCTATCCTCCGGGAGGAATGCGTAAATGCATTTCTAGTATATCGGTAGGTGTTAATAAAACGACCAACTCGCTCTGTAGCTCGTTTATTACTGGGTGATTGACAAGTCACCCGACTTAACATACTACATCCCTCCAACACTAGTTTGGAAACCTGTAACAATATATATATATCGAATATTTTAACAAAATAAGTACATTTCTTTACTTAAAATACTGCCTATAGTCTACAGGTTTCCTAGCCCGCCTAGGATGCCCGAGCGGACTACTGCTCGCACTAGATGGCCCCCCTGGCACAATACACAATTCTGTAGCCGGTACGGCCTCACTGCGCTCAACGTTCTCCCTGGGCTCCGTCCCTTCCCCGCTGACCTTTTCCCCCTGGCTGTTACAGTTATCAGCTTCAGGGGCTATCAAATTCCCTGCGGCCGGGAAACTACAGTCTGTTTGCACCTGCAAGTCCGTCTCCTCTGACACAGCAGTGGCGGGCGGCGGCGGAGATGCCGGTACCGGGACTAGGGGCGGAGTGTGCGGCGGGTCGGAAACGGCCGTGTCTGGCGGGGGAGTTGTAACTGAGCCTTGAGGCGTTTGTAGGCAATCATCCAAATTTACATAGTTTCCAGTATATTTCCTGACCTGGTCTATATGCCTATTGCTACTTGTTTTATAGTCTTCAAAATAAATCTCTAACATTCGAGTTCCTATAATTTTTTTTACAACACCCACACACCAGACACTTTTTTTCGCAATGAACCATTTAGCCCACACAATTTCACCAACCCTAAATTCTCTGCTTGGTTTCAATGCAACATTGTCTTGCTTAACAAATTTACTTGGCGGTAAAATTAAATCTAATCTAGATCTTAAATTCCGACCTATCATTAGCATAGCCGGCGTGGCCCCTGTTGCGCAATGTACACTATTTCTATAGTTAAAAAGAAAACTGAGTAGCTTTTCATGGACATATTTTTGACATTTACCTTCCGCGATAATGCATTTAATCATTTTCTTACACGTTTTAACTGAATTCTCAGCCTGACCATTGCTAGCTGGATGATAGATCGGAGATGTAAGATACTGTATGCCGTTCATACGACAAAAGGTATGAAATTCTGCAGAACTTATCTTAACATCGTTATCTGAAACCAATACAGACGGAACGCCAAATTTAGAAAACATTTCTTTTAATTTAAAAATTAGCGCACTGGTAGATGTGCCACGGTCCATATAAATACATTCCAACCACTTCGAAAATGCGTCAATAACTATTAAATAAACAGACTGGCCAATAGACATGTAGTCAATGTGAACGCGATGCCATGGTCCGGGCGGGCGAGGCCACGGCGCGGGCGGCGCGCGCGGCGGGGCGCTGCGCAGCGCCGCACACGTCTGACACGAGTTTACCAGTCGTTCAATTTGCGAGTCGATCTGCGGCCACCACATTTTTCCCCGTGCTATATTTTTAGTTTTAACGATGCCTAAATGGGATGAATGTAATTCTTTTAGCATCGTTCCCCGGTAGACATTCGAAATAACTACTCTATGGCCGCGTAATAAACATCCATCGACCACCTCTAAATCTGCTTTACATTGAAAATACGGCAGTATAGATTTACACTTTATTTTCCTAGGCCAACCTTTATTCATATATTTAATAACTGTCCTCAGTATATTGTCTGCCGCTGTCGCGCGCCTAATGTCACTGAACAAAACCGGTTCCACGTTCGACTCGAAAAAAAGGAAATACTTAGAGTAGTCGTCCACTCGTTCCTTATCTATTGGAACCGATATGGGTGAGCGAGAAAAGAAATCTGCGATTTGATTATTTTTACCGTCTACATATTGCACTATATAATTATAAGCAGATAAAATTATTGCGTATCTTTGTAAGCGTAAAGCGGCAGTGACAGATATACCCTTATCTTTATTAAAAATGGATAGTAACGGCCTATGATCCGTTTTTAAAATAAACGGTTCCTGACGTCCATATAAATATTGATGAAAATATTTAACCCCAAAAACAATAGCCGTCGCCTCCTTCTGTATCTGGCTATAGTTCTTTTCACTCTGAGTTAAGGAACGGGACGCGAATGCAATAGGGCGCTCGCAGCCCTCGACGTCTCGGTGCGCGAGTACTGCTCCGATTCCGCACGGGCCTGCGTCTACAGTGAGCACCAAGGGTGCAGCTGGGTCGAAATGCGCCAACACTCGCTCGCTAGCTAGCTCGCGCTTTACGCTCTCGAATGCCGCTCGCTGCCGCTCGCCCCAGCGCCACTCTGCGCCGGCGCGTAATAACTCGTGCAGCGGACTTAACAAAGCCGACGCACCCGGAATAAAATTCCTATAATAATTCACGACTCCCAGGAAACGTTTGACTCCAAGCACGTTAGCGGGCGCGGGTGCTTTTAGTATAGCTTCGACTTTTGTAGGACACGTTTTTAAACCATTCTTATCTATCACGTACCCTAAATACGTCACGCTATCTTTGAAAAATATGCATTTTTCTTTTTGTAAACGTAATCCGGCGTCTTGCAACCTACTTAAAACCGATTGAAGCCTAGCCATATGTATTTCCTCGTTTGGTCCGGTTATACACACATCATCTAGCCAGACGCTAACTCCGTCCAGCCCTGATAACAATGTTTCCATCGCTCTCTGAAATATTGCTGGGGCATTAGCCAGGCCGTAAACGAGCCGAGTGTAAGCAAAAAGGCCTTTTTGCGTATTAATTGTTGTTAATTTTTGAGACGATTCCGTAAGTTTAAATTGATTGTACGCGTTACTTAAATCAATTTTAGAATAATACTCTCCCCCGCCTAATCTAGAAAAAACTTCTTCGATTCTTGGTAAGGGGTATTTATCTATTTTTAAGTCTTTATTTAACGTACAGGAGTAGTCCCCGGCAATCTTTAACTTTCCATTTTCTTTTAAAACCGGAACTATCGGCGTGGCATACTCAGAGTGGTTAACAGGTATAAGAATTCCTAATTTAACTAGTCTGTCAAGCTCTGCGCTGACTTTGTCTCTCAAGGCAAAAGGGACCGACCGAGGCTTAAAAAATTTTGGTTTAGCATCGTCTTTTAAAAGAAGTTCAACTTTGAATTTATTGAAACATCCTAAGTCATCCTTCCAAATATCAGGATATTTATTTAATAACCGTCGCACATCTTCAGTAAGCTTTTGTTTACAAACTAAATTATTATTACTAGACGATACAAAATAGATTCCAAACTGAGCCATAAAATCACGACCTAGTAACGGTGGGCCCCCGTTTTTAATAACATAAAATTTAATATTTTCTGTTTTTTTATTATATGTAACTTCACCAACGAAGTACCCACATGGCGTAATTTTATGACCAGTATATACGCACATTTTTAGATCACAATTGTACAGTTTATAATTTTTGAAATGATTTATATAAAATTCCTCTGATATCACAGAAACACCCGATCCAGAATCCAATTCCATAAGTAACTTAATATTACACACGTTTACAGTTAATATAATAGGCTTATGATCTACATACCTCATATTAAAAAGATCACACTCCCTGCAATCGCCCTCGTGAGAGGTATCAGAATCTGCACCTATTTTGTGCAAATTGGACGTATGCATTCTGCGCAAATGACCTTTGACCCCACATACACTGCACTTTAGGTTACGAAACCTGCACTTTCCCGCACTATGAGATCGCAAACCGCACACAGTACACTGTGGTTCCTCCTCGGGTCCTCGAACGGAGGGCCGTGAACGAGCCAGCTGACCTTGACCCTGTCTGGTGCTTCGTTTCGTTTCGTGCTCACGAACGCGAAACACAGGCTCCTCCTTGACGACGACGCGCGCCTGTCGCGCACAAGCAGTCTTCTGTGCGACTTCCAAAGCCTGCCCGAATGTCAAGGTCTTGGAATCGCACTCGAAAAGCTTATCACGCTCCGGCCCCGCCCTGAACCCCAGGACAAAACGGTCGCGCAGCAACGTGTCTAGCTCCGCGCCGAAATCACAGAACACGGCCAACCCTCTCAGTCGCGCTGCCCATTCTTCTATGCTTTCACCCTCTGATCTGCTTGCCTCGTAGAACTTCGCTCTGTCTGCGAAGGTCGATCTTTTTGGTGTGAAATGTTTATTGAGCGTTTCCACCAGCTCAATGTAGCTACAGTCTTCGAGCTTTTTCGGATGCACTAGATTCCGTATTAAACGGTATGACTCATCCGACAGGTGAGTTAGTAACACTGCACTCTGACTATCATTGGGAATGTTATTTAATTTAATAAATTGAGTTAATCTACTATAAAATACTTCCCACTCATTAACTTTATAGTCAAAAGAGCCTAAATTACCGAGGTAAAAACTATTCATTTTTATAAAACTATAACGCGGGTATTCGTAAAACACTTCTCGTCGCCAGTTAGTATATCGGTAGGTGTTAATAAAACGACCAACTCGCTCTGTAGCTCGTTTATTACTGGGTGATTGACAAGTCACCCGACTTAACATACTACAATTTCCCAGCGGAAAAAAAGGTATTATGGCTGCTCAGCCAGCGAGTCCCACATACCTGATCGCAGACTGCATAGTTCTTCTTGCGCAGTCTGCGCCCGGGATGCGTAAATGCATTACGCATCCCGGGCGCGGAAAAAAATAAACAGACTGATTTACAAGCATTTTCGAAACGTCAAGACGTTTTTGACGACCTCCGTGGCGCAGTGGTATGCACGGTGGATTTATAAGGCGGAGGTCCTGGGTTCGATTCCCGGCGGGGCAGATTGAGATTCTTAATTTGTCTTGGTCTGGCTGGTGGGAGGCTTTCGCCGTGGCTAGTTACCACCCTACCGACAACGACGTACCGCCAAGCAATTTAGCGTTCCGCTACGATGTCGTGTAGAAACCGATAGGGGTGTGGATTTTCATCCTACTCCTAACAAGTTAGCCAGTTTCCATCTTAGATTGCATCATCACTTAACATCAGGTGTGATAGCAGTCAAGGGCCAACTTGTAGGCATTAAAAAAAAAAGTCTGTCAGTATGTTATGATCAGAGCCGTGACCAGCAATTTATGCGGCCTACAGACTTGTATCTGACTCTAAATAACGTATTGTGTATACGGTCTGGTCATGTCTGCGGCATGAGCCTAGGCACCGCTGGCATCACCCTAGTTACGGATCTGGTTGTGACTACCAGTACATTACCTAAAAAAACTAAGTTTATTGTCCGAACCATATTAATAGGCAATAAAGGGCGTTGAAGCTTCGAGAGCAAAGGGTTCGACAAACTACCATCAATCACGCCCTTACCTATGTAGCTATGATGTGCAATCCACTGCGCGAGTCTCACTCTCACAAAGTTTCGCTGGTTGGCAATGTTAAATTGAGGTTCTTTGCTCTCGATGGTTCAACGCCCTTTACTGCCAATTTATTTTAATATATACACAATATACACAATTTAAAATGGATGGAATGGATTTATAATATATACACAATTTAAAATGGAAGTGGAATAACTTCTATGGAGTAGGATGAAATCCTACCCTTTTCGATTTCTACACTGTACCGACTTCGTACCGGGACACTAAAATCGCTTGGCAGTACGTCTTTGTAACCTCCCACCAGCCAGATAATCTCGATCGGCCCAGCCGGGAATCGAACCCAGAACCTCTGACTTATAAATCCATCGCGCATACCACTGCGCCACGGAGACCGTCAAAATAAAACTATCAACCACTTTACACCAAAAGCAAACGGAAAACGTTACCAGTTCATTGGTAGATCTAGCTACTCTCTCATCCTTGTGGCTGTTGAGCTGCAGCACGCACGCGCCGCTGGGGAACTTGCGCAACCACTTTACACCAAAAGCAAACGGAAAACGTTACCAGTTCATTGGTAGATCTAGCTACTCTCTCATCCTTGTGGCTGTTGAGCTGCAGCACGCACGCGCCGCTGGGGAACTTGCGCAACCACTTTACACCAAAAGCAAACGGAAAACGTTACCAGTTCATTGGTAGATCTAGCTACTCTCTCATCCTTGTGGCTGTTGAGCTGCAGCACGCACGCGCCGCTGGGGAACTTGCGCAACCACTTTACACCAAAAGCAAACGGAAAACGTTACCAGTTCATTGGTAGATCTAGCTACTCTCTCATCCTTGTGGCTGTTGAGCTGCAGCACGCACGCGCCGCTGGGGAACTTGCGCAACCACTTTACACCAAAAGCAAACGGAAAACGTTACCAGTTCATTGGTAGATCTAGCTACTCTCTCATCCTTGTGGCTGTTGAGCTGCAGCACGCACGCGCCGCTGGGGAACTTGCGCAACCACTTTACACCAAAAGCAAACGGAAAACGTTACCAGTTCATTGGTAGATCTAGCTACTCTCTCATCCTTGTGGCTGTTGAGCTGCAGCACGCACGCGCCGCTGGGGAACTTGCGCAGCGACATCGGCGCACGAACTTTTTCTAACAATCTACCAACATAATAGCAAACGGTTCTATTATATATAAACTACATAGGTTATTAAAACACGAGTGTAAACGAGAGTGAATTTTATAAAATAAACAAATTTCATTTAAAATTAAACTGACAGACATCCGCTTGGAGAATCACGCATTGCAACCCTCTAAGAACACTAAAAAAAATCACGTGACCCTTTTTTAGGAAAACATGGTTACTAATGGCATGGCAGGTTTAAACCTTTATATATATCTACCATCGCGGATTTTTTGGTATCCCTTGTAAAGAGCAATAATCATTCTATATGAACAAAAAAAATTGGTTGTCTGTAAAGTCGGTTTACTGACGATAGTTGAACGTGACAATGTCTTAAGAAAATACTGATGGAATGGTAGCATTTAATTGGTTATTAAAATTTTAAAGTATATTTTTATAAATATTAATTTAAATTAATAAAATAATTGATTTTGATTTTATAAATTTATAATAAATATATTAATTTTTAATTTCAAATTAATATATTTAATAGACGGATGTCGAACGCTGCCGAACGCAAAGGCCGATTGTGCTTCTTTGTCGCTCGTTCCGCGCTCTCGCTTGCACTTCAAGCCTTACATGGAACGCCTCAAAGCGAGGTAACGACGCATGACGTCATGTTTTTTCGTGCGTAGCAAAGTATATACTGTAACCTTCCTCAGATAAACCTATTGGTGGAAGCGGTAGGGAGGCGAAACGAATCGTATTGTCTATAATTGACAATACAATTCGTTTTCCCTCCCTGACAATAGAATTATTAAAATATAAAGTCAGTAAACTTACTTGCATGCATTAAGTAAATCTTCCGGCGACACAAGTTCCAACCCTCTGGCTCTGTTCACTCGGCACCATACATCGGCTAGTGACATAATACCACCACACTCCTAAATGCAAAATAAATAAAAATTTTATTTTACTTAGTACATATTCTGAAGCAATACTTGACTGATGATAAACAGAAATTCAGTGTTTATAATATATCAATATTTTACAAGATCAGGGCTTGCTAAGTAACAACTTAAAAATGCAGTGCCCTGCATCTTTCAATCAAAATTTATTTATTTATTTATTTATTTGGGATAGAAAACAGTTGTGTACAAGTATGTCTTAAATTAAAAATAAAGTAGATTACAGACTAGTTAAAATACACATCCCACATCACTATCCACGTATTAATTAGCAAAATATTAATGGGGCAAATGAAAGCATATTAGTGTAAAAAAGTTAAATTTAACAAACATAAACTGAAAAACAAGAAAAAATTTATACAAAGAAAGAAAATATTAAACAAAATTAAAGATTTAAAAACAATAAAAAG
Organism: Mycalesis mineus; assembly: GCA_034621355.1. Taxonomy (NCBI): domain Eukaryota; kingdom Metazoa; phylum Arthropoda; class Insecta; order Lepidoptera; family Nymphalidae; genus Mycalesis; species Mycalesis mineus. The sequence goes on along the minus strand of CM067886.1, from coordinate 7,795,480 downwards.
CAAAGCGAGTAAAGGAGAATGCCAGACAATGTATAGAACTTTAAATAAAAGCCAGACAATGTATAGAACTTTAAAGAAAATGTAAGCCTTTAAGTTGTACTGCCAACAATATCAGAAATATAAGAGTGGTGGAAAATGAACTGCAGATACAACCTTTCCTTGAGTCACAACAACTATTGAGTGAAACTATTTTATCGACTCATAACAAAATGTCTGAAACTATACATTCAATTGATTAGAACTTTAGCAGTATTGTTATGTAGATGCTCACTAAGTATAGATTTGTCTACTCCCACGTGAACTAGAGCTCGTCAGCCGTGTCTACAGGGCACAGATAGTAGAATAACATATTATAACGATTGAAAAAGCCGACTTACCCTAATTATATCCACCATATTGTCTGATATTTCTAAAGCCAGATTAGTATAGTACTCCGAATCTGACCTAAATGTATCTCTGGTGACAGGGTCATCTATACCTAAACTCATGAGGTAGGATTTAAATTTAACTGTGTCGTCTTCTGATATGTCGCCTTGCTTTTCCTACAGTCAAATATAACTGTTAAGATACCTAATAACTATATCACTGTAATCTCTTTAAGGCCTGTGTGCACCAAGATTTCGGTTATCATAACCAGCGGTTAACATAACTTTACTATAAATTTACTGTTCACGACAACCCATACGCAGGTTAAAGACGTAACTTATTCTAAATACTTCCGGTATAACATCCATAACTGGCGTGCGGTTGTCATCAACATAAATTTTACGTTTAGCTTATGTTAACCGTTGGTTATGATAACCGAAATCTTGGTGCACACAGGTCTAAAAAAATCTTTTAAAATGATCATATAATTAATATGTAATTCAGTATATCCATTCATTTATTTAATGGCTTCATTTCTGAGACAGATGTCCTGGGTTTGACACCCAGTTGGTCTGATTGGTGATCTGGGGCTAGTTACCACCCAGCCTAGAAAGACATACCGCCAAGCTATTTTGCGTTCTGGTATGATGTTGTGTAGAAACCGAAAAGGGATGTGAATTTAATTCTACTTCTAACAAGTTAGCTTGCTTCTATCTTAGATTGTATTATCATCAAGTGTGAATGCAGTCAAGTACCTACTTCTTTTTTCCTGAGGAGATCTTCTCTCCTCTTAACTTCTGAGTCAGCACGGTATTGCATGTGCTGCACTCGATGTAGAATGTTTATCAACAAACAAATTAAAAATGAAGGTAGAAATCACTATTGATTGTCATTGTACACCTAATCTTTTTAATTAACTTGTCTGTCATAATTTCATAAATGACGAATTTATGACAGTAAATTAGATTAGATAACTTACAACCAATTAATATATTTAATATATTCTAAATAATTTTATAAAAAAACAAAACATAATTAGACTTAAAATGTGTTGCATTTTTTACCTTTATTCTAAATTTATTTGTTGATATGCTTTCCACATTAATTTTGGCTTTAGTATAGTAGTACATTGTACAGAAAAATTAAGAAAATTAAAAACTCACCCTAATTTTAGTAGAAATATTTTTGGATAAAGACACCATGTCCTTCGCCTTTTCCATTAATTTTGTTAAATCTTGAAATGCTACATTTATACTGGCATCAGTGGCTCTATGTTGCTCCTCTATACTTCTTTCTATACCAACAATTCCAAAACGCATTTTCGAACTTACAGGTGTTGTAGGTCTGGGAGAAGCATTAGGTGAATTTATTGTTAGAGATGTTAACTGCGTAGGTCTTTCCCAGGCTTTATTAGCCACAGCATCACTGAGAGCCTTGTAAAAGATTGCATCAACTCCATCTTTGAATGATAGTTTTATGTAATGGTACAAACTTACAACTGCTGGACCTGGTCTCTTGCCTACAAAATAATAGAATGTTTGTTACTTCTTTACACTGCAATTATTAATAAAAGCTGGCTGAAGTAGCTGGTCCAGGCTTGAAACATAGAGTACCTACTTTTGATCCTGCTATTTCCACAGGAAAGGGTACTCACTATGCAATGGTGTGCACTTCATAAATGCAAAAATGCATTGTCTACCCTGTGTATGTTTAATACATTGCAAATTAGTATTTGAGGAGGAATTTTCCATTTCGTGTAGATAGTACCTACAATGCATACCCTAGTTAAAAACCTTGTGCACACCTCTGGTACTATGCCAGTATAATTGCAGACAATTCATTAGTTAACAATAAGAATAATATATGACAATGTGCATAGATTAGCTATGTATTTAAAATGTGAGCTGGCCATATCTTATCATAATACTGTATTCTTTAGGATCAAGAGTATTTGGAAAAGATCTCCAAAATTACCATACAACCATAGTGTGATATTTATATGAACCATTCCAATCTACTTCTGAAGCCCTACAATTCATCAAAAATTGCCAAATGGTACTTTAAAATTTAGTTTTTATAACATACCATATAATTGAAAAATATAAGAAAATTAATAAAAATCTCACTGCATTTATGTATAGTCGTAACAACAAAATCTCTGTGATGATTATAAACTTGTCCACATGTAACAGAGATAGACAAAATTTTTATGACATCTTCTTCTTTCTGGGTCTTTTCCACACTTGGCCAGTAAGTTGTCCGTTGTACGTAGGTACAACAGCCCACAAATAACATATGTACAGTATGACACCATGGCTAAACAAATGCATACACAAAAATGGTAATGTAACAGGCTTCAACTCAGTATTTCAACTGTATATACATACAATATCACACTTCATTACCCCAGGAGTAAACAGGGCCGAGACAACATACTTCCACTATCTACAGCCCTTGCATACTTCCTTAGCTTCTTCCACTTATTAATCCTTTCATACAAGTCACGTATTTAAATATATTACCTGGTAAAGATGGCCCTAAGTGTAATATAATCCTTTTGGGTCCACCCAAGCCAAAAACTCCACCACTCTCTTCCTCAATACAGAAAACATAGTACAAATGGAGAGATAGACAAACATTTCCTTTAGGTATGTCTCCTGGTTTGCCCCATAGAATTCTGTGACTAGTTAGCACTACTTCCCCATCTACAAATTGAGTCTGAAATAAACAATTGAAATAGGATAAGTATGTATTTTTACATTTAACTATTGCATATGATGGATGAATTACAGGCACCAGAGTTCTCTCTGAGCCACTGAAACATTGCATATGGTGCCACTATCTCTTTAAGTGAGGATATATTTGAAAATCTAAATTACTTTCTAGGTTATAATGCCACTCAACATTAGCTTTACTCGGCACAAAGCCAGATATATAACTGAAATTCAAGAGGTGTCTGCATTTATCTTTATTAGATGTCGATTCATAATCTACTGCTTTCAGTAGATTATGAATTGACATCTTATAAAGGTAAATGCAAGAAGTCATGCCAACTTCACTTGGAGTGAAATAAAGATAGAGATATGATGAATGGCTGAGGCTGCTCTTATGATAACATGAATATTTGGGTTCCTGATATAGGCACCTGCGTTGTTAAACTTACCAAGCTGTGTGTGGTTGCTATTCCCAGTACATTTCATAGTATAATTAAAAGTAAGAAACTCCACATACTATGTATCTAACTTAATATTTAAAAATATATAAATTTATATTACCTTATCATCACCATCATATATTTTCACATTTTTCTCACGTTTAAGATAATTTTCTCCATCAAACAATCTAGCATCTATATATTCAAATCTATCCATTTTCACCAGTTGGCTAGATTTGCAAAAGTTGTCTGTACAAAAATTGTAGAGCTAAAAAACATTAACGATTAGTCAAAATGTTATAGATGAAAAAGATTGTAATTATATGTTCATTTTATTTTCACTATGCAGGCTAGAGACTTCAATTGACATGTGATAATTCTGTTGTACTTATATCTCACAAAACTTTAGTTTTTACCGAAATAAAAAATATTTAAATTTTTTATTCTGCAAGGAGTCAGAACCTAAGCGACCATTGAATTAGAAATTCTATAAAAACAATAAACATATTATAATATAATCAGTAGTGTAGAATACGAACAGATATTGTATTAATAGAAAATCGACGTAATATGTCTTATGTAAAGAAAATTATTAAAAATTTAAACTTAAATACAAAATTACAAATCTTGCACTACTCACCAGTAAACAATAACCACAGATTATCGTAATCCTGTCTAATTCTGACAGCTACGGCAAGCTCCATGACTTGACTAAAAAAAAATTCTTTGCTTATGAAAGAAAATTTTTGGAATCTGTGCTTGACACTGACACTGACAAAAGTCGCTGTCAATTTTACTGACATTTCTGTAAAATGTGGTTGGAATTTTAATTCGTGAATGTGATTTGTGAAATGAAAGGACTGAGAGGAAAGGTTAAATTATTGCAATTATTTCGCAGTGAATAAACCGCACTGTGCTGAGGCTTAGTTTACCTTGACACAGCCTTGAGTTTGGTGCGGAGACGTTTGGAGTTAGATTTATCTTATATCCTATTCACAAATTCGCTGATACTATGGCTGAGACTCAAGAAAATCTTTTGCAAAAAATTAAAGACCAAGGTGATCTAGTGAGAAAACTAAAAGCGGCTAAAGAATCTAGTGAAAAGGTTAGTACTCATCATTTATGTGTAACAACTGTATATTCGGTATTATTTGGATTGAAGTTAATCCATGCTATTGCATCATGCAGTAACTAAACTCAGGTAATTACTTTATAGGGTAAATCAGCTACAAACTCGTATCAAGATTTAGAAGAAATAGACAGACACCTCTCGAATTACAGTTATATATCTGGCTTTGTGCCGAGTAAAGCTGATGTTGAGTTGCATTATAACCTAGAAAGTAATTTAGATTTTCGAAAATATCCTCACTTAATGAGATGGTGGCAACATATGCGGAGTTTCAGTGACTCAGAGAGAACTCTGTTGCCTGTAATTCATCCATCATATGCAATATTTAAAGCAATACACAGCAAAAAGAAAAATTTTGATGTGGAGGTTAGTGTTTAGATATTAATTGTGTAGTTTGGATCTATATGAATACATTTACAGCTTTTTTATAAGGCAGCAGATATTCTGTGATAGTTGATATGTTATTTTTAAATAGATGTATAGTGAAAGTTAATATTATCAATGATACTATAATTTATATTATAAAATACATAGAAAGTTGTTACATAAAATGTAAAAATGTTTTATTACCAATATGTAACTTGCATCATGAAGGAGAATGCATTGATTGGAGATTGCCTGTAAAATATCAGGATTACTAACATAAATAATTATAATTGTGTTTAAAATTACTGTACAACTGTGATACTGTTGATACCTCATGTCTCTTATTATTAAATTCATTTAGAAAATTATCTATGTACTAAATATATATTACAATATGAATGCAAATTATAAAAATAAAGCATTATGTTTTCAAGTAAATCTTAAGATTTCCAGCCATATCCATTATTGTGATAATGTTTAATGGTTTTGTGTGTGCTTGTTGCTTACAACTGTCAACAAGTCTTAGGTTTCTGGTAATAGCCTAGGAAGTTGGTAGTAATTTAAAAATAATTTGTATGACATATATTTCTTATTACAATACAAAACAGCATTGCTGACTAAGAAGCTGTATCTGTAGGTAGTTTAAGAATCTCTATGAATCTCCACATATGTATACTTCGTTACCACATAACGATTTTGTGAATGTGATATCGATCATTTATTAAAATAGTTTTTTTTTATTTCCGGTACTAAAGTGGTGACGAGGGATCATATTGGTTTGAAATAGAAGTTTGGGAAACTCGTTGAAGCATGTTTTATAAAGCATTGAGATTGGTAGGAAATCTATCAACCGTAGAGAGGTTGCGGAACCTAGCACAAAGAAGTAATTATGCAAAAACTATTACAACAACATCTTGCTGCAAGGTATTGGGAAGCTATTGCTTTTACATTTAGAAACTCACTAAAATTTCTTGCCGTTTGTTTTGCACCTTTTTGTAGCATTTATATTTCTTAATCTTATTCTTATAAGAAGTTTGTGATTAATTTAATCTTAATTAATATAATTCAAGTTAAATTTTATTTAAACAATTTATTTTATATGTATATATATCATTTGATGCTAATTATGTTTTTTCATTAAAAAAAAAAAAGAAAGCAAAACCAGTAAAGATTTACAGGTATTTTTGGATACAATTATGTTTAGAGATAAGTTATAGTAATACAATTATTATTAGAAAAATTATCAGAGGGGCAAGTGTGAGATTTTCACAGAGTGACTATGTAAAAGCGTAGTCACTTGTAACATCAAATTATATAGAAAAAATTGGTTGTCTGTAAAGTCGGTTTACTGATGATAGTTGAACGTGACAAGGTCTTAAGAAAATACTGATGGAATGGTAGCATTTAATTGGTTATTAAAATTTTTAATTTAAGTATATTTTTATAAATATTAACTTAAATCAATAAAATAATTGATTTTGATTTTATAAATTAATATTTTAAATTTATAATAAATATATTAATTTATAAATATATTAATTTTTTATTTAAAATTAATATATTTAATAATTATATTTAATAGACGGATGTCGAACGTTGCCGAACGCAAAGGCCGATTGTGCTTCTTTGTCGCTCGTTCCGCGCTCTGGCTTGCACTTCAAGCCTTACATGGAACGCCTCAAAGCGAGGTAACGACGCATGACGTCATGTTTTTTCGTGCGTGCAGCCGGCTCTATCGAATTATAAGACGTTGTCACGTCAAAAAAAGAATTTACTCTTGCTATAACTAGATGACACTACTTCAATTCAATATTGACATGGTATAAATCTTACACTAGGCACACATATGTTTGTAACACAAAATGATTTTATAAAACTTAAACTTAAATTGAGAATAAAATTAGAAAGTATAACATATAGAGGCTTGAATAAAGTTCATGAAACTAAGATGATAATGAGCATTATTTTATAAAAAATGTAAAATATTTTATAATATAATTGAAAATAATAACTCCTACAAATATGCTCATTAAATAAATTGAATCAGGCATATTACTCTGGTATGACATTTTGTTTGCTTTCTTTGCATAGGATTGCAAAACAATATTTTAATTTCTAGACCCTATTTCTCTTAAAATTTATAATATATTTATATATATTCTTGATGTGTATTTATTATTGTGAGTTTATTATAGAGTAGTCTGAAGGATACAGCTAAAAACGTATGCCTTATTATTTTTAGATTCAAGAGGAAGTATCAAAACTGCTTGCTCTGAAGGCACAGCTAGGAGCCGAGGATGCTGCACCATCCAAGTTTGTCCTGAAGACACCCAAAGGCACAAGGGATTACAACCCACAGCAAATGACCATCAGGAACAATGTCTTACAGAAGATTATAACAGTTTTTAAAAGACACGGCGCCGAGTGTATTGATACACCTGTTTTTGAATTGAAGGTATTATTGGATTTACTTTTATCTGTACTAAATATTCTTTGTGTAGCTTATCAAGGCCACCTATTGACCTTATTAATTTTGTTTTATCAGCATTTGGTCAATGACGACTTGGCTGTACATTTAATGCTCATTTTAATTGCAAGGAATTGATGAATAAGTAAATGCTAAATCAAATGATCAAGGTGACTCCATGTGTGTTATAAAAAGTGTAACATTTATGTTAGTATATTTACTTATAAAAATAAAACTTATATATCGTAATTATCATATCACATACTAAACATTTGATTGATATGCAAGAGCTTATTAGTAGAGTATATTTTTCTTTCTTTTCTTTTCATAAGAGGGTTTGTTTGGGAAAGTAGTAATGCCATGTTTATATCAGCTGCCATTCAGCATTGTCCTGTTCTGGCTTGAAAGGCCTGTTTGCTGGTGATATGGCATGAATCCAAACCAGCCAGCAAAGAACCTAACAAAAAGCTTATATAATAAAGGTTTATATATATCACTGTTGGCTATTCCTAAAAAAATTAAGATATTATGAACTGGTGTCAAAAACTTCTGCATCTAACTGGTCCATACAAGTGGCTTATGATTTCATCAAATTTAAATGATTTACTCTAATTCAAATGCGCGATATTATCTAGTGCCAAGGCCAAAGCAACTTTGCACACCTGACCTTGAAAGTGACTAGTCTTGTTCCGCTAGTTCAATACTGCCCACAATTTAGTATAGATATTGATATAATGGGCGTTTCCAAGCCGGTTTTGTCGATGACGATTACGTTACTTCGAACTACCGAAAAACGGCACTGACTTACTTATATTGATAGTACCGCTGGAGGCGTGGCTGTAATAAATCAGCCATTACCTAATTACATGTTCAAAAAAATTTAATAAAGAATTTGAACTGACTTCAAAATGAACTAAAAAGTAAAAAAAGTAATTGCATCATTTAGTTACTTTAATTTATTTAAGCATATCTATGAAGTTGGTGCCATCAAAGTTTAAGGAACATTTATATACGAAGAAAGTAGCAAAGCACTTTGTGGTAACGTTGTTAAAGTTAACCTTGGATGGCACCAACTTCAGATATGAACTTTTAAAATTTGGCACATTTGCTCAGACGCTGATATAGACTAACCTATACAAAAACTGGACAGTTCTGGAAATATTATATATATACGGGTCGATTTTATAACCGCCTTTTTTGAAGTCAGTTAAAAATATGATGACAGGAGTATATTGATGAGGCGTGCTTACAAAAACTACGCATCGTATTTGTCAATTACAAATTATAATATTCCTCTCTATTATCCCTCATTACGGTAATAAGTCTAGTTTTACATATACCTGTATGGAATCGACGAACGAGCGTAAAAGTGCGGCGAAGCGCTAAAAAGCTTGATTCTATGTTTGTGTCAACTTTGTAGAAAATGGGGAAAAAATGGTGCTTCGCAATGCTTAGTCTCTGCGCACAGGTCAGTTGAGCCTTGAAATAAATGATTTTATTTCAAGGCTATTTAGCCCAATTATTAACCAACCACAATTAAACTAATAATCAACAAATTAAAACAAACAATCAATCTTTATTATATTGGTACCGGCAGATGTAATTATTGTAATAGACTGGCGAAAATTAAGCGTGACCTGAAAACTGGCAAATTATATATAGGTATTACTTATAGGTATTAAACTCTGACAGATTGAGTAGTTATATATAGGTATAACCTATACCTATCTATTACTAGTCGATGCTCGCAACTTTGTCTGTGTGGAATACCCTTCTAATTTTAAAGCACAGATTTTTATACAAAGTTCCCCCGACTGTTTTCTTATATTGTTTAAATGAATTTCTAAAAACTGGATTTTAAATGTTCAAATTCAAACTTAATATTCGCTTATTTCAAGTAGGCTTAGTTTATCATGTGTCATTTTTTATTTGTCTCAAAAGTAGCCTTTTTATTGGTTAGCATATAGGTTTCGCTACAAGGTTGTTTATCTAGTAGGTACGTTCTGGGTCAAGTGAACATAAATTTATATAGTTTTTAGGGTTCCGTACCTAAAAAGGAAAACCGGAACCCTTATAGGATCATTTCGTTGTCCGTCTATCTGTCAAGACCCTTTTTCTCAGAAACGCGTGAAAGTATCAAGCTAAAATTTCTATCAAATACTCAAGTCTGCCGTCCCTTAGAGTCGTGAAAAAATTAAGCTTCTAGGCCAAGGCAATCAAAAGATACAGCCGTTTATGCCAAAAATTTCCCCAATTTTCGACACGGTCAAGTAAATCAAAACCTAACGGGTAGTTCCCGTAAATTTTTAAAAAATTTGGTACGAAGCAACGTCATATAGCACAGATAATGGAAAAATTACGTAATCTGTAAATTTTTAGTTACATCATATAATAAAAATATTTTTAATAATTTACACTTCACTTCTCGTGAACGCGTATTAAATTGAAATTCATATCAAATACTTGGCTCTATAATTATAACCTTTAAGCTATAACAAAATAAAACTTCTAAGACAACACAGTCAAAAGATACAGCAAAAGCCGCATAATTAACTCTACTACTCGCAGCTACTCCTAGAATCTTGAAATTTCGCATGAAGCAATGTTTTTTCCGATTCCGAAATTCCGAAAACCTTAAAATTTACGGAAACCTCGGTGCGCGAGTCCGACTCGCACGACGCCGGTTTTTTTCTTTTATAAAACTCTCAGTAAGTTCCTTTAGGGAGACGTCGGGCCCAAGCTTTTAATTTCATCAGATTCCTTTTAAATAAGAACTGCAATGCCGCTTGCCTGCAGCATACTTTCTTCGATTATGTGTACGAGCAAAGCGAGATCTATTTTATAGTAAAGTTACTGTTTCTGACGTCTTACCACAACACTATAATTACGAGTTCACTGGTATGGCAGAACGGTATTCAACGCTTAGTGAAAGTAGGAAATGTTGACGTTCTCCCATTAGATATAGGTAGTTGTGCAAAACACAACATATTGTAAAACAAAATCCTACTGTTTTCGACGCGATTCACACATCAAACTGGGTGGATTTTTTTTTATTCATAACAAGTGAGCCACTTGTTATGAATAAAAAAACACACTTAATGATAAGTGATGATTTCTACAAGACATCGTATCGGAACGCTAAATTGCTTGGCGGTGCGTCTTTGTTGGTAGGCTGGTCACTAACCACGGCCAAAGCCTCCCACCAGCCTGACCGGGAACAACTTAGAAAAACCTTAAACGCCCAGCCGAGAATCGATCCCAAGACTGTCGTCTTATAAACCAACTGCGCACTCCACTGCGTCACGGAGGCCATCAATTATTTTTGAATTCGTAGATTTCTATGAAGCTTTCTTGTGCTTATTCTTTTAGTGGCTAGTGGTATTGACACATCGTTTCTATACAAATAATAAATAAATATTATAGGACAATCATCAAAATCAATTATACACACATCGCTATATAGCCCTAAAGTAAGCGTACTCATAAGTAGCTTGTGTTATGGGTGCTATGATAATTTATGAATATTTTTATATATATTATACATAAATACTTATACGATATAGATAAACACCCAGACACTGGAAAACATCCATGCTCATCACACAAACATTTCAGATGTGGGAATCGAACCCACAGCCTAGGACGCAGAAGCAGGGTCACTACCCACTGCGCCACACGGCCGTCATACAAAGCAGTTAAATCGCTGCGGAGTCTGCAGTCGGCTATGAGCTTGTACTCTTAGAGACAATTATTGTATACATTCATCTGAAATGTAATTCGGATCATTGTTAAATTAAATCAAAAACCAGCTTAAACTATTGCATTATTACTGCAGTAGCGGTAGGTACACTCGAATCGTTTTTCTCACGAATTATTTTATACATACGTTGCTGTACGTATGAACCAATTAGAAGTAATTACCTATAAACACAGCGAATTCTGAGCGTTGATCGATAAATGCAGGTGTACGCGCAAACTCTATTTTATGTAACACCTAGTTTAAGTATTGTAGTATATATTTATTCATATAATAAAATATCTGTTTTTGGCTGGTAATAGGCTTCGTCCTTGGCGAGTTCCCACCCTACCGGCAAAGATATACAGCGTCGCTATCGCGAAAAACCTTAGGAGTGCGGATTTCATACTCCTAACAAGTTAACCCGCTTCCATCTTAGATTGCATCATCACTTACCGTCGAGTGTGCATCACTTACCATCAGATGATTGCAGTCAAGGACTAATTTGTACTGAATACAAAATAAAAAATACACATTCCTGCCAATAAAGAGTCTAGTAGATCTCGGATAGTAATTTGAAATATTATATTAATGGACACGTATAAAAAGCACTATAAAATCCCGGAAGACTTAGCTATTTCGACATCTAGACCGGATATATTTCTTTTTTCCAAACAAATCAAACGTATAGTACTTGTTGAGCTAACAGTGCCGTGGGAAACAAACATCCCTAAAGACCAGAGATTCTTATATATTATTATGACTTTATTAGTGTATTATTATGACCTTACTAATGAACTAACTAAAAATGGCTATGTGGTTAGTTTATTTGCGCGTCATGAGAGGTATACCAGCGAAGTCTCTCTATGACCTGCTAAAGACCTTAGCCTTACTAGAAGTGCAGTAAGCTCCATATTAGAACGAGTGTCCAAAGCTGCTCTAGTAGGGTCCTTTCGAATTTGGCTGGGCAGAGAGAATAACTTGAATAGCGGAGATGAGTGTTGACGGCTGATACTAAGAGTACTCTTAAACCTATACCCGTGTCACAAGTCTCGGGTTCTGTTCGGAGTTTTTCTCTCAGCCACGCGATGGTCCCGGCACCCGCACGGTGAATCCATGGAATGCTAAGATATTCGTCTCTCTCTATCTTGTGTAAAGAAAGAGACACAAATTGTCGAAATCGAAAATATTGTTATCTCTTTCATTCCATCGATTTAAATCGATCGATCAAAAAAAGATAATCATATTTTGTGCGTTTCATTTAGAACGATAAATAAATGTAAACTTTCTTGAAATTTTCTAAGAACTCCCCAATCCACCACAAGTTTAATAGAGATTTTAGTTTTGTTTTTGTACAAAAAAATAATATGTAACTTTTTTTTGTTATCAAAAATACCTTATCAAGTTTGTCGAACTTGTTTGACTTGTTTCTTAGTAACCTTTTTGTGTCTATTTACAGGAAGTCCTAACAGGCAAGTATGGTGAAGACTCAAAATTGATCTACGATCTAAAAGACCAGGGTGGCGAAATCCTGTCCCTAAGATATGACTTGACAGTACCTCTAGCGAGATATTTGGCGATGAATAAAATTAATACACTGAAAAGGTACCACATTGCCAAAGTTTACAGAAGAGACAACCCAGCTATGACCAGAGGAAGGTATCGAGAATTCTATCAATGTGTAAGTACCAAACTGTAATTGTAACGTTAAATTACAATTTACATTAAAATCAACTCATACAGTGCCGCAATGCATTACTTTATTGGTTGGTTACCGGCACTTTAGGGGGCCATTCAAATAGGCTAATTATGGTTACATGTTATTAACTTATTATTAAATAATTTTATAAAAAATATTCTATATTTAATTTTCGTTAATTTATTTAGTTCTTTAAATATAATATAGTTTGTTAACAAGCAGATTAAGTTTAATTCAAATTAAATCAATTCATTTTTTCAAAAAATGAATTGAATTTTAATGGAATTAAACTTGAATTAAAATAAAAGTAAACAAAGGATTGGTATTTGGACTAAATGGTCCAAACGATTCATTCTTGAAATACTGACACCACTTTTGCTTACAAGAGATGAGGACAGAGATAATACTCGTCTGCTTTCGCACATGAATAATTATCAATAATTTTATATGTTTTCGGCAGGATTTCGACATAGCAGGCCAGTATGATCTGATGGTCCCAGATGCAGAGTGCTTACTAGTTGTTACAGAAATACTGAACTCCTTAGACATCGGCAAGTACGTTCTCAAAGTGAACCACAGGAGGTTGCTCGATGGCATGTTTGAAGCGTGCGGCGTGCCCGCTGATAAATTCCGTTCCACTTGTTCAACCGTCGACAAACTTGATAAGGTATTTTTGATAATAAAAAAGTTACATAGTATTTTTAACCGAGGAAAAAAACGGAGGAGTTCTCAATTCGACACGGATGTATGACCACGCATAACGTACGATTTTGATAATTCTTTTTTTATTAGAAAGGGCATACTTCCAAGGTGGTCACCGACTCCTAGATATGCTTAAGTTAATTAAAGCAACTAAATGACACAGTTATTTTTTACTTTTTAGTGTGTTTTGAGTCGGTTCTATTTTTTGTTAAAAAAATTTTTGTACAAAAACAAAACTAAAATTTCTATTAAACTTGTGGTGGATTGGGTAGTGTAAAACATACTTTATGTCCTATTAGCGACAAATTCTATTTTATAATAGTTTGAAAAAGTAACCTATGTCCTTTCTCAGTCTTAAAACTATATGTGTGCCAAATTTCATCTAAATCGGTTCAGTACTTTAGGCGTGATTGTAGTAAAAACAGACAGAGTTACAATTGCATTTATAATATTAGTATAGATGATGATGAAAGATCATTGTACTTCACTACATAGTACGTACGTACATTGTACGTCTTTTTAACATTTTTTTTATTGTGGTGAAATTCGAATTTGTAAACTGTGTTGTGCGATAGCTAGTAATAATGAAGTATTTCATGCAGTTCTACATGGTACATTATTGTATTTATGGCTTGTGAAAACAATCTTTCAAGCACACGAAATTTTGTCAGATTACTTTGTTGCACTCCCTTATCGGGACACTCCCAATTGCAGCCTCAAGTTTCAAGGCTCTTTTAATTTTTTTTAGAGTGTATTGTTAATTTCCAGTCACCATGGGAAGAAGTCCGTACAGAAATGATTAACGAGAAAGGCGTAACACCCGAAGCAGCCGATCGTATCGGTGAATACGTGCGACTAAACGGAGGCGCAGAATTAACGGAAAAGCTGTTACAAGACGAGAAGTTGTCTAAAAACAAGAGTGCGGTAGAAGGGTTAGAAGGGATCAAGTTGTTGCTGCACTATTGTGAATTGTTTGGCATTAAGGACAAGATTTTATTCGATTTGAGCCTTGCAAGAGGTCTGGATTATTACACTGGTGTTATTTATGAAGCTGTGTTAACCCGTAAGTTTAAAATTTTTATTATATGTAGTAGTACTAGTATGTTTTTTGGTCGTCTGTCCAGGGATATACTGCCGCCATGCTTCTTGCTGCTGACAAACAGCAATGTTGTGTTCGAGTATATCGGATGTGGTATGGTGCAATTATAGGAACATAAAGTATCTATTTATCTAATACATTAACACAAGCAATTCTTGTATATATAATCTCAATATCGAAAGCGGCTCCAACGATTTTCATGAAATTATTTATGCAGGGGGTTTCGGGGGCAAATAATCGATCTAGCTAGGTTACATTTTTCAATGAAAAATTTTACCAACCAAGCAACACTAAAACAAGGTACTTAACAATAGATGGCGTTGTTATGTAATTAGTATCTAAATATAATTTAAAAAAACACAAGCAAATCTTGGTCAACCAGGTACTGACACATGTCTTGGGATGAAGGACGCAGGGCAACTCAAAATGATAATATGATTGGTCACTTAATATAAGATAGGCAAGGAAGGCTTGATAATAAACATCAGTTTAATCTATGTCTTAAGTTTTAAATACTAATTGTAAATTCAATTTACAATAACTTCTAGGTCATAATAATTAGGCTTGTGTGCACCAAGATATCGGTTATCATAACCAACGGTTAACATAACCTAAACGTAAAATTTACTGTTCACGACAACGCGTACACTGGTTAAGGACGTAAGCTCGGTTAAAGTTATGTTAACCGTAACTTATAATAACCGAAATCTTGGTGCACACAAGCCTTAATGATCAATTGCTTAGACTAGGTTAATTTAGGATATTATCTAAATTAATATAAACCTGGTTATGGTAGGCTTTGACTGTGGAGGTACTTTGCCATTTTACCACCGAGGGAAATATTCCGTTATGTTATGTAAGAAATCAGTCAATATGAGTAAAATAAACTGTAATAATCTTCCAAATTAGTCTGCTGTCACTTAACATCAGGCGACATTCTATACTCGGAATTTTAATTCGATTCCAGATTTGACAATTTCAGTGTTGCAACGTTACGACTAGTAAGAAATAGTGACGTTGCGAAATTATTCGATATGGAAATGGAATATTTCCGGATCGATTCTTCTCGTTTATAATTTTACTCTCGTAAACTAAGTATATCAGAAAATTGAATATTTCTGAACCGATAATTTAGTTTTGACCATTATTTAACCATCTGAAACATTTCTTTTATAATTGTGTGTGAAATAAATAAAAAAAATGATCATGAAGAACATGACAAATAAAACAGATAGATGTATTATGGTAATAATTTATTTTATAAATTGTCGTCGTCATCGCTATCGCTATCGCTGTCACTTTCTGTAACATTTATTATAAATGTGTCTGTGATATTGTCAATTAACATATCTAGGCTACTCATTTTTTCTTTGACAACATGGGATACGCATTTAGACCATTCGGCAGCCGTAATTTTTTGAATGCCTTCCTGAAATAAATTTCTCACGTCTGTCAATTTGAAAGTTTTATTATTTTGAGCTACATGCCCCTTTACCTGCGCCCATATCAATTCGATAGGGTTTAGCTCGCAATGGTAAGGGGGCAGTCTTAAAACCGTGATCCCATGTTGTGCTGCCATTTCATCTACAGCGTACTTAGTAAAAGACTCGTTGTGTGGAATCAGTTCTAAAAGCGTAGCTTTAACCATATCTGGTTCGTAGTGAATATTTTTATTTAAAAGCCATTCTTGAATGGCAGCTTTTTTCCACACTGATTGTTTATCGATTTTTGTGTTCATCACTACACTATTATATGTGGTATCATTATTTCACAAAATCGAATCGAATTAAAATTCTGACTATAGTCGAAAGCTTAAGCGTAATTTTCATTTTCAGAGCCAATTAAAATCGGCAACGAAGACCAGACCGTGGGGTCGATAGCGGGTGGAGGGCGATACGATAACCTTGTTGGAATGTTCGATTCCAAAAATAAACAGGTAAACATTAAAGTATGTAGACCTTAGCTTCAATAGCCCAGTAGTTATGAATCATGAGGTCTTTGGTTTAGGTCCTGATTGTTTAAAAAATAGCTTTTAATAATGGTTTTTATTACTACATACGTCGAAAAGCAAGTGAAGCCCTTCGCAATCAGTATTCAAAACTAATAGTACGGGATCTCATTGCAAGATTCTAATTCAAAAACTAATTTTACATGAACTTTGAGCCAGCCAAGGTTTCTACTTCAGAGACCTAGAACCCACAAACTGCTTTACTACCTTAAATAAATGTTCCTTAAACTTGCTGGCACTGACTCCTAGATATGCTTAAGTAAATTAAAGCAACTAAATGACGCAGTTATTTTATACTTTTTAATGTATTTTGAGTTAGTTAAATTTTTTTGCTAAAAATTTTTTGTAATATTACGTCTGTGGTTACTAATATTATAGAACTGTAGTCTTTTCTATACTGTTATCATTTGCAATGCAATTATACTATAATAACAGTTATTAATATTACTTAACATATGTTTCGGAATGGCTGGTTGCCTGCGGGAGATAGTTTGATATGATTTTCACATGTCATAAATTACCTTGTTACGAAAGTAAATATCCCATAATAATAGTTGTTTATGTGACATTCACTTTTCAAAGTTTAATAAGCAGCAAATTTATTTTTATAATTTCGAAGAAACTTACTGAAGTTATTTGGTATAAGTGACAATATTTTTTTGTACATATAACAGAATTAATTTGTATTTTTATTGGATTATTATAGTAACCATTTTTTTTTGCCTCAATCATTGTCTGTTACTAACGATGTCGTTCTGTTCATTAGATTTAGCCCTCTTATACTGACAGTTAATAAAAAAAATTCGATGATTAGTGGGCCATGTGTGGCCGCTAATTTGTACAAAAATGTTCTTCAAGTCTAAAACTTATATAAATGATACTTATCTATCTTTCATATACCTTTAAATAATCTAAATTAATAAAGTTATATATTGACGATTCAAAATTATTTTGAAAATTTTACTGAATAAATATTTTGATTTTGATATGCAAACCCCAAATGATTTATCATATTGTTTATCTTTATGGTGCCCTCTATCAATATCTTGAGATTTCGAAAAATAATTAATATGGTAGATAGCTGTTCGCATGCCATCACCCAAACGTTTTGTTTGCATTTTTTTATAAATGGCGTTATGTAATTGTATTTAAATATAACATGGAGCAAAGCTTGGTCAACCAAGTGCAATTGTCCAGGTGCCGTGCGTGGGGGTGAGTATCGGAGTGGAGCGCATATTCTCGGTGCTGGAGGCGAAGCTGGCGGCGGGTGACATCAGCGTGCGCACCAGTGACATCGACGTGTACGTCGCGTCCGCGCAGAAGAACTTCTTAGAAGAGCGCATGAAGATATGCGCTGAGCTGTGGAATGCGGGGATTAAGGTTCGTGGATAGCTTTATAAATAAATAAATAAATATTTATTTGATGATAATATTAATAATATTAATGATTCTATGTCATCCATCGACAGAGTAATTTCGACTGGTGTACAAATAACTCGTTTATTCACAAATTAGTTAAATTGTTATTTGCAAATTTGTATACATTTTTGAAAATAAATTATTAATTCCTTTAAGAGGACTAGCTTACGTTTTTATAATAAATTGCCCGATGAAATAATAAGTATAATGTGAACGAATTATTTAAAAAATAAAATAATGATTATATTAACGATAAAAAAGCTTGGGAATTTACTGCTTTGTGTGACTAGGTATTAGATATTTTGTAAAATGGTGATAATAAAAAATACCCTAGCTCAATTTTAAATTTTTTTCGACTTTACATTTTCACCATTACATTGCAGTAATAGTTTAACTTGCTGTTTCAAAACTGCTAGTAAACAAGCCTATTTGAAATAAATAATTTTAATTTTGACCCGCGAAATGTTTCGAACCGAAGACCAATATTTTAGACATTATCCGTAAAGTAAATAATAAATAAATATTATTATAGGACAATAGCACACATCACTATATAGCCCCAAAGTGAGCGTCAGTAGCTCGTGTTATGGATACTACTATCTGATGAATATTTATATATATTATACATAAATACTTATAATATATAGATAAACACCCAGACACTGGAATACATCGATGCTCATCACAATTCGGTCGTCGTTGCAATCTTTGACGGCCTCCGTGGTACAGTCGTATGCACAGTGTATTTATAAGATGGAGGTCCTGGGTTCGGTTCTCGGCGGAGCAGATTGGGATTTTTCTTAATTTGTCTTGGTCTGGCTGGTGGAAGGCTTTCGCCGTGGCTAGATACCACCCTACCGGCAAAGACGTACCGCCAAGCGATCGAGGTTCGATGTCGTGTAGAAACCGTAAGGGGTGTGGATTTTCGTCCCACTCCTAACAAGTTAGCCCGCTTCCATCTTGACTGCATCATCACTTAACATCAGGTGTGATAGCAGTCAAGGGCCAACTTGTAGTCGATAAAAAATCTTTTACAATAATAATATAAATTTTTCTATCACAGACTGAGCAATCCTACAAAAAGAATCCGAAGATGCTGAACCAACTCCAACACTGCGAAGAGAACGGCATCCCCCTCGCTGTCATCCTCGGCGAATCGGAGCTAAAGCGCGGCCTGGTGAAGATACGCAACATCACCACCAGGCAAGAGGACGAGATCCCCAGGGACAACCTCGTGCAAGAACTCAAGTCTAGGATTGAGATGTTAGATATCAAAGAAATGAATGGACCCATACACAAATAAATTAGTGATTGTAATAAGTTGTGCAGTTTCATTGAAAGTAGAAAGTTCTATAATACAGTATTTAAAAAAATAGCAGTATATGAAACTATCGGACGCCCGCGATTCCGTTCGCGAGAAACTGTTTTGTGATAAACTGTTTTGTGTTCGAAAAACAGTATGTCTTTTGTCAGGCTCTAAACTATAATTTAAGAAAAGATATAAATGCGAAAGTAACTCTGTTTGTTTGTTACTTCATCAACCTAAACTATTGTACCGATTTGAATGAAATTTGGTTACTTTTTTCGAACATTATTTTTCGCGGAAGGAGTGGCGGGCATACGCTAGTTATCTATAAGATTACAGACTAAGCTCGGCAGAAGCCTCCTCATTTTTTGAGTTAAAACAGTAAAAATTTTTGTATTTTACATTCGTGGGTTAAATAGCAGTAAGACGGATTTTAAGACAATGTAGAAAATTAAAATATAATTCGATTAATAAGATTTTCCATTATCCATAAAGTGCCGGAATATCATTACGAAAGGTTGTAATAGAAAAATCTGAAAATTGCATTATAAATTGTGGCGGTTTTTAGCAATGACAAATTAAAAAAAAGATTTACTCCTATACAAATTGCAATCATATTTAAGCCTCGACACATATCCTGTCGAATCTTTTGCTTATACCTTAAATTAAGGTTTTTCCACTTTAACATTTTAATGAAAACCAGGTTATATTTTTGTAAAAAATTTAAAAATATTTCAATGGTATAAAATTTATAGATATGATTAATGTTTGTTTGCCAAATACTCTTTAATGCTGGTAGCAATCATCAAGTGCCTTCTGAAGTTGCAACACGCCGAACAGTGCATCACAACGGCGCTGGTAACTATTTTGTAGATACTACTACTCAATTTGTGTAGTGCGCAGGCTTCAGAACAGACTAGATTATTGGCACGAACTATGCAATTATTCAGATGAAAATTGTGTTGTGTGTATGTGCGCCTTTATTTTGAAAATCGATGAGATGGACCTTTAAATACGCATGTTTTTGAAATTACAAAATAGGTCATCTTGTATTATTCGGTATTCAGCCGGTATCGATTGTTAGGATAATCGATTTGTATTGTGTGATAAAATTTTAAAAAGTACCAAAACCATTATCTTGCAGAATTCACATTTTCATTCGGTGATCTTTTAAATTACATATTTA
Organism: Mycalesis mineus; assembly: GCA_034621355.1. Classification (NCBI taxonomy): domain Eukaryota; kingdom Metazoa; phylum Arthropoda; class Insecta; order Lepidoptera; family Nymphalidae; genus Mycalesis; species Mycalesis mineus. The sequence goes on along the minus strand of CM067886.1, from coordinate 7,774,843 downwards.
ATTATTAAATAAAAACATTTCATATAAATGGAATTCTGACAGAATTTTTAATTGTTGTATTTTCGTTAACCACTGCCTCTTTAAACATTGATCTAATAGATCTCATAAAGAGCCTGGAGTATGAATATTTAATAATTTATTGATATTTATTGTGGAGTATTACGTACGTTTTGTTTCCGTAGTTATAAGGCGATTTATTTTAAAAATAACTTGTGAATTAAAAATGTTTGTTCCTTTATACAAATGCATTTCGTACATATTTTATAAATTTTCTTTTTAAGAACCATCAAAAATGTTTTGTAACTATGTCCGTTATTTTATTTTAAAACAGTGATATTTTTCATTTTTGATTTCAAACAGTTAAGAGATAAACTTCTCAGAGTAATTTATTTTCTTTCTACGTGTAAGATTCTATGATGTGCGTAGAATTTTAACATAATAATTTTGTTAGAAGACGTTTTGTTAATTTTATGCTTTTGTGCTTAATATTTGTAAAGTATTTAATAAAAACTTCTTTTATTACAGTATCTTGTGGTTTCATTTATTCAATGAATTCAATTAAGACTAATTGACATCCGCAATTTTTTTCTCTTTTCGCATGGTAATCGTTTCTTGTCGAATATTTCTCATGTTCAATATCAATGAAACAATGTCCAAAGCCTAAGTTTATCTCAATCTTCTAATCGTTTTATTATTAATAATTATGCTCGAATAAACAGATATAAACAACATAATAGATAAGAAATAAACAGATAGATGAAATCATTAATATTTTTTTTATTTAATTATATAACCATTTACTTTAACAAAATATGCTTTATTTATAATTTGGCTATACTGCGTTTTTGTCATGTACCTACATAGAATAGAATAGACCATAGATTCATGATAATTGATAGGTAGGTAGTTGCTAAAGGAACCAGGTAGAGGTTATGAGGTGTAATGACCTCGGGTGTAAACCAACAAAGTGCCGAAGGTACTTAGTTCAAAACCATCGTGTCACGGACAGAGTCATGTTTGGTCATTGTTTCTATATTCTGTGCTTCCTGGCATTGTGGTTTCAATTACCGCGAAGTCCAGAATCTACGTACTATGTATATAATACCGTTTACGTAAGAATCTCTTTTATTCGACTCCAATAGCTTAGTGAAGGCACATCATCGTTCTCGACTGGAATGAAATGACTTCTAAATTACGACAGTATTTATATTTTTCATTGTGTGTGTTTCTAATAAGTTATGAAGTTTGTGCGTCAGGCCTCGAGGAAACATTGGAAGAACATCTCAAGGACACGGCTCATAATGAAGAATCTGAGTCAATTAAATTGGAAAAAGGAAAAGGGGAGAAGGATCACCACATCGACACTGAAACCAAAGACACTCATTCAAATAAGTTCGCCAAAGAAAATGACGAATCAAAATTTCTGAAGAAAGATCAGGAGAGTAAGGTGTCATCAGAAAAGGATGCTTTCGGTGGTTATAATACTAAGCAAGATAAAGCTGAAGATCATCACACTGATGCATTTAAAAAAGGACACAAGAAAGGTCATCACAAACAAGGCTATCAAAATTCGTATCACAAAGATGAATCCTCGAACAAAAGCTCCTTCTTCGATGACGTAAACGACGAGGGCGATCAAGCTGGGTACACGAATAAAGTAAATTCACACGACAATCAAGATGGTAGAAGTTATCAAGGGTCTCATAATAATGGTCAGCAGTATTCACGAAACGACTACCAAGGACGAGCTAACAACCGATACGGAGATGTTGGAGATAAACATAGCACTCATCGGGATTATGGAAGAAATTCCTATTTGGATAATTCTGAAAATTATAATAAATATCGTAACGGACATGACGCTTACGTTAGGGGTAAAATTCATGATCGACACGACCATCGACATCCTCACGTTTATCATGATCCTGGATGGGATTGGAATAACAGAAGAGATTGGGATCGGAGGGATTGGGATCGAAGAGATTGGGATCGACCCGATTGGGAAAGAAATCAGGATTGGGGTAGAGGTTACCACAGTCCAGGTCACTATGATCATCATGGTATACGTCATGATGGAGGCTTTGGTGTAGGACATGGTCATGGATATCGCTATGGTGAATCTCGAGCTGACCCAGTCGCTGAAATACCCAGAGATGCCCCTGTTGTTGCTCGTAGGAAACAGACTATAACAATTTACGAAGACCCTAGATATTCCGGCAAGAATAACGGTCAAATGAGAAGAGAAGAAGGAGATTATATACAACTAGATTACCAGCCAAGTAGTCGGAGATACACTAGTTACGACAATACTTATTACAATGTCCCCGCAAGAAGTGCCGAATCTAGTAAAATTAACAGATTAGTTTATAATAGACGACAATAAGATAGCATTACAATATGCATTTTTAAATAAGACAATAATCGATGATATTATAATAAGTGAAATAAATTAATACGAAATTAAGTGCATTTCTTTATAAACCTTTTATAATGAAAACAAATTACAGTTCAAGCAAAAAATACTACAGTTGACGACCTTTTCATATCGCAAAATACAAAATTGATTGAAGAAAAATAATGTATTGCATGGAGGATCATTTTCTAACAAAAAGTTCTTGTTTCTTTTTTTAAGTTGACTCTCGTTTTATGCATTTTCATTTGCATTAAAATCATTTGTAAAGGTGAATTTACTCAGCTATAGTTAAATGGGTGTGCGTAGCAGCAACTAGACGGATATAACGTCTGATATCTAATATTATACCTACAAGATTTCCGAACTATGTGTAGTATCGGATGATATTCATTTTGCATATTTGCTAATGTTCAGTGAGGCGTGTAGGTCACACACAGGTACTTTGAAGAGAATATTCCTCGGGGCGATATGTCCGACAGTCAGTAGGGTGCCATATTTCAATATGGTACATCTGGCACAGTTGAGCGGTTTGGGCTTTGGACCGAGACGGATGCGTGCAAAATCGGGGTCGGCAGCCCGGAATTTGAGCACTGATACCACGGGCGAGGTCATTTGAGCGTAAGTACGGGCGATAATTATTTTAAAGCGGACCTAAAAAGCTCAAGTTGCTCAGTGTTTTACTCGTGTACGACTTAGAAATATGAGGCATATTTATGTTTTTATGGTAAGTGTTAAAAAAATCCTGTTCATGTAGATTGTAGAGCGTTCAATATTCAACATAAAAGAGCTACTAAGCTCGTAGAGAATAAAAAGTTTGTTTACTTGCAATAGGTTAGGTGGTATTCCTATACCTTCCTTACCTTACTTAAAAATTTCAGCCACACTTTTTACACTGAAATACAGTTAGGATTCTTGGCAGAAATAAACTTAGTAGTAGTAAATCTTCTGATGAGCAAACTCTTTATTTAGTACAGGGTAGTAAATAAAAGAAAAAATTACAATAAAGCACTGTCTACATACCTAAAGGACCTTTTGGATACCTAATCAAGTGATTTTTTTTTACAAAATCAATGAAAATGTATATCTTTAAAAAGAGAATGCCAGTCGCTTTAATTAAGCGAAGTCGTTATTGAGGCACTACCCACTCGTAGATATTTTTCAGAACTTTTATTTGTAATTTAAATTTTGCAACCCTTCGTTGCGGTTCTGAAGGGGAATAAACTAATTTAAACGTTAAGCTCTCAAAGTCCTTTTGTATTATGCGTTGTTAGATGACAATTTAAAATGGGATGTGAGTGCGAAATATGAAGTTATTTTGCAGAGAAACGCACTATTTCTAATATTATTTATAGAAAAATGTTAAATACCTTAACTTTATCTTAGATAAAATGAAAACTTTATTTAATTAATTATTTTAAAATTTTGATAAAACTTTGTCACGATATCCTACTAATATTATAAATGCGAATGTTTGTGAGGATGTATGTATGTTTGTGGCTCTTTAATGCAAAAACTACTAAATGGATTTTGATAAAACTTTACAATAATACAGTTTATACATCAAAAGTTCCACACTGTGTTTCCTACATTGAGAGATCAATGTCCAATGATCCATTTTACTGGTCCCAGAACTAGAAGACAAACACACACACAAACAGTCTTAAAGCAGTACCTAACTATCTATTGCGTTATGACCGGTTGAGCTTACGGTGATATGGTTCTTCTAATGATATACTCAGTTTGTCTGCGAAGCATTTTCCGATCTATTTTTTTCTTCGTCCGCTAATTTACAATAAGCTTTATTACGAAGTCCTTAGTTAGCAGGATAAATTATCGATATTATTATACTATTGCCTTAGTATAATTCTAAATATGATTGCAAGATTTAGGAGTGGGTAGGTACCAAACTTTTTTTACTTGCTAATAGTTTTCAAAGTGGTTTTAAATAATAGTTATATGTTAAACGAAATTTCTGCTTTTAGTAAAAAGTAGTGACTAAATTAATTTTCTTAATAAATTCTCTTTTTTTTATTAAATCGCTATGTAATTAATGCAACAGACTAATGAATATTCACAGATAAATTGTCTAGATTCGGATACCCGCTAGGTGAAGGACATGCATATTGCCTGCCAATCTGCAATTGCATATTTACTACCACTTTCGTTACTTTGTTACGAGTAGTCGTCCCTATCGTTTCGGATTTCGTTTCCAAAATTTTGTTAATCAAAGGATGAATTTTAAATTTATGTAAAAATATAGCTATTTTTTTTATAACCGAATTTCGTATTTTGTCTGTAACGTGAATAGCAAATTTAAACTCAAGATATGAAGCAAATCTTTATAATAGTACAGAATACGTATAATAATATAAGGGAAAGCACTACTACAGTATGGTCCGTTCGTCGGTACTGGTATATGAACATGGACATGGACTTAACGGGTGCATCCCAGTAGTACCCCCTAATTTTAGTTCTATAGAACTGTTGTTATATACATCATATTAGTGTTTAGTGTCCCATTAGTTCTATATAGAACTAATGGGACATAATTAAAGAAATGTCGATATTAACATCTTGTTTGTACGTTACATATAAATTACCAAGTTTTTATGAGTATAATATGAAATCACAGACAAAAAACGGAATCCTTATAGATTTGTAAAGTCCGTCTGTATGTAACAGCCACTTTTTCTATAAGAACTATACCACTGAAATTTACTAAATATATTTATTCCTTCACACAACATTTCATACAAAAATAAAAAAAAAACAATAAATTTAGGGGGTTCCCCGTACTTAGAACTGGAACACAAAATATTTTTTTCATTAAACCCATACGTGAGGGGTATTTATGGATAGGTCTTTAAAAATGATATTGAGTTTTCTAATATCATTTTTTTCTAAACTGAATACTTTGCGTGAAATATACTTCCAAAGTGGTAAAATGTCCCCCGTCCCCCCTGTAACTTGTAAAATAAGAGAATATTTTCTTAGACACGACTACTACTTGTTTTTAACAACTTAGCTTTTGTCGCAAGGGACATTTTTCAAAAACAAAATGAAATATCAATTAAAATAATGTAAAGTTTATAACTTCTATGCTATAAGTAAAATCAAGAGCAAAAACTATACTACAGTACTATATAGAACTATTGGGATATAATTTGACAGCCCGGAAAATATCCCAACAGTTCTATAGAACTACGGTATAGGGTACTACTGGGATGCACCCGACTTAACACCTATGCATCAGGCTGAAAGGCGTGAGATGGTGCATAATAGGTCGTATTAGGTTTGCCTAGAAATATTTGTTCTGGCTGTCTGATGGATGAAAGACTATACCATCAAGTTTTAAAATACAAAACAGAAAATTGACGCTAATTAATTGTTTAAAAAGATACATTTAATTCAAGTAGATACCGTTTCCCTTTTCATTGCACTTTCTAACAACTTTTCTAGTAGTAGTAAAGCAATTTGAAAACGACATCCGAAATCCGAATAACACGCCAATAATCGTTAGCAGCGATTGGAAAACAAAAGTGTGATTATGGGATAACATTATGGGTAATTTGTCCCTTTCGCTAACACTGATTTCGTATAATTCTGTTTCTGTCGTCTCCAAACGGGGAGGACGATAGTAACATTACTTAAATGAACTTTCGATGGGCCGTATCGGGTAGGGTTGTCTGCAAAACAATGGTTAGGAAAACTTTAATTTTAAGACGTTAGATTCACGTCAAAAGAAAAGGAAACAAATTATATTTAACATTGTAGGGAAGAGTCATTTCATTAGAGATTAAGAGGTGTTCCTTCGAGAGCTCATGGGTTCGATTATCAGCCGTTGGAAAATTATATATGTAACATAGTCTCCCAGTTTTTATCATCAACATCTGATCATGATCGTCATCAAATCCTTATCACCTTCAGGTCACCAACCCGCATTGGGACGTGGTGTGTCCAAGCTCTATCCTCTAGTCTAAAATGACGAAACCTGGCCCTGGAGTCAGAGCCGTAACCACCAATTTATGCGCCCTGTGCCAACATACGTAACTGCGTATTTTTTGTATATGGTCCGGTCATTTCTGCGCCTCTCCAGGGTCTGCGCCCTGTGCCTGGGAACCGCTGGCACTGCCTGGAGTGGACTATCAATAGACTGATAATGTTGAACACAATCTTTACGACTACTTGGAGAAGAAGAGGAATATTATAACCATATTTAAAAAATGTGACAAATAGTCTTTAAAGAATATTCTCTGGCGTTTACATATAAGCACATTATTTGAATGAATACAGTAAAGTTACACCGCCAAAAATCACATTACACAACGGAAACTTGTTTCATAAGCAATCGCCTCATCTCCCTCTGTCTCGAATCCCGACAGAACAATGAAGTCGCAACTCGCTTATCTCGACTTTGTTTATTGTCTGGAGTTAGCTCGATGGCCGTTTTGTTACAGATTCCCCGACAACTCGCTTTAGATGAGCAAGTTGCTCCTTTCTTCCGCGGTGACGTTTATATACTGCGATACGATTTTCTGCTATTAAAATGATAGATAATGGTAGAAAAAAACAAAATATACGAGTAACATGTTAAAATGTAACACTAATTAAAGGTAAACACAGCATGCGATTAATTTACAATCATTTTTAACAGAAAATATTTAAACTAATTACTATTAAGTGCTTTTAATTCCAACTTAACAGATTTAATAAATTTCGATAAGGAACCAATAAAAATATCTGTAGCACTTAGCTTATTCAATAGCTTACACAGCCTCGGGACCGGCGAGTTTCTACCCTTAACTGTGGACCGATGAGGAAAACACAGAAAAGTATTTTTTTGTTTTCTTTGGCATCTTAACGGACGGACAGTCAATTTTATAATTTAGAATTTTATGCTATTAAAATAATAGTTAGGTAGGTACATCACCTATGTCTGTGGTATGAAATCTGGTAGTTAAATAATTTTCTTGGTGTCTAGAAAGGAACTTACTATGCTTAGTTATGGTATGGTATAGTAAATAATATCTCAGAAGCGGCTCTTCGTTCCCTTTACCAATTTTCACGCAACGAGTATGAATACTGTACAAAAAAAAATTGTTTAGAAAATTATGTATTTTTCATCTCACGATTTTTTCAAAAATTAAAAAATATATAAAATTAAAAAAAATAGAGGCTTCTTGTAAAACTACTGTTAACTAGCATTAAAATGTTAGTCTAAAAGTCGTATCCAAAAGGGGTACCCGTTCATTCGTGACGAATCCGTCGCCTGTAGCTAACTAATTGCTATGAAATGAAGCGTCCCCAAGGGATCTATCGTCCGGATTTGGTTTTATACCATTGGAAAGACGAGTGTAGAACAAATTGTCACAATCTACTAGTTCGATCTACGCTCATATATTTTATTAATAATTCTATTATTTTTTGATGCTTCGCTCGCTTTGTTGTATAACTGTTTAGATGATTAGCTAATTTAAAAGTTAATTTTGTATCCCTCGTACATAATTTCTTGAATAAATTGTGAGTGTAACATATTATCATGTAATTTTCTGATGATGATAGACTAAGAAGAAGATGCGCAAGGGACTATACTCTCGTTTTTTAAGAGCTGATGACGCGCATTTTTTGATGAGCACATTCCCTGCGCGTTATCAGGCGCATTAGAAGGTATAAATATACAGACTGACAATAAGCTTGGGTTTCCTTAGCGTCTTAATCGCGGATAAAGCATGTCAACAGCGCTTAAAAAACGGGGTGTGCATAATTTCTCAAGGAAAAAGTTAAGGTCAGGTACCTACTACTTTTGACTCTTAATTGAATTTTTCATAAAGAAAATTTCCTCTGAACGAGTTGCCTTTGTACTTGTTTTGATGGAGTGAAAAGTACAATAGAATATTGATATGGTTTCCTATTCGTAGTCGTTTGGTTGCCTTTTTTACGTTATTTTTTGTTCTATATAAGAAAGGTTAACTTTTAAAATTACTTTATAATAGAGTTTTTGGTAGTTAATATTTAATTAAGTTCTTTGTGGCATAGCTCGTTCAGTACTACCGTTATGCTTAATGCTGACGCCATGTTTATGCCAATTTATACAAGATTTGAATGATTTAATATGCCCAAATCGCAGAGTAAAATAAAAAATATTGACAAAATCCAAGGAAAAATGTTATGAGTAATAATTATTTCTCGCGATGCATACCATCAAGTTGACATTCCGAAAAGGATGTCTGTCTGGCCAGGTTAAGTGAATTTATGTATTGATAGGTATACGTTGGGAAATGGGAAGGTAAGCTCGTCTCATAAGTTCTGCGTGGCTCGTAGGTATCAATCTCGAGGTGAGTATGAAATTGTTTATGATCGGGGAACACGTGTTAGTTATCCGAAGCAGCCGGGCGATTTGTACCCGCTCCGAGCTATGCGCTTTACGTTGTGTAAGAATAGGGGTACGACTCTATGTATGCTCTACATTAATGTTAATCAATGATAACAATAATTGCTGGTGGGAAACTTCAACCTTTGACGTGTAAATGTTACTTACCATTCTATCGGTAGAATTGTTCGTAACACCAAGTTAAGTAGCGTTTAGTTACAATGTCCTGTAAAAACCGAAAAGGGATGTGAACCGCTTTTATTTAAATCGCATCATTGCAGTCAAGAACGACTTGTAGTGAATAAAAAATACATTATGTAGGTATTAACATATATATATATCTTTCTTCTAAATAAATGACATCAATTCAAGTAGGCATCTATAATATAAGCAGTTTTGAAAAGTCAAGTCGGTTTATATGTAGATCGCGGTAAGAGCCATAGAAACCAGCCCAAACTCTGTAGTATCTGTTTTACAAAATATAAATTTTATAGTCTACTCCATAGACACTAATAAGAAGTCTACAGAGGTTCAAGTGAATATGCTTGTGAGTTTTTTATACCGACATTCCAACAAAAATTGGATTAGCGCGGTTGAAACCGCAGGAGCACACCTAATTGGTTATTTATAATTTACAAGACGAAGCGATTTGACGCGGTAAGTCATCCTGTATTGTGTATGAAAGAAAGCAGAACCTATAATAAAAGGAATTTAAGTTTAAAAACACCATCACGATGCGGATTCAATTAAGACATAAATTGTGTAAACGAGAAGAGCATACTTCCTGCAGCGCTCTTAGTGGCCTGAACACCAAATGCTTGCAAAGCGCCCCAAGGCACGAATACCAGTCAAGACAAACCGAAATCTTATCAAGCGTCCGCCATGTTGGTCCCGTTAATAAGCAAAACTACACACAAGGGCCGCAACTCACCTGAAGGCTGTTTGTAGAACGCCGCGCCATACGCAAACACGGGCGCCGATAATAATTTAACGGCTGTGACGTTTATGCGGATCGATTGATTTAATTATTCTGGCTTGTTATTGTTTTGTGTACAATGTATTATTTTTAAAAATGCCTTATTTTGTTTTCGTATAAAATAGAATATTCCTTTAATAGGCTAAAGGTTGCGACAGACAGCGGTATGGGCGGCTTGGCGACATTTTTTGAAAGCCTCTTTAGTCTAGGCTACGTGGCGGTTCCGCTAGCGTCACGTCGCCACCTCGCCCCACTTGTTTTTCTAAATCTAAAAGATATTAAGATATCATAATATAGGTTACACTCGAAAAAAGGACTTGAGAAGAAAATCTATGTATGTATCGGACATGAACAATTATATCAACCATCTGCATTAAATGCGGATATTGTGAATGACCTAAATAGAATACTCATAATAATTTATGTAAGGAAAAAATGAGTAGGTACAATATTTCCCTTCATACTTTTTCATTTTCTGATTTGGAATGTGATTTTCACAATAAGTAACATTTGATTTCTATGATTGTAAACTGTCATCAAAATGATTCAAGAATACGATTTACGGACTACGTTGTATCATACGAGAGATAAAAATAAAGTAAGTTAAGTCAAGTGATCGCAGGTAGTTATGAATTTATCTCGCAACTGATTAGCACAGCTGTATATTATAAGAAGATGAAGCTTATCTCAAAGAGCAAGTAGGTATTATCATCTCATTGTCACGCACAGCGATATAAACTGTAGCTCATATTTCACGAGATTTCACCGTTAACAAATTCCCAACTCCAAAGATAACGCGCCGGCACTAAGCCGACTCGACTCCGACTTGGCTAAACCCTGCATAATACGCCATGTACAACTTTGATATGAACTTACTTAGTCTAAATTTAATTTGTAACTTTATATACTTTAAGCTTTGTTCTAAACTCTACGCAGGCATACGTAATAAGATCGCGGATTTACATAAAAGCTCTAATTTGTTACGGAATTCTTAAGTATGCCTTAAGCCTACCTTTTATTAACATGCCAGTTAGGATTTTGTTATTTTCACCTTAGATTTACGTGCCTGTATAGCAAGGACTTTATTAGGTTGCCGTGTAAAGAAATATTTTACTTAACAATTTTTCTTAGGTACGAGTAACTTACATCAGTTTAACTTTCAAGAATTTTAACTGCTGGTATTACCCAGTTTAATTTACTTAAATAATGCATGTTTTATTAAGGTGGTTGGGTGAGTCAACAAACATATACGAAAGAGTGCAGATGGTGATCCAAAGCTTAATAGGTACTTATATTTTGATCATTAAAAGTAATTAAAAAATCCTAAATTAATATTCCGTCAGACTCAGATTAAACAAGTAATAAGGGTTATGTTAAATCAACTTTCGATAGTCATTTCAGTCAATGGTTTTATAGTTAAAACCAACCAACAAGCTTTCATATCACTGTTAAGACTGTTAACTGTTGGAGTAAGGGTCGCAAGAAGTTAGTCACAGGAGTTGAGGCCCACCGTAAAAAATTGAGAAAAAAAAAGTGTGTAAATAAAACAAATGTGAGAAATAAACGGTAAAAAAGAAATAGATGTCAGATGCTTAAAATAAAATACCACAGTGTATTCTACATAATATTGGCCTACCAACCGCCACAATTATATTAATTACGTCGTAATACCGCAATCTGAAATTAAATTCGAACCCTTTGGCGCGCGAAGATATCAAGTTGAGCACGGAATAAGTGCGGCCATTTCTCATTTCAGCCGAAGCAAAACTTAATAACCCTACTGGAAACGCAATAATTACCGCACAGTGCGAGATTCGGGAGAGAATAAATGAGAGCCATTAAGAGAGTCGCGTTTAGATATTTCACTCCCCTAGAAGAAGACGTTAGCGCGCAACGGCACGGCACCGTCGTGGATTGTTCCCACGCGTTTTCGCTAAGGAAAAGATTATGTGCCGATTTGCAGACCTTGCTTGAGTGTTGACGTGTCTCACAGAGATTGAGATTTTGTTTTGCTTTTGGCATCATATTTAAGTAAACATAGGTTAAGTTAATCGAAAAAGGCAGACAAATAGAGCACATTCCAGTGAATTAACTAGACCTAAACTTTGAAGTTTTCGGAACAGAACTTCATTTGACCCACACATACATACTAAGAGGATTAGCTCATCAGGCAATTTCAAATTCCCGTTACAGGCATAGACGTTCTTCTTCTCTTCTTTATAGAAGAGAATAAATATTCAGCTCATACTGAACAGCAAACACACTGCTTCAGTACGAGCAGACTGGCTTAGAATATATTTGATTTTGCAGCACTTACTTATCTACTATCAGATTTAGTAGGTACTTAATAAGAATGAACCGGCATCAAAACACGTTTTTCATGGAACGGGGCTGTAACATCACCAATTACCCAAATTAAGACTAAGAATTTTTATTTCAAAGAAAAGAGCTAAATATTTTATCGCCCGAACAATGAGTTCCACTCACAACATAGTGATCCGAAAACCCATAGGCTAACAACTGTATCAACGAGGCATGTGATTTTCAAAACATTCAATAAAACGTACCTTTACTATATATAGTAAATTTATTTTCCTAATCTTTGACCACAAACCGCTGACAAATTACCAGTGCTGAGGGGCAATCCTCACGTTTGTTTTTGTCGAATTGCGGGTGTGTTTCTGTTGCGAGAGACTAATGTGCAATGTAATTGCCCGTGAGCCATGTTCAGGTTAAACTTGTCATAATGTATGCGTAAGAATAATACGGGGCAGGAGATTTATCCATGCCCATTACCAAGAACAAAATAATAGGTACTGAGGCAGAGCTGCAAATGACATAATACTGTAAATATTTATTAAGAATGCGCTTAAAGTTAGCTTAAAAGCTACCTTAAATTAAATGCCTCTTAAACTTAAATACCATCATTCTCTTTCATTATCATTAACTAAAATATAATGCAGACAAACTCTTGGGAATCAGTTAGTCGATTCATGATGATTGAATGAATCGAACGTTATTAGCCTGTTAACGGTCCACTACAGGCCTTTCTCCTTGTAAGAGAGGAGATATGAAGTGTAGACCCACAAGGCTGCTCCAATGCGGGTTAGCGGGCTTAGGGTGATAATGTTTTATTCATTAACGATCTCTATTAAATGTTGATGATAGTGACCGGGACCGACGGCTTAACGTGCTTTCCGGGGTTGTAACACCGTCAACTTCCCGACTCCGGATTTGGAATGAACCAAAAATCATAGAATTATTAGATTAAATTTTATAAACAGTGAGATACCAGGCCGTATACATATTCAAAACCATTTTAAAACTGTTGTTGTTTAAAAGAGTTGATATCGTTTTAAATATAAACAACAGATAAACATAATACGCGATTGACTGTTATTTTTAGTTGAATACGAAACAATGCCGCTAGATTAACGCGCATTGTTTCATACAAAAAACGACGTGGAATGCATAAAGCGTAGCGCGCGTAACTTTTGTGCGATTGCGGTGACGCCTGTCGGGCAGAAGCGACCTTGTTTGCCGCCCAAACAGCGATCCCAACTATTGACAAAATACTATTCACTTTTTGCTAGAGATGGTGAGGAACAGATTCATCGACATCGATATTTATTACAATATTTCTATTAAACGAAAAAAATGAAAAACACAATAATGTAGTATAATATAATATCAAATCTATGTATTGTTAGAAAGAAATTTCCCCCATAAATTATTAACAGGCGTGATATGACCAATGAATGCTCGTTCTCCAACAAAACATTTGTAACTATTGAAAGGAAATTACGTGACCTAAAATATTTAGTTATAAGTTAGTTGTTGAAATCAAAAAAAATTTTTTGAGAGCCAGCAAGCAGGCGAGTTACCTATTCTTGTAGTAGTAACTTTTTGCTATTTTTTTACACAATAATTTTTGTAAAGAACACAAGTAAAGCTTTCAATTTCTTAATGAAAAATGTACTAGGTGGCTATTTCATCAGCTTTCACGTTTGCACACTTTGTGAAATAAATTGTAAATGAAAAATATCCATTGAATTTTAAAAAGAGTAACTGTTAGTTTTTACCGGCTCTTCTCAGCACATTCTGCTTTCGGAACCGGTAATAGAGAGTAGAGTAGAGTCAATTCAAAACAAGGTTTAAAAAGTGCTTATAACGTCAATTCTAAAAATCCTACTTGTAATAAATGAATTTTGAATTCGAATGCATTATACTAGCAAATATTATTTAAAAAATAATTTTCACCTCAATAATAGATTATTTTCGATAACTATTGGAGCATCACTAAAATAGAGATCGCTAGGCACGCATCAAATCGGAACACGGCGCGTTGCGCGCATAGAACGTGAGACTTTTCCACAAATGCCTGCCAACTCTACCGTTATGTGGGTACCTATGATTTTTCATATTTATTCACTGAAATAAATATAATGTACAAAACGGTTCTTAAATTTTAATATAGGTACCTACTGAGATTTACTGTGCTTTATATCATGCCTATTTTTATGGTCTAAGTATCTCGCTGTACGAAGGTGTGCTATATAAAAGATTTAAACGATGTTACTGGGAATGGAGAGGGAGAAAGAGATAGAGAGAGTATATAAAAATTCAAGAATCTTATTTTCTTAGTCCGATAACAGTATGGTCGTTTGCGCATTCTTTATTGTTCTGTTAAAAAATGGAGGTATCTAAAAACGTTACATTTACTAGTAAATATTTAGTATTCTTTGAAAACCACACAATTATTGGCAAAAAAAGGTAAATCAAGAATCTTTATTCCCCTTTCAATGCGTACAGAATATAATATTGCGCTTCTTATTCGCGGTTTTTGCGGAAGTGCGTGAAAATTCGCTCCGAACTAAATTATTCAAAGTGGTTTGTACGTGTTTATGATATCTGCTTTCAGCATAAAGCCGGTTTTACATTTGTTATGTTTATGCGTTCCTTATATTGCGATTTATATAACGGTGATTCTATATTACACATTATTTTTTCGATTCTTGCCGATTTTTCTTAGTAGATGCTGTTTTCAGACTATTTTAGACAGATTAGTCGTCCATTACAAACATTCAAATTTGATGTTTAAATGTTTAATACTTGTAAACTATCAGTTTTAAAAATTATTTAATAATAGTGTTAGCTAAATGTTTGCGTTGGTCGGCAATTATGATAAAAATTAATTCCATTTTGGTCCATCAAAAATTGATTTTATAAATCTGTACGTCTTTCTGGCAAAGAGGTAATTTATTCGGTATTCATTAGTAGTAGAGATTTTAGTTACAAAGCTCATTCAAGGACGTTCTTTCGGTGTAATAGCAGGTACGCAAGGCTGACGAGCAAGCTACGTACGTCGTACGTCTACGTCTCAGGTTAAAGGATAGAGGGCAGCACTACAGGACTAGATCCCCTTGCATGCCCTGCAAAATTATGCTCTATTTAAAGGTGACTTTTTTTTAACTTACAATCAGACTAGAGACTAGACTGACAATTTTTTTAAAGCTACAAAAAATAATTAATTACACAAACATTTATTTTTAAAGTTACCACATGAACATCGCTAGACCAAATAATAAACACAGGCTCCGCGTCCCTGCTACAAGACTTTGGAAACAAAAGGGCTGTAACATTTTATAGCGGCAATCGGTGGCAGTAAACCCCGCGATAGTCCTCCCGCCAACAATTAAACACTGTTGATAAAGCCGCCGCCGGATAATGTTACGATGATCATGGTCTTAGGCGTGCGAATTTCCTTATCCGGTTTGGTTATGAAATTATTTCCGTTGTCGTTTTGTGTGAAATAAGAATTAATTATTAGTGTTTATTTTTATTTCATTTATTTATTAAATTAACTGAAATAAAATAGTTTTAGGCTGTCTTAGGATATCTTGTGTTACAGTCCTCTCAAGGACATTAACATAAGTAACATATTACTGCAACTTATAACTCATAATTGCATCAATATGACACGGATTTTTTAATTTTGCGAAGCAGCAAAATACACATTAGTTAAGTAAGTAAACATTAATTAAGTACATAGCTTCTATGTACTAGTAAATGTTTTGCTTTAATACAGAACATAGAGCTACTCGTATGATACATTTTTTTGTCAGTAACATAGTTTTGGATTATGTAAGGATTGCGTGCTATTTAGATAAATATATTTATAGTGTAGCTTATTGAGGTTGTTCTAAGTTTCTAAGTTAGTAACTGGTATTTCTTGCAGACCCTTGATGTGTTACTCTGTTTATAATAGCAACGGTTTACCACTTACCACCTGATGGTTAGACTACTAGTTTGGTCCGTAAGTGATTATCGTTATAAAAAATCCCAGTCTGTACTAATCATAGAATTATTTAAAATATAAATAAGTATAAGACGGCGCCTGCGTCACCGTACGCGACTAGCAAGAAGTCTGTGAACAGCACGTGCACCAGCCACGCCCTCTTGCGGCTGCGCATCGCTCGATACCCCACTTGACCCAGTACTTGAGTCATAACTTGTATAAAAGGAGCGGGTCTACAACTAGTGGGCAGTCTTGACTCGGCGTGGCGCGGTGCACACGTTGTACTTTGCTAATCACTTAACCTAGACAACTGGGATAATTTATGTGCGCAAACAGATTAATTATTATTATCAGCTTGAATCGCAGTATCTTGGGGTTACATTCATTAATACGAGACGTTACTCATACTTGTAATACCATAATTGCTAGTAGTAATTCACTGTTCATTATGTTGCTGTTAATTATTCTTTAAGTTACCTATTTGTGGTTTAGTTATAATTACTTGGAATACGAAGGCTTATCTTATTATTTTATTCACTATGTCCGTCCCACTTTCGACATATATATAAGAATTTGTTTTTTAAATATGGGAAGTAAATAGCAACGAATGCAGCAAGTCAAAATAACTCCGACATGTTTCAGTAAAATCATTTTTAATGTTCTCGCAACAATCCAGGCAGGCTGTTAGCAATGCAATTACGTGGTTGTGTAATTACAGCCTTCGTTGCGACGTGGATATTGTGCGGACTGACCGGAAATTATGCTTTTTATGTATACGTTGATAGTTTCGATTTCTTGCACTGTATTACCCGCGTTACAATGCGTAAAAAGCATTTTCATATGTATTAATCTGTGTAGATGAAAAAGAAAGTTAAGCTTATTAAAAAAAAACCGGATAAGGATCCGTTTAAATCAGAGAATATTTATCTTAGATCGATATTATGTATTGGGACTGGGAGGGTGATGATGTTCACTCTGTAACTATCACTATTAGATGTTAGTAATAATTAATTATAGGAAGGAAAGGCTTCATAGTAACGGTTATAAAGTAAAATATCATCCTAAGTTGGCCAACTCGCATTGTAGAGCGGTGGTGGATGTCAGCTCTATTTGACCTCTATGAATGGGGAAGCCACAAAATTTTATTTTAATAGTACATTACATAGCTAGGTATTTAGAGGGTATTTAGTACTTAATCGTATGATATCCATGGATATAATGCCATCAATCAACTGTTGTCGTATTTCAGTCAATTGACACAATCCCTCATAAATTATATACCACCCTAATGAATCAGTCTGTATTTGAAATTCAGTTCGGAACACGTTTAGTTTTTGAGTTATCACAGTCAAATATACACAAACGCTGGGGAACAATTACGTGTATATAATCAAAAAAATGTAGACAGACATACATAAAAACCTCCGACGACCTCCGTGGCGCAGTGGTATGCGCGGTGGATTTTAAGGCGGAGGTCCTGGGTTCGATTCCCGGCGGGGCAGATTGAGATTTTTCTTAATTTCTCTTGGTCTGGCTGGTGGGAGGCTTTCGCCGTGGCTAGTTACCACCCTACCAACAAAGACGTATCGCCAAGCGATTTAGCGTTCCGGTATGTCATGTAGAAACCGAAGGGGGTGTGGATTTTCGTCCCACTCCTAACAAGTTAGCCCGCTTCCATCTTAGAGTGCATTATCACTTAACATCAGGTGTGATAGCAGTCAAGGGCCAACTTGTAGTCGATAAAAAAAAATACTTACCTACACAAGTCAACATAGGTACGTAGTTTGAAAGTTGGTTGTATTACAACCCATAAAGGAAAAGCATGGTGAGTCTAAGCTACAAATTCTTCCTCTACTTATAACAAGGGTGGCGGATAAACCCCGAGTAGGTATATACAACAACCAGTATGTAAATAAATGATTCGCCATTTCATATAAACACACCGGCATATTTAACGGAACATAAAAAAGGTCCATAATTAAAAAAATATAGTTTTATTTTAAAATTTACTTACTACACTTCTTTTGTTATTTAAAGTTTCATTCGTTTGACTTAAAATGAGATCACATTAAGAACAGAGAACCTAAGAGTAGAAACTTTAAAATAAGAGTGCGTGGAGGAAATACGCGATATTAATCACCATTTTTCTAATTTAATATTAATTTTCACTTTTTTACACACAGTTCCATGAAAAGTTAAAAAACGTACCATTTTTCACAAATAGCCTTTACTCGCCAAATCTGTTTAGATTTTAAAATAGTGTTGATTTTAAAATAAAACCATATTTTTTATTTTATGGACCATTTTTATGTTCCGCTAAATATAGTGGTGTGTGTATGTTATGTAACTTGTAACTATCACAAAAAAATCGATTCTGTAGGTAGGCATATGTAAATAAGTTTATAACGACAAGCCTTCGATAGCTCAGTTGGTAGAGCGGTGGACTGTAGCTGGTTAATTGTCATCCATAGGTCGCTGGTTCAAATCCGGCTCGAAGGAATTATTTTTTGTACAATTAGAAATTAAACTAGTCTGTTTACTTATGAACCTTTGAAACAGTTTTTATTATTGTGATTTTATTACATTAACCGACGAAAAAAAAACGGAGGAGGTTCTCAATTAGACGTGTATATTTTTTTATGTATGATCACGCAAAACTTTTTACGGAGTCGTCCAATTTTGATACTTATTTTTGTTATTGGAAAGGGTACACTTCCAAAATAGTTCCATAGTCATCATGTTAGTATCTGATAATAATATCCTGGGAAAATCAAAGGAACTCTTTAAATTTTATAGGCACACTTGCAGCGATTTCGGTTTTAGTGTATGTGTCGGTAGCTTTTTGGCTACAATTGCCGTATCAAAAAGGTACGTGTCAAATAATTACTAATTATTAAAAAAAAAATTTAAAATTTTAAAAAGTAAAAAATAACTGTAAAAAGTAAATATTATTTTTGTATGAAAGTAATTTATATGTCCTATCAATGTTTGTCGCATAACAAACACATGGAACCGTCGCATCATCTGGGAGCTCTCATTGAAAACGCTGCCTAACCCACTAGAGATATAACAAAACAACGTATGGAATGATTGTTCACCTACACCTATAGATATGAAGCGGTTCTTACCCAGTTGAATGCATAATTTAATTTTAAAATGACATCCCCAAAGCAAAAGTGCGGTCCGTAATAGCGAACAAAGAGACGCATTAAATCAATTACCTTCAATAAATTCCTACAGAGGGCCATTTACATGAGCGCCCGCTAATAACACTAATTTCGCTGGGCATTGTGCGTGTAATAAAATTTTATCAAACGTTGTCTGGTCACCGGGCTCCCCTTTGATTGTGTACACAAATGAATTTGGATATCGGATCTATGAGTGTTTTGGTACTTTGAAAGCGATTACTCGGCATCGATGTAAAGTAAGTTAAAATTTTGAAGTATTTTCAGGTCTTATTTAAAATTTTTGACGCTGTGTCTGTTAGGCTTGTGTGCACCAAGATTTTGGTTATCATAACCAACGGTTAACAAAACTTTACTATAAATTTACTGTTCACGACAACCCGTAGGCCTGTTAAGAACGTAAGCTCGGTTAAAATAACCGCCCGGTTTACGTCCTTAACCGGCGTACGTAAAGTTATGTTAACTGTTGGTTATGATAGCCGAAATCTTGGTGCACACAGGCCTTAGTGTTTTCATCAATCACACCTGATGGTAGGTGTTGATGCAATCTAAAATGGGTCATCTTGTTAGTAGTGGGATGAATCCACATCTTTTTCGATTTCTACACGACCTCATACAGGTACGTTAAATGTATTTTACTTAACTTAACTTTAGCTTTGTCGGTAGGGTGGTAACTAACCAAAGTCAAAGATATCCTTCAGCCAGACCAATAAAAAAAGCTCAATCGGGTCAGCCAGGAATCGTACCCAGGACCCCCGTTTATAGTAACTTTATCGCGCATACGTTATTGCGTTATGCGTTACGGACACCAGTTTTCTAGGGTATTTATATTTCATACAACAACAAACATTAGCAAATATGAAAAAACCTAGGTAAAGTTCTTCGACCTGACCTCAAACTTCTGTATTTTTTGTTGCAGTGCTACTGTTAATTAAGGTTCAAAACAAAAAAAAATGGCTGTCTTTAAAGTCGGTTTACTGACGATAGTTGAAAGTGACAAAGTCTTAAGAAAATACTGATGGAATGGTAGCATTTAATTGGTTATTAAAATTTTTAATTTAAGTATATTTTTATAAATATTAATTTAAATTAATAAAATAATTGATTTTGATTTTATAAATTTATATTTTAAATTTATAATAAATATATTAATTTTTAATTTAAAATTAATATATTTAATAATTATATTTAATACACGGATGTCGAACGCTGCCGGCAAAGGCCGATTGTGCTTCTTTGTCGCTCGTTCCGCGCTCTCACTTGCATTTCAAGCCTTACATGGAACGCCTCAAAGCGAGGTAACGCCGCATACGTCATGTTTTTTCGTGCGTGCAGCCGGCTCTATCAAATTATAAGACGTTGTCACGTCAAAAATTACCAAAACAGAACGAAAATCCGCGAAACTTCAACACGAATTTAACGTTAAATCTGTTACAATTAACAAGGTAGATTGCCCTGCAAATATTTTATGCCCCTGTTTTCCTACAAGTTTACCTAATGGGTGATTTTCACGTTCAGTTTTCAAAAGCCGCACGCACCCTACAAGTGACATGAATTTCCAATAGAATTACTTCATTTACAAGGGGCTCGTCAGTTTGTTCTACCCCAATTCACCAGAATAATAATAATTATAATAAAACAAATGAACAACATATTCAGAGTTGTTAAAAGAAAATACTTAGGGGACATTTTGTATTAGAGAAAGCACACTGTTGTAAGTGTTTGTGTGTTTTGTGTAAAAACTATTTCTTCTGTATGATCAGAGTTTTCAACAATAAAATTTTTATGAATTGTAACAGCTTGTACTTAGGTTATAATTTTTGAAAGTTATTGTAATAGACTGCGCCGTTGGTCTAGTGGTTTGCCTATGTGGCTTCAGTCACGAGGTCCTGGGTTCGATTCCTGAGTCGGGTTACGGTCATTCTGAGCTTTTTCATCCTTTTATGAAATGTTCAGTACATTCCAAGCCCGGAGTCTGGAAGTTGGTGGTGTTACACCCCCGTGCCTCGGAGAGCACGTAAAGCCGTCGGTCTCCGGTCAATCAACATCTGATAGTGATGGTTAATATGAAACATTATCACCCTAAGCCCGCTAACCCGCATTGGAGCAGCGTAGTGGGTCTACGCTCCATATCCCTTCTCCTGTAAGGAGGGAAGCCTGGCCCTGTAGTGGACCGTTAATAGGCTGATAATGATGACGATGATGATTGTAATAGTTACCACTAACACTAATAACATACAATTGATTCTTTACACACGGATTTTTTTTATCGACTACAAGCTAGCCCTTGACTGCTATCACACCTGATGTTAAGTGATGATGCAATCTAAGATGGAAGCGGGCTAATTCGTTAGGAGTAGGATGAAATCCACACCACTTTCGGTTTCTACACAATATCGCACCGGAACGCTAAACCACTTGGCGGTACGTCTTTGTCGGTAGGGTGGTAACTAGCCACGGCGAAAGCTTCCCACCAGCCAGACCAAGCCAAATTAAGAAAAATCTCAATCTGCCCCGCCCGGAATCGAACCCTCCTCTTATAAATCCACTCCGCATATCACTGCGCCACGGAGGTCGTCAAAAAAAATTTTAAAAGATATGCAGATAAAATTATATCCTTATCGGTCCATGGAGTATGCGTTAAATTGCATATGCAATTAAAACGCAGGAGGACAAAAACGGATATTTGAGAATGCTTTTTAAAAAGTTATCAGAAATTTAATAGCATTCCCGACTAGTAGGCACGCCCAGTGACTTTGATATTTTCGGCGGCATTAATTAAAAAATTATAAAGCTTCACCCCCTCTCCCGCTATTGTCCGACCCCACAAAGCATTTATATCGGGGAAAAAGATAAATATGCGAGACGCAGGTAATTGCGCTCGCTTTTATTGAGCTGTTGTTTGATTTCAAAGGCTTTTATATTGTATCGCTATGCCGTATAGGGGAGTGTTTGCATATCTATACTCTTAATATGGCTCCGGTGAGAGGGGTTCAATTATGAAAATTAATATGAATGATTGCCTGGTGATTTTTTTCTAACTTCTTAAATGTAACTGCTGTAATTAAACAACAGTAAATGGATATTGTGTGTGTGTGTGTGAGTGGCTAGCTGTGGCCAAAAACAGGGTTAAGTGGAAATCCTTGGAGGAGGCTTTTACCCTTCGGGGGTCCATATAAAAAGAAAAATTAAATTTAAAATTTAATAATTTTGTATTACTTTTTATGTGCAATTAAATAAAGCTTTATTATTATTATTATTATTAAATGGATATAAGCCAATAATTAAGAAAGAAGATTACGAATATAATTTTCATTGTTTTGTATCCATCCTGAAGTTCTTGTAAATTACACCTATGAACGAGCAATTGTGCTATCTGAATCTCAGGAAGGCTCCAAAATTTTTATAAAATTTTCAATGCAGGGGTTTCGGGAACGATTAGTTGACCTAGCCAGATTTCATTTACAGAAAGTGTATAATTTCCAATAAAATTTTTTAATAAAAAATAGAACCGACTCAAAACGCACTAAAAAGTAAAAAATAACTGTGTAATTTAGTTGGTTTAATTTACTTAAGCATATCTATGAAGTCGGTGCCAGGAAGTTCAAGGAACATTTGTCAAACTTAGTAAAGCAGTTTGTGGGTTCTAGGTAATGTCCTTAAAGTAGAAACCTTGGCTAGCATCGACTCCTGTGATTTAGCGCCACGTAACGTACTCGTACTATACTGTCATAGTATATTGTACGGCACTTGTAGCCAAAAAGCTACCAATACTTACACAGAAACCGAAATCGCTGCAAGTGTGCCTATAAAATTTGAAGAGTTCCTTCAATTTTCCCAGCATATCATCATCAGATCCTAACATGATGACAATGAGACCATATTGGAAGTGTGCCCTTTCTAATAAAAAAAGAGTTATCAAAATCGGAAAACCTTTTAAAAAGTTATGCGTGGTCATACATAAAAAAAAGAAACAAAAATGCGTGTCGAATTGAGGACCTCCTCCGTTTCATTTCGTCGGTTAAAAAAAATAAGCAAAGCTCGGTTAAACAGGTAGTTATATTAAAGAAAAACTTAATTACAATCAAATTCGAATTGTGAAACTCACCGTCTAAAGTTAAACAATTTTAAGACTATTCTCTAAGTATTTACCGATGTGCTTTCTTTTGTTATGATATTCAACTTTATGTGTGTTTGTTTATTGTCATAAGTACAGTTTAAAGCAAAATGTGAAAACCATTATTTCCTTGAATCACTTCACAGCGGAAGGTGGCAGAGCTATCTCAGAGAACAATGGTTCCCAGGATAGACCCCGGTAATTATGATTGAGCGGAAAACGTATAAAAATAAAGGCGGTATTGTTTCAGACTTAATTAGGGTTTGTGGTCCCAACGGGGTGTGAAGAGCAAGTCACGAGACTTAACACGGATTTCATATTTGGCTGATTTGTAAATATTACTTTCCTGCGAGGTGCTGAGTATTTATTTACTGAATGTTTCAATATTTTTAAATCTACTTTATTTTATAGCTAAGTAATTTACTGACATTTAACCCATTACTTCCCAAGGTGAGAAATAAATGCATATTTAATGGTTTTATTGTTTATTACGTTTATAAGTACATCAAAAAAGAATAAAATAAAGACAAAAAAAATATTGATGAATTAGTTTACATTCCGTGAAATGTTGCGTCTACGCAACGTTGGGATTACTGAACTTCAATTTTACCAACAGTCTAATGACACTAGAGTAGTAGCGTGAGTGAAACATTTTAAAACAATCAGCATGAAGATGCACTTGACATTTTTTACACATAAATTGTTGTACTTCTACATTGTCGACATCTTCTTCGACGTTTATTATCGTGCTCCTCTATGACATGACCAATATTATCGAAGCGAATATTGGATGGTAACGCGGTTTTGGATGGTCTC
Source organism: Mycalesis mineus (assembly GCA_034621355.1). Taxonomy (NCBI): domain Eukaryota; kingdom Metazoa; phylum Arthropoda; class Insecta; order Lepidoptera; family Nymphalidae; genus Mycalesis; species Mycalesis mineus. The sequence continues at coordinate 7,750,668 of CM067886.1, read as the reverse complement.
CCTAGATTTGTATTACCAGCACAATTTCGTAGCAGGTAAAGAATGATATCCAGACATTAATAATATACCAACAAATCTTTTTAGTTTTGCCACCGTGAGAGTAAATAAATGACGGTTATTATCACGAGCATACTTTTACTTACTTACAATCTGTTTCCAAACTTCATCGCTAAAAAATAGGGAAAATACTTCAAAAGGTGTTTTTCCACTTACACATTCTTCAATATTTTGTGTCATTGCTATTTCGTCACTTGTTGGAAATTTTGTATAAGTTGGAAGTTCTTTTTTCCAAAGTGGAACACATTTCGGTGACTTCTTTGACAGTCTTGGCTTCTTCGAAGTTGAAGGTCCGGGCTCACCTTGCGGATTTTCAGGTTCTGCGGGTATATCGGTGTGAATTTCATACGTTCCAGCGATATCAGCAGAAACAATATTGTCGTAATCACCTAGCGCGTCATCATCTAGGTCTTCCTCGTCTGTAACATTGTCAACCGTCGGGGGTATATACACGGCATCGATTTGATTGGCATCTTCTAAATCCTCTTTCTCTTCGAATATACTCAAAATGTTTTGAGAAGATAGTGGTTGTTTCCAAGACATAATGTTTCAAATTTTTCACTTTTTATTTACTAATTTTTGTATACTTACCTATCGTTTTTTTAGTAAATACTATGAGACACTGTTAGCTTGACTTCTATGATCGACTAACTAAACTAACAAAAGAGCTTCTACTCTTTGAATAACGAGAATTGATTATTTATAATAAATTTCTAACATCAATCGCAAAGTGTGTAACAAGAACCACTTACTATGGTTTGTCCCAACGTTGCGCATACGCAACGCTTCCTGGAACTCTAACATAAACAATGTGTGTAAGTAGTTTGGTCCAACTAAGTGATTTATATTATAAATAATATATCACTAAAGCATTATACAGTGTAAAAAGTTTAGTTTTCATTCATTTTTTATTTTTTATGATTGGATGATTATATCGATCTCCAGGTGACTGCATTAGCAGTTTTTGAATAATAAAAATTAAATGTATATTTGTTTAAAATACCATTTAAAAAAAAATTAATTCATCTCTTAGTTCTTGTTCTTGAAACTGGCTTACATTTCGTGGATGTATTTCCTTGTTATTAAAACAAAAAAAAATCCAATATAAAATGTTGCGTTTACGCAACGTTGGGTATAGATGGGTTAAGTTAGATCTATAAAATAAATACCTATATTTCAAATGAATTTTTATTTATAAAAAGGCTTAAAAGATTTTATTAAAAATACTTTATTTCGGAGTGTATTTTAAGTCGGTTTTCTTTTTATCAAAATTTCATTCTACCAATTCATATAGACGGAGGTCCTGGGTTTGATTCCCGGCGGGGCAGATTGAGATTTTTCTTAATTTGTCTTGGTTTGGCTGGTGGGAGTCTTTCGCCGTGGCTAGATACCACCCTACCGGCAAAGACGTATCGCCAAGCACCGTAAGGGGTGTGGATTTTCGTCCCACTCCTAACAAGTTAGCCCTCTTCCATCTTGACTGCATCATCACTTAACATCAGGTGTGATAAGCCTTTAGCAGTCAAGGGCTAACTTGTAGTCGATAATATATATATATATATATATATATATATATATATATATATATATATATATATATATATGTCGGATACGGAAGCTGGTTTAACAACGAGACGCAAGTGTCCCGATAGATGGCGCTTCTACAGAGTCTAGTCTGACGTTCGTGCGGAGCAACTTCGAGCGAATGAGTGAAGTTGTACGAGTGAAGCTGAACGAACTGAACGATTGCGGTGAAGGCAATCGTCTACCAGCAGGAATAAACCTACTTCACTCAAGAGTGTGCCTCCGTGCGAACAACTTAGCTAGGAACTGTAATAACGCCTCGTTGTTTGAGTGTGTGTGTGTAAAAGTAATAAAAGTGATTGTCTTTTGCTCGTAGCCCACGACACGTATTTAGGTGATGACTTACTTTCTGATAGACCGCTGCCTTCCCCGACATCAGAAGTGGCATCCGAGCAAACAGACGGATCGCATAGCGTAATTAAACTAGGTGAAGAAAATGGCGGTAACAGTAATAATAATTAGTGCCTATTGTTCGAAATGCAAAATTCTAATATGAGAGCATTGATTGAAGCACTTGGCAAATCAAAGCGTTCTACTCAAACTGTGAACCTTCCAGAGTTTTATCCCGATAAGATTGACGCTAACACACGTTCGTGGTGTGCAACATCGGATCTGTGTTTCACCGATAACCCCGTGGAAGGAGGTCAGTTGATCGTTACTATTCGCAAGGCACTAAAAGGAGCAGCATCAGCGTGTAATCTAAAGTAACATATCCGGGTATGACATGGACGGAGTTCAAGTAACTTTTCATCGCATGTTTTGCGTGCCTGGAAACTACTGCCAGTACCCTCATTAATTTCAGTGCTCTCAAAACAAAAGAAACAAAACTCCCGTACATGTCATACGATGTCATCGGTTATGACTACGTGGAAAAATCTCAACACTATCTCAGATAGCGGTATCATACCTGCTTACCCGTTTAGCGCGATTTGATAACCGTTTGCGCAAAATGACCTTTATAACCGACATTACTTCAAGACAACATTGCAACAAGAACAAAAACAAACTACCGACAACGAACTACCTTCATCTTCGGAAATGCATGTCATCGACCAACGGCGGCGCTGGCAACGTCGATGGCAGAGCGCGCGACGCTGTAAGCAGCGGAACCAGGCCGGTCGAACGGTGGCGAGTGGACACGTGCGATATTCGCTCGTTTACAGGTTAATTAAACCAATCAGGTCAGTCGTTTTCATTATGTTATGATTTTGGTACTCTGTTGTAAAAGAATCTGTTGCGAATAAACGTATACCTGACACTTTTTAATGAGATTGTTAATAATACGGGTATTGGGAATCCAAGCTTTAACAGAAAATTTTTCGATGAATGTAGTGTATTGATGTTAACAACATTGATACGGATATACGAGCTGAGGATAGACCGCGACTGTTGTCTTTGCTTAACATTCAGATGCTTTTGTTAACGCGGTAAACCGTTAAAACCGCGTTCAAAGATCACTACCGGAGAACTTAAGATTCGTTAACACTATTCCCGATCGCTTTCCTTTAGGTACCTATTATGTCGGATCAAATTGCACGTTTATGTATTGCGTTTTATTTGAGTCACAGGAAAGGAGTGTGGGACTGCTCGTGGAGGCGTGCACTTAACAAACTGCAGGCTGTGTCAAAGATGAAGGCAGTGCTGCCCTAGTTCCAGCTGGAAGACGAGGACACGGGCGCACGAGCCTGGCTAGCGACTGCTGATATTTGCTAATCGGATCGGTAGACGCAGGGACGTAAAGTTATTTTTATGCTAAGTATAAGTTCGTCCGGAAAGTAGCTTGCTATTTCTGAAATTAAGTGGGTAGAATCTATCATAATTCCTTTAATTTTTCTTTGGTTATGATACGCTAGGTGTATGAGAAGTGACAATTTTAAAATATCTACTTCAAAACCGCAGGATGGCGAATGTTTCGCTGCATATACTAGCCAGTACGTATGTACATGGTTTTATTAGAATTTAAACTTTTTGTTGGTAAAAACGCGACAGTAAAAAGTAGAGAAAAGTTGCTTTTATGATCGCTGCTTTTATCAAAAAAAAAAAAAAAATGGTTCTCTAATGTTTTGTATTGCACTTTACAGTCCTTCATGCTATGGTCGTGTGGTGATGGCTACATCGAAGCCTCCTGTAACCAGTTGAGTTGAAGCCACGGGGCTTCGAGATGATTAGACGTGGCAAGTTCTGAGTGGCGGCGCGATACCTGCGTACAGAGAGCGAGCGTAGTATGTCACCGTCTTGGCACTGAATTTGGTGAGCAGTTTCCATTTTGTTTGATTATTTCTTAGTTAAAGAAAGTATCACGCGTGATTGATTGGGATAGAAAAATAGTTTGTTTTATCTGAGTGACTACAAGTTATCGGATAGGACAATTACAACATCGTTTAATCCAAGGATTTTCTAGGCTAAGTGTCCAGTCTACACGCTTAAGGTTACTTTTTGGTTATTCTGTACACATGTAGAGCGAAAAAAAAAAAAAAAACTAAACATAATTCAGGAGCCGAAACCGACTTAAATAGTGTACCAGAAAACATACGTTTTAGATTACTTCGACACCACAATAAAAGCAACTTGATACGAAGCCCTGAAAACCTGTAACGAAGATTTAATTTCGCTACGCTAAGGCTGACTTACGAACGCTAGTCAATAGTCTAAAGTGAAATAGTAGGTATTCGATGGAGTTATTAGAATAGAAGGCATAGATCGAACAGGAATAGGTTACAGAATTATTATTATTTTTTAACATCTCGTATGGAGTGCCACGTACAATGGTTTACTTTTTATTTTAGGTTGCCTAAATGTGAAGTTCCCTTAGAGTTAGATTTAGAGATGATGATGTTGATGAGGATGTTTAAACGTGCATACATTGGCTAGGCGTAGCTGCAGACATCGGACGTGTCGCTTCCAAACTTTAGTTTTTGGTGTAATGAGCGTCTGACTATGTAGTGAAGCCCGGGTTTCTAAGGCTAGTTGGTTACATGGCGTAACTCGAATCCCTTGGGGGATAGTGTTTGGTTGACCAATGGTGGTCGCTGCTGATGTACTCCTTGTGAGAGATGGGCTAAATGTAGTACGATTAAACAATTATTCTTTCCTTTAATGGATTGTGTAATGATTATTTTGATTTGAAGGAACTTTACATTTGGACAAGTAAGATTTTTTTTTATTATTTGAGGTTATAGAGGTTCCAAATGGATAGTTAAAAAATCGAAAACGCTTAACTCTAGACGTACTTACGAATACGCACATGATAGATTGCAATAAATTCCTGTAAATCAGAACTTAACTGACTTAATCGATGTAGAGCAATGTTAGTTGTGATAGTGATGGAAGATTTTAAGTTTACATGATGATCGGAGACCGTACCAGAGGTTGTCGTGTAGCCGTAGCTCGGTAGAAATCGGTATCTACTTCTAGTAGTCCGTGAGTACGCGGTAGGCAGTCAACTCTGGCGGAGGTCGGGTTTCAGTAGAAACCATAGAGTCTAGGAGAGACTCGGAGAGCCCATGGGGGTTCGCTTTATGAGAAATGTTGTGCAAGTGGAGGTTGCTAGGCTACGTGTAGCCAGAGATCACATGTAGGATTTAAGTCTTTGATTTTTGTTGAGTTTTATTATGACAATTCGTGATGACGAATTAACGAGAAAGTCAGTTAAGCACTGAATTTCATAATTGATGATTTTAGTTGGTATTGATGTTGAAATATTTAGAGAAATAAAAATCTTTTGTAATCATAATAAATGATCTTTTGTTAAAAATTTGGCTTTATTATTGATCATTAGTTACTGAAAGTTAATTGTTTGATAAGCTGTAGGAGTCGTTAAAGTCCTCTTAACTTATGTTAAGGTCAGGAGTGACCGAGCCACATGATACTGTGTGATGAACCTTGTTTCAGAATAATACACCCTGGGACGTGTGTACTGCAGGATGGCCGTGTCGGATACGGAAGCTGGTTTAACAACGAGACGCAAGTGTCCCGATAGATGGCGCTTCTACAGAGTCTAGTCTGACGTTCGTGCGGAGCAACTTCGAGCGAATGAGTGAAGTTGTACGAGTGAAGCTGAACGAACTGAACGATTGCGGTGAAGGCAATCGTCTACCAGCAGGAATAAACCTACTTCACTCAAGAGTGTGCCTCCGTGCGAACAACTTAGCTAGGAACTGTAATAACGCCTCGTTGTTTGAGTGTGTGTGTGTAAAAGTAATAAAAGTGATTGTCTTTTGCTCGTAGCCCACGACACGTATTTAGGTGATGACTTACTTTCTGATAGACCGCTGCCTTCCCCGACATATATATATATATATATATATATATATATATATATATATATATATATATATATATATATGGTCTTGGTTCTATTTCCAGTTCGAGTCAAGTTTGGATTGGATTTGGATTTATTTTATTTTATTCTGAATAAACTTTGGTCTTGCCTCTTGGAACGATTCTGTGTTAATAGAAGTAAGGATATTAGTTGAATAATTAATTTTACTTCGAGAATTAATTATTTACCATTGACTTAACTAACTAAAATTGTCTCTCACAAGTCTTGCGCCATCTTAGACTGCATTGTTAGAACTTCATCAAAATTACTATTAAAGTAAAATAAAATAATTTGCTCGTAAATAACACACGAGACGACATCCGCTTCACTGAAATTATTATAGGGGTAAAAAATTACCTAATATTATTATTAATAATTATAAAACATTTATAAGCCCAAGAGGAGTCTCAGATATGCTAAAATAAATTACCATCTCAAGTTTCGTCGTCATAATGACATGCAAGGAGCGATTATGAATATTAATACGGCGACACTGCAGGTTAGCGGTTCAACGCTAATTCAGACAGACAAGCCTTCCTGACGGAGCCTGTTACGATCTATTATGGGGAGAGCGTCTTATGAACGTCACGTATGGTGTTTTTAAGGAATTTCAGATGAATACAGATCTTAGATTGTTTTGTTTGTATACAATATTCAAAAAGCTGATTCTTGAACGTTAATTTAGCGATAGAGAATTAGCACTTCCGTTGTGGTTCGAATGTTTCACTACATAGATGTGAACTGAATTAATTACACAAAATATGCGTAAACATCTAACCTAAAATTTTACAAATTAATAGAATGGAATGCAATTTGCGAATATATCCAGATATGTTATGACCGAAAATGCCCTGAATAGTTTTGTGAAAAGAAACGGCTGTGCCTTTTTGCTCGACTTGACCGGGGCACTGTTGTGCTTCGAATTGCTGGTAGATATTAATTACTTCCTTAACTCTACTAGGCCAGGCATCATACACCTTGTAGGAGATAGGATTTGGAGCTACGACCCACTACGCTGCTTCAATGCGGGATGAGTTCTAAGTGAAGGAAGGAGGTAGTATAGTGGTATTTCCGCCTGTTCATTAGTTAAAAGTCTGTAATTGACATTTCTTTTTACCTGTTTCAACACAAAGCGGACGCAAACTTCTGGAAAGCTAGTTTAAATCCACTAATTAAATCCGAGCCGAACTACGAGTAACTTCGATCCTCATTGCTCGAGATAAAGCCATAATTAAGGGCCTTCTCGATCGATTAACTTAATCCGAGTTTAAATAGACGCTAACTCCGGCAGAAAGGTTTACTCCGCCGTGAAATGGCATTAGGTTTTCGCGCGTTTTATGTCTCAGACGAGTCGCTAAGAAAGGGGGATTTGATGGGAGATTGACTTAATTGGGCCATCGTAAATTAGTGAAAGTTTACTGAAATGGCACACCCTTAAAGGATTTCTTATTTGTCAATGAGTATAGAGTTGTTACAAGGGTGGTAGATTTTGCTATTTTAAATATTAACTGTTTTTTAATTCTTAATACAAGGTGCACTCAATGGAGTGAATAAAGTTCAGGACAATAGAGGCACTAAATGTAATGCCTTTATTGTGCTGAACTTTAATAGGCATTGGTGTAAGCCTTCGTAATAGGAAGTCTTGGGGCATGTTTAACCTTTAGATTAATTTCTATTGATTTCATAGTATATATATATATATATATATATATATATATATATGTGTGTGTGTACTATGAGCCTGGATGTGACGTGACGTGATGTGAATGCGGTTTTGTTTGACGTAAAAACGGAAACAATTTCATTGTTTGTTCAAATGAAACAGAAAATAAAACTGTTGTTCAATTTGATTCCAAAATTTAAAGGTGCCAATGTGATTTATCGAATATTTTTTTAATTAAACAATAAAACGTCGCACCAAAGACAAATAAAAAATGTAACGTTTATTTTTTTACTAACCAATAAATTATCTTATATATTAAAGAGAATATTTCGTAAAACATCCTAAAAAATACCCTATTTTAAAAGTATAGCAACTATTTTCGTATTTATAATCTTAGTTTGTGCAATTTTAAGAGATTTATTTCGAATTTATCTCTAAAATATCAACCGTAGGTAGAATTTTATAAAAGTAAAAATGCCAGAGAAATGCTATTGAAAAGAGCTCTAAATTTCCCGTGAACAAAAAAATCCATGCCACGCCTAACTAAACCGTGAAGTTCTTAATTAAAATGGCCGGAAAGGATAAAAACACTTATATCGCTCCATAGGATCTTGTTACAACGTATTTATAGGAGGGTAGCGCGTAGAAAATGCGTTTCATGTCAAACAGCAGTTAGAATGACTGTAATAATTAAATCGGGCATTCTTCCTAACTCGAGTATAAATATTTTAGCGTCTACGACAAGGCAATTCCGTTTCAAGTACTACCTACTACCCTTTTATTTAAGTGAAAGGATGTGGCGAACTGTTATTTGTAAATGTCGATAGATTGAACTATTTTAGAAAAGTACAATTAATAATTTTATCATGATATTTATTTAACTTATTGTTTGTAAAAAGAAATCAGTTTTATGCAGTGTAATCCTGTATATTTTTCATTTATTTTATTGATCACGTCAATTCCCATTTTTTAAATTCCAAAGCTGCCTGGAAGATCACAACGACGCAATTAGGAAATCTAATGTGGATTTTACATGGGCTGAACTCTTTCTGACTTTGTAAGTTTGTAAGTTACTTAATAAAATGTAAGTTTATCTACATCTAGAGTAGAAATAATTTTTAAACAGCAAACGAAAAATAGGTACTTTCACTTTGGTTATAAACAGTTATTATGAAATTGCATAATCATATCACAATTTTACACGGTAGCGTAAATCGCTATTTTACGTGTACCTTCGATAGCTCAGTTGGTAGAGCGGTGGACTGTAGCTGGTGTAATTGTCATCCATAGGTCGCTGGTTCAAATCCGGCTCGAAGGAATTATTTTTTTCTAAGAAATGAAACAAATTTTTTATCATTTTTTACACCACTCTATATTTTATTAATAGTCAATAGTCTTGTGAATGTATTTCTTTATTTAAATAAATTAGTATTTCAGTAAAATTTTGTACACGCACGTGGTTTAAATTTTATCTATATATCATAAAAATTAATAGATTATAGATTTTTATCGACATAAATATCGAAACAAGATCATCGGTCCATCACTATAACTAGTCTTGCGTGACGCCTGTTTCCTACAATGTTATGAATCGGCGTCGACGTAAATGCTGTACGAAATGCCAGTTTGACCTTATGCTAAGTTTTGAGCCCTCCTAAATTATTTGCCAAGCCTGTGTTTGATCTTTGCGGTGCCCTTTACGATGATGGCTGTCAATTTATCAAGGGAATGTTCTATGCATATTCTATGGCGGAGCTCGAAAGCAGGTATTACGGCTAATAGCGCAATTTTCTTTAAAAAGGTACTTAGTGTAATAGAGCTTGTAGTTGACCAGAGGTGCAGAAAATACTGTTTCAGTTATTTCTTATTTATTATTTTATGGTAGTTATTTGTCACAAAGTGTATGAGGTTGTAAGTACGATTCGTATGTATGCAAAATATAGATTTTTGCACAGTTACTGCCTTGTTGGTCCAGTGGTGGCTATGAGGCATTGAATCATGATGTTAGGAATTGGGACAGGTTTGGGCCATTATAATTTGACAGTTTCGATCTGACTTGACAGTTAGTACTTTCATACGATCGGATAACGTGTTAAGACGTCAATCCCGGTCATTGTCACTAACATCTAATTATCCTTCATAAAATTATCCTCCATATCCAAGCACGCCAGCCCGCATTGGAGCAGCGTGGCGAGTCTTAACTCTATATATCTATTCTCACAAACGGAGGTAGTAAATGATGATAGTTCAGAATTATGTAAGACCTATTTTCTGCGAACAATCAAAAAACCAAACGACAAAGTATGTGTACACTTGATCGTCGATTTTTCGTGTTCAAAATTTATCTAATAGCAAGAGTTCTGACCTTACGTTATAGGAAGCAAGCTTTTTAATGTTTATATGGCGTTCCCTTTAGTCGCGTTCTTAACAAATCTAAATATATCACGAAAGCATTTTCCGTTAAAAAATTTAAATTTTAAAATACTTACGAAGTCCGGTAGGACAGGTCGCAGGAAGCATTCTTATCGCGATGCGACAATACTATTCACTAAATATGGTTTGGAGGGTATTATCACGAAAGATGTATTAATTTATCTTTCCAATGCTGCTTTAACGAGGAAAAGACAAGAAAGTAAGCAAAGGAAATGTGCAAGGGATACTGTTCTGTTATTTTTTTCCTGGAAAACCAAATGCCCTTGGTAAAAGTCATTTCTAAGCAGTAGACGATACGACAAGTTGCATCCGTTTCAGAAAAAAAATAAAGTATTTGATAAATTATTACTGACATTCAGAAAGCGCAAGTAATTAGGTAGATATTTGTTTTGTAAATAAAGCGACAGAAAAGGTTTAAGAAAAGATCAATATCGAGAAGAATATCGTTGTTAATATTTGGTTGGCTGGTTGGCGAGCTTAAGGTGATTATACGAGTATTTGATTCTTGAATGATCACTTTCAAATCGCATGATATTTTTTTATTACAATAATTGATGTTTTAATTAATTAATTTTTGATAGCCTCCGTGGCGCAGTGGTTTGCGCGATGGAGTTATAAGACGTAGGTCCTGGGTTCGATACCCGGCGGGGCAGAGTGAGATTTTTCTAAATTGAATTGTCTTGATCTCGCTGGTGGGAGGATGTCACCGTGGCTAGTTACCTCCGCACCGACAAGACGTACCGCCAAGCGACTTAGCGTTCCGGTACGATGTCGTGTAGAAACCGAAAGGGGTGTGGATTTTATCCTACTCCGAACAAGTTAGTCCTCTTCCATCATAGATTGCATCATCAGTTAACAGTAGTCAAGGGCAAACTTGTTGTAAATAAAAAAAAAACTCAGGCGTAGGTATTAAACCTTATGTGTTTGAGGATACACCAGAAACCATGCACTTCAGACCGGCACACAGCGTACTTCCCCGGACGTGTTCTGTCATAAAAGATTTCACAGTGTCCTAAACCGATGGCAAAAAATACTGCTTATGGAGTTCCATGCAAAAATAAGTACTCCACTTATAAAAAATTAATTCCTTCGAGCCGGATTTGAACCAGCGACCTATGGATAACAATTACCAGCTACAGTATACCGCTCTACCAACTGAGCTATCGAAGGTATAGAGAAAAAAACTAATAACTTTTACACTTTGTTTCACTGCGTAAAGTGAAAGTATATCTACTCTATATTACATTAGTATCAAGTTTACAAACTAGAATAATTGTCTCGTTAAGTTCCAGTTTTGGGTTGGCTTTTGAAATACTGAGCTTTCTTCTATCCTATAAACTCTTAGTAGCCCGAAGTTTGTGGTGATACACCTCTATCCCTTCTTCAACCGAGTTCTTTCAACCGCTGATCTCGGTCGTTCCGTCGTCATGATTAACATGGGATAGTAATAGTTACTGAGTCAAACGTTATCACCCTACGCCTGCCAACTTGTATTGGAGCAGCGTAGTGGGTCAAAGCTCCATACTCCATCTTCCACAAGGTTGCCCATTTCTGGCTCTGTACTAAGCCTTTAATAGGCTGATAATGATGATAAAAAAATTTTTATTAACTAAAGTAATAAGGATCCTTTTCTGTATAAAAACAAAATTAGTGTCCTGGACTCGGTAAAATGTGGTAAAATAAAAAAAAAACAGAAGTACTGAAGTTTATGTTTTGTTTGTTTAAATACAGAAAAATAAAAATTTATTGCCTTTGTTTGGGAACTTTACTTTCGTACTTTACTTTGGAAATTTACTTTGGTCTTAGTCTACCGCCAGCCTTCATTAAAAAAATAATTCCTTCGAGCCGGATTTGAACCAGCGACCTATGGATTACAATTGACCAGCTACAGTCCACCGCTCTACCAACTGAGCTATCGAAGGCTTGCTGAGTTTATCCATTTACGGACCTACATCGTACTGATTATGTAACTCGCCGCTGAGGTGAAAGGTGTGCTCCACTTATCGTACGCGTACATTCGGACTATCTGCACTGTTCGCATCTTTATATGCTTTAATTTTCGTTAATTGTTTATTTGTGTTTATTCATTATCAGTAGCTTATGTTTTAGTTCAGGGTTGGGGGCCACAGAAGAACACAATTTCTTGGAAGGTATGAAAATCCACTTATTTTCATAGCTCGGCCCGTGACTCAAATCCAGGACTTTTTTTTTTTTATCGACTACAAGTTGGCCCTTGACTGCTATCACACCTGATGTTAAGTGATGATGCAATCTAAGATGAAAGCGGGCTAACTTGTTAGGAGTAGGATGAAATCCGAACCCCTATCAGTTTCTACAAGACATCGTACCGGAACGCTATATCACTTGGCGGTACGTCATTGTCGGTAGGGTGGTAACTAGCCACGGCGAAAGCCTCCCACCAGCCAGACCGAGGCAAATTAAGAAAAATCTCAATCTGCCCCACCGGGAATCGAACCCAGGGCCTCCGTCTTATAAATCCACCGCGCATACCACTGCGCCACGGAGGTCGTCAAAACTTTATCTGACATTATAACCTAATAGTCTGTTGTTGTTGTTAATGATAGATAAAGAAATCCTTCCTAAGATGGCTCACATCGCTATTTTAATGCCTAACGCAAATATTCTTGATGGTCAAGTAGTTAGCTTATGTATGACATCGGATCTCGAGGTTCTGGGTTCGAGTCCTGGGTCAAGAAATTAAATATTGACCTTTTCTTTGTTCCCAGAAATTCTCAGTAGCTGCCAGGAGTTGGAAAGCTGTTATTGTTACAACGCTATGCCTCGGAGAATACGTTAAACCGTCCGTCCCGGTCACGACCATCTTATGGTTTATATTTCAGTCATACATAAAGAGTATTTGGTGGGTCAAATAGCTCTCCTATCCATAAGGAAGAAGGTCTGGTCTAGTAAGCTATTAATCATTATATTCAGCGAGCCTGTGGGTCCAGTATTCGCAAAGGGCTCATAATGCACTGCGAGTCCAATATAATAACGCCTTTAGGGTGCTGTTGCGGCTGCCACGTTTTTGTAGTGCGTCTTCTATGTTTGTGGCGGCGCGAACAGATTCCTTTGACTCTGTTTGGAGAAAAAAATCCGCGTCGCTGCTAGCTAAGATCCGTGGCAGCAGCAACAGTATCTTGAGGATGGTGGGAGATTGCATAAATAGACCTCTGGTGTGGAAACTCACGCAGAGGACAAAATTTTTTTAAGTTCTTAAGTACTAACATAGTTTATAAGTTTTCATTGTTACTAACCCTAAATGGACTTTGCGGTCTGAAATAAATAAATAAATAAATATTAAAAAAGGTTAATAACGTTGACGAGACTTTTGAATAATGAAAAATAAGATCAAAAAGATTAGGCAATATTTAATAGGTAAGGGAGTATTTAAGTTTAAACCTATGAATACGATCTAGGAGTTTCTGCATCTTCAGTTTATGCACAACGTGCAGTCTCACCGAATATATCCTTACATTAACATATTAATTGGGAATCGCAGGTTAGTGAAGTAAGCTGATTTGCGTCTCACCACGGATAGGGAATGTCTGTAACAGATTATAATTGAATTGTAGATGACAGTCCTGCACTACGCCGGGACGAATTTCATTTTGAAATATTTCATACCGAAATAATTTTGAATACATAATCATGACGTTATCAATAACGTCATAGTTATGTACCTCAAGAGATCAACGGGTAAAACTATCAGCGGCTGTACATGATTTGTGATCTAACTTTAATAAACAGGGTTTTCCAGTAATAATTTACTGACCAATTAGATGGCATGGCATGATCTAATTGGTCAACTATCGCCTATAAAAACACAAGGTAACTGCAGTAAATCGTCAAGGAGTTCTCTTACATGTAGATTGGCTCCATCATCAGATTGACTTCAGACCTTCATCAAATTGTAGTGCTTTTAAATACTTACCGGAAAAATTAACTAACGTACTTTTTGTCCCTACAATTTTTTAAAGTTCCCCTCAGTTTCTCCAAAATCCCATCATCAGATCCTGGTTTCCTTGTCATGGTACCACCACCGGACTATCTACTTTCCAACAAAAAAAGAATTATCAAAATCGGTTCATAAACGACGAAGTTATGCGCGAACACACATAAAAAAATATATATATACGGTCGAATTGAGAAACTCCTTTTTTTTTAAGCCGAAGAAGAGAAACACTTCGCAATACATACAAGGACTATATTCTATAAAGTCCTGCTCTGTGTCCATCTACCAGAGGCCCAGGTGTAATGCCTCCTTTGCCTCATGCGGGGTTCGCCGCCTAGAAGAAAAATTTCTTCTAAACAGATTAACCGCTTATACATATAGCTTCTACTCGTTTGTATGTAATAAAAGGAAGCGGGGATTTGTTTAGTTAGACTATAATGTACCATGATGATTAAATTATACAGTACACTCCATTATGTAAAGAACAAAGGCGCTTAATTATTATAAATATTGTGTTCATATGCCATTTATTTATAGTTTCTGATATTATATCTTATCAATAATTTCATTACAATATGCGATTGTGTACTAATAAATAAAACTTTTTGTTAAAATATTTTCGTGATCTGTTGATTCCTTTACCTCCCTATTGGAGTTCCCAGTTCGGGTTTATTAAGGAATTTATAGTTTTGACATAACTGGTTCAGTCCTTTAGTGGTGACTCGTAGGCTTCATATTGCTAAGCGCTTAAGCGGTTTGGCTTTCCAATGACATGCCGCTTAAAATTCAGGGTTAGATTTGTTTTAATCACCCCTAACCTCTACGTCGTCAGTAAAAATAATCTAGATATATAATATTTGATGCCAAAGTATTGATTTCACAAATTGTCTTTCGCAAGCAAATGTGGTGTCTACGTCACAGAGCTACTTTCGAATTAATGCACGTACGCAAGACGCAACTCTTGCATAATATGAGCATTCTATAGCTGTAAATGGCAACCAACGTTGTACCTTCGATAGCTCAGTTGGTAGAGCGGTGGACTGTAGCTGGTTAATTGTCATCCATAGGTCGCTGGTTCAAATCCGGCTCGAAGGAATCTTTTATTTTACACCGATGCTCAATTTGCATTGGTTTTATTACTAACTACTATAATACTATAAAGAGAATATCTTGATGATGAATCGCGGCTTCGTCCGCATGGGATACAAATAAAAATAAACAAAATATAAAAAAAATAGCCCCCAATAATTAACAATTTTTCCAGTTTTTTCCACATTTTCCACTGTTTCTTCGCACCTATTGGTCGCGGCGTGATTTTATACAGCCTAAATCCGTCCTCGATAAATGGGCTATCCATCCAACAGAAAGAGTTTTTGAATTAGAACCAGTAGTTCCTGAGATTAGCGAGCTTAAACAAACTCTTCAGTTTTATATTATTGTAGTAGGTATAGATAAATAAAAAAGTAGACTTACCCTTTTTCGTGCAAGTGTTTGGATTTTAACTATATCGATTTAAATCCTTATGCAAGAAAGTAAGCTAATATTTCATCTGAAATGACAAGCGTATGAGTGTCGATTTTTACCCGACTGCGTCAGAAGGAGGGTTATGTTTTTCGAGCGTATGTATGTATCTATGTATGTATGTATGTCCATTTCTTCGGCACGCGCTACAGCCTAAACGGCTGAACGGATTTTGACATGTGAGGTGTCGTTGAATTTGTCAAAATTGTGGTAGTGACGTGGGCTATATACATTTTCAAAATGGCGGCTGTAAATGGGGGAAAAAAGGGGGATGTGTGTATTTTTTCTCTTATCTTAGCAATATGGGTACCAATTGAAAGGTCATAACAGGCCATTTCAAAAATATAAATATCATATCATGTTCATATTACTTTTTTAACAAAAAATGGTAAAAAGTGTACCAAGTGTTCCGTCTCATTCTCTCTCTGCAGTCGTTCATTCATTACTGAATATCGTGGTCCTAGTAAGATCCCAACTTTGAATAAAGTATTTAGAATTTTATACAGTTATAGTGATCCTTGTTTTTCTCTTTTCAGTTAATAACTTCTAAGCAGTCGTGTTTTTTGTTTTTATAATAATAATAATTTTATCTACTTATTATAACGGTGAGAATGACGACAAAATGCTTTCTAATTCATAGCCCTACCCAAGGCTTGAACCCAAGGCCACATAATCCTAAAGCCACATTTGGTTAGCTTATACCACTGGACCGAGACATAATATATTCAGCGTCATCATAATCAATAAACATCATGATAATTTAATTCAGCATGTTAAACGTACGTACTTGTACACAGTAGGCAAGTCGCAACTCAGATATTCTGGTTATCTGTAGAGTTTGCAACTGTTAAATGGCACACGCCCGACACTATTGTCAGTCAGTTGCGCGACAGTTGCCGAACAATAATAGCAGTGGGAACGAAACTATTTAGCGAAGTTTGCTCCGTCAATAGAAGGCGCCACCTCGCCGGGAAATAATTCATTTAGCGAGAGTTGACTCGCGAAGTCTGCGGCGCGTCTCGAGGGTGTTACCGTCTGCTGACATTGTTGAATGTGCTCATTTAGTTTTGTACTATTTAATGATCGTATGTGTTAGTGTAGATCGACATTTAGATGGATTTTTTAACATTCGTACATAATATTGAGTGAACACTTGAAACCTACTAGCTCCCAAAGTTACCACTGTCTAAACTCCATAGTTACCTTATTACCGTATTTACCTCTGGTTGAGGCATAAGCTGACAAGCTTTAGCTTTTATAAAGATATAGCCATCACGGGCTTTCAATTCATAAGTTTGCAAACTGTATTAGTTTAATTAAAGGTATGTGGGTTCTAAATGCTCCTTGGTCTGAAACTAAGCAATTATTGTTTTTAATGTGTTATCATTTACAATTAGTATTAAAATTTTTATAGTCTCTCGTTTAAAGGCAAAACCAACTGTCTCTTAGCATCTATGTAATCAATTAGCTAGTGCTCATACTTAGTTGTATACACAATAAGTCTAATATATCTAAGTTCATAGTTTTAAGTACCTATTATTTGTCTGGTGTCTATGAATGTATTTTTAATTTTAATTCATCAATTGCACAGGAACCAAAACTAAACACAATGTTTACGCATGTTCATAAAACATACGGATATATCAACTTATAGCTCAAAATAATTTGGAAATGACAAGTCGTTTAACTCAAAATAACCCACACGCGACCGCCCAGCGCATGCTAAGCCCGCCCTGACAATGTGACATTCACTTAATTACATAGATTACAAGTTGACACTTTCGTTTGCTGCGATTCACTTGACGGATGTGGATTTTGCGATTATTGGGTTAGCGAAACTGACAGTACAGAACCACTTGTCAAAATGTGTTTGTTTACATAAAAAAAATAATTGGTCTTTTAAAAATGCTTGTAACTAAGCTTTCTTGAATTAGACTCCACTTACAAGGTTTCTACTTTAAGAACGTTACCTAAAGCCCACAAAAAGCTTTGCTACTTTGTTAACTAAAATTAAACTTAGGTAAGTGTGCACCAAGATTTCGGTTATCATAACCAACGGTTAACAAGCTAACCGTCGGTTACTATAAGTTTACTGTTCATGACAACCTGTACGCCGATTAAGGACGTAAAGCGGGCAGTTATCTTAACCTAGCTTACGTCCTTAATCGGTGTACGGGTTGTCGTGAACGGTAAATTTATAGTAACCGACGGTTAGCATATGTTAACCGTTGGTTATGATAACCGAAATCTTGGTGCACATAGGCCTTAGATTATACATATAGGCCGCATTTATAGATGTGCTTAAATAAAGTAAAATAACTAACTTATATAATTATTTTTTACTAAGTGCGTTCCGAAGTCGGTTATATATTTTTAATAAAAATGTTTTTGTTGTGTTGTTCTTATACTGTAATATCAATTGAGAGTTATTTCATGAATAACATCCATTTGTAATTATCAAAATAATTTTTTAAATAAATATATAATCATTTATAAGTTAGCGTTCTCAGTCATAATATAAAATAAATCAATTTATGTTTAAGTCCAGAGACTTATTTCGGGCACAATAAAAGTAGCAACAATATAGTGTCAGTTTTCATGACAAAGGACTGTCAGAGAGTATTATTAATCAAAGTCTGAGCGGCACTCATAAGAACATGTCGCGGCTTTTTAATTATAACGATGGTAATGATCATTTTTCATTCTTAATTGCCATTCCCATGCACGTTTACATTTTGGACAATCACCATTAGTGCTAACAATTCGGGATTTAGAGCTGGCACTTGAGTGAAATTCGCAATATTAACAATGTATGAGTTTGAAAACGGATTACATTTACGGACGTTTACGATTACGTTTACGTTTGATGGACGGTAGCCGGTTATAGACTGAATTTCTGTGTCAGCCTGAGCTTAGTCATTTTATAAAAGCTGAAAGCTTGTCAGCTCCCACTCCTACCATAAATATGTAGGTTCGGTAAATAATTATAATGTTTGAATTTTTTAAGTTTTTCTTTAAAATTCATAAAAATAATAGGTAACATTCAAAATTTTACAAATGCCAACAAACCATAAAAAATATACACAGTTCGTAAAGTTCGGAATAATTTTTTGTCTCCATTTTATATTGTTATACAATACCACGCTTCCATAGTTACGAACTGCAATAAAACCGAGTTTCGCCAGTTGTCAAAGTTGATTTTCATACATGAATATTCCGGGCTGTTTGGCATTCACACCAGCGGCGGTGTCTAAACACCGGGAGTGCTATAAAACTAAGCACACGACAATCCTACGAGCAATAAAACTGGAGATCTCGCGAGTTTCATGGATCTGTTTGGCATTCGGGCGCGGTAGTGACGTCACGGTTTCATATCACGAGCCTAAGCCCCGCTTAGAATAGGCACGATGTCGATGTTGTGATGCCAGAGGTGTTTTATTGTAGGGATGTGACTTCAGTTATATCGATAATACAAGGATTTATTTTATAAACTCCGCGATGAAAAATACCTATATAATATAAAAGTATTTAAATCTTAATAAAATAGAAGAATCCATATCATATATCATAATTAGTTTTCATCATCACATCTTAAAGGGGTTAGGCAGCGTTTTCGATAAATGTATCCCATATCACTTGAGTTATTCCGATTCCGAAAATGACGATAATTGTTGGATGTAAAACAATTATCGTCATTTTTCAGCCAATATGTAAATAACTTTGCCTTGACAAATTTTAAATCATGAATCACTTTTTCTATTGTTGAAACCGCATGAAAATACTTTTGTGTTTATCGCACAGAATACATAATAGTATGTATGGTTTATAGCAAACAGACAGTTTTATAATATGTAGTGAATAAAATAATAATATTTACGACCATCGATATCGATATCAATTTCATAATAGTATAGTTTTCCTCCAGGTCTATAACCCTAAGAACAACACCACGCGATGCCCTGTTATGCCATTATAATATTTCGCCACTGATGTGTTCCTGACGACGCAGTGAATACCAAATTCAAGAGTCAGAGTCTACCCTCAAGAGACGCAGGTTTGATTTCGTTTGTGAAATTTATTGACGATTGTATTGGTTTTTGATATTGGCAGCCAGTGGAATGACATTGTAAACTTTCTTTATAGCTGCATTATTTAAATGGGACTTACAATTTTTAAAGTATTGTTGTAAGGCTCGATAAAAAATAGATACTGCGTTGCAGACTGTACAACTAACAAAATGACTAAAAATAATTGGCTGATGGTGATTTGGTTTTTAGTTATTGGTTACGTTTAGTACTTACCTGCTACCTGCAAATAATCTGCTTCTGTTACTGAAAAAATTTTTTTTTTCAACCTTTTTTATTAGTAGTTTATTTTTCGAACCAGAAAATTTATAGTGCATTTTAAAACGGTACGTACCTATATGTATAATCTAAAAAACTATTGATGCACTGATTTTTTAAACTGAAAAAAAAACATGGATGGTTGTCTGTGAAATTAGCGGCACTTGTACCGTCAATATTATTATTATATTTGCGATGCGATACGCCATTATACGATCGCGTATCGCAAATTTTTGGAGTCGTTTGCGATCCTCTAAAAACGAGATCCTCATCACACTGGTCGAGTGTCTGGGCTGCTCAATTTTCAAACATTGGCTCTCAGTGCACCAGGAGCCTAATAGAACGTAGAAGTATTAGCACTGACCGTGCCGTGCATGCACGTCTATGTTTATAATTTTTATTTTTACTTTAATTTAATTTTACTATGGTATTATTTACCTACTATTGTATATTATTTAAACTGGGTGTGTATACCTTCAAATAAAATTATTATTATTAATATACCTTGTAGATGAACCAGGCCAAACCAAAGTGCTGCTATTATCGTATGTGTTTGTGGGTGCTTAAGATATGTTAAAACAACTATTAAAAATGATTCGCACAGTATTAAAATATTCTCGCATATCAGAAAAAGTTACTACTTTCAAACAAACAAGGAAATCCTAACATCCGTAACAAAACATTTATGTATCGCAAGGGTTCGGATCCGGCAAGCTTTTTGTTTAAAATTGCATTTTTATATTTGGCGCGCGATCCTCTACCGACATGGCGGGCACAGGCGGGTGACAAATACGCGACCCGCCCTCATGAATGACAATTGAAGAGATGTTTTTATAAAGACGAGGCCGATTTTTATTTTTATGCGAAAGAAATTGTGCCCATAAAAATGCTGTTGAAATGATGACTGCCATATTTCACTGTCGTCGGAATGCGATTTTATGAGGCAATTGTACGAGAATGATAAGTTACCTGTGCGTACTGTTAGAACAGGAGATCGTTCACGTAGTATACATTTGATATTTAAAAATTTAAATCTTTCCTCGTTATTTAGTTAATCAATTTTTTTTGCGAACATAAAATATTATACTGAAATAATGCCAGAAGAACTGTTAATATTTTAAAAATTATAATAATTAAGTAATAAAATAATCACAATTAGTCACTTGTACCTCGTTAATTTATTATATTGATAATTTTAATTTTTGTAGCGTGTTTATTTTATTTAAAATATACACTGTGTATGTTATATTGTCTATCTATTATGGTAATGTAATTAAATGACATTAAGCTGATGGGTCTATAATTGACTATATCATCCTTTCTTCCCTTTTTTATGAAGTAGTATTATAGTTGACAGGGTCCACAGTTGAGGTATATACTCCGTGTGCAAAAAAATTTCAGCTTAATGTCAAATGTGTACAAAATTTTTTCAAAGATCCTATTAGACCGTTTAACAAGAGCCTTGGATGAAAATCAGCCCAAAGAACAAGCAGGATTTCGGAACGACTTCTCGACACTCGACCACATACACACTATAAAGCAAGTGATTCAGAAATGTAACGAATATCGCATTAGCTACTATTTGGCATTCGTAGATTACAACAAGGCATTTGATTCATTAAAACATGTAAAAATATGGGAAACTCTGGAAAAGCAAGGAGTGAATAAAAAATATATACGCATTATTATAAATATATATAAGAACATGAAAGCAAGAATAAAAACAGAAAAAGAAGGAGAATACTTTCCGATAAGAAGAGGAGTCAGACAAGGTGATCCATTGTCTCCTAAGCTATTCTCCGCAGTCCTTGAGCAGGTGTTTAGACGTCTTGAGTGGGATGGTTATGGTTTAGAAAAAAACGGAGTAAAATTAAACCACCTTAGGTTTGCAGACGATCTAATACTTATCTCTGATAACCCAAGTAACTTACAAGTTATGCTAGAAGAGCTTGTGAATGAGAGTGAGAAAGTAGGATTATCAATGAATGCTGAAAAAACGAAAGTGATGTCAAATGTTACAAACATCCCAATAACTGTCAATGGTACTTCAATTGCATATGTGGAGGACTACACTTATCTTGGACAAATCATATCTTCTAAAGACCTGACACAAAAAGAAGTTAATAACAGAATAAGCCTGGCATGGAAGAGGTTCTGGTCTCTGAAAGAGATAATGAAAAACCCTCATGTGCCACTCGAAATAAAAAAGAAAACATTTAACTCCTGCATATTACCTGTCATGACCTACGGATGCCAAACATGGAGTTTAACAAGCCAGAATATACAAAAACTTGAAACCTGCCAGCACAATATGGAACTTTTACTTAACATAAAATTAAAAGACAAAATTAAACTGTGCAATATAAGAAACCAAACAAAATTAATTGATATTACGTTCTGTATTAAAAAGCTGAAATGGAGATGGGCAGGCCATATGATTAGAGGTAAAAAAGAAAAATGGTCAAGGGACATAACAGTATGGTGCCCAAGACAGCACAAAAGAAAAAAAGGCAGACAGCGTCGAAGATGGGAGGATGATGTTACAAAATTGGCAGGCATTACTTGGACGAGACAAACACATAACCGTGCAGTATGGCAAGCTCTAGGGGAGGCCTATGCTAGAAATTAGCAAGACAATCTTCCGCGTACCGGTGTCAATAAATCATGTAACAATTATTGTAAAATTAATTTAAGATTGTTAAATAATGGCTTTTATTATTATTATACATTAAATATACTCTCACGCCCGGATACACAATAAATACATATATAATGCCAAAACGATTATAATAAACTTACTTAGATACTTAAAATAAATAAACTTAAATATACGCTACATAAATACATATATGCTCCGGGCGGAGGATTCACCCCGGCATGGAGACCAAACGGCCGGGGGTCAGGGCGACAGGTGAAGAAACCGGCGGACTATTCTAGCCGAGTCGAGCAAGACCGCTTTTTGCATCTTGCCTGCGAGCGAACCGCCAAGGAACCCCAGCCGCCTCAGATGGTGAGCGAGGCTGACTGGGACCAACCCATAGGCAGATATAACGATCGGGATGATTTCAGTGGACTCCACATGCCACATGGCGGTAACCTCGTGAGCCAGATCAAGATACTTACGTTTTTTCTCCGTCTCAGCTCTCACAAGGTTCTCGTCATATGGAATTGTGATGTCCACCAAAAACACCCTCGACTGTGCCCGGTCTAACACCACGATATCAGTCTTATTCGCTAGAATAGTCCTGTCCGTGATGATAGACCGGTCCCAATAGAGCCGGATTCCGTCGCATTCTAGCACTGGCACCGGTGTATACTGGTAATAAGGCAGCCGCTGATCCAAGAGACCGTACATCAGAGCAAGCTCTTGGTGAAGGATTTTGGCTGCTTGGTTGTGTCTGTGCAGATACTCAGTGTTAGCAAGAGCCGAACAGCCCGAAAGCACATGTCTGAGTGACTCTCCGGGATGGCGACAGGCTCGACAAATTGAGTGCCATCCTTCAGAATGTACTTTCGGTAGCTCCGCGTCTTAACCACCTGATCTTGTATCGCACAGACAAACCCTTCGGTTTCCCCAAAGAGGTCTCCGAAGCGCAACCACTGCACGGACGCTTTTCTATCAATATGGGGTTCATGAAGAGCCTTAAAAAGCGTCCGTGCAGCTCCTTCCCCTTCCATACGGTCTCTCGGTCAGAGGTGCTCAGTACCACCGGTTTCTGCCAATCGCTCTTGGCCAAGGATAGGGGGGTGAGTCCTTTATCACATTCTATGACTTCCACATGCATCGGAGACTCCCTTTTCGTCTCGAAGTAGGTCCTGAGGCTGCATATCTCCCGATTGTGCATGAATTTGGCGCTGAGTAGGCCTCTGCCACCGCACTTTCGAGGGATATACAATCTCATGACAGACGATTTTGGGTGATGCATACGGTGGAGAGTCATAGTCATGCGGACTCTTGTATCCAGGGCGTCAAGTTCAGTCTGAGTCCATCTGAGCACGCCAAAGGAGTACATGAGAACGGGCATGACCCAGCCGTTATAAGCTCGGACCTTATTGGCGCCGGACAAGTAACTTTTACAGATCTTTGTCAGACGTCAAAAAAAGTCCTCGCAAACTGACTGTTTCATGTCCGCCTCCTTTACCCCTACGGATTGTGACATGCCCAGATACCGGTATGTTTCAGTTTCAGAGAGGGTCTTGATGTTAGTTGGCTCGGGGTTGATCCCGGCCGTATGAGTAACCTTTCCCTTCTCAACATGCAAGACCGCACACTTGTCTAGCCCAAGCTCCATTCTGATGGAACTACTAAACCCTGTTGTGAGTTTCAGTAATTCCTTCAGACGAGTAGCATTGGGTGCCAGCAGTTTGAGGTCATCCATGTAGAGAAGGTGAGGCACTTTTGTCCCTCCTCTCCGAAACTGAAAGCCTGTCCCCGAATTCTCTAGTAATGTACTAAGAGGATTCAAGGCCAAGCAGAACCATAGTGGACTCAGACAGTCGCCCTGGAAGATACCCCTCCGTATCCTTATCCGGTCATCGGCAGCCGCCAGCCGCTCGCCCTGGAGACAAAGGATCGTGCTCCATTGCCCCATACACGACCGGAGGAAGTCTTGAACTGTACTATCAATTTTGTACAGTTCAAGGACCCTCAAGAGCCATGAATGAGGCACCGAGTCGAATGCCTTTTTATAGTCAATCCAGGCAGCGGCGAAGTTCCGGCGGTTGCGTTTGACCAGCTGGCCCGCAACGGAATCGATGAGAAGGAGCTCCTTAGTACCGCGGCTACCGCCCCGGCATCCGTTCTGAGCTCCAGATATGATGTTGTTTTCGTCAACGTGACGGGTTATCTTGGAGCTCAGAACGGATGTCAGTGTCTTGTAGATGGTAGTAAGACACGTAATGGGGCGGTATTTAGATGGGTCCGCGGTATCGGTGGTCTTTGGAGCTAAGTGAGTGATCCCGGTGGTGAAAAGGTTCGGGAGCGTCCTTTGCTCGAGAGCCTCTTGGAATTGGCGAGCCAAGGTGACATGGCAAGCCGAGAACGCCTTCAGCCAGTAGTGGTGCAGTCCGTCGGGCCCCGGACTTTTCTAGTTCGCAGCCCGCCTTACCGCACCAACTACATCCTCCGAAGAGATGGCGACCGGGTTCATCGGCTCAATTGCGGCACATGCCTCCTTTATCGCCGCAATCCAAGGGCCCTCATCGTGCTCTACCTCTCCTGACCAGATACCTCGCCAGAAGGCGATGAGGTCGGCCGGACTCGGCTGTGGAGAGACAGAAGAGACCGCAGGACACTCCAGTTTGTTGTAGAACCTTTTCTGATCACTCGAGAAAAGACGATTCTGCTGAAATCGCTCAACTCTTTCCGAGTATCGTCGTATGCGGTTCCCCCACGCAGCGATTTTCTGCTTCAGATCGTCGATGCGCTCCGTTAGTTTTTGGGTTATGTCGGCCTGATCCAGCCTAACCCCGAGCCCATTGAAGGCTATCCTAACAGAGCGCACAATCCTTGGCCTTGTGTTGCCCGATCTGAAGCATAGCAGTCTGCCAATGAGTCTTCTGGCGTGGGTGATACGGCGTTCTATTCTCCTCTTCCAGGCTGGTTCTGCTTTGTTGTTATTAGCAGAACGCCCTGGGCGCCCAGGTTCCTTGACTTTGATACCAATGAACCGATGGACGGCCAGGGCTGCCCCAAAGAGAATAGAAGCCGTATCAACCAGGCCAGTGCTGACTGCCAAATGCTGGGGCAGCATTTGGTTGACAGCCTCAATGACATCCCGCGTCGCTATATTCAGCGTAATACGGGAGAGCCGCGGACGGTCCTCAAGAGGAGCAGTACGGATTTCAGAAATCGTCTCTTCTAAAACCCTTCTCATCCGCTCTAAGTCCAGGGCGACTGTTCCCTCGGTGTCCTCTTCCACATGCAAATCTTGGGACATAGGTTCAGTCTTCTCGCGGGCAGGTGCCGCCTGTGAGACGATTTGCTCTGCGGAAGAGGTTACAACTTCGGGAACAGCCTCACGACGTAATCGTTCGAGCTCGGTAGCGTTAAAGATGTTCGAACCAGGTTCTGTTTCGTGACAGTTAAATGCGGCTCAAGCAGTAAGAACTCGCGGTACATTGCTGCTCGGTAGCCAGTCCGTCCGGTTGCTCCCCCTGTTGCCCTGTAGTACGCGCGCATGACGTTTTTATTCATTTGATCTGTCCATTTCATGCGCCGTACTCCACCGACGGCGGGCTTCGAAGATTGGACCCTAGCGGGCCCTGTCAGAACCAAGCCCTCCGGTGGGGATGATGGAAACGTCGACTGGCCAGGTGGTAGTGGCAGTCGACTGGTGTGGCTGGCGGCCCGCATGCTGCCACGTCCAGCGCCAGCCCCAGACGCGCCCTGGCGACCCCCAGGTAGCGACCCTATGCGCGCTCTCTTTGTATGTTCCATCATCATAAAGGGTGGGGGTGAGTGGTAGTTACATCACTCGGGGTCCACCCAGATCCCCGAGGAGGCTGTTTTTTTGGAGCCAGCTAGCTCATTGACGGAGAACCAAAAGATCTTAAAAGGTTCTCCGATGTCCCTTAGTCGCCTCTTACGACACCCACGGGAATGATAGGGGGTGGCAACATTCTATTCGGTAATAAATAAAATATAATTAAATGAAACGTTATATACTTTTTATGAGAAACCGACACAATGTTTTCAAAGAATTGTTTTACGGATTACAATTTTACAATGTACATATAAATAAGAGAAATGGACCCTACCATACACAGAGACGGCGTAAGGCGTGGGCGGTATAAAGAGTCTCGCGCCAACAGCCGAAAATTAATTTAATTAAAAAGTATGGAAAATCAAAAAGTAAATAGATACACGTCCCTTATTACGAATCATTAGCTGTTGCTTGTCTGTCGGTTTTCTACAGAATATATTTTGGAGAGTGTGCACAGGAACTTTTTGATCTAGTTCCCCCCTCGCCCTTTTACCATAGAACTGCTAGGCATCGTAGTAGTCTGCAACCATACGTAGTCGATATTCCGTGGATGCGTACAAAACGTTTCGCTTCCTCGTTCCTGATTCGAACTGCGAAAATATGGAATGCCCTTCCAGCTCACGTTTTCCCTACCACCTACAATATGGGTATCTTCAAGTCAAGAGTGAATAGGGACCTTCTAGGCAAGCGCGTTTCACCGTAGCCTGCATCTTCGCTTACCATCAGGCGTGATCGTAGCCAAGCGCTAGCCTATATACTATATAAAAAAAAAAACATTACGGAGTTGTGTTTCGTTAATTTTTTCTTTTACATTTTTTTAATTAATCAAAAAACTTAAGTGTTTTTTTATTCCTTTCTTCTTGACCCTTTGCATATTGTAACCATGGTATTTTTCTCTATTATACTATGAGCACACAAGATTAATCTGATCACTAAGTTAGTCAAAGAAGTGTTAAGCTCATTTGAGTGAGTAAGCAATATCCAGCCAGTGGCTGCACAGTTATTTCTGGAATGTTCCTACATGCTAGCCAACGTTAACTTGGACAACCGAACACAACGTTACATTATTTAATATTATGATGATGGTGAAAATATAATAACCATCAAGAAGATAATGTCTGTAAATTATTTTTGAACAAAAACTGAAAATTTTGAATGAAACTTTGAAATTACTTGCAATTTCATTGCATATGCATGTGAAAATCTCATAAATTATAAGAATTTATAATAATATCATAGTTACTTAATACAGAAAACTCCATTCTGTGTAAAGTACGTACCTACCTTTCTTAAAACATTAAGAAGTAGTATTTAAGTACTAGAAAGAACAGTTACCTGCAAACCCAATACAAACAAAACAATATAAAATAATAAATAAATATTAAGCTAAAAGCTTATAAAAAAATTATTAAAAAATTAGTTTAATTTGCTAGAATATTATGTCACCGACTGTACTGCCCGTCTAACCTAAGTCCCATTGGATACATTTCATTAACCTGACCAGACTAGCTTCATTGATTTACAGCTTGGCATCCACTTTAGTTTATGTGCTACAAATAATCTTTCCTCATACTGTATAACTACTAGTTTGATAATTAACTATATACCTATGTTTTGAATCATCATCATCATCATCAGTCCACTACAGGGCCAGGCCTCCCTCTTTAAAGGAGAGTGGATATGGGTTTGGAGTGATGGGTGTAGAAAGATAATGTTTCATTTATTAACGATCACTATCATTGCGTAAAACGTAGTGACTGGGACCGGCTAAACTTGCTCTCCAAGGCACGGAGGTCAATACACCACCGACATCCCGACTCCGGGCTTGAGAATACTGAACGTTTCATAGAAGAAAGAAAAGCTCAGGACCTCGTGATCGAAGCCACAAGGCTAACGACTAGACCAACGAGGCTGTGTTTTCAATAATATTCCTGAACTGCTGACGCGAGGAATAACCTTCTGGCTTTCGTATTTCCCGCCGTGTTAGATTAGAGTAGGTACATTCAATGTAAGAATAGATAGGCGACTAGTTAGAAAAAATGTTGTAAGCTAGTAAATTTCCATAATATTAATAAAATAAACTTATAAAATTCCTACAATTTCGATACTAATATATATAAAACTAAAATTAAACTTTTTATGAAGTTCCTAGCAGAATCTTTCTTAACTATACTAAAGCCAAACTCGATTGAAAATGCTTGTCAACAAACAAATTAAAAATGAAGGTAGAAATCACTAGTAATTTTATTCACAACTATTTTTTTAAATTAACTAGTTAATGACAAATTCATGACAATAAATTAAATTAGTAAGCTTCAAAATAATTAATATATTCAATATCTTTTAAATAAGATTTTTTAAAATAACAAAACATAATTTTCTACTTATTAGGCATAAAATGTGTTGCATTTTCTACCTTCATTTTAAATTTGTTTGTTGACAAGCATTCTCAATCGAGTTTGGCTTTAGTATAGACCACTTACTTACACATTTAGGGATTGTAACATGAAAAGTCTCTTTATATATAAAGCGAGACACCTATTTCTGTAGTAACTTATTCAATTAATATCATTAACAATTTTATTACAGTGTTTTATAGATTTTATCGGTGACTGTACTTGTTCTAGTATTACCCTATTGGATACATTTGATTAACCTGAGCAGACAGGCTGCATTGATTTACCGTTTGGCATCTAGCTCCTTTAATCCTTGCCTAACGATTTTCTAATTAAGGGTTGCGGTTGTTAATATTTTGTATGTATAAAGCTATGTTTAGGTATTTGCTATCTAATATATAATTTCATGTATTTTTGCGTATCTGTGTATATTGTTCCAGCTACAGTAGTTTACTGATATTATAAATGTGGAAGAGTGTATGGATAGATTCCTCTCTATTCTACTGTTTCACGCCAAAGTACTAAATGAATTTATAATAATATATTTATAATAGCTTATACATCAGATTAACTACTACTTTTATCCTGAAATTCTCTTTTTCTTTTTTCTCACTTTTTAATTTTTATTTAAGAAAAATATACATTTTAATACAACATTAGAAAATTGTTAAAACAGTGCAACAAAAACTCATCTGAGTTTGTCCGTACTGTTGATTTCTCATAGAAGGTCAACTTTATAATGTGTGTTATTGTTGAAACTTTATATAGCAAGTTAACTTTAATATTGTGTGTTAATGAAATAACTTTTCATTATTAAAATGTTTAATGCGCCATTTTGAGCGTTAAATGGTTACAACAGATCGTAGATAAAAAAACATTGACATTTGACAACAGATCAAAAATTCAATTGTTTATTTATTGAACACGTACACCGGCACTTATCGTGCTGGAATTCCATATTATACTTTTAGGTAGGTAAGTACGAGTATATGCGTAGATGTGTAATTAATAAGAACGTGAACAAAATATGTGAGAGTAGTTACAAAATAATAGTGAATACAAGTGCCTCGCTGCACTGATGTGACGCATTATAGATAGTTTAAATAAAACATAAACAGGGTGTTATTATTTGATTTACACTAAGTATTTATCTCATTATTATTTCTTTTCTTTGAGGGTGTTTGAAGGGTAACACTATTTACTTCGTCATTTTGGTTCAATATGTTGCGTCATCAATATTTTTTTATAGAACGGTCAAAATGGCCGATCGGCTGACGTAGAACGTTAATCGCTCCAGAGTCGAGAGACGAATTATTCACGGACACGCGTTGCGCTGCGTCCACCCGTATCACGTCGTATGCACTCATAAAAATAATGTGCAAAATCATATTCAACCTTTTTACCAAGCAATAAAGTTAAGAGTTCAATAACGATAGCGATAGTTAAGCTTTATGGAAATTGGCGAAATCGTTAAACTAATCCAAGCCAATATATTCTCTATTTCCCAATGAATAAAATTAATATGCTTTTAAAATCCTCGTTTACGACCGTTCGAAACTACAACATCAATTTGCAAAACAAGTGACGCGATTTTAAATTTTATACCTTAGGAGTTAAAGTCTATTTTTGCGCTTTGATTTGAGTGGTTAACAGTGCATTAGTATTTATTTGTGTGGATATGGCAAAACATTTATTATGCCAATATCAACAGTCGCAATTGTATTCGGCAATTAATTATTTGTAAACAATACTTTGAACAATTTACGAGTAATTCAATACCTCTATTGTGTGAAGTGTCCCCATATATTTAGAGCTTGTAGCTTGTATTGTAAGCACACAGATAGGCATATAAATCACATTGACATTTTCTGAAAAAATTCAGCAGCAAGACCAACTGATGCTGTTTAGAACTTTCATCAAAGTAAGTATATGAAATGAAGAAAAAAATCGTAAATCATGGCTTAGTTTATTGTGGGCTCTTTTCAGGACTGGGCGCGATTCGAACCCTCAAAATTTTCAAGTTTTGGACGTTGAATGTCACCTTTAGCTCCAATTAAATAATGTAAAAACTATTTATTTTCGAACCAATATAATACAGATTTACACAGACGACCTCCGTGGCGCAGTTTTGACGACCTCCGTGGCGCAGTAGTATGCGCGGTGGATTTATAAGACGGAGGTCCTGGGTTCGATTCCCAGTAGGGCAGATTGAGATTTTTCTTAATTTGTCTTGGTCTAGCTGGTGGGAGGCTTTTCGCCGTGGCTAGTTACCAACCTACCGACAAAGACGTACCGCCAAGCTATTTAGCGTTCCGGTACGATGTCGTGTAGAAACCGAAAGGGGTGTGCATTTTCGTCCCACTCCTAACAAGTTGGCCCGCTTTCATCTTAGACTGCATCATCACTTAACATCAGGTGTGACAGCAGTCAAGGGCCAACTTGTAGTCGATAAAAAAAAAATGCAGATTTCATAAACTAAAAAAAAAAGGTCGTGGCTAATTACCACCCTGCTGACAAAGACTTACTGCCAAGCGATTCAGCGTTTCAGTACGATGGCGTGCAGAAACCGAAGGGGGTGTGAATTTCCTATGCTTACAATTTGACCTGGTTCCATCTTAGATTGCATATACACTTACCATGTGTCATTACAGGGTGTCATTACAGTCAGGGGCTAACTTTTAGTAAATAAATGAAAAAAATATTTTTTATTTTGACTTAAAGGAGATAAACACTACGTTTATGCCAAAATACGTAATACCGGGTGTAATCGATCTCGGGAGTGTGGTTATAATGTAAACCATAGAGTTAGCAGTCAATGAAGCCCACCACTACCCATAGTGAGGTAGCGGAGCGCACTATCGCGGTATCTTCACGCTCGGTCGAGCGGAAACATTCTGCTTCATCACACCCGCTCGTCGAATACCGGTACGCACTTCGAGATCCTGAGCTCGTAAACGCTTATAAGCCTACTTGGATAACTTACTACTAACTTTTGCAATAGTTTATAGAAAAATATAGACTAACTTGAAATAAAATACGCTCGCAATAATGTACTCTAAATTAAAGTTTGCCTTTGAACTGCCATTAAAACGTTGGGGTAAAGGGGCTAGTGGTTAAATTGTGTACCTATGGATAACAAGGACCATCTAGTCTTGAGTCTGGCCAAGATATATTGAGCTTTTTGAAGTTAGAAAGCTGGTTTTGTTATACCCCTGTGCCTCGAAGAATACATCAAACTATTGATTGGATGTTACTGACAAGGACTTCTAGGCCCAGCATGGTGGTCTACACTCCATTACTCCTCTTCTACAAAGCCTGAGGCAGCCCTGTAGTTTGCTGTTAAAATAGATTGAGAAAATGAAACTCTTAACGACTGTCCTATTTTAGCTTGAGGTCGCGTGTATAACTCTTACTCAATAAGACTTTATTAATTAATCGGTCTGTGAACTTTGGGTATTGTTTCCGCATCTGAATCATATCTCGAGTGGAGTCAACACATCTGTCGCGTAAACAAAACGAAACTCCAAAACGGCCCTCAAATTTAATACTCTTGAAATGAATATTTATAAAGGCGTCAACTGCTAATCCCGTATTGTTACAATTTTCGCAGATTCCCTCCCACTGACTGATGGCGTCAAGACAATACGGGGCTCTTATGATGTGCGTACACTGTCTGCGACATTCACGTGGTCCACAATCATAGAATAACAAAAACTATCTTTGACTTTGATGAACTCGAAATCAAAAAATAATAATAATATAAAATATCTAAGTAAAAAATATAATAAAAATATGTTTTTTGGGAAACATTTTTGAGTCATATTCCCTATTGATATGTTTTTCACACGGCGTACCTAGTATAGCGACCTCGGCTGACGTTGGTTTTAGTTATTAATTAATGGACAAAAAGATGACCAACTAAGTCATCATCATCATCATCATTATCAGC
The DNA here is from genome assembly GCA_034621355.1 of Mycalesis mineus. Taxonomy (NCBI): domain Eukaryota; kingdom Metazoa; phylum Arthropoda; class Insecta; order Lepidoptera; family Nymphalidae; genus Mycalesis; species Mycalesis mineus. The sequence continues at coordinate 7,717,943 of CM067886.1, read as the reverse complement.
CGGTGGAGTCCACTGCTGGACATAAATACATGCCAAACACAACGATGTGCCCAGCGATTCCCTGCAACCCGTTTGATGCCATCAGTCCACCTGGTGGAGGATCGACCAACACTGCGCTTTCCGGTGCGGGGCACCTTCGGTCCGCAACGTCCATCAGCTGTTCGAACCACGTGCCCCTGCCACTTCAGTTCTGCGACTCGCTGAGCTATGTCGGTTACTTTTGTTCTTCTGCGGAACTGCTTATTTCTGATTCGATCACGCAGAGATACTCCTAGCATTGCTCTTTCCATCGACCGCTGAGTGACTCTGAGCCTTCTTATGAAGCCCTTCTTCTTTTATGGGAAACGGTAAAAAAAACTAAGTCATAGTCATTGCCTAATCCAGAGCAAACAAGGAACACGTCCTACAAAATGATATCGTGTCCATCCACCTGAGGCGTTACATCTGACGTATTAGGTATACATGTATAATCAAGATTATAACATCATTTACTCGTAAACACAAGCTGATTTACCAGTCAAATCTGGATGTAATTCGAGACGATAATATTCCATCCATTAATAAATGTTCATTTCTTAATAAATTCGATATTAGAGTGGGATGTAGTGTACGCGTAGCAAGCTGTATTCGTCTAAGGAATTAGGGAACAAAAGGCTTAAGTGAGCTTCGACGCCTCCTCGTTGTTTCAACGTTCCATATAAAAGCGCCGCGGCAGATGACGGCCCGTCGCTTACAGATCTAAACTTCTTAACTGTTGCTGAATGCCTGGTAGCTATTAATTATTATATTTATACACACGTATATATATTAGTGAAATTCCTCTCAGTGACTGAACTGACTGACTCATCAGTCTATGTCGTGAGATTTTTGAAATTTTGACTTGAATTTTTGTGTACTACTACTCATTTCGCGTTGTAGATTCTCACTAAGTACGGATTTCTCGATATTTCCACGATGACCTACATGGGCGAAGCCGTTTGGTTCAGCTATTTACTATAGATAGATACGTTTGTCACTGTCATTAAAGTTCGTGTGATTGATCACGGTATTGAATTTTTAATAACGGTAATAATTGACAGACCAAGCTAAACATAAAATTTCGCAAGACATGCAGTTAAAATAAGTGTCCAAATTCATACTTACTTATCATGTGACTTAAAAAGTTTCTATTAATTATTATTTAGTTAATTTAATTATTTTAGCATTTTCTGCTGACAACTGTCTTTGTAGAATGTCTAGATACTACTATTTGTTAGCATATTTCTTAAACCTAAGTGGTTTCTAATGGTACTACATATAAGAGAGAAGAACGATGTAAACTTTAAATAATGATTAAATGGATAAAGATCAGGTGAAATAAATTGGCAGCACGATTAATAAAAACTAAATTTTTGTAAGCTAATAATTATTATTTTAAAATACTTAGATCAAAAAGAATTCCTTCGAGCCGGATTTGAACCAGCGACCTATGGATGACAATTACACCAGCTACAGTCCACCGCTCTACCAACTGAGCTATCGAAGGCTTGATGTTTGTTACACATATTTGTGTTTGCACAATAACATTTTCAACAAATATTACCTAAAGATCAAGTTAGCAAAATGTAAAACTAATAGATACCTAAATACATTAAATAAGTTATTGGATAGCTTAGTGTTAGCACTTTAAAGTATTGGAATATGTTACCATAAACAATACTATACGATACTTATCGTCTATGGTAACGTAAGTAATCTTCTGTCGACTGACAAATGTTCGAAAGGACTTGATTCCAGGCTGTAAAATAAAAGATAAGAATTGACATTTTAGTCGAACAGTGTATTTCACTGTTCTTTTGGTTGTTACAAAGTATGCATATTTTTGATGTAATATTAATTATTGTAATTGAGTGGTTGTAACTTAACGGCATAGGTATCCAAACATGGTCCAAACACTTAGACCGTAGGACCGCTCGATATTAATATCAATCGAAGGTTGATACAGTCGATATTAAATAGTGTAGGAGCTGTATAACAGTTTACTAGAATCTAAATGCGATATCTGGATGATGATATATTAAAAAAATATTATTTCCCTTGGTTTGTAAGAGATTTTCTCTTAGAATTATTTAGTTATCAAATGAAGTTCTTTGTACGCTAAACAGTCAAAAGAAGAACCGTGTATATCAAGTGTTTTTATATACCAACTTGGACTCCCGTAGACGTTGCTTCCAAGTACGGTGCATAAGTGATACTTGTAAACGCCTTCGAAACGAGAGGGACCGAATCGTTTTTATCTACAGAAAAGGAGTAGAAATAATTTATAATATATATTAAATTCAATTAAATGTATTATATTTTTATTACATAATAATTATTTTTTTGTGTAAATAATTAGCTTTTATTAAATTGGCAACAGTTTTTCGGCTCTTCTCAGTAAAATCCTCGATTCGAATTGGTACCAAGATCACTAAAAACTGACAAATTTATGTTTAGATTTTCTAAGTTAAGCCCATTTAAAATACCTTCGATTTTTAGAACGGCGACCGTGAGATCGCCAAAAGGCCCGTTGGAAGACCACAATATTATTATTATTATTATTATGTCGTGAACATTCTAGCAGCCCAAATTAGAAAAGATTAAAGGAGGCCTATGTAGCTTCCTTTAATGTACCACATTCCTGTGAATATGGTGGAATAGGCCATTTTCTACCATATTCATGTGCATATGGTATAAAAATGCTAACGAAGAATAAGAATTCGACTATAGTTAAGTAATATAACTGTTACGTCAGCTCGTGGTCTATAAACGTATAATTTAGGGCTCATTTGGAGTCGTCAAAGCTAGCCTCCATGCACGGCGAAACTACGCAGTTATTAAACCGCACTTCGGGATATCCAATTACAATGTACCATTCAACAACTCATAATTACATTTCAATATCAATCAAGTTGTCCACTCTGTTCAGGAATTCCTTTGGTAGATTCTGGTTTAGTTAATTGTTCATTAGTATTTTTCGTAATTCGTACTACTATAAAATAAATCGGGCATATTATTTCACTAGCAGTCGCCCGCGACTTCGTCGGCGTGAAAACCTCTTAAGTACCCTTTTAATTTAAAAAACAGACTTTCATAATTATAAAGTGTGCTCTTTCCCCGCTACCCCTCACTATTTAATTTTTTTATAGTTTCCCGTCAACCAATATCCTCCGTCCCGTCCCGTGTACTAAAGATCTGTTAAACATTGTACGATATTACAGTACATTAACATTAAAAATATACATATATTTATAACTCTTAACAAATGCATTATTTTATCTTTCATACATATATTTTTGGTATCTGTTGTGATTTGTAATAGGTTTGCGTTGGAGTTGATTTAAATAATACAGTGTGATGATTGAAATAAAACGTTGTAATTCGTAAGATGTACAGTGCGAATCTCTATAAAAACATTTTTGAATTTGACATTTGATGAACTGTAATACGTAAAACGATCGGCGGTGTAGGTACGTGGACCAATCGCAGCCCACGTACGTTCCATTGCTCCAACATGCCCCCGGCCTTGGAAACCTTGGCTTCCAATAGGTTAGTCATCAGGTTCAACTAGCGGGCATATTTTGGTGTAGGTACGTCGCACGAGCCCTGACGTAGTGCGGATCTCGGCCACTCGCGCGATGCCGTCCTTCCCCGGGATGTTCCTGACGACTCGTCCAAGATGCCATCTTAATGGAGGAAAGTTGTCTTCTTTGATTACGACCATCGTATTAGGTTTAAGGTCTTGCGTATTCTCCCTCCATTTCGTTCGTGTCTGCAGCTCTGAAACATATTCTTTAGCCCAGCGAGTCCAGAAATGTTGACGGATTTGTTCCACTCGCTGGTAACGGTCGAGGCGATGAACAGGCGTATCGACGAGGCTGTCGCAGGCAGGCGTCGTGAGCGGACGGCCAACCAGGAAATGAGCAGGAGTGAGAGGTAGTAGATCATTAGGATCAGATGAAATCGGAGATAGCGGACGGGAGTTAAGGACAGCTTCGACTTGTGTTAATACCGTGCTAAACTCTTCGTATGTGAGATGCGCGTTACCCACCACTCGACGAAGGTGGTATTTACACGAGCGTACTCCTGCCTCCCATAATCCACCAAAATGAGCACCGTATGGAACAATGAATTTAAATTTTATGTTTTGTTGAGTAGCGTAGTCAATAATTTCATCGCCACAGCGTTTTAAAAAATCTGCGAATTCGTTTTTTAACCCTAAAAATGTGCGTCCGTTGTCAGACCAAATTTCGTCGGGTTTAGACCGACGCGAAATGAATCGAGTCATGGCAAGCCAGTAAGTCTTAGCAGTGAGATCACTAACTAGCTCTAAATGAACTGCGCGTGTAACGAAGCAAATGAAAATGCATATGTATGCTTTAGAGGTTTTAGCGCCCTTTCCTTTCCGGTTTAGAACCGGGACCGTACCGGCATAGTCCACGCCACATCGATTGTATGCAAAGGTGGGTGTAATTCTCTCTCGGGGTAAGTTCCCCATAAGAGGAGTAAGCGTACGCCCTCTTAGACGCTTGCATACAACGCAATCGTGAAAAACTTTTCTTGCGAGATTTCTGCCTGCAAGTGGCCAATAAGATTCGCGAATATGGAAAAGAAGTGCTTGCGGTCCGACATGTAATAATGTATTGTGTGTGTGTCGGAATAATAAAAGAGTGAAGCGATTTTTGCCTGAAAGTAAAATGGGATGTTTTTTGTCATAGTCGAATTCCGATGAATTGTCTAACCTGCCACCGACACGTAGAATTTTGTCTTTGTCGATAAACAAATTTAATCTGCTCAAATCATGTTTATTTTTAAGCGCGTGATTATTCACTAATGACTTGTACTCGACTGGAAACGATTCCAATTGAGACAGTCTAGTAAGTAATTTGTCGGCTTCCCTCAGCTCATCGACGGTAAGAACACCCAACTGCTTATTACCACTATTGCGCGTATTGTGTATAAAGCGTAAAACATATGCAGTCGCGTGTCTCAACCGACTGAACTGCGAGAATCGTTCCAGATTAATAAAATTACTATCCTCGAAGCTCGACATATGACTGGTGAGTGCGGTCACCTCTGTACCTTTTATGTCAGGCAAATCGCCTGTATCGTGTTGTGTATAAAAGGGAGGTACGTTTTTACAAATAAATTTACTATCGCGAAGAAACTCCGGCCCTTCCCACCACAAGTGTGAAGAGGACAGATCGCTAAGATTTAAAATCCCGCGTGAAACCAGATCGGCTGGGTTATCTTTCCCGTTTACATGACGCCACGGGAGTTCTTTCGTTATCTCATGTATTTCTATAGTTCTATTGTGAACAAACGTTTTTAATAATCGTGGTTGCATGCGAAGCCAGGCTAAAACAATAGTCGAGTCAGTCCAAAACATAATATTGTCGAATTGAAATTTGAGTGATTTTTTAATTTTGTCATATAATCGTGCTCCTATGAGGGCACCTAGTAATTCTAAACGTGGTATGCTGACCGTTTTTAAAGGCGCGACTTTCCCCTTCGAACATAACAAACGAACAGTGGCTGTATTATTATTTGAATTCACTGTTCGAATGTAAATGCACGCGCCGTAAGCTTTTTGCGAGGCATCGGTAAAAATATGCATCTCTTTATATATAGCTGCACTATCCATAACATAGCGAGGTACTCGGATCGTCTTCAGGACAGGCAGAGACGTAACGAACCGATTCCATTGGCTTGCGATATTACTAGGTACGACGTCGTCCCATTCTAATTTTAATAACCACAGCCGCTGTAACAACATTTTTGCTGTTAGAATGAATGGACTTAAAATACCTAAAGGATCAAAAATTTGAGATGCGTATGACAAAATTAGACGTTTAGTTATAGGTTGAGTACTATCAATGTCAAATTGTGTATTAAAATAAAATTCATCGCTGTCGTTTAGCCAACCTATACCTAAAGTTTTGTGAGTACTGTTATCACTGAGCGTCAGTTGTTTACAAGACTGCGCCGATGCGCCTGTAGGTAACGTTTTCGTAGGTTCGGATGATTTATCGCGCGTAAAATTAAATATCCATTTATGAAGTGGGAAACATCCCGATTGCAAAGTCGCAGATGTTTCGTTACATAATTGAATTAAATGTTGTTTATCATCAGAACCCGTGATCATATCGTCTACGTAAAAATCTTCGTTAATAATTCTGCGCACTTCGTCGTTCGTAGATTCAATTGATAATTGTTTCAAGCAACGAACACTTAAAAAAGGCGCGGACGAGGTACCATACGTAACGGTATTCAAACGATATATACCGAGCGGTTGCGTAGGTTCGTCTCGCCAAAGAATCAGCTGAAGATCGCGTTGGTCTTCGTCTACTAGGCATTGTCGATACATCTTTTCGATGTCTGCGCACGCGACGTACTTATACTGCCTAAACCGAAGAAGAATTGAAATTAAATCACCTTGGATAGGTGGACCTACCAACTGTATTGCGTTGAAACTAAGGCCCGTGCTAGTAACTGCGCTTGCGTCGAAGACCACACGGAGCCGTGTTGTGCTGGAGTCGCGAAGCACTCCACTATGCGGTAGAAAATAATGCGTTGAGCCGTAGGTTGAAACGCGTGTCATATGACCTAGGCTTTCATATTCGTGTAAAAAGTCTGCGTATAATTTTTTTTAAAGCAGGCTCGCGTTGTAGCCGCTTTTCTAAAGATAAAAACCGTCGTTCTGCGTGAAAGTATGAATCACCTAACATGTCAGGTGATGCTCGTAATGGTATCCTGACGATGAACCGTCCCTCATCATTGCGCTTCGTTGTTTGAGAGAACAGCTCCTCGCAAGTACGTTCGGCATCTGTGCGGATATCCCGATCCCTAGGCAGTTCTTCGACTTCCCAGAACTGACAGAGTTGTGTATCTATCGATTGCGTGAAATTACACTGGATACTGCTATCATTGCGCGATTTAAATAATATAGATCCTGATATTACCCAGCCTAAATGATAATGAACTGATAGAAATAAAAGTGACTTTGACGATGTAAACCGTGCTGTATCGCATGTGTCGCATTGGTTTACTGCTAATAATTTACTATTAAATGCAAAGAAAACTAAATGTGTTGAGTTTTCTTTACCGAATGTAAAAAAAATTAATAAGTCTTTAATGATAAATGGTGAAACGCTAAGAATGGAGAGTTCTACAGTCTTTCTAGGAGTGACCTTGGACTGTAAACTTCAGTGGAGCGCTCATATAGAGTCACTGACAGCTAAACTTAGCTCAGCAGCATTTGCAGTGAGAAAAATAAGACAAAAACAGCTAGACTGGTTTATTTTGCTTACTTCCACAGTGTGATGTCTTATGGCATCTTGTTGTGGGGAAAGGCTGCTGACATAAATTCTGTCTTTATACTTCAGAAACGAGCAATTCGGTCGATTTATAAACTTAAACCACGCGAGTCCCTTCGAGTCAAATTTAAAGAAATAGGAATTCTTACAGTAGCCAGTCAATACATATTCAATAACCTAGTTTATGTTAAACAAAATATAAATATGTATACACAGAAAAAGGATTTAAACGACCGTCTTCCTAGAAACGGACATAAGTTAGTCATATCAGCTTATCGCCTCCGAAAAGTACAAAAATCTTTCGTAGGATTGGGTGTACTCTTCTACAACAAGATGCCCAATTCAGTTTTAGATCTGCCATTGCATAAGTTTAAACAATGTATTAAAACTCACTTACTGAGTCAGGGTTATTATACTATCGATGAATTTTTAAATGACAAAGATGTTCAAATCCAATTGGATAGGCTTTCAACTTCACACAGGAAATAAAATAAATAACTTTATGTAACAACACACTTAATATTGTAAAATTGATAATATTATAAAAAGAGCAACTGTTGAGTTTCTTGCCGGCTCTTCTCAACAGGGCCTGCCTTCCGAGCCGGTGGTAGAGTCACTACAAATAGTCCAATTTGACGTTTCAAAAGTGCTTGTAATAAGCCTACTTGAAATAAATGATTTTGAATTTGAATGAATTTGAAAATGCGTATTTTGTAAATAAGGCCCAGTAGGTAACCTTATATTACCTGCGTCTAATAATTCCCAAAATTTATCTGCCCCTATTAAAATATCAATATTTCGAGAATTAAGGAAGTGCGGGTCGGCCAGCTGTAAACTTTGCGGTATACGGAACTTAGCGCGTTCGTAATGTACAGCGGGCAATGTAGATGAAATTCGTTGTAATATGAAACATTGTAGATTAGTGGTGTAAGGTGTAATGCGTGATTTAATCTCAATGTCGCAGGTTTGATTACACTGCGTCACTGAGTTACCTACACCCCTAATTTCGTGAGTGGATTGTAATATATTAACCCCTAATAATTTGCAAAAGGGTTCGCTTATAAAACTACGTTCACTGCCGCTATCTAGCAGAGCGATTGCGCGCAGGTAAACATTATGACAATTTCGTACCTCGATCAATGCAGTAGATAACAAAACCGGTTGTAAGGAACGATGTGTGCGTCTAATATTTAAGTGTGCATTTGTTGCATCGCTACTAGCTTCCGCGGGGGACAGGTGCGCGGAGGGCGACGGTGCGACATTCGGTAGTTTTCGACTACTTGACGAGTGAAGAGTAATGCTATGTGGATTGTTGGTTATGTTTTTAGAGTCGTTTTGAGAGGCTTGTGGGCAAATAATTGAATTGTGCTTATTATTGCAAAATCTGCACGCGCCATATTGACAAAACTCAACTGTGTGATTTGCATAACGTAAACAATTCTCACACAACTTGTTATCGCGAATAACTTTGAGTTTATTGTTTAAATTCGAGTTAATGAACTTGTTGCAAGCGTATAATCGGTGATCAAGTTTGCACATAACACATTTCTTTGGCGCGGAGTGATATTCGTGCGGTTTGTTGGTGGAAACATTGCATTTGTGAATACTAGATGACTTCGTGTTATTTTTTATATCCTGCGTAATTTTAATATTTTGTGTTTTATTTGAGTCTTGCAATGTTTCCAGCATGTCCGCTCGATGCTTAAGGAAGTTAATTAAATCGTTGACTTTAATTTTGCAATCATTATTAAGTGAAGTGCATTTGTACTGCTCCCATTCACGCTCCGTGATCCTGTCGAGTTTTGAGACGATAATAAAATTAATTAATGTGTCCCACGTATCGACAGGCTCACCTAGTATTTTTAAGGAACGTAAATTCTTTAAAATAGTATCAATTAGTGTTCGTATAGATACGGGAGACTCCTTATTTAATGCCTGAATGTTAAAAATACGTTTTATGTGATTTTGCACTAATAATCTGCTGTTATTGAAACGATTTAGTAACAAATCCCAAGCAATTAAATAATTATCTGAAGTAAATTCTAATGCATCGATTACAAGCTCTGCGCTGCCTTTCAATGACGACTTTAAGTAGTGGAATTTTTGTATGTTATTTATTTCTTTGGAGTCGTGTACCAAAGAAAGAAATGTATCCCTGAATTCCAGCCAATTCTCGTATGCACCGTCAAATGATGGTAATGTAATGGTAGGTAATTTAACAGATTTTAAACAACTATCTGCGCATAATTTAGAACATGTAGTGACCTCACTGCCATTACTACTGCTACTACTATTTAATAGGAGCTCAGCTTGAGATACAGTGCTGTAATAGCAGTCCTCAAACTGTTCCCTTTGTGACAATTGCTCATCTAAATCACATTCACGGACTCTTTCTTCGATATTGGTTTGTATGCTATTAAATTCGCGAAATAGATTCGTGGCTCCTTCGATTCGTAATTTTAAATCTATTTTGTTTTCTGGTGAAGCCAGTTTAATGTTGAAGTTATTTACGTGAGTGCTGAATTTAGTAAGTCTACCTTTAAGAATGCCGCGTTTTTTAATGTAATCTTTCACAAGTAGTTCTAATTTTTCGTCTGGTAGACCTAACTGGGGAGATTTATCACGGTTGCTCATTGTGGAATATGAAAAGAAGGAGTACTTACGGTAGCAGACCAGACCACGTCAGCTGCGCGGATGTGACGGGTTCTACGCGGAGCAAGTTGTAGGATCACGAGAACACTGTAATTTAGGAAGATATTACACAAGTGAAGTGGAGGTTGAAGGATAAGAACAGGATGGGTTGACCGTACCGTACGTATGCGATCTTCCGTTCTTCTTCTTTGTTCTCCCGTCTTCACCAATGTCCGTTATTGCCGTCGTTTTTATCGGTTCTTGCGTTTGAATCCGGCTCGAAGGACCAAATTATGTTGTGATTTGTAATAGGTTTGCGTTGGAGTTAATTTAAATAATACAGTGTGATGGTTGAAATAAAACGTTGTAATTCGTAAGATGTACAGTGCGAATCTCTATAAAAACATTTTTGAATTTGACATTTGATGAACTGTAATACGTAAAACGATCGGCGGTGTAGGTACGTGGACCAATCGCAGCCCACGTACGTTCCATTGCTCCAACAGTATCTTAAACTGTTTTTGCAGCGCACGCAACGGAAGCCCTCAAGGATGAAAAATTTTCCCCGTTTTTTCACATTTTCCATTATTTCTTCGCTCATAATAGTTGCAGCGTGATGTTATAAAGCCTAAAGCTTTTCTCGATAAATGGTCTATTCCACACAAAAATAATTTTTCAATTGGAACCAGTAGTTCCTGAGTTTAGCGCGTTCAAACAAACAAACAAACAAGCTCTTCAGCTGTATAATATTAGTAAAGATTACAGGACGCTCGCTGTTTTACCAGTATAGGTCTCATGCTAGTGGGAATATCGGGATAAAAAGTAGCCTATGTTTTACTCCAGGGACAATTGAATTTTTAACATTTCATGAATCAACTGAGAATTTTTAGTTAAAGATGAGAAAGATCAGCGATCTGATGGCGACGGGATGCAGCTTCTCCCGCACATAAACATTTTTGACGTTCATCATCATCATCATCATCATCATCAGCTTGTATTAGTCCACTGCTGGACATAGGCTTTTCCGAAAATGCGCCACCACACACGATCCTCTGCCTTTCTCATCCAGCCATTTCCCACTACCATTTTGAGGTCGTCAGACCATCGGGCTGGAGGGCGTCCTACACTGCGCTTCGTGGTTCGTGGTCTCCACTCCAGAACACGCCGGCCCCAGTGACCATCTGTTCCGCGAATTATATGGCCTGCCCATTGCCACTTCAACGTGCTTATCCTTTGAACTATGTCTACTACTTTGGTTCTCCTTCGGATTTCCCCATTATGGATTCTATCTTTCAGAGAGACTCCCAACATAGCTCGCTCCATAGCCCGCTGAGCAACCTTAAATTTGTGGATGAGGCCCACTGTCAGTGTCCACGTATTGCGCCATAGGTCATTACTGGCAGGACACACTTGTTGAAGACTTTTGTCTTTAGGCTATGGGGTATCGACGAATCAAAGACGCAATTTCCCAAATGCTGCCCAGCCCAACTGAATTTATCTGTCAGCGTCCTGACGTTAATCTAGTTAAATTCATATCTGTCAATGTTTGTTGATTTCAGAAATTTTGACCTGTTGTAAACTATTTATTGAAAACGCCCTCAGCATCTAAGTTTGATAAGCTCCCAAAATTCGGTGCAACATTTGCAATCGCGCCATGCGGTTATTAACCGCAGCGAATTACGACCAATTATAATGTACCCGTCAAATTAACGTTACATTTAACTATAGACAATAATAATTAACACTTTGCAACACAAAATTCAACATTTTTTTTTCGACTACAAGTTGGCCCTTGACTGCTATCACATCTGATGTTAAGTGATGATGCAATCCAAGATGGAAGCGAGCTAACTTGTTAGGAGTACGATGAAATCCACAACCCTTTCGACACGACATCGTACCGGAACGCTAAATCGCTTGGCGGTACGTCTTTGTCGGTAGGGTGGTAACTAGCCACGGCAAAAGCCTCCCACCAGCCAGACCAAGACAAATTAAGAAAAATCTCAATCTACCCCGCCGGGATTCGAACCCAGGACCTCCGTCTTATGGATACCACTGCGCCACAGAGGTCGTCAAATATTATTAATGTTTATTTTTAATTATTTAACATGTACATAACGAATATGATCTGTTTCTTCTCGTGAGTCTGTTTATGCAATTAATGTCCGGAATGTTGTTTTTTTAAATGCTTTGCTTAACTCCATTACAGTCAAGTACTCAATTTTACATCTTACAGATATACATTTGTTTTTATAACCTTATCTGCTAATTCCATGATGAGAAAATTTACTATATTTTTATGACATTATTATTAAACGCGTGCGTATCAAACGTATAAAATATAAGTATTGTGTTGTGTGTTTTTTATTTGATAATTTTATAGATTTGCACTGCATTTTAGCGGAAGACAGCAAATAAATACGCTTATAGCTTAATATTATAATTAGGTTGCTAAAGTAATACAAATCCTTCTAGAATTTATATCTACGTACAACAATGTCAACAAATCTAAACCTCTACACTAAACATTATAATCAATTCCGCTAGCAAAGCACGTTCTATACACAAACAACAAACTACCCTCCAGTCTTATCCCAAAGCGCCATCGAATACGAACTTACTTAAAGCTCACTTCCATACATTTTCATTCGGCAACAAAGCTAGGGGAAGTAATTAATAAGGCTAATATGATTAGTAGTTGCGCTTCCAACTTAGTGTTTGTCTTAGCAAATATTTCGAAGTCAAATGAGCGACGGTATATTGACAATAGTTGCTAATGAATTTTGTATAGTAATTAATTAGTTACGTTCCGTAAATAACTAGGTATTGTAGTCGGTCTTAGTTTATTAATAGTAGTAAATTACTTAATATGGTTATATATATAACCTTATTTTACAATGGGTTTGAGAAAGTTATATTTAGTTTATCTGTAAACTTTTTTTTATCGACTACAAGTTAGCCCTTGACTGCTATCACACCTGATGTTAAGTGATGATGCAATCTAAGATGGAAGCGGGTTAACTTGTTACGAGTAGGATGAAATCCACACCCCTATCGGGTTCTACACGACATCGTACCGGAACGTTAAATCGCTTGGCGGTACGTCTTTGTCGATAGGGTGGTAACTAGCCACGGCGAAAGTCTCCCACCAGTCAAATCAAATCAAGTCAAATTCATTTTCTCACTAGCGAATAAAATAGAGATTTTTCCTGGGCGTATACAATAAAACACATATTAAGGGGCAGGTAAAAATGATTTATACATGCAGTAAACTTATGCTGTCAAAATACATATACAAGACCAAGAGCTATAATCTAAACAGAGCTTCGCCAAAACTATATTTCACGAGTGGCAAGACTTCGGGAATTAAGCTACAATTAAATGGTCGTAAATTCCAAGTTTGGGTCGGGTCACTTCGGGGAGCTCGGTGGCAATTTATCAATTATTTACGCCACTTGGGCCGCCTCGGCTGCCGGCACCTGACGCTACTGATTCACAGATTTGTTTATAGACATTAGACGTACTTCTAGTATCTTGTTGTCGCAACTATTCTATGTGAATTATAAGTACCAAGATTAAAGTATGCAAGATTTGTTCGATGGGCTCAATGTGAACAGGCCCTGGGTTGTATTATAATAGGAAGAAGAAAGAAAAAAATCATAATTTCACATATTTAGCAATTTGAGGTTGCTTTTGAGGATTTCTAAGAGAAATGTTGAAAATTATCAAAAGCAACGGGGAGTTGGGAATTTCCGTTTCTGACCTTTGTGATAATCAGGTAATAAATGTAAATCATCAGATAATAAATGTAAAACATCAGATAAAAATAAGATCTTAAGAAAGGATTGCCAGAATTAAACTTAACAGTTGTCGGCAATTGAACTTTACAGTTGTAAACAACTTAGAATTACACTAGATTTAACTACACTCTACATATATAGATAGATAGATAAATTCTTTAATGCACACATAAGTTAAGTTAAGCTACTTAGTTTAATATCAGAATAGAAACCAAATGAAGAAATATGGACTAGGGCTTCAGAGTTAAATCTTTTAGTTGTACAATATTTACAAAAAGTAATATTTCGTTAGAATTAGTGTAGCTACTACTATGTATACTCTAGAAATTTAGATATATTTAGCATCTGAATAGGAACTAAAACAAACTTGTAGTCGCAGTAATCAGTCACTTAAGAAGGGCGGCACCACCGGTGACTTGCGGTCGGCACATCCATCTCAGTCGGCGACAGTTTGCGTGGACTTAAATAAAATATGGATCCTTGTGACTCGCGACTGGCATAAAATATTAACCATGCTAGACATTAATATAGAATTTGTATAGAAGGAATAAATACATAATCTATAATACTCTTAAGATTTCGTTTAGGAGCCTGTAACGGCTAGAGCAAAGTAACGAAATTGTACCAAATCTAAAGTTGGTGGCTGTGCCTGTGTTCGGACCGTAAGTATCATTAGAAAACTGTTTAGAACGAGTATGGATTATCTCAGCTGTGAGCAAATTATGTAATTACCCTTTGAGCTTTTACGGATTTAATGTGCAAAATTATTACTTTCTGCCTTCACGATATTTCGCGGCTTTGGGATTTATAAATAAGAATATAAACAACGAACTTTTGGTCACCAAACTCTTTAATTATATGTAGCGCAAGGGCATAGTAATAATAATTAATATTGTTCCATTAGTCATTTCAGTCGTCGGTCTTTTTGCGAAAAGCTTCAACTAACATCTTAAGAAGCTTTCGTTAGGTTGTTGGGTCAAGGGTCGGATACAGAAGGCAGTAGATCTTGAAACGGCGCCTTTTGTGTGCTCACTCTGAAGCCCTTTAGGAACTAATTTTTAAACTAATACAAAACGTGTAAAAATTTAAAAAAAAAAGCAAAGTGTACGCAGAATTCCATCGCAGTGCGGCGCGTGTCAGCGCTAGCGGCGCGGACGCGAGCGTCAGATGCGGGTAGACACTCGAGCGCGAAATCGCACTGCGAACTGCCCTACGGATATACGAAGTAAGTTGGATTGTTGGACGCGGGATAAGGTTTTTGTTGAAGAATTTCTATGCGGTGCAAATGTCGTACGTGGTTGTGGTATATTTACGTTCATGCCTTTACTCGCATTTTTATTAGCAGAGGGAAGCTTAGACCCATGCTGTTTCAATGCAAATTGGTTGGCCGTTTTTGCACTGCCAGTGCCAAAATAGTACAATGATTGTTGATTATTATTAAAAAAGGTACCATTCTAATTGTAAAAGCAGACTTTCATGCAAAGTGTGCATATAGTTTCCCGTGAAGCAATATATCTACATTTTTGTTAAACATTGTACGATATTTCAGCATATTAACATTAACAATATATATTTTTGGCAAGCTGATGGGTAGAAATTGTTATTAAATAGTATATTTCACTCTTGAGTCTAGCCCTCAGAATAAACAAAAATAATTTTACATTCCGACACGCAAATCTAGAGATTAGCCCGTTTAAACAAACGAACAAACTCTTCCGTGTACTACATAATTATATCGATATTTGAACAAAGATCGAATTCTAAATCCATCACCGTATTAACGTTTCGATCATGAAAGCATATCAGTACCAAAATGCTGACCGAAAATATATAACTAATTAACTGAGCAGAGAACAATGAGTAACTGTCAAACAATGTATCATTAAAATATTGGTTTGTAGTACATGCTATGTATCAGAGATGGCGCTGTATGGGAAAAAAGATTTTCCCGCTTTTCTGTTGAAATTTTTCCTGAATTTTCTTATTATATAGCTATAAACCTCACGGAGCCCGAGACCTTTCCAACGAATGCAAAACCGTGGAAATCGGTTCGTGCGTTCTGGAGTTATAGCGTCAGGAAGGAAAACCCGATTTATTTTTATATAATAGATATAAAAACTTACTATAAATTACCTACTAATAATAAAACTAAAATAATTCAGTTTTAATCCCTTATTATCACCGATCGATGTTATTATAATTATTGTAAGCCAACTTACAGATAGGACAACGTCTAATGAGTTTACTAGTTATTAAGCTATTGTATAGCTTTTATCGCGGGCCTTGAGCGTGGAGACCGAATATAGAAATTCCGTAACGAAAAACCTAACACCCTCTGAGTATCAAAAACATAATATCAATAGCACAATTGCGGCAAAGACATCAATTTCGGGAAAGACAAAAGTCATTAATTTAAAAAAAAAAATACTTTTTGAAATATCACGCGTGAAAAAAAAAATTGCGGAACCGACGGGATTCGAACCCGCGTCTCTGTGGCAATCCGGGCACTCAGAGCGCCTTACCACTAGGCCACGGTGCCGATGACATCGGTAGGTAAACATAAGTGGATAAAAAATGCTATGCAATAGCTTTACCGCGGCAGTCTCCGAGTGCCACACGTCTTTTTTTCTACCAAATAAACTGACTTTAGGTACACCAATATGTCATATTATTACCGATATTACTAAATAAATTTGAAAATAAAAATTGGTCTCATTTCCATTTTGTTTCGTAACTCAATGCGATGTCGCACAAACTACCTTATCATTAGTTTCCACCTCAATACTAAAATTCAGTCGTCCCTTTCGCGCGGCCCTTTGTGTTTGTATAGTTAAATTAAGTTGAAAATTTATTCCATATTAGTTTTGTTCGAAGACCCTGTGTCAACGTCGAATTTATAATTTTAACGGTAAACCTCTATATCGCATAATTTGTTTTTGATGACACGCATTGAATACCCTAATGGTAAGGTACCCTTTTAGAAATTATTTGAATCAGTAATGAATTTCTGCAATGAATTTTCCGACTATCTTGTTAATTTTATGTATATAGTTAGCAGGTAGGTATTATGTAGAAACTTTTTGTGGCATACTTTGTTCGGGGAAGTACTAACGACATGCCATGTACAGCGACAAGTATTTCTGTCCCCAAGCGGCATTGTTGTATTTCGGTAATAAAAGCATGGTTACTGGTACAATTACATCATAATACAATTGTATTATGTAATACTACAATTGTATTATATAATACTACAATTGTATTATGTAAACCTGCAACAGAGTAATCTCATTAAGTACTACAGGTTGCTCTGTTATAGGCGACAGCTTTTCGCTAGACATTATGGCCCAGCTGAGCAGTTAAGTAAGGAGTGAGGAATAGAGAAAACTACACATATAAAATTTATATTTATACACAATTTATTTATATTTATTTATTTTATTAATAAATATTGATAATCCTCTCACTCTCTCATAGCTTAAAAAACTAAACGCATAGACGACGAGATATTACATTGTTTTGTACTATATAAAAATAAGTAATAATGAACAACCAGTAATTAAATAGGTACTGTTAATTCCCACATAATGTGGCGTCAATCACAACAATCAAAACAATCCAGTCCGTTGCTACGATCCAGTCTGGCTGTGAAGTTCTGTAGCCGGTTGGCAGTGAGCGAATTAATATTCGGAGTCACGTCACGGGCAGTGTTCACGCATGCCTGCCCGCGCGCCCGCTGCAGTCGTGACCGCTCATTGCTGGTGTTGCCGTACCGAACTTTGAACACTAAAGTATTATTTTTTCTCAGTTATTTATATATTTTAAATTACTTCTTATACTGTGCTGCAACTGAGCGTATCGTTTATCAAGGTCTCATCATTTTCCAGACATGTCCTAGATCATGCTTGTATGCGTAACTAGCCACGTCCAAAGCCTCCCACCAGAAAGACCTGAACTAATTCAGAAAATTTCAGTCGGCCCTGCCGGGAATCGAACCCGGGAACCTCCGTTTTAAAAATCCACCGCACATGCCACTGTGCCGCGGAGGCCAACAAAGGATATGATGTTGAAATTGTATAAGAAAAAAGATTTGGGTATTAGACCCTAGCTGCTTCGATATAGAGTGAAGGCTCTAGCTCTTTGTTATTAGACTGACAACTTGCATATTTTTGTTTAAAAATCTGTTACCAATTTTCTAACAGGCTAATATTTGATTTGAACTCAGAAAGCCTCTCCTCAGTAAAATATATCTCATTGCTCAATCTAGGAGTAAAACCTATGATACCATTTTCCGAGGCCTCGCAGACTAAGCACGGAACCATCGCGGTGGACACAATAAACAATGTTTAAATAACAATTTCACGGTATGTATTGAATCGTTTGTAAAACAAAATAATCTTGAACGTTTTGACGGCCATCAATTGTTGGAACGAGGTTATAAATTAGAGGGCCGCGTAACCCGGGGGCAGTCGAGATTAATGTTGGTATTAATCGAGTGGCCGACGCAGTAACTGTGGCTGTGCATCTTGGATTTACGATTCAATGTAATTATAATTTAAAATTGAGTTGAGAAACTGTATGTAAATATTCATGGAACTTAAAAGTTTTAATTTATAAACAATGATTATTGTAAATTCATGTTTGATTGCATTATGTTCGGAAATGTGATGTTAGCGACTTGCGTTATTAAGGCCTAAGTCCTTGATGTAAAATACTATTAAATTCATTTTAATCATTGATATCGTTATGTCGACCCACAAGGATGTCCAAAGCTGGATAGGACATCGTAGCAATATACGTACGATTTCTAAAGAAACCCAAACTTACCGTACCGCAAATGCCGTTTTTCTATCCTATATATTTATGTAGCCTTTGTTTCAACATTCTGATAGAGACATGTTTACACTTGTTATTAAATATTTATTTCAAACTATTGGTTACTTATTAAAGTTAAATAAAGTTTCACTTTTGCTTGCACATGGCTTTTGATCAGGGTAGTCATTGATCTAATATAAGGTCCTTCTTCAGTACGATAATGAAATCCTTTAAAGTAAGCTGTCCTAAAATCTCGCAATCCCAAAATATAGGTACTACCGAAACTTAACCTTAATGACTGGCTATACTAGCACGGTAGTTACATAATATTTGATGTGGCAACATTATTTGCGCCTGAATGCCTACCTCGCTAATAAACCACTACAGACCGCCTAATTATTACCATACACACATCAGCGATCTCAGTTACGAATTAACGGCGCCATTTCACCGCCGGAGTGCCCGAACAATGACATTTAATGTAATTAAATTTCCTCGACAAACCCTATTTTATCGTCGGATTATTTGATCAAAGGGCTAATCGACTCAACATACCTATAGTTTAGCCAAAGATAAACTTGCGACATGCGGGCGGCTGTGCGTGTTTAACTAATGACCGAGTCATGGGGGCGCTGTAGGGGGTGTAGGGGGTCGGGGGTCGGTAGTCCGGCGATATCATTAGCCACAGATGCCGCTGCCCGTTGCCTGGTATAAATACATTAAGTGTGCCGTCAAACTGTTAAAGCCCGCTTCAAACGTTGTTTTACACCGTGATTTTGCTGGAATACCACGGTATTTGAACGTTATTTTGTGTTTGTAAAGTGGACGTGTGAATTATAGTTACATAAACATTTATTTTTGTAAAGATTATGATTGTTACTCTTGTTGTTATAAAGATTCTTGCATTGTCTTAAACAATACATCCTACGGTGTAGGATGTATTGTTATGTATGGCATAACCATCAAATGACATACTTTTTGGGTTCCGTACCTTAAAAGGAAAATACGGAACCCTTATAGGATCACTTCGTTGTCCGTGTGTCTGTTAAGAACCTTTTTCTCAGAAACGCGTGGAAGTATCAAGCTGAAATTTATATCAAATACTCAAATCTTCTGTCCCTTAGAGTCGTGAAAAAATCAAGCTTCTAGGCCGAGGTAATCAAATGATACAGCCGTTTATACCAAAAATTTCCCCAATTTTCCTATAAGCTTAGGATTTTGCAATTTGGTACTTCCCGTAAACTTAGAATCTTGAAATTTGGTGCGAAGCAACGTCAACAGATAACGGAAAAATTACGAAATCTTTAAATTTGTAGTTACATCATGTAATAAAAATATTTTTAATAATTTACACTTACCCCCTTTTCTTATGAACTCGTAAAGGTATTAAATTACTGTACTGAATATCAAATACTTGGCTCTATAATACCTTTAAGCTATAACAAAATAAAACTTCTTAGTCAACACAGTCAAAAGATACAGCATAAGCCGCATATTTAACTCTCTACTACTCGCAGCTAGTCCTAGAATCTTGAAATTTCGCATGAAGAAATGTTTAGGAATAATTCCGAAAACCTCAAAATTTACGGAACCCTCGGTGCGCGAGTCCGACTCGCACTTGGCCGGTTTTTTCTAAATGAAAAGAGTTTTATTGTAAAAAGAGTTTTTAGTCATTTCACAATGGTTAATTTTCATGTTAAAAAGCTAGAACTATAGAGAAATACTCTTCTTTTAAAGCAATGGTCGTCTTCTCTGAGTGTGCCAATAAAGATAAAAAATGGCATTAACCCGCGCGCCGTCAAAACAATATACTGTCGGTAAACTGTTCGACAAAAGAACGGCCGCATCTGAATCAATAAACAATGAAAAACAGCGGCCACTTCATGGAATATGACGCCATAAAATTCTATAAACCCAATAAAATTCGTGCTCGGCGTTAGAACGTCCACATAAAATCTCAAAGTACATAAACATATCATAAGAGGGGATAAAGAGCGAGTTATCCTCACAAAAGGAGAGTTTTTCTAAGGGATAAGCAGCGGTTCCCACAGATGGTTATTTTATACAGCGAGCCTAAGTTAACGGCGCGGGCTTTTAACATTCTACGGCGTAGACGAGCTACGCTTCGTAGCTGTATAACGGGTTAAAATGGCTGCATTGCATACACTTAAACAACAAAATGTGCACTAGAGATAAATATAAAAATAATTATTAAGTGACTTTTTTAACATAGGGCCAGCGCTTCTCAAACTGATGCACACCTTTGTGGAGAATATTTAAGTAAACAGTGTTTCTAATGTTCAAAATAGTAAAATGAAATATTAGATTACGTTTAGCATCATATAAATTTTATTATTTAATTGACTTTCAAGTCTTTAAAAAGAGAGCCAATAAAATTAAAATATCTGCCCGAATTAGTGCAGCTTGGTGGATCTTCAGATCCAAACTATAAATAATATTATCTTCTATGAAGAGAGAGGTCTAGCGCCATAGTTAATTATGTAGTTATAGCCCTTATATAACACAAATTTGATAAAATAATAACGCATATTAATGAAAATCATAAAATATGATTATGATATACGAGTATGTTATGATGAATATTGCGGTTAACTTAAAATATACGACCATTGCCCAAAATAAAGGCACCATAAAGAGTTAAATAGTATTTATTTACGACCGCAATTCCTCCCTGTTTATAGCGATATAAATCGGCGACTAGATATGATTTATCTGTTCATCACTCCTTGTTACCCGTGAGTAATGTTCTACACGTTATTGCCTTATAAATGTTACTGGTATTATTGAGAAAACTCACGAAAATTCACGCCTTTACCCTGCGTTTGTGCAATCTATATATACTACCTTCTCATTTTATTTACATAGTAAAACATAACAATCAATAAACTTTGAGAACATTTGGTTGTTATGTTTTAAAATAGTGTGAGACTTAACAATAGAAAATGCTTTATATTATGTATAATCTTATTGTATGTATAATGTTTATTAAAAGTATTAAATTAAAAATTATCGTTTAATTAATTTCATCAAATAAATCCTGAATCATCTAGTATCGTTAAGTTACATTAATCCAATCGTTAAGTTAAATAAATACATCATGTGTACCACTTGATGTATTTATTGGTTGCTCCCATGCACGTAAGTGAGGCTCTATCACGGCTTTGTTAACATAACAGTATGTTGCCATAGGTACAGGTAAGGGTTTAATAATAAATAATTTCTAAAAAAAAATAATTAAATAATAATTATGACGTAGAACAATAAATTATACACATTAAAAATACAAAATAAAATATTACACTTAAAGTATTAAAACTGGGACTTGAGGCGGTGACAGAGATTATAAATAATAATGTAGCCATAAGTTCACAGTAAAGGTTCTATATCAAATATTTTACTTAAATTATAAAATTTCCACTTATTAAGCTACAAATACTTGTATTTTTAATTCATAAAATGTTTGTTAAACACGTCAGACCAAAATTAACGCTCGACGAAATATCCAAAGCCAATATTTATACGAAACATTTTAAACAGAAACAAAGCTACACGGTTGACTTAAAACGAATTACCATACGCAAGGGACTCACCCTTTACACAGAGACATCGGCCGCTGAAATTGAAATGGATCGGATTCGAGAGTCCATCCATCACGCTGTTTGACTTTGCCCCACATCTAAATGATTTTTTAATAATTCCACTTCGGAGTTCAATACGTCGCCCTTCATTAGACAAGGAAGAATGATCGAGTGTCGATTGTCGAGAATATGACACTCCATTGACAGCGTGACGTAATTCAATAAAACTGGCACCGCGATTGGTGGTTGGAAAGTTACAGATATAATTTTTATTTATTCGGACTGTATTGCCCTAGTTGTGCTCAGCGGTTTTACACGTATATCGCGACTTATGCTCGTTACTATACTTTAACAATCGTGTGAATAGCTTTAGATATCTTGCGATGAGCCAATAGATTGTAGTCAGTATTATTGGAACGAAGTTCCTTATCGCGCGTTGTGAAAGGGGGTTAGACGGAAAAAATTCTTACGAAAAGTTGTCACGACACTTTTTGATCAAAGGATCTTGCCGCCGCCTGTGATGTGTGTGCGCGTGAGCGGCGGGGGGCGCCCGCGCTGTATGATGTCTCGCGCTCTCGTGGCGCCCTCTGGTGTTTCGGTGTACAACAACAAATATTATTATTACTTAAAAAAAATAAAATTTTATTATACTTATATAGATGTAGATTGAGCACCTGAGATAGCTTCGCGATTTTAATATAATTTGATAGTCTGTCAGCCTATGCACTCATAGATAAGTTTGGTAGCTAACTTTAGAATTTGGACAGTTGTGGCTTTGAAGGCAACTTTGAAAGTTTTTTGGACCCCGTAGTAGTTTTTTTTACAAAAGAGTAGTTTCTCCATTCATTCTTGTGATGTGCCTATAAAAATGTCACTCTATGATGGTTTGATATTGCAGACTAAATAAATCCCATTACATTTTCGTCAAATGACCTTTACAAAAAACCTTCTTGGTCAAAATACGTAGAAGGTTTTTGATACTTTGGAATAAAAACGAGTATCATTATCAGGCCACATGAAAACAATTTTAATTTTTTTTTGTCAATTACATTTTTAGGATTTTCACAATTTCGAATGTAACATGAATATTATATTGTAACAATGAATTGCAATAAAGAACTATAAAATTCTCATTCCATTGTAGTTATTGTACCCATAGCCTGCAACCGAAAAAACTGCAAGTTGATTTATATTAAGTTTAAAATGATATTACAACAGAAAATATCGTATCCCTTTTGTCCGGCCATAATAAATATGGTTTATTCAGCGTCGCGAGCAGAAAGTAAGACAATAAAGGAAGTAAGACAGGAATGCGAAAGGGGAGAGCACAAAACAACGGCCACGTCTAGTGACCGCCATAAACAAAGCGAAGTATGCGCGGTCACCTTTATATTTCATGCAAATCGGTGGCCGTTCAGGAAAATGTTCCGAATAATCGCCGTCTGATAAACTACCCGCTTTTTAATACATTCCCTTTACATGTTGGTTTCTGTTTAGTTCCATAAACGGCTGAAATGTTACTGAAATACTGTTTGCTTTCCATTTACGTGGTTGTAAAAAGAAATGCTCTAATATTTTGTACGCTTGAATGTTGTTTGTATGCATTTAATTTGCAAGCTTTGAATTTACGTAATGTTTGATTAAGAAAGGAGTTTCTGTTAAATTATTGCCTTGTACAATGGCTAATGTGGCATGTGTCTTGAAAAATACGTAAAACCGTCGATACCGGTCATTATTATTAACATCTCTAGTGAGAGTTAGAGTCAAACGTTATCACTCTAAGCCCGCCAATCTGCATTGGAGCAGTGTGGTGGGTCTAAGCTCTATAATTCATCTAAAGATTACTGCCATAGTGATTATTTAAATATTATTGTGATTGTCAAAGTGATTCAGTGATTCATCATCATCATCATTATCAGCCACTGGACGTCCACTGCTGGACATAGACCTTTTTTAGGGACTTCCAAACACAACGATCCTGAGCCGCACGTGCCCAGCGGCTCCCTGCGACCCGTTTGATGTCATCAGTCCACCTGGTGGGGTGCAGGGTCGCCATTCTAGCACCTTCGGCACCCAACGTCCATCAACTGTTCGAACCACGTGCCCCGCCCATTGCCACTTCAGTTCTGCGACTGGCTGAGCTATGTCGGTTACTTTGGTTCTTCTGCGGATCTCCTCATTTCTGATTTGATCACGCAGAGATACTCCGAGCATTGCTCTTTCCATCGCCTGCTGAGTGACTCTGAGCCTTCTTATGAAGCCCGCAGTTAGCGAGCAAGTCTCGGATCCGTATGTCATCACTCTTTTTATGGGAAAAAGTCACAGTGATTATATAAATATTATTTCACGCAGTATGTTTAAAATGTTTTCTATTCCGTATCATTAATTTTATCTAAAAAGATCTTTGCATCTACTATAATGTTAAATGTGCCAACAACGAATAGGGTTATTTAACGAAATAAAAAACTTTTTAAACTCCCCAAAGTGTACAATAACGGATAAGGACATAAAGCAACCAATAACGAGTCCCCTATCTATACCGCATCATAACGCCATCTATCGCTGTAAATGTTACAAATAACCGCGAAACGACGCGTCATTAAATAGCACGCTCGAGATAAGTACCTATAGATTAATGCGGTTTTTTATATGGATTTTATATCGCCCCTAACCGTTTAGCACGCTGCGCGCACGATATATGCGATTTCAAATTTCGATATTTTGTTATCGTCAAAATGTGATCGGTAATCGAAATTAATGTTGCCTATACAAAAATAATAATGACGTGGAATTTACAATATAAGAAATGTATGAAGCTGTGTTATACATTTTTTATTGCATGGCAAAATTGTAAAGATAAATAATAACAATATTTTTTGAGCTTGTTCTATCTATAAGCGCCTCTTCCATCTATACTAAAGCCAGACTCTATTGAGAATACTTGTCAATAACCAAAATATTAAAATTGAAGGTAGAAATCACTAGTCACTTTACACCTAATTTTTTAGTTTTCTTGTTAATGACGAATTCATGACAAAAAATTAAGTTAGTAAGCTTAAAACTAAATTAAATATTCAATATCTTTTAACCCCTGTGGGCCTGACATTCAAACCTTCTTTGAGGCCCGCGGCTACCCGGGTAGCGACGGAGCTATAATGACAGCTGTCATAAACACCCCTCGGGGCTGTGAAACTTTAAATAAAATTTTATAAAAAAATATTAGGCATTAAATGTGTTGCATTTTCTACCTTCACTTTAAATTTGTTTGTTGACAAGCATTCACAATCGAGTTCGGCTTTAGTATAGTGTGCTTATAAAAATAGTATTATTTAATACTGACAATGATTGACTGAAGGCAAATCGGTGTAAAATTGCAACATGAGTAAAAAACATACACACAAATACTCGCACACACTGTGGAAAAATAAGCGCAAAGATAAAATAATAATCTCATTTAAGTAAAAATCAAAAAATAATAAGGCAAATATCATTTGACACTCATATTTCATAGC
This sequence comes from Mycalesis mineus, assembly GCA_034621355.1. NCBI lineage: Eukaryota > Metazoa > Arthropoda > Insecta > Lepidoptera > Nymphalidae > Mycalesis > Mycalesis mineus. The sequence goes on along the minus strand of CM067886.1, from coordinate 7,692,255 downwards.
AATCACAAAGCTTGTTTTTACCTACATGATATCGAAAGGGCAGGCATCTGTGCTGAAATCACCCGGTCACTAGAATATTGTTTTCACTATATTAGATACGTGATCGCAATTTTTAAGGGCGAAAAAATTCTATTTCAACTCCACTCTGACGGGAGGAGCATTTGATTACACGTCGAGTGTGTATTCGCATTTTAGTGTTATAAAGTGCACGATATTGAAGAGTTTTACGATACGATTTACATGCAATATTGAAATATTCACTGGCGGATTAATATTTTAGTGTTAAAGCGTCGGAATCGAATACTATGGAGACATGCTTAAATCAAATATTCTGACAAAGTATTCAGTGTACTTTTAAGTGAATTATATCATATGTGGGTTACTAATTGTGCCCCGTGGTTTCATTCATGTAGATTCCGTTTCCGTGGAAATATCAAGAAATCTGCGTTAAATAATCGTATACATCACGAAATGAGTAACTATGCCATATTTCAAGACCATACAGTAGATATACAGTTTTTAAATTCTCACCATGAGTCAAGAGTCAGTAGTAAATAAATAAATAAATATTATAGGACAATTACACACATCGCTATATAGTCCCAAAGCAAGCTTACTCGTAAGTAGCTTGTGTTATGGATGTTATGATAACTGATGAATATTTTTATATATATTATACATAAATACTTATAATATATAGATAAACACCCAGACACTAGAAAACATCCATGCTCTTCACACAAACATTTTCCAGAGCTGGGAATCGAACTCACAGCCTAGGACGCAGAAGCAGGGTCACTACCCACTGCGCCACTTGGCCGTCAGTAGTATTTCGCTTATATCTATATGTAGAAAAGCACCAGAGCTATTTGTGCTCGCCCGGGAAAGTACCTACGACCGCTACGTTAAATTCGGTCGAGAAGCAGCAATGCTGTATTCTTTTGTGAAGGTTGGCGATTTCATTCAAGGTACGTGAACTTTTATACTTATGCGTTAGGTTGATAAACACAGACCGACATCTTGCGTGCTTGAAAAGTCTTTAGATAGATTTCCAGTTTTTTTTCGTCTGTCTGGCAATAGTTTTCCACCTATCGTCAAGATTATCTGCACGGTGTGTCAATTATTACTGTCAAGAAATAATAAGGGTTTTGGTTCGTCAACTAAATTTGATAGTTTATTAAACCAAGAAAATCCACTGGGAAAAGCTAGTTCTTAATAAATCAATTATATGGGTGGTTAAATAGACACTTATGCTCAGAGCTTTCACACCCCAACGTCAAGTAACATTGATTGAATTGTTTACGCAGGAAATTAATAGAGATAACTATGAGGAGGAAAACGGAGGCTCTATTGTGTTACTCTTGGTGCTGAGGTGTACGTTACTTACGTTGACTACTGCAGTATATTACTTAGATATATTGAAGACGGTGTTTCTAAACTGTCAAGTTCAATTTAAGTACGTACTGAGTCTATACGTATGATATCTGTTTTAACAATGTGTGTATAATAAATCAACTTGTAAATCGTTGGTGGAAGTACAGATACGTAGCTGTGTTCAGCGGATTTACTCGCATATACTCTGTGGGAGTTTGATTGATTGTTTAGTTTTGAAGTATCGTACTGAGTCAATATTTAAATCAGTATTATTTGAAAGAATTAAGATTTTAGGTGTGAATTATGACATTGCAAATCAAACTTCATTATTGTTATCGTGAAAGCTTATTAGTAAGTTATTTTATTTCTATACACCATACGTTACAGGTAAATATGTCGTTTAAGTTATATAATTAATTAATAAAAAATCAATCAAAAGTCTACTGAAAGTGCCATTTGGCAGCGTTAGTTCGTATAAGTTGACTAAATTTTATTATGCCCTTAATAGTTAGTTTAAATAAAACTAAGACTAACAGTAGGTTATATTTTTAACTTAGGCAATACCGGTATCGAAAGTTTAGAATTTAGGTTGATTATATTGTTGGTTAAACTTAAATCAATATTTAATTAGAATTGTTGATTTAATATTGAAGCGGTAAAGCTTACTGTGTTACTTTCATTCCTCCGTTGGTTTTGTGTATATTTGGTTGTTTACAACAACTTAGTGAATTATTATAGTATGAGTTAAGAGTGGTTAATTTACTAAATATACGTTTAAGAAATTTCCAGGATAGATTACTATTATAAGTAAAACCAACAGAGGTGACTTAATTTATATATTTTCAAAATATGTTGCCACTTTGGCGGTAGGAATAAGAATGAATCCATGGTCGCAGTGCACTGAGGTGAACGAACACAATACGTTCGTTCACATACATTCACATCTTCAATTTCATTCATTCATACTACTATACTTACACAGATAATTAATAAAAGAAACTAACACAGATATTTAATAAAGAAACTAACACAGATAATTAATAAAAGGAACTAACACAGATAATTAATAAAAGGAACTAACACAGATAATTTAAGAATATTGTAAGTGACCGTGTAATATCAATGACATCTAACATTCGGCCATCCTGACTACATTAAGTTTGTCCTCAAACGTATTACAAATAAATATAACATAATATTTATTTTTACATCATGAAATTCTCAAAGTCAAAGTACCCACTCTAATTTGTACATTAAATCACGGTATAAGTTTATTCTCATTTCTAATAATATTACATCATACATATAGATACTTATATATCTATTAATATAATTATATATATTTTTGTTTTAATTTTACTTGTTGACATTTTACCTCTTAATTTACCACACTATTTTACATATTGAAATCGTGTAAACCTTCCCAACATACTGGATTGCATCGAGAACTTCACCCAATCTGGACCACCCTCGCCTTCCAATCCCATTCATCGCATCTGCACCGGACCCCTCACCACAAGGTCAAGAGCTTATCCAGCTACAGGACCCTGTGACCGTGTACGACTTCCAGATATTACCAATCAACTCATCTGCACCGGACCCCTCACCACAAGGTCAAGAGCTTATCCAGCTACAGGACCCTGTGACCGTGTACGACTTCCAGATGTTACCAATAAACTCATCTGCACCGGACCCCTCACCACAAGGTCAAGAGCTTATCCAGCTGCAGGACCCTGTGACCGTGTACGACTTCCAGATGTTACCAATAAACTCATCTGCACCGGACCCCTCACCACAAGGTCAAGAGCTTATCCAGCTACAGGACCCTGTGACCGTGTACGACTTCCAGATGTTACCAATAAACTCATCTGCACCGGACCCCTCACCACAAGGTCAAGAGCTTATCCAGCTACAAGACCTTGTGACCGTGTACGACTTCCAGATGTTACCAATAAACTCATCTGCACCGGACCCCTCACCACAAGGTCAAGAGCTTATTTAGCTACAGGACCCAGTAGCCGTGTACGACTTCCAGATGTTACTACACTAATCTGTAGCGGATCTCACATTGCCTATTAATATCAATCAATTTTATATTACTTGACAAAATCATCACAAATACAAAAACAATAAAGCTTCACAATTATAAATCGTTGAATCATAAATTAAATATTATTAAATCATTAATTTAAAAAAATATCTAAATAAAATAATTACACCCTAACAACATCTACATACCAAATGAATACAAAATCATTACAACAATAATCAAATCAGTGTACAATTACTATTACTCTTTTATCGAACCTGTCTTATCATCTGAAGTATCACTTTGATCGCTATAGATTGTGATCCACGGTTGTATACGATCAGCAGACCAAATATTTGAATATTTTCCCCTAGTAATATTTGAACCGGGAATATTAGAAATTTCGTACCTGTCATTTTCTAAAATATTTGTAATTCTAAAAGGACCTGTGTATTTTGGCAAAAGTTTACGACTCTTACCCTCATTAGACGGTGTATTCTTTAAAATTTTAACAAGATCTCCTATTTTGTATAATTTAGCTTCTTTTCTTTTTTGATCAAATCTTTGTTTTTGTTGACTTTGATCTTTATCTATGTGTTCATTGATTTCCTGTCTTATTTTATCAATATTTTTATCATTCTGTCTAGTTTCAGTCAATGTGTTGCCTAATATGCCTTCACCTTTACTAAGCGGTCGTTTACAGAAAAGCGCTTCAGCAGGTGTTTTACCTATACCTTTATTTAGGGTGTTATTAAGACCCCACTGAATTTTTCCTACATTTTGATCCCATTTGTTCTCACCCATGTTATCAGTATAAACTCTAAGACTATCTAAAACAGTTCGATTATATCTCTCAACCTGGCCATTGGCACGGGGAGCAGAAACTGCATTAAGAATATGTTGAATTTCAAACTCTACGCAGAAACGTTTGAATTCTTGTGACGTAAAACAAGTTCCACGATCGGAAATCAATCTACAAGGATTTTCAAACGTATTACAAATTTCTTTGAGAACTCTAATCGCGGGACCAGACTTTGTATTACGAAGAGGTTTTATTAGACAAAATTTAGTGTAAGCGTCTACTATCAACAAAATGTATTGATTACCATGGGAACTTTTTACAAAAGGCCCTAAATGGTCAATGTGGATTGTATGAAATGGAATATCCATTTTGGGTATACTATGTAAGAAACCTTCTTTAGGACCAGCAGGCTCTTTGCCAAACGCACAATGTAAGCATGATTTAACGTATTTGGTCACGAATTTTTTCATTTTAGAAAACCAGAAGTCTTTTTTAATTTTTTCAAATGTTTTGTCTACCGAAAAATGACCAATGTCGTCGTGATTGCGTTGACAAATCTGCCATCTAGCGTTTTTGGGAATTACTAATTTAAACCATCTCCTACTTTTCGATATAAGCGGTTATTTTTTATTTCTATATAGTGATTATTATTTCTTTATAGTGATCATCTTCTAGCACAGAACGGATATGACATATTTTGGGATCGGCTAGTTGTAAACTGAGTAACCAATCGTCTTGGGAAATGTGAAGTATGCGAGTAAAATGTTCATTTTTATCATCATCACTGGAATGTGGAAGCGGGTTTCTACTGAGCGCATCCACATGTTGCATAACATTCTCTGGCTTATATTCAATCGTGCAATCGTATTCCTGTAGTGCTATCCACCAGCGAGCTACGCGCGGTATTATATCCCTTTTTATAAAAGTAGATCGTAGGGCATTGCAATCAGTGATGATGGTAAAAGGCCTACCTAATAAATAGACTCTAAATCGACTTAATGAGGCAACAACAGCGAGAGTTTCTAATTCATATGCATGTAGTTTTTCTTCATCTATAGTAGTTTTTCTACTAAAATATGCTACAGGCTTCAAACATGAATTAGGAGAATCTTTTTGAAACAGGATACCACCTAGTCCACCTTTGGAGGCATCGCAATGTAGTTGCGTAATATATTCAGGATTATAAATAGCAAGAATAGGTCGTTCAGTTAATTTTACTTTTAATTTTATAAATGCCTCACGCTGTTGTTGTTCCCATCTCCAAGGGTTATTCTGTTTAGTAAGGTCAGTAAGCGGCCTAGCTATGGTAGCAAAATGCTCAATAAATTTTCTGAAGTAGCTTGTAAGCCCCATAAATTGGCGTACCTCATGTACATTTTTTGGTTCAGGATAACTGATAACTGCATCAATTTTCGTTTTACCAGGTTTGACCCCTTCAGCGGAAATTTCAAATCCTAAATAATTAATTATTGTATCAAAGAAACGACATTTCTTAATATTTAATGTGAGACCAGCTTCTTTTAATAATGTAAAAGTTTGTTCGAGTTTTATTAAGCACTCATCAAAATCTTTACCAGAAATAAGTAGGTCATCCATATATGCTATGGCACACTTTTCACGTGATTTCCCAAGCATTCGGTTGACAGTCCTTTGAAAAACAGCTGGACAGTTAGCCAAGCCAAATGGAGCACGTCTAAACTGATAAAGGCCGTCGGGAGTCACAAAAGCTGTCAAATGTTTGCAATTTTCTTTGATAGGTATTTGATAATAGCCGCTAGACATGTCAAGACTGACGAAATATGAATTTCCGCTGAGGAGATCTATCTGGTCATCTATCCGGGGTAACGGGTAAAGATCCCTGACGGTCTTACGATTAAGAGCCCTATAATCAACGCATAGTCGATAACCGCCTGTCTTTTTGGAAACCAAAAGTATCGGACTAGCATAAGAAGAATCAGACTCTTCAATTATTTTATTTTCTTCTAGCTCTTTCACCATGCTACGAACTATTTCCTTTTCGGAATGACTTAATCTGTAAGGGCGGTAAGTAACGGGAGTATCGTCTGTCAATTTAATATCTAATTCTGAAATATTGGTACATCCTAACTCGGACAAATTTTGGGCAAAACATTCACGATATTTATTTATTAAACTGTAAACTATTTCTTTTTTATCAGCAGATATATCTGGATTAATAAATATTTCATTCCGATCAAGTGGTTTTAAGGTGTGTGTGTTAAGACATCGCAACTGTTCTTCAGAATAATTTAATAAGGAAATATCACATTCAATTGGAAAAGCACGAGCAATAATGAAATCTTTAACAAAATAAAGCGGTTGCGGTCTTTAATACTAGTCATATTTATGATTAACAACTCGCATTCACTATTACGAATTTGATATACACCTTCCTGAACACAATACTCCTGTCTGTTTATATTTCTGTAACTACTTGGGACATATATGTCGGCATTTTTCAAGTCTAAACTATAACAGTTTAATAAGCCTACCGTATTTATTTTTTTATCTGAGAGAACAATCAATTTGATTTTTTTCCTATTAAAACAATCTTCGTCAATATTCGGGAGCTCAGTTAATAAATTATGCGAAAAAATATTTAATGATTTCTCAGTTTTTGTAATGACAATATTGGGTAATTCAGTAAAGTTTTGACCAATTAGTAATGGCACATGCAAATGTTGGTTTTCAACTACGTAAGCAGTTACATTTGCTTCGACAGAATCAATACGCAATAAAAAGTTAGTTTTTCCCACTACTGGAATCAACACGTCAGCTACGCCCCGTATTGAGGGTATATTTTGTTTTGACAACTCTAAACCGAATTTTTCTAAAGTTTCTTTAATAATAAGCGTGCAATCGCTCCCCAAATCAACAAAACACTGAATCAAATTACAGTTATTGACTACAGCTCGTTTGTAATATTTTATATTCGTTGAATTTTTACCATCAACAAACATAACACGTTTTTCATTATTTATTGTGTTGTTTTTCAAGTGACAGTCGGTACTTTTGTGACCAAACCGGGTACATTTTTCGCATTTGATAATTGGTTTAGGACATTGTTGTACTTTATGACCTTTATCGTTACAATTAAAACACGTCATAAATGTAAATTGACTATTTTGGGGATTAATAGCTCGACACATCGCTGCACGATGACCAGGTTCATTACATCTGTTACAGGTAACAACTGGGCGAGTTTTATTTAAGTTAGAATATTTTAAAATATCTTTTTGCTCTTTGCAAACATCTTTTAAAAATTTTAACAAATCTTCTGGTTGTGTAAACCGCCCAGACGACGCACCAGCGCGAATCATTCGATCATCTATGCCATGTATGATACAATCTACGGCCCTCTTTCCAGAAATTTCACACGCATTTAATAACATAATTTTTTCGTAATAGTCCAAATTTTCGCCAAATTTTAATCGGCGTTCGAGCATTTCTGACAAAATTACACCGTAGTTAGTCTCAGTTGGGAAAGCTTTACGTAAAAATACCTGCCATTCTTGCCAGTCACGCATAATCGACGTTTGACCTTGGTACCATTTTTTTTGCGTTACCTACAAGTTTTGGTAATGCATAGTGCATTATATGAGATTCGTCCCACTGATATATCTTTGCGCATTCGTTTACCTTAGCTAACCATAAATCGATTCGATGATTTTTAACAGAAGGATCGAATTCAGGAATCATATTGTTTACGTGCGTATTAATTGATGATGAAAAACCAGGCTTTATAAAAGATTGTAAGAACTGAGCAAAGTCTGTATAGTTTAACAAAAAGTTTGGTGTAGTACTAACATTACACTGACCTGATGTACGACTGTGTAGCTCCTGCGCTTGATGTCCTGCTTCCGCAGCAGCAGTACCAGTGGCAGAGAAAGGCGCCTCATCTGTAGTCGTTCCAGTTCGGCAGTCTGGCAGCTGACTACCCGCATTGCCACTGATGTGACACGCAGGCGCCGCATCGTCGCTCGCCTGCTCCGGTGGTAGTTGGGGTACGTCTCGTCCGGTCGCAGAAGTTCTTGATCGTACTATTTCTCTTCTTTCGCCGTCAGTACAAGCTCGTCCGGTCGCAGATATATCGCCGCATAACTCCGGGGTAACAGCAGAACGCCTGCTTGAGCTGCGCTGATTACGAGATCGGTAAGAAATCGAACGATCTCGTCTTTTTTTCTTCTTGGGCTTCTCTCTCTCGTGACAGAACCGTCGGTTGATTCACTCGTCGAATCGTCACGTCGTCTTCTTCGTTTGTCGGAATTGCGATGTGAGTGTTTCGATCGCTTTCGGCGACTCATTTTATCAATTTTAATGGGTGTTTTACCACTTCTGATATAAGTAAAACCAACAGAGGTGACTTAATTTATATATTTTCAAAATATGTTGCCACTTTGGCGGTAGGAATAAGAATGAATCCATGGTCGCAGTGCACTGAGGTGAACGAACACAATACGTTCGTTCACATACATTCACATCTTCAATTTCATTCATTCATACTACTATACTTACACAGATAATTAATAAAAGAAACTAACACAGATATTTAATAAAGAAACTAACACAGATAATTAATAAAAGGAACTAACACAGATAATTAATAAAAGGAACTAACACAGATAATTTAAGAATATTGTAAGTGACCGTGTAATATCAATGACATCTAACACTATCGTTGGTTTTACTTAAGTTTGTATTGAAACCATAATTATGAATAATGAAAACCGTGGAAGCACAAAATTCGTTATGGTCACATTGATTCCAAGGTCTAGATTAATCGAAAGATTTTATATTTTCGGTATTAAATATGATCATTGTAAATATTCACATGTTGAAGCGGATTTCATTAAGTTTTCTATTCTCATATATTTTACTGACTTTCTTCTGCGATTTCACCAGCGAAGTTAAAACAGAATAAAAAGCGTATATTTTAATTGAAAGTGTTATCTATTACCAATTCACCATTCTAAAATTCAGTCAAATCGGACCAGTACTTTACTATTTTTTAAAATAGAGTGTATCTGCTTTCAAAATTTTAGCCAAATCTGTTGGCAGTTATGGTGTAGTAACGAACTTATACATTTTAGCTTTTATAATATTAGTGTGATTAAAGAAAAGTAAGATGTTTAATAGATGTAGTTTGTAGTGCAGAAGTGTTACACCACATTCCAAAAGAACATTGCCATAATTTGCCCCAGGCTGTCCAAACGTATGCTCATATTTAACTATTTTATTTAAATACACAATGAATTTTAAACAACTACTTATGTTTCATAGCAATCATATTTTTTGTGTTCTGAATCACGTGACCGTCGCCATAGTATGAAAATTCAACTTTTATAAACCTTCATAACTTTTATCAGCGACTGCTTAGCTACAAGTAACTTTATTACTATTTAAGTAGAAGATCTGTACTATTTAACGACAGATATATCATCTCTGGGGCAGACTTCCATACATTATTTACCTATGTCCTTTAGCTAGTACAATAAACAGAATGATTCATAATAGTTAGGTTTATCTGTAAGAAACTTTAAAACAAAACTGCATAGTCTACGCGCAGTTGCATCCGGGGCAAGGAAGTTGTTCCATTCGCTTACTTGTTTCAGGAAATTCCTGACTCGTAACTGCGAGACCGATGAAACAAATACTTTTCCTTGCTCTAAAGAGTTGTAAGACTCACCTTTATTACTCTTTTGATTTGTTGCGACTTCCTTTACAATGGCTTGTGACTTCAAAAGTATTTTTAAAATACCCTCTTTGTTTAACTCTTTTTAATTTTTATTTCGTTTTAATTTGGAGGACTACATTTTGCAGGATTCAATTTTTAATTTTTAATTACTTACAGTTTTATGGATACTGTTTTAATTTTTTTTAATACATTTTGCTAAGGTGAATTTCTTATTATGAATACGAAGTAATTAGTTATTTATATTAATAGACAGCCTCGTTGGTCTAGTGGTTAGCCTATGTGGCTACAAACACGAGGTCCTGGGTTCGATTCCTGGGTTGGGTCATGGAATTATTCTGAGCTTTTTCATTTTTCTATTAAACGTTCAGTACATTCCAAGCCCGGAGTTTGGAAATTGGTGGAGAATTGATACACCCCCGTGCCTCGGAGAGCACGTTAAGCTGTCGGTCCCGGTTACTATTATTAACATCTGATAGTGATCATTAATAAATGAAACATTATCATCCTAAGCCCGCCAACCCGCATTGGAGCAGCGTGGTGAGTGTACGCTCCCTTATAAGAAGGGAGGCCTGGTCTTGTAGTGGGCCGTTAATAGGCTGATAATGATATTAATATTATAATTGCGAAAGTAACTATGTCTGTTTGTTACTCAATCACGCCTAAAGTACGGAACCGATTTAAATGAAATTTGGCATAGAGATAGTATAAATCCTCAGAAAGGACATAGGCTACTTTTTATTGAAGTATCACAAAGCAGAATTTCTCACAAACGAAGTCGCGGTCATTCGCTATACTAAAATTTTAAAAAAATATTTCATGATGTATGTAAGATTTCATTGTATTTCATCCAGATTTAGACGAGTTTTATGACGAAGTTTATGTTATTTATCTATTACGTATTTTTAACCGACAAGAAAAAACGAGGAGGTTCTCAATTCGACACTTATGTATTTTTTTGGCTACACGTGTTGTATATATATACTATGACAGTATAGTACGAGTACGTTACGTGGCGATAAATCACTAAAAAGTAAGAAAATAAATTTTTTTAACAAAAATAGAACCGACACAAAACGCACTAAAAGTAAAAATAACTATGTCATTTAGTTACTTTAATTTAATTAAGCATATCTAGGAGTCGGTGCCAGCCATGGTTTCTAATTTAAGGACATTACCTAGAACCCACAAACTGCTTTAGTACGTTAAATAAATATCCCTTAAACTTGCCGGCACCGACTTCATAGATATGCTTAAGTAAATTAAAGCAACTAAATGACACAGTTATTTTTTATTTTTTAGTGCGTTTTGAGTCGGTTCTATTTTTTTTTTTAATTTTTATATTTTGCACAAACGCGTTACAGACTAGTTGCACTAATATCCTAAACAATTATTTCGCTTTTCCAACATTATTTCCATTAGAACTAAACCAACACTTAACTGGGAATTTAGAAAGCTTAAGAGCCAGAGCTGGGCTTTAACTTGAAATCGTGATCCCGGCGGTATTTAGAAATAACCTCCTAATAAATCTGCTCTGGCGTCCGGGGTTCGAATCCCGGCGGACGTCGGATCCGGTACGCATTAACTCGTTAGCCTTAGCTCGGCGCACTGACCGGTCAAGTTAGCCTAACTTTCAGGGTAAAATTAAATGCTGCTTTGGAATTTGTTCTCTAACTTGACTAAATAAGTTTGCGTTCAGGAAAATTTTAGAAATGGATTTTATAATGTACGAGTATATGTTGTTTTCTATTGAAAGAGTTTTTATTTTATTTTATTTTTTTTATTATCGACTACAAGTTGGCCCTTGACTGCTATCACACCTGATGTTAAGTGACGATGCAATCTAAGATAGAAGCGGGCTAACTTGTTAGGAGTAGGATGGAATCCACACCCCTATCGGTTTCTACACGACATCGTACCGGAACGCTAAATCGCTTGGCGGTGCGTCTTTGTCGGTAGGGTGGTAACTAGCCACGGCGAAAGCCACCCACCAGCCAGACCAAGACAAATTAAGAAAAAATCTCAATCTGCCCCGCCGGGAATCGAACCCAGGATCTCCGACTTATAAATCCACCGCGCATACCACTGCGCCACGGAGGTCGCCGTTTCTAGATAGAATTTGAACGAACGTTGTACTTAAATTACTCCAACCATTAAAAAACTGTCACATATGTTATTACTATAAAAGCTAAAATTCTTTAATTTTCCATACATTTCTTTTCTTGTTAATTTTTAGGGTTCCGTACCTTAAAAGGAAAAACGGAACCCTTATAGGATCACTTCGTTGTCCGTCTGTCTGTCAAGACCCTTTTTCTCAGAAACGCGTAGAAGTTTATACCAAACACTCAAATCTGCTGTCCATTAGAGTCGTGAAAAAATTCTAGAAAAAAGCTTCTAGGCCAAGGGAATCAAAAGATACAGCCGTTTATACCTAAAATTTCTCCAATTTTCAACACGGTCAAGTAAATCAAAACCTAACGGGTAGTTCCCGTAAGCTTAGGATCTTGAAATGTAGTACGAAGTAACGTAAAATAAAACTTCTAAGTCAACACAGTTAAAGGATATAGCAATATACGACGCATATTTAACTGTCTACTGTCATGACATGGCATGACTAGGTATCTGGTCCTAGAATCTTGAAATTTCGCATGAAGCAATGTTTAAGAATAATTCCTTAAAATTTACGGAACCCTCGGTGCGCGAGTCCGACTGGCACTTGGTCGGTTTTTATTATAATCAGTTAGCATCGATGCTTATAAGTAATCTTCAATAGAGGCTTCTTCAGAGGCTTGAATGGGAAAAAAGGAAAAGTTTGACTTATTTTAAAACACCACAACATTCTTTTAATTTTTTCAAAAAATATTGTATTTACTCCGTAATTTAAACAAGATAAAAAGTTACACTTCCCTGTCTCTAGTATACGTGCGCATGTTTAGATGTATTATAGTAAATCAGCGTTGTCCCCCCGGGATCGAACTTCCTCCAACTGACCCTTAAACTTGAGCAGTAAATACTCAAGCCGTTCAAACTATCAAAAACTTAAGCACTATTCCCACTTGTGGCTGACCCCTGTTAAAACAAGAATAACAGGCCGCTTGGACCCTACTCTGGGAATAAATCCATTAATTAAATGTACTTTCTGTGTACGACGTATCAGAATAACATTATTATTTGGACACTGAGTGAACTTTACATTAGTAAAGCTGTGATCCCTTTTAATAGTTACTTAATACGTAAGACCTTAATGCAGTTCGTGCTGTGTTAAAAGTTCAGTTCGATGTTCTTTGCAGACACATCTAAATTTTTTAATGGAATGTAATGTTAAGCAGGAGCTACAATTCTCGCTTAGTTATAGATAGGGGACGACGATATTTTTTTTTATCAGGGAGACATACTTTTTTTTATATTTAGGTATTTAAACTGTATCAACGGCTCTTGTTGAATATAGGTACACCATACAAAGTTAACACAAAAAGGGAAATAAAATTTTATTTTAAGAAAACTAATGTAAGAAATAACTAATTAACAAACGCTAACGAAATAATAATAAAATTAATTTTCTGATAATAATAGCCTGCAATTATATTATATTTGACGGCCGAGTGGCACAGTGGGTAGTGACCCTGCTTCTGCGTCCTAGGCTGTGGGTTCGATTCCCACATCTGTAAAATGTTTGTGTGATGAGCGTGGATGTTTTCCAGTGTCTGGGTGTTTATCTATATATTATATATATTTATGTATAATATATATAAATTATTCATCAGTTATCATAGCACCCATAACACAAGCTACTTACGAGTACGCTTACTACTACTACTTCGCTATATAGCGATGTGTGTAATTGTCCTATAATATTTATTTATTTATATTAAATTGGATACATTGGCAAAATTGACTTTTAGTGAAAAGGCTGAAATATCTTACGATAACTGTACAGTCATTGCAATGCTATCAGTTTAAAGAAATTATTCAGAATATTCCATTTAGTGATACCGCCTGCATTGGCTTTGATATTCAATTGACGGAACCGAAATCCGTGTAATATTCTCGAATCTGAATTTATAATCCCAAATAGCCGAACAGTTTGCTACTCAAACTCAACTGTGGGGAAATCTTAACCTGTCAGGTGAAACTCCGGGAGAAGTTGAACAGATTTCCAAGTACCTACGTGTACAAAGTTATTAGACTGTATTAGACGTCGACTGGAGTAACAGATTCGAGGCACTGTTGGTATTGCTCAAGCCACTTCCAAATTCAATTAATCATAGTTCGGATTAGTTCCTCTTTGACGATCTGTAGCCAGACGTGACTGTCTTGCCTAATGGCAATTTGGGTATTGATTATTTTAGATATTACTATCAGACGCTCATGATTTCGTCAGCTAGGTATTGTTTATTGTTCAGAAAAATAGTACAGCTGTTTGTGGCAGATTTAGTCCAGGTTAAATTATATTTACATTCAGCTCTGCTTATTTCTTGCTGCCGAACACAATAGACGTGATCCGTTCTAAAGTGTATGGGTGCCAGTAAAAGTGCAGTGGTGTAGTTGAACGTGTTCTTAGGAAGTGTATCATTTTGTTTCATAAGCTGTTTTTGACGACCTCCGTGGCGCGCGGTAGTGGTATGCGCGGTGGATATATAAGACGGAGGTCCTGGGTTCGATTCCCGGCGGGGCAGATTGAGATGTTTCTTAATTTGTCTTGGTCTGGCTGGTGGGAGGCTTTCGTCGTGGCTAGTTACCACCCTAGCGACAAAGACGTATCGCCAAGCGATTTAGCGTTCCGGTACGATGTCGTGTAGAAACCGACAGGGGTGTGGATTTCTATTCGATTCCACCCTACTCCTAACAAGTTAGCTCGCTTCCATCTTAGATTGCATCATCACTTAACATAAGGTGTGAAAGTAGTCAAGAGCCATCTTGTAGTCGATAAAAAAAAGCTGTTACTAGATATAAAAATAAACTATTTCTGACATTAAAAAAATGTGTCTTAGTTTTGACGGCCTCCGTGGCGCAGTGGTATGCGCGGTGGATTTATAAGACGGAGGTCCTGGGTTCGATTCCCGGCGGCGCAGATTGAGATTTTTCTTAATTTGTCTTGGTCTGGCTGGTGGGAGGCTTTCGTCGTGGCTAGTTACCACCCTAGCGACAAAGACGTACCGCCAAGCGATTTACCGTTCCGGTACGATGTCGTGTAGAAACCGATAGGGGGTGTGGAATTACATCCAACTCCTAACAAGTTAGCCCGCTTCCATCTTAGATTGCATCATCACTTAACATCAGGTGTGATAGCAGTCAAGGGCCAAGTTGTAGTTGATAAAAAAAAAAGACGAGGGGTCGTAACAAATAAATTAATTCCTTTGTGCATATGTAATTTATGGTACTAGCCAGTATATGGATAAACAGAAATTCAAATATTAACGTCAACAAATCTTAATCAGCAGTGACATAATTCAATGCACGTTTTGGAGGACCTACGTCTCGAGAGGTACTCTACAGAAAGCCAATTCGCAATAATTTTCACTCAAATCTGACACAAACATGACCGATATTCCCCAATTTGCATGTCCGATGGCTTTGAATAAATTACACCACCTGCCCGAAGGTTCAGCCCCTATGAATATGTAAGACAATGGCTTCCAAATCGTGGGCCCAATTAGGAGGAGTCATTAAGCCTATCAGTAGTTACAACTACAAGACGAGATGCGAATCGCAAAATTGCTACATTGTCAAAGTTATTTCGAACTACAAACGGGACTTTCTATTGATACTTAACTGTTCTTGCCTTAATGACAGTCAACATCTTTAACTGATCTTTTTAAGGTTCTGTATGTCAAAAGAAAAAAAAATCCTCAAAAATATATAATGAAAACGATGGTAGAACGGTAAATAAAAAATAATATCTATACTAAAGCCAAACACGATTGAGAATACTTGTCAACAAACAAATTAAAAATGAAAGTAGAAATCACTAGTCATTTTACGCTTATTTTTTTTAATAAACTAGTTAATGATGAATTCATTACAATAAATTAGATTAGTAAGCTTAAAACTAATTAATATATTCAATATCTTTTAAATAAGATTTTTTAAAATAACAAAACATCATTTTAAATTTATTAGACATAAAATGTGTTGCATTTTTTACCTTCATTATAAATTTGTTTGTTGACAAGCATTCTTAATCGAGTTTGGCTTTAGTATAGAGATATTTGGGTAAAATGAAAGGTACAACAGTTTTCGATGTTGCCATATTAATATATGAAATCGGATGAATTTTGAGTGAATCTATTATTTCATCCGGTTCAAATGACTCGTGGCGCTGAAAACATACCTACTACATTACAGCTTCATTAATTAATTAAGCGAGGAATCGACGGCTATACCAAAATCGTTAGCAATTGCAATTGCATTTTGAACACCGAATATTGAATTTAAATTTAATATTTAAACCTTAAAGTTACCTATTAAACAAAATATTTCTAAAGGTTAAAATGTATAACTAGGTTACAAACTAACGAAATAATGCAATAGTTTTTAGTTATTTGGTGATAATAATAAAAATATAGTAATAGTTCGTCAAAGCATGTGGATTTCTTGTCTTAAGTCTGATCTGGCAGTAAGTAAACTTCGAGTCTTTGAAATCACAGTCAACTATGTTATTGTAAAGATCAGTCGTTCAGTAAGAAAGAGTAGACTTTACGCTACCTTATTAGTTTCTATCATCACATAACATCAGAACTGAGTTTCTTGCCAGCAGAAACTACCTTCCGAACTGGTAATAAAGTCGCTGCAAATATTTAAATTTGTCATTTTTAAAGTGCTTGTAAACTAAACCTGCTTGATATATTGAATCAATTTTGAACTTTGGACCACTATTAATAAACATAGAAGTTAAGAACCAACTGACTAAATTATTTATTTGACTGCATTGTACCAAGGTTTCTGACCAAACGAGTAATGAATGTCACCTTCTGTTCAGAAAATCTACTTCGCAACGGAATATGGTTATCCATTATGACGTAAAAACGGTTAGCGATAAATAGATTAGGCGACGCTCTTAACAAGATTTCTGATCTGCCAATGTGCGAACGCATAAGACGGGCACTCGATAATCGGTTCATCACATTAACATTAATATTTTTTTTTATTTGTTATACGTATAAATATTATTATTAATAAAAATGTAAATGCAAAGTTTATTTTTTTCGATGAAATTTGTCACAGGACATGATTATTTGAATAGCATATAGAATCTGAGATTCCTAATTTCGTTCAATATATTTTTGAGGGTGAAACTTTAAAAATATTAAAATGAGCTTATTCTTTAACTAATTAATTTTCCTACACCTTGGATGAAGCCAGACGGCAAAATGACCGCTGATGGTATGGGCTACAATGTCCGAGTCAATCGATTTAACATTTGGTCGATTGAACGAGCTAGTATAACTGACCGACGACGACTAAGTGCTTCTCACTAACCGTTAATTGACATTTCGGCCTAGGACAAAAATTATCAAAAAGTGACATGAAATATTTTTTAGTACTTTTTGTTATTATTAAGTGTCATAATCCAGAATTTTCGTCATAATTTATTCGTTTAGTAGCTGTAATATAATCATAATGCCACTGATAGAAATACAGATACACAGACAGAAACTCCATACTTACAGCTTTTATTTACGTCGGCAGTTTATCAAAATAAGCTTAATCTTTATCCAGGTATTTAATAAGTTCCGCTACACCTCGGATGAAGTCGGGCGGCTAAATGACCGCTGATGGCGTCGGCTACAACGTCCGAGTCAATCGATTTAACGTCGGATCGATTAAACGAGCTAACGACATTACTGACCGACGACGGCTAAGTGCTCCTCACTAACCGATAATTGACTTTTGGACCAGGTACAGTGTCGTTGATGCAAAAATTATCAAAGAGTGACGTGAAACATTTTTTGAGTTATTATCAGCCTATTTTAACAGTCTACGTTTAGCACTAAGCTTCCTTCCTATTAGGAGAAGAGATATGAAACTACCATGAGTCAATACCAATAAATTCTGAGACAAATACAGCTTGGTATCTCATTCGTCGACTCAGGACTCGAACCCAGGAGTTTGTTATCCAACGCGCCATATTTTAACCACTGCTAACGTAGTGAGTGAATTTTAGTGTTTTTTTTTGTTATTATTGTTTAAAAGTGATGTAATGAGGATTAAGAAACCAAACTTCAATAGCAACCACGGTAACGACAACTCTATCTGTTGCAATATATTCAGACCCACTGCTAGCGGAAAATATTCACTTTCGTTTTCCATGGTATGTTTATTTAAAAATTGGTTGTCTGTAAAGTCGGTTTACTGACGATAGTTAAACGTGACAACGTCTGAAGAAAATACTGATGGAATGGTAGCATTTAATTGGTTATTAAAATTTTTAATTTAAGTATATTTTTATAAATATTAATTTAAATTAATAAAATAATTGATTTTGATTTTATAATTTATATTTTAAATTTATAATAAATATATTAATTTATAAATATATTAATTTTTAATTTAAAATTAATATATTTAATAATTATATTTAATAGACGGATGTCGAACGCTGCCGAACGCAAAGGCCGATTGTGCTTCTTTGGCCCACGTTCCGCGCTCTCGCTTGCACTTTAAGTCTTACATGGAACGCCTCAAAGCGAGGTAACGCCGCATGAGTCATGTTTTTTCGTGCGTGCAGCCGGCTCTATCGAATTATAAGACGTTGTCACGTGAAAAATATGTCTATTCCTTAATTTAATAATATTGACTACAATTGACCATGAAGTTATCACCATTAACAGCCGATGGACGTCCACTGCTGGGCATATCTCCTGTAAAGTCTTCCTGACATATAAGGTAAAATGGTAGAAACCTTCTACTGACTTATTATAGTAGGTACCCTGTTTCTTAGCCTTATTTCATCATCTAAAAATTTAAAACAAAATAATAATTTGGATAATTATGTGCTTGTGTGCATATGAGTGAGCAGACTGTTAATTTTTTAATGTCTACTTTTGTAAGATAAATCATTTATTCTCCTATTAATCTTAACAGAAGTCCGTATTAGTTCGACAGCAAATAAAATATACGCCCAAAGGATTATCAAACCAAATCATATAAATAAAAATAACATGCATCGTGTTGTTATAACGAGCTAATTATTCCGACGAGTGAGCGCGTCGGGTGCGACTGTACCATAAATACAGAGAGCAAACAAGTATTAGCACCGGTCACGGTGCACTGTTTGTGTACGGCCTAAAACAACAGCGTTTGCGGCCACCGACTGAATTTGTTACTGTCGGTCATCCGCTGACTCGACGCTGGGCCGTGTATACTCGCGCACGCAATGCGTAAAGTGATTCTTGCCAAACCAAGCGCAACAAATTTCGCCGCTGCGCATTAACAAGATTATCTATCAGCTTATATGAATAACCCACTACAGGGAAAAGCTTTTAATGTCGCCACATTAATAAAGAAACCAAAATATTAAAATAAGCTTTATTTAACTGAAGACTACAAAGTAATATTTGATAAATAAATACGAGACGTATTTATTTATTTATTTATCAAATATCAAACAGAATATTTAGAATCTTTCGGTAGGTTGCCTGGAAGACATTGCTCTTAGTGATAAGTCCGCCTTTTGCCAATTAATGTTACTTTGTTTCTTCTGCTATGTTTATCTTTATAATTTGCAATAATTTTTTTAAAATAAATACAAAAAAAAAGAATAAATATTATAGTACAATTACACACATCGCTATATAGCCCCAAAGTAAGCGTAGCTAGCTTGTGTTATGGGTATTATGATAACTGATGGATATTTTTATATATATTATACATAAATACTATAATAAATAGATAAACACCCAGACTCCGGAAATATATACAAGCTTATTACACAAATATTTTTCCAGACGTGGGAATCGAACCCACAGCCTAGGACGCAGAAGCAGGGTCACTACCCACTGCGCCACTCGGCCGTCAAAGAATGAAGAAAACATAATGTACTTGCTAAATACTTTCTTCAAACCTTTTATTTTGAATATGTATACAGGTATATTGTACTTAGGAAACTATTCTGAAAAACGTAACATGTTTCGATTAAGTAATTAGTTTAAGATTAGTCTAAGATTTTTGTCTCTTTTTTCTACAACTTTTATCCGCATTCGTTGTTTAATTTAACTAATCTCATTATAGTTGAGTATTTTTCACACTAGAATTAAAAAAATTTTTCACCCTAGTGTAATATTGTCTCAGGTAAAACACTTTGTAGTCAACTGTACTCATACGTGATCATGCTTAAACGTACAGATAAGGTGGTATTCATTTTATAATATTTTGTTTTGTGTAATTAATACGACGAATTAATTTTACCTATTAAGATATTATTTTCGGTGATGCTTATCTATATTTAAATACATTTTTCATTTTGAATATTATTTTATATTTTAAATTGATAAAGTTGGGGTTAGAAATAAAAGGGTGCAGATATGATGTCTGTTTGTTTTTTTGTGGCAAAGCATATTATTAGTTTAAGCTTTAAAATTTTACATTGTACGAATTATTTGTAATAGATATAAAAAAATAAGAAAAATTTAGTTCAATTAGGAAACGACCTAGACCTCTTCATTTTAGTTACAGATTATCATCGTCATAACAAGTAGGCTTTAAAGATAATAGTTTAGTTAAATTGTCTAAAAGATTAATCAAACGTTTGAGGATTCAGTAGCTTTGCACGCTCGTATCACGTAGTTGTTCATCCATCCATTTTTATATAAAATCTGTCGCTCTTTATTTGTAAACCCGGAGTTGGGAAGTTGGCAGTGTTACATCCTTCACCTCGTAGAGCACTCGGTCCCGGTTGCTAACATTAACATCTGTTAGTGTAGGGCTAAATACGAAGTCAAAGATTATCTCCTTAAACCTGATCACGCGCATTGGAGCAGCGTGGTGGACCTAAGCACCATGTTCCCTTTATAGGCTTAAATGGCTTTGCATGCTTTTACACTGTAATTTTGCACAGTAGGGCGTTAAAATAGGCTGATAATGTTAAATTATTTATTATTATTATATTGAGGAAAGTCTGACAGGTAATGGAAAATAGAATAGGTATATGATAATGATGGCAATTCGTAATTCTATAGCTTTCATTCTACATGGCACCAATTAGCATAACTAGCAGGAACGAGGAATTAGAGATGACGTCGATTTGAGCTAATGTCGCAGTGTCAACACGCTGTGGAGTGTGGAGTGGCCTAAACAAACACGCATTACCGCGTACGTGATCGCTGACAACAATCATGGACGATGAATACGCATTTGGACCTAGACTGCTGAAATCTATGCTCTATGCTTCAACCATGCTTAACCATTGACCATGAAAATCGCATGTAACACTTTATCTCGGTGTAACGCAAGATTAAAGAATGTTAATTAAAACCGAGTAATATAAAATTAAACAAACAAGCATTACCGCGTAGGTACGTGATCGCGCTCAACAATCATGGACTTAACTCTTAACTGCTGAAATCTATGCTCTATGATTCAACCATGTTTAACCACTGATCACGAAAAAGCTTAGATAAACGCATGTAACACTTTATCTTGGTGTTACGCAAGATTAAAGAATGTTAATTAAACCCAAGTAAAATAAAATTAAACAATAAGCATTACCGCGTAGGTACGTGATCGCTGTCAACAATCATAGACGATGTATACGCATTTGACTCTTAACTGCTGAAATCTAAGTATACTCAATGCTTCAGCCATATTTGATTGACCATTGTACCGATACCAATATAACAGAAATATTATTTTCATCTCGGCATAACGTAGAATTAAAGATCGATTATACGGGATATAGAGCTCAAACCCACCTATTTGATCCAATGAGGGTTGGATTACTATCAGATGTTATGATAATGACTGTACCAACGGCTTAACATCCTCTGAGCCAACTGCCAAACTCCAGGCTGTAAATATAAACTGAGAATTTCTTAAAAGAAAGAAAAGCTCTATATCTAATAGCCTAGCCTAAACTCGAACTCAAACCCAAGGCCATGCACTCTAACCACTGGACTAACGAGGCAGATGTAGAGTAACGTTGGTAAATACGGGCGGCAGTGTATGCAGATCACCAATATCGTCGCAAATATTTAGGATGCAGCGGCTCACCGATCGCCAGCGCGCACCCGGTCGCGGCGACGACACGCGGCGCATGACTGATTGCATGCACGTGCCGGTACCATGCCAAATATTGCATGAAATAGCCGATAAACATATGCGCTGTTAAATTTTACATCGATATTTTGATAGTAGACTAGCTGTAATCCAGTCTTACTCGCAGAGCTGCATTCCCTAGGGAAAATCGAGAAAAAATAAGTATTTATTGCTATTTTACAGTTACCCATCTCTGTACTTACCAAATTGTAAGAAAGTCCGTTCGACTGATCTGCAGTTATAAATAGTGTAACTATATTATTGTGACGGCTGAATGGCGCAGTGGGTACCCTGCTTCTGCGACCTAGGCGGTGGGTTCGATTCCTACATCTGGAAAATGTTTGTGTGATGAGCATGGATGTTTTCCAGTGTCTGGGTGTTTATCTATATATTATAAGTATTTATGTATAATATATATATAAATATTCATCAGTTATCAGAGCACCCATAACACAAGCTACTTACGAGTACGCTTACTTTGGGGCTATATAGCGATGTGTGTAATTGTCCTATAATATTTATTTATTTATTATTTATTATAGATTATTATTAGAAGTAGACTAGCTGTAATCCAGTCTTACTCGCGGATATGCATTCCCTTGGGAAAATCGGGAAAAAATAAGTGTTTCTTTGCTATTTCAGTTTATTACCCGTCTGTGCTTCCCAGATTGTATGTAGATCGGTTCAACTGATCTACAGTTATAAATAGTGTGACTATATTATAGATTATTATCAGATAGTTGCGTTACATAGGGTTATAAAACTCGAGTATACATGGTTTGTAACTCGAGGCTTGCCTACGTGAATATGTATAGATATACCTAGCTTTAAAACATTAATAGTTTCATTGTTAAAAAGGTGGACAGAAATCTTTTAGTTAGCTTAGAGACCAAAGCAGGAATGAATAAATTTTTGATTTTGCTTAAATGTTTACAATAACGAATTAAACTCGATCTGAAATCAGGATGCACGGCAGTGCCCCCGCTAAGTCGAGCGCATTTTTAGGCCCTATTTTGAGAACCTTTGGAAAAGACTAGAATGCTGAAATTTTCGTCATCCATTAAGCTATAATCACTTACTTAAAATCCAAAATTTCAAGTCTGTAGGTTATTCCGTTCCGAAGTTAAACGAAAGCAAAGTTTCGCATTTACGACACTCACTCATGATCATCAAAATAGAACTAGTACTTCCCATAAACACAGAGAGCTGAAATTTGGTACAGAGTTAGGGTTTGGTGACCAAATAAAGGAAAAACTATAAAAACGAGGATAATCGAAGATCTGGAGTACCTGGTGAACCTGATTAGAACACACAAGAGCCCAACCAAACTATTAGAGATCGACATATACCGCCTTAACAAAAAATGTTCAACTTGGTGGGCGGCTTCATTTGATGTCAAAAATTGAAGGTCTGAAGTATCTGATGAAGAACCCTCAGCTGGTCTCAGCTGTATTAGAGATCTGGTAATGCCTCCTTCTACTATTGATACATAAAAAATCGACTATCATTGCAAAAATCCAGCATAGTGGGAGACATATCTCATCTTAGCTTTTTTACAGAATGTTTTTGGCGGGATATTGTTTACATTGTATTTCACACAAAAAGCGGCAATTCATAATGCTTCCTCAGATAAACGCTGGCTTACGTTACTAATTTAATTTTGTTACGTCTGTCTGTATTAACTTCTATAGTGATTATCGAATAATCCAAATCCTTCAAAACACAGCAGACTCTAATCAAATCTTAATCAGCATTCGACGATACACGTTCATAGCCTGTCATTCATTTCCATAAATCCACCGCAAGTCTGCCCCGAGGCAGTAGATCACAGCACCTTGGCAGGGTCTGAGATAATTGCTTAAGTGGCATCTCACTTAGCCTGTCCCTCCGAGGGCCCTCCTTGGCCCTTACGCCGTACCTTGCGTAAGATAAGCATAGTTTATTGTTAGAGACAAATCTTCTTAGGCTTACGATAACAAATTGCTATTAGCATAAGGATTATGTCTTTGGTAGAGCAAAATGTGTGACGTACGTAGAAAATAGAATACTGAAACTTATCTTGTACATTTACTTTGGCATCTCTGAATTATAAGAAAAGTTTTACAGGCGTTTTTCGATTGAGACTGCAGGACTGAAAAAGTAGACAAGGTTAATTGTCATGTTTTAATATTGTGTATCACTAATGTCTGGAGGAAAGCACTAGACCGAACACTATGAAGAAGACTTGGGGAGCACGAATGCTAAAAAGCAAAAGAATCGAACCGGTGTCTGAAAAAAATATTCTACTTACAATTTTCACAAATAATTTTCTTTTCTTTTTCACTAACAGTTTTTTTTTATTTAAAGTAGAAATAAGACCAAAATGTAAAATAGTTTTTAAATTGTTAATAAAGGCTATATTATTATTATTGTATACATAAATTATACGCTCACGCCCGGACACACAATAAATACATATAAACAAAAACCGAAACTGTTATGGTAAACGTACTTAGATACTTGATATAAATAAACTTAAATATACGCTACATAAATACATATATGCTCCGGGCGGAGGATGCACCCCGGCAGGGAGACCAAACGGCCGGGGGTCAGGGCGACAGGTGAAGAAACCGGCGGACTATCCTAGCCGAGTCGAGCAAGACCGCTTTTTGCATCTTGCCTGCAAGCGAACCGCCACGGAACCCCAGCCGCCTCAGATGGTGAGCGAGGCTGACTGGGACCAACCCATTGGCAGATATAACGATCGGGATGATTTCAGTGGACTCCACATGCCACATGGCGGTAACCTCGTGAGCCAGATCAAGGTACTTACGTTTTTTCTCCGTCTCAGCTCTCACAAGGTTCTCGTCATATGGAATTGTGATGTCCACCAAAAACACCCTCGACTGTGCCCGGTCTAACACCACGATATCAGGCTTATTCGCTAGAATAGTCCTGTCCGTGATGATAGACCGGTCCCAATAGAGCCGGATTCCGTCGCGTTCTAGCACTGGCACCGGTGTATACTGGTAA
Organism: Mycalesis mineus; assembly: GCA_034621355.1. Lineage (NCBI taxonomy): Eukaryota > Metazoa > Arthropoda > Insecta > Lepidoptera > Nymphalidae > Mycalesis > Mycalesis mineus. The sequence continues at coordinate 7,667,073 of CM067886.1, read as the reverse complement.
TAAGGCAGCCGCTGATCCAAGAGACCATACATCAGAGCAAGCTCTTGGTGAAGGATTTTGGCTGCTTGGTTGTGTCTGTGCAAATACTCAGTGTTAGCAAGAGCCGAACAGCCCGAAAGCACATGTCTGAGTGACTCTCCGGGATGGCGACAGGCTCGACAAATGTCGTGAGTGCCATCCTTCAGAATGTACTTTCGGTAGTTCCGCGTCTTAACCACCTGATCTTGTATCGCACAGACAAACCCTTCGGTTTCCCCAAAGAGGTCTCCGAAGCGCAACCACTGCACGGACGCTTTTCTATCAATATGGGGCTCATGAAGAGCCTTAAAAAAGCGTCCGTGCAGCTCCTTCCCCTTCCATACGGTCTCTCGGTCAGAGGTGCTCAGTACCACCGGTTTCTGCCAATCGCTCTTGGCCAAGGATAGGGGGGTGAGTCCTTTATCACATTCTATGACTTCCACATGCATCGGAGACTCCTTTTTCGTCTCGAAGTAGGTCCTGAGGCTGCATATCTCCCGATTGTGCATGGTTTTGGCGCTGAGTAGGCCTCTGCCACCGCACTTTCGGGGGATATACAACCTCATGACAGACGATTTTGGGTGATGCATACGGTGGAGAGTCATAGTCGTGCGGACTCTTGTATCCAGGGCGTCAAGTTCAGTCTGAGTCCATCTGAGCACGCCAAAGGAGTACATGAGAACGGGCATGACCCAGCCGTTATAAGCTCGGACCTTATTGGCGCCTGACAAGTAACTTTTACAGATCTTTGTCAGACGTCGAAAAAAGTCCTCGCAAACTGACTGTTTCATGTCCGCTTCCTTTACCCCTACGGATTGTGACATGCCCAGATACCGGTATGTTTCAGCTTCAGAGAGGGTCTTGATGTTAGTTGGCTCGGGGTTGATCCCGGCCGTATGAGTAACCTTTCCCTTCTCAACATGCAAGACCGCACACTTGTCTAGCCCAAGCTCCATTCTGATGGAACTACTAAACCCCGTGGTGAGGTTCAGTAATTCCTTCAGACGAGTAGCATTGGGTGCCAGCAGTTTGAGGTCATCCATGTAGAGAAGGTGAGGCACTTTTGTCCCTCCTCTCCGAAACTGAAAGCCTGTCCCCGAATTCTCTAGTAATGTACTAAGAGGATTCAAGGCCAAGCAGAACCATAGTGGACTCAGACAGTTGCCCTGGAAGATACCCCTCCGTATCCTTATCCGGTCATCGGCAGCCGCCAGCCGCTCACCATGGAGACAAAGGATCGTGCTCCATTGCCCCATACACGACCGGAGGAAGTCTTGAACTGTACTATCAACTTTGCACAGTTCAAGGACCCTCAAGAGCCATGAATGAGGCACCGAGTCGAATGCCTTTTTATAGTCAATCCAGGCTGCGGCGAAGTTCCGGCGGTTGCGTTTGACCAGCTGGCCCGCAACGGAATCGATGAGAAGGAGCTCCTTAGTACCGCGGCTACCACCCCGGCATCCGTTCTGAGCTCCAGATATGATGTTATTTTCGTCAACATGACGGGTTATCTTGGAGCTCAGAACGGATGTCAGTGTCTTGTAGATGGTAGTAAGACACGTAATGGGGCGGTATTTAGATGGGTCCGCGGTATCGGTGGTCTTTGGAGCTAGGTGAGTGATCCCGGTGGTGAAAAGGTTCGGGAGCGTCCTTTGCTCGAGAGCTTCTTGGAATTGGCGAGCCAAGGTGACATGGCAAGCCGAGAACGCCTTCAGCCAGTAGTGGTGCAGTCCGTCGGGCCCCGGACTTTTCCAGTTCGCAGCCCGCCTTACCGCACCAACTACATCCTCCGAAGAGATGGCGACCGGGTTCATCGGCTTAATTGCGGCACACGTCTCCTCTATCGCCGCAATCCAAGGGCCCTCATCATGCTCTACCTCTCCTGACCAGATACTTCGCCAGAAGGCGATGAGGTCGGCCGGACTCGGCTGTGGAGAGGCAGAACAGACCGCAGGACACTCAAGTTTGTTATAGAACCTTTTCTGATCACTCGAGAAAAGACGATTCTGCTGAAATCGCTCGACTCTTTCCGAGTATCGTCGTATGCGGTTCCCCCACGCAGCGATTTTCTGCTTCAGGTCGTCGATGCGCTCCGTTAGCTTTTGGGTTATGTTGGCTTGATCCAGCCTAACCCCGAGCCCATTGAAGGCTATCCTAACAGAGCGCACAATCCTTGGCCTTGTGTTGCCCGACCTGAAGCATTGCAGTCTGCCAATGAGTCTTCTAGCGTGGGTGATACGGCGTTCTATCCTCCTCTTCCAGGCTGGTTCTGCTCTGTTGTTATTAGCAGAACGCCCTGGGCGTCCAGGTTCCTTGATTTTGACACCAATGAACCGCTGGACGGCCAGGGCTGCCGCGAAGAGAATAGTAGCCGTATCATCCAAGCCAGTGCTGACCGCCAAATGCTGGGGCAGCATCTGATTGACAGCCTCAATGACATCCCGCGTCGCTATATTCAGCGTAATACGGGAGAGCCGCGGACGATCCTCCAGAGGAGCAGTACGGATTTCAGAAATCGTCTCTTCTAAGATCCTCCTCATCCGCTCTAAATCTAGGGAGACTGTTCCCTCTGCGTCCTCCTCCACAAGCAAATTTTGGGACATAGGTTCAGTCTCTTCGCGGGCAAATGCCGCCGATGAGACAATTTGCTCTGCGGAAGAGGTTGCAACATTGGGAACAGCCTCACGTCGTAATCGTTCGAGCTCGGTAGCGTTAAAGATGTTCGAACGCTGAATAAACCGAGCCCGATCTGCCAGGTTTTGTTCCGTGACAGTTAAATGCGGCTCAAGCAGCAAGAACTCGCGGTACATTGCTGCTCGGTAGCCAGTCCGTCCGGTTTCTCCCCCTGTAGCCCTGTAGTACGCGCGCATGATGTTTGCATTCATTTCTTCCGTCCATTTCATGCGCCGTACTCCACCGGCGGCGGGCTCCGAAGATTGGATCCTAGTGGATCCTGTCGAAGCCAAGCCCTCCGGTGGTGATGATGGAAGGGTCGACTGGCCAGGTGGTAGCGGCAGCCGACTGGTGTGACTGGCGGTCCGCATGCTGCCACGTCCAGCGCCAGTCCCAGACGCGCCCTGGCGACCCCCAGGTAGCGGCCCTATACGCGCTCTCTTATTTTGTTCCATCATCATTGTTTTGGGGGGGGGGGGGGTGAGTGGTCGTTACGTCACTCGGGGTCCACTCTTGTCCCCGAGGAGGCTGCTCTTTGGAGCCAGCTAGCTCTTTGTCGGAGAACCAAAAGATGTTAAACGGTTCTCCGATATCCCTTAGTCGCCTCTTACGACACCCACGGGAAAGATAAGGGGTGGCAACATTCTACTCTGCCGGTGCCACACGGCGATTATTATTATTATTATTATCACTAATGTCTAAACTAAACTATAAACAATAAAAATTACCACAAAATTTCCATTGTCAAAGAATACAATTAGAAACTTAAGCTAGCTTATCTTAATAACCATAGAAATCATGCCCACGTGTTAATAATGTCAAGAATACTGGCTTCTTTTCCTATATACTTATGCGCAAAAAAATGATTCATCTCTTGTCACTAATAGAGATTTTGCAAATGTATTAACTTATATACGTATCGGTGTCCCTGAATATTAATATATACGTCTGACAATGATATTAAAATTGAAAAATAAATATAAAAGTAGATTCATACGTCCCGTTACTTCGAATTTTTGTACAACAATAGATATACTAGGCATATAATCTTTTGCAAGTTTTCGCTTTCAAACTTTTCGTGCATGTGAATATTTAATTACTCATTAATTATTTTGCAGCGTGAAAGCCACGTGTGTAAGAAACTCGAAGGGTCTCGACTCTTGACGTCTTCACTTACCTTTTCTTCAACGTCTTGTGAATAATTTAGGCGCAGGTTTAGAGTGTCGAATTTTTAATTACATTGTTGTTAATTACTGTGTTTTGTTGCTGTTTTAGAAGTTACAGTATAGTTCCTTATAACAGTACCTATACTAAAGCCAAATTCGATTAAGAATGCTTGTCAACAAGCAAATTAAAAATGAAGGTAGAAACCACTAGTCATTTTACACCAATTTTTTTTTAATTAACTAGTTAATGACGAATTCATGACAATAAATTAGATTAGTAAGCTTAAAACAAATTAATATATACAATATCTTTTAAATAAGATTTTATAAAATAACAAAACATAATTTTTAATTTATTAGGCATAAAATGTGTTGCATGTTCTACCTTCATTTTAAATTTGTTTGTTGACAAGCATTCTCAATCGAGTTTGGCTTTAGTATAGTTCTAAGTATGCGGCGTTTGGAAATTGTGAAATCAAGGATGATTATAATAATAATCTTTCAAATAATCATACTTTTTAAATAATGAATAGAATTAGGCGTAACTAAATAAATGATATCGTATATGCTTGTAATTGAATAAATATAGAGACAAGATTGTGTTTGCTTTTAGTACCTCGAATGTAGAAATCTTTTTGATTTTGAATTGAAATGATCAATTTTAGGTCGATAATAAAAAAGTACTGATTTCTCATTCATAATATATTTATTTGTATGTAGAAATCTTATATCTTTGTTTGAAAACCCTGTTAAGTCTATATTTTTTTTGTTTACCTTGGAGTTTTATATGCAAAACTAAATTGTATAGCCCTATTTGACCACAGACAACAACATCAGTGATAGTAACTAATCAAGTATTCAGACTACTCTTTAGTTGAGTGATGCTCTGGTTATTCGGGAATGGCATGCCTTTGTAACTTTGAGCGAATCGAAACTCGGTAAGAGCCACTCGAAGCGAGGAATTTCTCCCGTACAGGTTACCGAGCTGATTTGATTTGTTCTGTAATTCAACGTCCCGGTCGGTTTACTGAAATACACTGGTTTTATTTACTTTGCTATAAATACTGAATAATATATTCAGTAAATCATCTTTAATACCTATTAGGATATTTTAAAGGTTTTTTTTTATTTTATTAATATTGAAAAAGAATACAACAAGAACTAAAAATTGTGATGTGGAAAAAAAAAGTTTTTTATATTTTGACAAAGTTATTGATTTGAACTTTTTATCTGTATGTATGTTTGTCTGTAGGTACAAATCACTGTAATGAGGATAAGTTCAATTACATGTTTTAATATAATTATTAAAAGTTATTAAAATTTCAACTTTTGTCGGAAGTGTAGGTAGTAGTTTTATATTCCTAATGTATTGGTTATAAATATTCCCATTTCTATGACGGGTAAAACATCTATAACAAAAACAATTATAAGCAAAACCCGCTAATATCTCTCAGAAGAATTAAGATTATCTACTTCAAATAACGAAAAGTAATTTACCTCCAATTAATTTCTATTTACAATTATTGTTATTGAATACAAAACCGGTGTATTGCAAACGGTTTGGAAAGTTTCTCTTTGTCGCCGCCCGCTCGTGGCGTACCTTTCCAAATATCTAAACAATCGCGAATCGTGAAGTTTTGCTTCCAACTCTCGACAAGTTGAGAAACTGTTTGGCTTCACTTGTGAAATAATGCAAGCTATTTATTCGCCCGCAAATATCCCAACTTAGCTCTTTGTGAGAATATTTCTAGTATCTTTTAAAAATGCTTTAGTAAGTACCATTTGCCTCGTTGATGTAGTTGTTAGGTTAGTGGCTACCGATCACGAGGATCTGAGTTTGGGTCCTGGGTCGGGCTGTGAAATATTGAACTTTAGTTTCTTCCAAGACATTGTCAGTATAAATTCTCTGCCCGGAGTTGAAAGGTGGTGATTATTACGATTCATATCTGCATTGTAATCACAAGTCGGTATTATTTTACTTACCTATAGCAGACGATAAAGGAAGCCTGCATAGTGGGACAATAAAAATGGGCTGATGATGATATTATAAAATATAAGAAAATACTTTAAATAAAAAGCAGCCGTCCGTAATATTCATGTAAACACAGGTGCTTGAAAAACTCGACTTTTGTGTAAATGAGTTGGAGGGAGGCACGCATATGGCGGAGGAAGCGACAGGCATAAATCTGTGCGACGGTGGCGCCGCGGCCGGAAGCGGAAGTACCGACGTCGTTTGCCGCATTGTGCTATCGGCCGCCGGGCCGCGCGGACGTTTCTTTGTGCACACCACTTTATGGAGGCACTTCATTCACGAGATACCGCCCTATCGCATTTGAAATGCTATTGTCGCTCCACCTTTACTGATAGAACGGGTCCGTTTATTCTTATAGCTTTACCTGACGGGTTACAAATGGCGTTTGCTTTTGGGGTTTTGACTAGCAGTCGGTTTTGATTTGAATTGTTTTAACATTATTTGTTAGTCTTGTTAGAATTTGTACAGCTCGATTAGTTAATAGTTTTTTCTTCCAAAGCGGCGGTAACTAACTAAAAATAAATTGTAATAAATGCAATATTTACCGAGTCACAACAATAAGAAAATAATACGGAATAGAGTTAGTTCACGTGAATTTGTCAAAATATTTCTAAGTCATATAGTTTCTAACCTGCTCTTCTCCATAGAGTTAAAATAGGCAAAACTTGAATTGAAATGAACGAATAAAAACTTTTAATAAAAAATAAAAACGCCTTCAAAACTTACTTAAAAGTAAAAAAATAACTGCGTAATTTAGTTACGTTAATTTACTTAAGCACATCTGTGAAGTCGGTGCCATCCAAGTTTAGGTAACGTCTTTAAAGGAAAGCTCAGCTCAGAACATTTATTTTCGAAACCATATCCAGAACAGTGACGTTAAAACTGAACTTCCCTTCACATTAAAAGTGAAATCGATGGGCGTGAAAAACAAAACAATAACGATAAATGCTTATGCAAATTGAATCGTCCAGCGCTCCGGCGTGAGCTCCCGTTGATTACTGATAAAGCACTATTTGTGGGCCCACAACACGATTCTTAATTTCCACTTTACGACTACAAGCCACAGCAGCAGGGAACTAATTGTTGCGTATTTAAGATAAGGCTTTTTACATATGAAAAAAGGAAAATCTAGATTTGCAAATGTTACATTTTTTATCTAACAGAAATAAATATTCAAATCGGTTGCTGTGGTACTGTAAATTTTTCGTCTTCTACATACTAAAACTAACTGTACCCAGCGTTTTGCGCGTGAAGACCGTTTTATAGGTATTTACTTTTGTAGTTTAAGGTATAATGGTATATAATATAATTTTCACAAATTAAAGAAAAAACCTATACTGAATTTATAACTTTTTAAATTTTTTTTATATATTGTCTGGTTATAGGCTGAGGGATCCGATACAAAACATAAATAAAGAGAGTCGAGTTCATGAATTTATTTAATTTTTTAAAATTCAATTGTCACAAGTTGCCTTGCAGCCAGCCTTGACTGCATTTACACCTGATGCTAAGTGATGATGCAATCGAAGATGAAAGCGGGCTAACTAGGTAAGAATAGGATGTAAATCCACACACCGTTTCTACACGACATCATACCGGAACGCTAATTCTTTTGTCGGTAACTAGCTAAGCCATACTAGCTAGATTTGACCAGTTTGTTGAATAACTATTTATTCAATACTGCATGGTTAGTTAAGAGTAACATTAGATGTCTAATCTGCAGTTACTGTAAATAAATATTATAAAACAAGGAAATAAAAATATTAACAATTTTTCCATTTTCTTGTATTGCGAGCAGAATACAAAACCAAAGCGGGAAGAATTTCCTAAACATTACCAAAAAGCATTCAGTTAAGAAAACTATTGCACAGCGTGAGTTGCCTCAATATTTATGAAGCTAACTTTCGCCTCACCCGTCATCAATCACAAAGTTATAAATAAAACAATAAAAGGTGAAACTTGCCGAGGGTCGGCAATATTGGAGGAAACGCACTTATTGGAATAATATGTAGATTACAATCATATTAGAACTGCTCCGCGGGACTGCCGACTACTTTATTACGTATCCTAGTCACTAACTCATTTTTTGGGTAAAGTATTGGTTGTAATATTGAAAACAGTTTTGTTATGAGTATAATCTGTACTTCCTTTCTGTCACACTGACAAGTCTTACATAATACACGTTATGGTCTTGGGAACGTCTTTGATTATTTTATATTATAAAAGCCCTTAAACACCTCTTAAATCATACATGGTGTCAGAAGTGAACTTAAAAAAGTGCCAACGAAAGTCAAAAGTTAAAATATAAGTCAAAAAATATACGTAAAATAACACGTGTCCGATGGCGTCCGAGACAAAGAAAACGCGTAGTAATGGCGCGACTGGTGAAGAAAATTTTGCATCATCTAAAAGATTGAACCTTACAGGTAATATAAAGCCTATGTGTCTAGAAGGAAATTTATGTACAAATTGGAAAAAATGGTTCCAATCTTTCAACATATTTTTAAAAGCAAGTGGAATTTTCGAAGAATCCGACACAAGGAAAGTCGCCATGTTGTTACACTTTATTGGGAGTGACGCGTTAGAAATTTTCAATACATTTGGCTTGGATTTGGAAAATGTCACATTCGAAGAATTAATTACAAAATTTGAATCGTACTTCGTACCTAAAGCAAATATTACTTATGAATGCTACAAGTTTTTTACAACCAAACAAAGAGGTGATGAAACTCTAGAGGATTTTTTAACAAATCTAATAAACAAAAGCAAGTCGTGTGAGTTCGGAAACTTGGAAGAAAGGATGATAAAAGATATTTTCATTACAAACATGCATGAAAATTTTCAACATGTACGAGAAAAATTACTGCTAGAAGAAGAGTTAACGCTAGAAAAGGCTAGGAACTTGTCCAAAAGTATTGTGTCAGCTAGATCTCATGCAGTGGAGTTTAAAGAATCTACAAATGTCTTTTATCAACGTCAGTCATTCAATCAGTCAAAGTCGAGGGCGAGGTCTCATTCAAGAACCAGATCGCAGTCAGGGTCAAGGTCAAAGTCACAGGAAAGAAAAAACTGTACACGGTGTGGTCAAATTCATCGCTATAAATGTCCAGCATATAATGCTAAGTGCAGGAGGTGTAACTTAAGAGGACATTATCAAGCCTTTTGTAAGTCAGTGAAGTTCATACAAGCTAATATGGATCAAGAAGGTAATGAGTCAAAGTATTTATTTGTTGGACACTTAAATACATGTCAAAATTCAAGTTCAGAGTGGAGTGTTAACTTAAATATTAATAATATAAATGTTCAATGTATTTTAGATACTGGAAGTGATGCTAATGTTATGTCATATAAGTTATTTCAATCATTGAATGTCAGTAAAAATTTTTTACCATGTCATTATAAAGTAACCTCTTACTGCGGAAGTACCATACCCATATTAGGTCAGCAAAAGCTAGAATGTAGTTATTATATCAATAGTCAACATGTGTCAAAGATAATTAATTTCATTATAGCTGATGTGTCATCACCAACTGTCATTGGAAAATATACATGTTCACAATTAGGTCTTATAAAAAGAGTCTTTAATATTGAAAATACAGTCAATAAAAGTCGAAATTTTGATTCTACATTAGTCAATAGTCAACATCATATGTCTGAGTTAAGTAATAATTGTCATGTTAACAATAAATATCAGTCACAGTCAAATGTACAGTCTTGTATTAGTAAAAGTCTTTATAAGTCTAATGTTTACAGTAATTGTCATAAAAAGTCACAAAAGTCATATTATATCAATAAAAATAATTCATTACAGAGTCTACTGTCAAAATATAAATCTGTATTTGAAGGATTGGGCTGTCTACCGGGTGAGTGTCATATCACTATCAACACTGATATACGTCCTAAAATAGATCCACCACGGAAAATTCCATTCTCATTACACGATAAACTGAAGAAGGAATTGGACAGTATGGAAAGTCTAGGTGTCATCACCAAGGTTACTGAGCCAACGTCATGGGTGAGTTCACTTTTATTAGTTGAGAAGAAAAATGGTCAACTTAGAGTCTGTCTTGATCCAAGAAACTTAAATGAAGCTATATACAGATCACATTATCCAATACCTACCATTGATATGGTGCGATCTAAGCTACAAGGTGCATCATATTTTTCTACTCTTGATGCGAGCAGTGGATTTTGGGTTATTCGTCTGGATAAGGAAAGCTCAATGTTATGCACATTCAATACGCCGTACGGGAGATATAGGTTCAAACGTCTTCCTTTCGGAGTTAACTGTGCCCCTGAAATCTTTCATAGAATTATGACTGAAACATTTGGTGTACTACCAGGAGTCATGGTGTATGCAGATGATATTTTAGTCTATGGAAAAAGTCGCCAAGAACATGAAGAAAATTTAGAAAGAGTGTTTAAAAAAGCTCAAGAAGTCAATTTGAAATTTAATAAAAGTAAGTGTACATTTTGTCAACCACAGGTTAAATACCTTGGTCATATATTTTCTCAAAAAGGTGTGTCACCAGATCCAGATAAAGTCAGGGCTATCAAAAATATGCCGTCTCCAGTCTGTCTCAAGGATTTACAGAGATTTCTAGGTATTTTAAATTATCTGGGAGGATTTATTAAGAATTTGGCTGAAGAAACTGAACCTCTACGTCAATTATTAAAAAAATCAAGTGAATGGTCATGGAATGATAGTTATGAAGCTACTTTCAAACATTTAAAAAATATTATTTGTCAGTCACCAGTCTTGTCACATTACAATGTCAAAAAACCAGTTGTCTTGTCAGTTGATTCCAGTCAGTCAGCAGTCGGTGCAGTCTTGCTTCAGGATAATCATCCAATTTCTTATGCATCTAAAACATTAACATCAAGTCAGAAACGCATGGCGCAGATTGAAAAAGAGCTGTATGCCATTGTCTTTGGTTGTATTCGTTTTCATCAATATATTTATGGAAAAATAGTCACTGTAGAAACAGATCACCGTCCACTAATAACTCTTTTCAAAAAGCCTTTAGCTGAAGTCCCAACACGTTTACAAAGATTAATGCTTAGGATTCAAGCTTATGATTTAAAAGTCGAATATAAGCCTGGTACTAAAATGTACATAGCAGATACACTATCACGAGCAGCTTTACCGGAGTCTAGTGAGGATGAGTTGGATGAAGATGTCATGATACATGTCAACATGCTTGTTAAAAACTTGCCTATTTCAGCTGAGCGTCTAGAATGGCTTACTGAGGCTACAGAAAATGATGAATGTCTACAACTACTGAAGAAATATTATGAGGAAGGATGGCCTGAGAAAAGGTCAGAAGTCAACAAATTAGTCTTACCTTATTGGAACTGTCGTCATGAAATTCATTCAGTCAGAAATTTATTGTTAAAAGGTAATAGTCTCATTATACCTACTAAATTAAGGCCAGAAATATTGAAAATAATACATAGTGGTCATCAAGGCATAGAAAAGTCAAAAAACTTTGCAAGAGGAGTTGTGTATTGGCCTTTAATGTCACATGATATAAAAGTGTGTGTGGAAAATTGTGAAATATGTCTGTCACACAGGAGTGCCAATTCACCAGAACCATTAATGTCACACAAAATTAGTTCATTTCCTTGGGAAAAGGTTGGAATAGATTTTTTAAAATTTAAAAATCAAACCATACTGGTTGTCGAAGACTACTATTCAAATTATATAGAAATCGCTAATGTGAGTTCAACGGGTGCAAAAGCACTTATTAATGCATTAAAATCTATATTTAGCCGTCATGGAATTCCTTTAACCATAATATCAGACAATGGACCACCACATAATTCACAAGAATTTAAACAATTTTTGAAATCTTGGAATATCAATCATACTACTTCGAGTCCATATCTGTCACGTTCTAATGGTCTAGTTGAGTCAGGAGTGAAAATAGTAAAACGTATACTCACTAAATGTGCAGATTCTGGAGATGATCCATATCTTGCATTATTACAGTATAGAACAACACCTAGAAGCAATTTACCGTCACCTGCGGAATTGTTAATGTCCCGTCGTCTTAGAACACTTATACCTACTGTTGTAAAACATCTTCAACCTAAAGTCGTGAGTCATAATATGTATAAAAAAACAAAACAACAAAATAATAGTAAACAAAAGTTTTATTATGATAAAAAGTCAAAAAATTTATCTAAAGTAAAGAAAGGAGATAAAATTATGTTCAAAAAGTCACCAGAGTTGAAGTGGCAACCTGCAAAAGTCATTAAGGAATGTGAAGAGCCGAGATCATACATTGTCGAAGCACCTGATGGTTCTACATATAGAAGAAATCGTCAACATCTGTTACCTTGTCATTATTCGAGTCCCATAAAAGAAAGTGTACAATGTAAGAAAGAATTTAGTCCAAATGTCAGTCCAAAAGTCAGTCCAAAAGTCAGTCCAAAGTTTAGTCCAAAGAAGGAAATGAGAATGGAAGAAAATATTCCTCATGATGGAATAAAAAGAACAATTAGTGGTAGACAGGTCAAGCCTCCAGTCAGATTTCAAGATTGTATGTAAAACTAAACTTAGTTATAAATAGATTTAAAGTTTTAGATTATAAGTCTGTCTATGTTTTTTAAAATATGTAAACCAAGTTATAAATAGATTTAAAGTTTTCTATTGTAAGCCTGTCTGTTAAATTGTACACATGTCTTTAAAATATCAACTTGTCATTTATCAGTCGGTATGTTTAAACCAGTCTAAAGTTTCAATATTGTCAGTCCGTATATCTTTGTAAAATTATTATTTGTCTTGTCAAACAGTCTGTCGTTAAAAAAAAAAAAAAATGAAAAGGGAGATGTTATGAGTATAATCTGTACTTCCTTTCTGTCACACTGACAAGTCTTACATAATACACGTTATGGTCTTGGGAACGTCTTTGATTATTTTATATTATAAAAGCCCTTAAACACCTCTTAAATCATACAAGTTTGTTATAAGAATAAACTACGTCATCTAATATCTTTTTGCACTAGTTTGGATGCATCATATGTTATTGTAGACACTATATCGAGAAGTATCAGATTTTAATAATTATGTCGGTTAACTACGACGGACGTATAATATACTGCTCACTTCCCAGCAATCGTGCTACAGAGAAAATTTACTACAACAAACGGAGAAACAGAAACAGAAAAATTACAATACATAAAATTAAAAAGAGACGCTTTATTTTTTAACCAACTTCAAAAAAAGAAGGTTATCAATTCGACCTGTATGTATGTAATATTTCCAGAACTGCCCAGTATTCGCATATGTTAGTCTATATCGAGTTTATAGATTTGGTTAAGTAAATAAAAGTAACTAAATGACGCATTTTTTTTTTACTTTTAAGTGCATTTTGAAGTCGGTTTAATTTTTTATTAAATTTTTTTTATGCTAGCTTCTTTTTTGTAATTTTTGTTGCTTATGGCTAACATTAAACTACTTACCAAGTCTAGCTGTTCTAGACATTACTGTGACGTGGCTAGCTTTGCAACCGTTAAAATTGTACGTACATATATTTACACGAAATAAAACACGCAGACGAGATAGCGGTCATCCATTATTGCAATCCATATCTACCTTCACACAAGCGCTCCGCTAACCATATAAGCTTATTAAAAAATTCACAACCCATTTAAAAAAGAAGAGCATCACAAAGCTAATATCATATTGATAAGTTCGATTCCCGCCCCCACGTCCGTGTCCGCTTTTTGTTGCTTATTTATGGCACTACAGATATCGATATGCCGGCGGCGGTATCGTGAAATATTAAACGCATTACAAGTGGCATATAGGCCGGAAGATGAGGTAAGAAAAACGCTCTCATTTCAATTGGAAACGTTAGATTTGTGTGGATGCAGTTTTAGAAAACTAAGTGCATAAAAAAAGAAATAAAAAGTAAACTTAAATAGTACCGCACATAGTAAAGCATTAAACATATATATTGAAAAAGTAATACTGCAATTTTTAAGTATTTTAAACATCATCTTAACCAAAAGATTGTTTTATTTGTACTTTACATATTAGATCTTTTTTGATTTATCGTGTATAGATAATAATCATAAACTCTACTTGCTCAAGAGTATCATAATTTTCATTGGAACAAAGAAATTTAACTAGGATTAGTTGGGATAAATAAAACAAATAAAGTCACGCGTGTACATGGGTTTTGTTTATGTGCAATAATAATAGTTATCGCACGTTTGTGGTAATAAATATGTGTTTGTGTCTATCTTAATTTTTCTACATTTATACATTCTATTGTATAGGTGTTTTAAAAATAAAACGCACACAAAAGGAGAGAAGAAAAATATTTAAAATATTGCTACGGAGTATCCCCTATATTCTTTGGTCTGAAGTTGAACAGCAGTGCCAACTTTCTGTACCCACCGCAGTAGTATCTCGCTCAGGAATCACACAAAAGTTTATTCGTTTGCTTTTATCGCGGTAACTCGAGCGTTAGCAAAATGATTTATACGATTTATCATAAATAAGTTATTTCCATTCACTGTGAAAAACTATTCTTTGTACACGTTCCTGTGTGAGGAGGGGAAATTATGTTTGGTTATAGTTGATGGACAGTGTTTTGTTACAATACAATGAGATTGAATGTAGCTAGACTATGAAACTTGTATTATTGACTGTCGAGTCTTATTTCGTTTTTGCTATGTATACTGTATCTTTTGATGCGAATGTTTGAAAATTCCTAATTTAGGTGGTTAAGTAATATTAAAGTTAAACTGTTTTTCCATCGTCTCAAAATTTTTAGTCTATTGAATGTCGCTGCGGGGAAGGACTGGAGCTCGGCAGAGTAGCCAAGTCCAATATATATTTCACTTGCATCGTGGTTTCATAAAACTTTACAATTTTTAATTATTATTTTTTTCAATCAGACTTTGTTTTGTGTGGCCTTACTGCCAATTTTATTTACTTACAACAAAATTATTTGGTTGTGTGTATATTCTAAACCATATTGTTTGTATTCAACTATAGTATGTAATAGCTGTTCTGCGGTTTCATATGCGCAGACCCCGTTTCCATGGGTAAATCGAGAAAACCCTTCTAAGTGAGCGTACAAACAAGTCACCTTTTTTGACGACCTCCGTGGTGCAGTGTTATGTGCGGTAGATTTATAAGACGGAGGTCCTGGGTTCGATTCCCGGCGGGGCAGATTGAGATTTTTCTTAATTTGTCTTGATCTGGCCGGTGGGAGGCTTTCGCCGTGGCTAGGTACCACCCTACCGACAAAGACGTATCGTCAAGCGATTTAGCGTTCCGGTACGATGTCGTGTAAAAACCGAAAGGGGTGTGGATTTTCGTCCCACTCCTAACAAGTTAGCCCGCTTCCATCTTAGACTGTATCGTCACTTAACATCAGGTGTGATAGCAGTCAAGGGCCAACTTGATTGATTTTGTGATTAATCAGTCAGTGGTATTTCGCATGATATTTCTTTCTTTAAAATGTATTGATATTTCCAAAAAATTCCAGTTGGTGTGATTATAGTCAAGGGCCAAGTCAATGAATAAAAAAAGTTTAAAATACGAAAATTTCAGTAACCCAAAATACAACTATACATATATATACGTTGCTTCTACATTTATCTATTGCCATTGTTTTCCATCCTATTGTAGTTATCGCTAATTATACGACAGCTAATGATTAGATTTCAACGCTGTAATTAGTATGCATAAAAAGGCCTCAGCGGGACATTTACACAAGTTCAATAGTTACCATTGTAATGTCCAAATTGGGTGGTATTTGAAACCAAACGCGTGCGGGAATTTATCGCGTGTTTCCGATTTAAATCGTCGAATTAACGACATTGCAGCCGTTGCCTCCTGTTTATCGGATTTATTCGCCGCCCCCGGCGACGGAAATTCTATTCTGTTTTCACGTAGTTTTGAAAAAACCTTTTAATTTAAAAAATGAAAATTTACTTTTAATGTGATATGTTTGTCGGGGTTTTTTTGTTGCAACACATAAAACTCAATGTTAATATTGCAAAAAAATTTGATATTATTTAAAAACCATTATAATGTCACAGATTTCTAATATGGCACAAAGGCAATACGTAGGTACGAAATAATAATAATAAATATTAGAGAAAAAAATGGTTATTGTATTATTTCTCTCTCAAAATGATCGAACTTTTGTTTTGTATATCTATTAAGTGTTTTATAATTAGCTGACATTTTATACATTAAGTACTGCCAGACAAATATCCTAAAGAAACGACACCCTGCTGTTCTCTTCTTAACAAATCACCAAAGGTATTTGCAATTAAACAAAGAAGAATTTAATCCTTCAATACACACAGCAGTCACACAGTTCACAAGAACAGTCAAACAAAAGTTGAGATATAAGCTCAACTAGGTATAAATATAAGTATTAATTAATGTTCTCCCAGTTGGTTGTTCACTACCATAAAGCTATACGTTATCGCTCTCACACATTAGTAGCTTTGAATAGAGCGCGCTGTGCAACTTAGCTCTGAATTAAACTACTAATTAAACTTGGTACTTTTGTATTATTGCATTAATTCATACCGGGTATGCAACTCTTAATTAGCGCTTTTCAGACGTGGATTTGCTTTACGGCTGGCTTATGATTAAAATATTCGAAAAATTAATATTAGGAACTGAAAAAGCTTACGAATTAAAACTATTGACTTTACTCGTATTAATGTCGATTAATTAATCCAATAACGAATGAATAAATTTATATTTTTATCCCTCGCTTTGGATAAAGAAATACAGAGTGAGTTTTAGTTTTATTAAAATAGTCTATATTAATCTATTTAGGGTGTTTTGTTCGGTTGATTTTTATGCACTGATAGATAAAGCAAAACTTTGCGATTTAACTTATTACCTACTTCTAAAACCAAATGTATTCGAGTCATATATTTCTAAGAGTCATTACTTTAAGAAATATATGACTCGAATACATTTGGTTTTGTTCGTTTAGATCTTTCATTAATATGTAGAGTATTACAAAAAGGAAAGTTTATAGGTACCTACTTATATACCTATTACTTAGTTTCACGCGAAATCACAGGCGTTCGCTAGTTAAGAAATAACACATTGAAAAAAAAGCAGAGATAAAAACGTAGGATCAGCTGTGTGCTTGAAAGGCTCATCTCGATTTACGAGCACAAATCAAACATTTAGTCGGAGGCTGTAAATCAGACTGCGCGCAATTTATGGCTGTTCACGGATTTGTTGGCGCGCGCGTGACGGAAATATGCTCCGAGGATACTGTTTGCCAACAATTATCCGGATAGAGGTAAGTGGTATCGATTGTAGATTTTTAATGCCATGTTTGTCTTTAATACCTACTTTGTATTCATGATTTTGTATTGACATCGTCATGAGCCGATGGACGTTCACTACTCTACCTCTTGTAAGGACTTCCAAACTCTGCGGTCTCGAGCCCGTCTTTCAGTAGGTAACTGATGACCCACTTGATGTAAGCGGTCCACCTAGTAGGGGGTCGACCAACGCTGCGCTTTCCGATACGAGGTCGGTCTCCATTTCTATACTATGCATCGATTCCTCAATTTGTCATGTATTGGGTAAAATATGCAATTTATAAAGAAATTAGCTTTACTCGGCAAACATTGTTTTGCCATGTATATTATGTCTAGGAAACATTTCTTTATACATAAGGGTTGATCGTGTAGGCATGTATGTATTTTTTAATGCCACATTATAAAAAAATTGTCCAAAAAATTAAAATACAATGTTAGGGGTGGACAACCCTTATCACTTAGGGGTATGAATTCTCAGACTTCAGTAAGTCTTAGAATCGGCTACTATCTATTTTATATGCTCATTCAGTAATGTGTATATAAAATTTCATAAAAATCCGTCAAGCCATTTCGGAGGAGTATGGTAGGTCTCAGTTTCGAAAGCTCTGTGGACTAACACTGTGACCCGAGAATTTTATATATAAGAAAGATAAGATATTAAAAAACATGCAAGAAAGAAAAGCGATAAAAATAAAGCAAAAAATTATGGTTGCTGGTGTCTAATAGCCTGCTGATTCTCGGAGTAGCATGGTAGGTCTCAGTTTCGAAAGCCCGATCTACATCTTTAAAATAGCTTGATGCTATCAGATCTACTCTGTTATATGTGTAGGTACACAAACACGTATATCTAATGTACTTCCTTTATTGAAAAGAATCAAATGATTTTCCTTTCACAAACACTTAAGGATAACCTACATTCAAAGTTATTTGTTTGCGAAATATCGTATTCACAAGCAAGACAATTAGATACAATACCGTCTGAATTTTTCCATACAAAAGCGTGCACTTAATGGTTTTTTAAATATCGAATGGAATGGTGCGGCGCCCACACGTCCGTGAACAATACCGGGTTTGGGGGTAGAATATAATTTATTTTCGAGTTAAATCTTTTGTGGAAATAATATGACATTTCTATTTGAAGTTGGCGGGTGATTTATCGGCTGCCTTGTTGTGGCCGTGCTTTTGAGCAATCCGTTCTATTGGAGGTGTCGTTCGCAATCAAGTTTTGTTTCGTACAACGTTTATAAATCGACGGGCGTAGCGTGCGAAGGGTTTGTTCGTATTTATGAAAGCGCTAGTTTTATTGTTTGAATTTTCCCAGACGCTTGGTATTATGGTTTTATGAGAATGTACGTTTTGTGTGTCAGTATCGTTGAAAATTCTCTTTTGTCAAGTGGGAAAATTTGGATTCTGTTTTTAAAAATATCAACATAGAACTCCACGTCAGAGTTAAATAGTAAGTATTTTTTCAAACAAGGATTCTAATACTTGTTTTTCTAGAGAGTCACTTATTTTTTATAGGATAGAAAACTTTTTTAAATCATACATGCACAGAACATACAATTGAATATCGTCGGGTTCAAGAGAATAATGGACAGATCACTTAAAGTGTAAGCCAGGAATATGCTAAACACAGTTTTGACAATCATATCGAAACACGGAGATGGTACTTCTTCGGACAATCTGTCACATGAAACTACTAACAAACTATTTTTATATACAACCCATTGTGTAACTATTAGTGAACAGACGAAAAAGTTAAATTGAAAACAAAATAATATTTTATATTGTACAAATATTTTCGAGGAGCGCTCTCCAAGTTGCTCGCTAACATGTAAGCTAAAATAAAATAGACGGCGCACTCGAATACGACTGTAAATGAAGCCTCTCGTATGTGAAACGAAAGGATTTTTAAAGCGGGAGCGCTTTTTCGCATAACTTCAAGCTCGATACAGGAGTTTTATATTTTCAATTGAAAGCCGAATGGCAAAAACTCCATTGCGACGTTAATTCAAAAAGTTGTTTTCATTATGGAGCGTTCTCGCGGTACGCTGCGTGCTACGGGTGCGCGAAAAAGTTAAAGAGTTACATAAAGCACTACGAGTGGAAAGAATTTAAAGTAGAGAGGAGCAAATAAAACGACGGCGACGGCCGCGGCGCAAAACGAGTCGCAACAATTGCCGCATTCCGTTCTGCAACGCTTTGCAGTTCTTTGGCGGCTGGACAATGTCCACAATCTAATTCTTTTGTGATGGCAATTTCATTTTTAAACCGTTGTCTCATTCTAGATGGCTTTTATGAAATATGCTCGCCAAAAATTATAAGTGGCGGCATATCATGCGTAAAAAAGGAAAACTAAGGTTTTTGCTTAAATTATACAAGTTTGACAAAAGAATGCACTCTCTGTCCATTTGTTATGTGACACCATTGACATATTAATAGTTAATGACGCTTAATCTTTGATTGTAAGTAACTATCGAAGAAGGGGTACTAATACCCTTGATTAATTACATTAACTGGCATACCTGGCATACCGAAAGATTTAAATTACTTGACGCCTTTGTCAGAAGGGTGTTACCTAGCCATGGCTGAAATCAACCACC
This sequence comes from Mycalesis mineus, assembly GCA_034621355.1. Lineage (NCBI taxonomy): Eukaryota > Metazoa > Arthropoda > Insecta > Lepidoptera > Nymphalidae > Mycalesis > Mycalesis mineus. The sequence continues at coordinate 7,647,253 of CM067886.1, read as the reverse complement.
AGATACTAAAACACATTACAAGAAAAGTGGCAACTAATACATTCTGATAACAATTAAGCTACAAAGAATAAAACTTGTGTCATATTTTAGGCTACCAAAAGTAAACAATGCTGTCAATATAATCGACTTCTTTAAGGCATCTCTTTGCTATGAAAAAGAAGTTGAGTAGCTGTCTGTCTCAAGTTTCAATAATTCTGACAAACCACTCTGTATAAATTATTCGCTTCTATGTTTAAGTTTTGAAATTTCAGGCTGGAGGTTTTTACTTAGATATCAATAAATTTACTATCAAGAATTCAACTAAAGCGACAATTTTTTTCAACTACATGAAATTATTTCAGCAATATTAATGTAAATTGTTATATTTAAATAAAAACGGCATATTAAAAAAAAATAAAAATTGTCCTTCACACAAAAGAACGGTCCCTTATTTTTATAAATTATGTTAAAACGAAAACAAAATATGAAATTAGAAAACATGAAACGCGAAAATATTTTCGTCAAAGCGACCCAAAAACTGTAGGCCGTGTACCGTACAGCGTACTGTGGGTGAACTGTCACGCAGCCGTGCCGAAAATTAAAGGATTCCCGCCCGTCCAAAACAAATACGAATATTTTTATATTTTATTTCGTTAAATAAAAAACCGGAAGGCAAAGCTTCTGTTCGCAGGTGGGAATTTAAATAATCTGACAGGGATTAAAAGGAGAAATATCAGCTTTTGACCGTCGCGGTGAGCCCCTAGATTATGCACATTATGTTATGTTGGATTTGTATTTAGTCGAGCTTTTATAATTTAAATGAGGATTGTAAAAATGCGAGTGTAATTGCCTTATTTTTTTGGTAGAGATAGCGGACATTTCAGTAAAAATTTAATGTATACTTTTGTAACGAGTGCCAGACTTTCGTCATTTTGTAGAAGCTTATTTGACAGCTATAGCAATAGTTAAGTACTCTTTGTGAAAAAGCAGATACTAAAAGTTTATATATTTAAAAGTCAAAGTGAAAAGCGTTTTTTTTGGTAAATCATGATATCATATACCTTTATGGTAATCTAAGGCCGGATCCCTTTAAAATTAATATGTTCAATGATGATAGAGACGTAGACACGCTGACAGACAGTCAGAAAGACGTGTGTTGTGTGTGATGGTTAAAGTTTTTTAAGGCACGGAACCCTTCAAACGATTGATGGAACCAAAGTAATTTTAAATCAAAGCTCACTGAAGTATTTAAGTTTTACAAACCCTCAAGCTTATAATAATTGCGGTCGCCAAACCAAATGAACGTTAGAATATTCATGCGGTCTTAAGCGCGTCTTTACGACACGGCACCAAAATCGAAAACCTATGCATAAAATTGTCTCAACCGCAGAGGTTAGTTCGGTGTCTAAACGTCAAGTTGATTAATCGCAGTTTCCCCCACGTTATTAACATGGTAATGACCGCGAATCGCTTTCTTAGCGATACTTAATGATACGGGATTTGCGGGATGATTGTGCGGATAGTCGGACTGCGCGCGGGTTATCTACTGGCTACAGGTTACGGCGCTCATAATCCGTATTTAAATTGCGGGGAATTTTGTGCGCATTAACTTGGCACTGATACTGACACGTACAGTGTTCTTTTTGCTTTTAGCATTATGTCTATGTTTGGAAGACAGTTTAACATTAAATGTAGTAAACTGAGAGCACAAATGCGTTTGTGTGTATAAACTTTGGCAACGTCAGCACAGAAAAAACGCTTCAAAACTTCTTTGACGTATATACGTGACACGTACTTTCCTATTTTTTTTGTGAGAATTATATTTTTGGAAGACAGATTTAACTATGATGACACAAACAAAGTGAATAAATATTATGACCTTACTAATGAACTAACCAAAAATGGCTATGTTGTTAGTTTATACGCGGTAGAAGTGGGTGCGAGGGGTATACCAGCGAAGTCTCTCTACAACCTGCTAAAAGACCTTGGCCTTACTAGAAGTGCAGTAAGCTCCATATTGGAACGAGTGTCCAAAGCTGCTCTAGTAGGGTCCTTCCGAATTTGGTTGGGCAGGGAGAATAACTTGAACAGAGGAGGTGAGTGTTGACGCGCGTCACTAAGGGTACCCTTAAACCTACACCCGAGTCACAAGTCTCGGGCTCTGTTCGGAGTTTTTCTCTCAGCCACGCGATGGACCCGGCACCCGCACGGTGAATCCATGGAATGCTAAGATATTCGTCTCAAGCTGTGCTATAAGTGAGACGCGTTTGTGTTACATACACCTAAGCATCAGTTTATTAGGTAGAGACATGTAAAACCCGTTTACCAAAAAAACGTTACTTATCAGCCTCTTACAGGCAGGTTTAATTTGTAAAACTGAATTTGCTTTCTTAGCGATACTTAATGATTGTTGGAAAACTGACCTACAAAATAAATGACACCCCATTATTACACCAAAAGAGGAAAAAGTAACATTCAATGTAAAGTGTAGCCTTAATTGAATTTAAAAATGGTTGAAACAATATGAATGTTTATTTTGAAATAAATTACTGAATCAAGTGTAAATGTATAGTACGAAGCTTGAAAAATGAGCTCACAGTACCTGCTGAATTACTAGTGGCAATATCAAAGCACCTAACGAAACGAAAATACGCGTGAACCTAAATGAAAACACGAAAGTATGCATGAAAGTGTAGTTGCGTCATTCATAACATCATATGTGCTAAAAGGTGCTCGACGAGTCAAAATATTTGTTCACCTATCCAGTGTCCCGCAGGAGTGTTGTTTCTATGAATAAAATAACAATTATAAGTGATCCCCGTCCCTGCGGCGCGTGCCTAATTCCGTTTGAAACAATATTCATCTGGCATTTCACTTGTGTAACACACGGCCGATAAAGTGGTACAACTTTCTTCCTTAATTTTGGGTTTCTCGTATTTTTAAGCTATTGCATAGCTTCTACCGCCTCGGATCACCGCGTGATGTTGGCTTTTTTAAATTTTTATTTTTATTTTAACGCGGCAGTCTCCGAGTGCCACACGTCTTTTTTTTTAATAAATTATTCCAAAACTAAATATATCTTTAGATTTTTAAAAAGTTACTTGTAGTGGGTTTCTGTAAGTTTTCTTGTATGGTGTCCCAGACAAGCAGACTTGACAAGCAGACAGTATGTGAATATCTTAATGTAATCATAAAATAATAGATACAAAAATGAATATATACTCAAATGAATTGATGATTCAAAAATAATGACCTCAATTTATTATGTTTTTATACGAGTATGTTTATGAAATAAATATTTACAGCAAAAAGATTATTAAATAATTACCAGAAATTATACATGCTTTTCTTTTGAGGTACTTTTAAATTAAAAGAAAAAGTTATCGATTTCTTAACTTTATAGAACTGAACAAATATATCCGTTTAAGATTGCCATGGCAGTATGCAGGCTGTCCGAACACACCGACCGTATGTTCGTAGTACAAAATGCGAAGTTTGTTCTGTACGTCATTCCTCCGGTTATTTGATGTGGGATTGCGACTCGTTTCCCTTTAGTTTCGATGATGCCCGACGATAAGTGGCGGGGTGTCGGATTAAAGGTTTTATAATTAGTACGCTTCTGTTTGTACGACGATTATTTTATATTGCACTCGAGAATGTAATAACTACAAAGCTGTAGTTAGTATAGTTAACTTTCAGTCGCTTTTATAATGAAATCGCAAGATGTGTTTTTTATCCTAGCGCTTTAGGTACCTACGAGTACGTACTAATAATAAGTGACGATGGAGTCTTACACTAATTTGATTCATGTCATCATCATCATCATCATCAGCCTATTAACGGCCCACTACTGAGACAGGCGTTTTTGTTTATAACAGAGAGGATATAGAGCGTAAACCCACCATGCTGCCCCAATGCAGGTTGGAGTGCAGATGTTGATGACAGCGACCGAGATCGACGGCTTAACGTGCTCTCCGAGACAAAGGGTTGGGTGTACCACCACCAACTTTTGAAAATTTCATAGAAGAATGAAAAACTTAGAATTATTCCGTGGCCCGATCCAGGATTCGAACCAAGGACCTCGTGCTCGAGGCCATGTACACATAACCACTAGACCATAAGCCATAGAGACAGTCATAAACGACTCAGTCAACCGTTGATTTATCCACGTGTGTTTGGTACTATACAAAAATACTAACTAAAACTACTAACATATTATTTTCGGCTTGTTTTAGTATATATTTAAGCGTAAAATATTTATTATAGTTATTGTTCATTGTTCACACTTAGTAAATAACGCGCTTTTATGTTATGCGCTTTATACTTAAATTTGGGTATTTTCTTTTTTATTATTATTTACTTACTACATATTTCTTCTATGTATATAACTCTTGAACAGAAACATTCTGTATCATTGCAAGGCAGAAACTGGTTTCTACATTATGATTTCAAACAGTAGTTTAAAACTGTACGTGTGGAAACTAATATTTAAATTAATGGATTAAGTTTTATTAGTTTATACTATTTTAAACTGGAGTTCGAACCTGATATCTTTTTACTAGATGATAGAAAATAATTGGAAAATAAAAGTACTGTTTGCGGTAAAAATAACGCAGTATAAAAGGCGGCAATAAATCGATGGCTGTAAAGTTGTTTTTACTTAAACTTGCCTTTATGGGGGAATAACCGTAAAGAGTTGGAGATAGGGGATATCGGAACGTTACCGATCTGTCTTTATCGGAACAATTCGCCGTTTAACGTTTCCAAGGTAGAGCGTTCGACGATAACTTCGTAGTATTTTATTACACCTATAGTCAGTATGACTCGTAACAAGGTCTGTACATATTCGTAATTGTAAAATTTTTATACTACGAAACAGTCAGGTTTTATGTGAAAAGTATCAACTGCAATACAGTGTCTTACAGAGTGCCTACTATTGACGCCCGAGTGGCGCAGTGGGTAGTAACCCTGTTTATGCGTCCTAGGCTGTGGGTTCGATTCCCACCTCTGGAAAATGTGTGTGATGAGCATTGATGTTTTTCAGTGTCTGGGCGTTTAACTATATATTATAAGTTATTTATGTATATATATAAAAATATTCATCAGTTATCATAGTACCCATAACACAAGCTACTGTCGCTTACTTTGGGGCTATATAGCAGATATCAGACGTATATACCGACGTACTATGTTAATTTCTTTTAGTAAATTTATTTTTGCAATTCAATACTAGGTATTCTTTACATTGACCTTTCTCAAATAAGATGAAACTGTGTATGGACTTCCATTCACTACTATAGGCAATCTATTTCTAGAAGTCCGTTTGGTTTAAAATATAATTGTAAGTTAACAGCACTATCGCCTTTGTGTGTGTAATTTAGAACGTCAAAACTTCTTCAGTTTAACTCATCATCGCACAAAGCGAACGCTTGTCTTTACACGTTACAATAATATTATAAGAGACGAACTGGTCTCCCGTTTAAACCTCGACTATACTAAACTGTTACTGCATTACAGAGACACATTGCAATCAATCATTACCCTAAACTTTACTCAAAGCTAGCAAAAAATGACGGTGACCGCAGTATTCAATTTCGTTCATCTCATTTACCGATAAGCGTAACGTTACGAGCGAATATTTTTTTCTCGTCACAAGTTCCCCTCGGCAAATGATCGAGCTTATTATTTGGCGCGTGCGCAAACATTTAGCGCCCTTATCGGAGCTATTAAAGATATGGCTTCATTACTCGCCCGCGAAAAGGTTGCGGAATAGCGTTGTATTGTGTTGTTTTGTTGGCTGTTTCTCTTTTGGCAATTATTTTCTTTGTTTGTGGCTGCCTGTATTTCGCGGTTGGCAAGTAGATACAACTTCATGTACCCTTTAGGTGTTTATACGTAAATTATTTTGACCTAGCGCCTTCAAATTTACTTATTGTGGTATTGTATAGTGTAGGAGAAACGAAAGTGGAAACTGGAAAATAATAGAAAATTACTTGTGCTTTTCATTCATATAAACTACAAAAGTACAATGCATAAATATTTTCAGGTAACAGGTATAAATTATTTTTATTTACATCCGGCTTTGTAAGTAGATACTGCGAATCCCAGCAAAAACATATTCATGTAAATTAGGTGCAAAACGTACGTAGCTTGCACTGGAAAAAGCTAGTCAGATCTCATGGATATCCAAGCTTATAAATCTATAAGCCCTTACTAATCTTTAACTCTATCATAGCGTATAGTTTTCTAACCTTTTTGGAACATTCTCTACAAACTAGCTCTATGTCAAATTGCGTTATTCAAGGAGAAACGTATGCTGAACATGGACGCGGGACTTGAAAGTCAAACGGCCAATCTATACATTTTGACAGTTGTAGTTAATCATTATTATCAGCCTATTAATAGCCAGGCCGGGCCTAGAGCGTAGACCCACCATACTGCTCCAAAGCGGGTTGGCTTACGGTGATAATGTGTCATTTATTAATTATGACTGTCAGATGATTATAGCGACCAGGATAAACGGCTTATCGTACTTTCCAAGGCACGGGGTTTAACACCACCAACTTCCTGACTCTGGGCTTGGAATGTATTGAAAATTACGTATAAGAATGAAAAACTCTGAACTATTCCGTGACTCGACCCAGGAATCGTTCTAAGCGACATAGACTACTTACCACTAGAGTCACAGATAGGCAGGTAATTAATACTCAGTTAGATTTAGGCGCAAATAATTGAAAATTGCCGTCGGCCGTTTGCAGAAAATAGAAAATAATTCATACAAAAGGGTTATGATTACATTTTCCTTTCTATAATATTGCACTGATAATGAAATGATTTATCTAATTCGAAAATATTTACTTTTTATGTGAATATGATCTCGCTTGTTTTATATTTGGTTTGGGATCAAATTTATTAGCGCAGTAACTCTTACAACATTAAGCAGTATGTATGTGTATAAACATTTTATTTCATTATTTATTGTATGAAACGGGAATTTTACGCTCGTTTTTACGTTCCTCGCCGCCATTTAGATAAAAAGAGCTGACGCTCATTTCCTAAACGACGGGCGGCGGTGTACCGCTCGCGTTTGTGTCATTTATGTTTACATAATTGATACAAAAAGTCAAAGTCAAATTTCAGTCATGATAAATACAAACCTGTACATGATATACCCTAGAACATAATGTTTAATTACTGTAAAATCATGAAATAAACGCTATCAAATATGGATCAAAATACTTTTCTCTTAATTTGAAATAGGTAATAGTTTATGCATAAGCTTTTAAGTCGAATATTTCGCTATCGATTGATCTTCTGGCTGATAGTCCAGAAATTACTTTAGCCCTAAAGTCCTTCTAAGCCGAGGTCCATGGCTGATCTGAGCCTCCCTCAGGCTTCATTCTGACAACTTCTTGACGGCCGAGTGACGCAGTGGGTAGTGACCCTGCTTCAGCGTCCTAGGCTGTGGGTTCGATCCCCACGACTGAAAAATGTTTGTGTGGTGAGCATAGATGTTTGCCAGTGTCTGGGTGTTTATCTATATATTATAAGTGCATAATATATATATAAAATATTCATCAGTTATCATAGTATCCATAACACAAGCTACCTAAACTTACTTTGGGGCTATATAGCGATGTGTGTAATTGTCCTATAATATTTATTTATTTATTTCTATGCTCTCCCAAGCCTGTGGTGACATTACTGAGGTACCTATTATTATAAATACACAATTCAAAAGTTAAAAGAATGCATTTATTTTAAAGTCGCATATAATAACCCACGTTATATGTAGTATGGAATAAAGGAGATGTACTCGCATTATAACATGTGACGTCACGCGCGGGTCGAGGGAAATGAAGCGGAATCTTTCAGATAACGCACACAATTACACACGCGTGCTTACAACACACGCACACAAGTAGCACTTGGGGTTGAGTTCACACAATGATGTAGGTGACATCGATAATTTGCTGTAATGGGGTGTAAGTGCTAAATTGAATGTACTTAAGCACAAGTTGACGTGACATTTTGACTTAATAATAATTTTAGAATATTTAATCAACTTATACAGTAAGCGAAATAAAATTGGTTAATTCTTCACGAGATTTCTAATTATTTCTGTTAAACTCATCTGACTTGAAATTTAGCATAGTTACTCATTTGATAATGTATCTACAATTATTTTTTTCTCTTATTTATTTTTATTTACATTTATTTTTAAAAATTTTAGTAATCTACATAGTAAGTAACATTTCGTAACGTAACGTAATTACTCGCGACGTAAAATTGTAAGGGCTTTAAATTTGAAAATAGTCAAGTGAAGATAGAAAAGAAACAAAGATAGAAAAATATTTATTTAGGAAAAACACCACTAATACAAATATAATACAACAACATACAATAAAATGCAGGATGTGAAAGTGATGTGATCCCAAATAGGACTTCACTCAGCATTTTGCAGTCCCCTTAAGAACACCGCGTTGGTCTTCTGTAAAGTCCGTAGATGAGGTGACGTCTGGACATTATATAAGATCTGAATATTTTCTGATTTCAAAGAAAAACTTTCGAGTAAAATTAAAGGGTTGTATTCTTGTCTACTCTTAATATATCGCACCTTTATATGTAAGAGAATCAATATGTGGCTATTGGAAATATTAGGCGAGATAGTAAGTTATAAGAATATGTTATGTAAGCACCAAGTGTGGTCACAAGTATCTTAGTAAGGGCGTGTCTGTGGGTCTATTAGTGGTATATGGACACATTTGGGCGTCCGTACAATTGACCGGCGAAGGAAGTAACAGATAACGGCTCGTAGTAAGTCTATTTATATTGTTCCAGATCGTTCCACTCGTAGGAGCCAAGGACTGTAGCGTAGTTGTGACTCTATGACTTTGTGGATATCATTCACTGTATAGACATTATTTTACTATTGAAAGACGTTTTAACTTTGAATGTGATTTTACGTTAGAAGTAAAATAAATAATTTTATGTAACAACACGGTTAATATTGTAATAAATAATAGTTTAAAAAAACTAAAAACACGCTTTTTATAGAAACCCAAACTAAAAAATCGAAAATAATTTTAATAAATTTAAATTAAGAATAGTGTTAAAATTTTCATTAACTATAAATTAATAATAGGGTAAATAAAAAAAAAATATTTTATTTTAAAAAAGCGTGGGGTGCATGGTGTCAATATAGTTATAAATATTTTATTGACAGATATGAGTAGAGTGATTATCATTTTGATAATATCTTAAAAAGCACCCCACGCTTTTTTTAAAATAAAATATTTTTTTTTTATTTACACTATTATTAATTTATAGTTAATGAAAATTTTAACACTATTCTTAATTTAAATTTATTAAAATTATTTTCGATTTTTTAGTTTGGGTTTCTATAAAAAGCGTGTTTTTAGTTTTTTTAAACTATTATTTATTTTTTTACTTTTTAGTTTGGTTTATTTATAAAAGCGTGATTTTTTATTTTTTTTTAACTATTATTTGTTGATTACCAAAAATATTCATACTATATTTCATAGTAAGCGTCGACATCGAATTCACATTCGATGTTTACAATTCTTATTTTTACTTACAATCTGTACCCGCATTTGCCTGTGCCCCACCCTTAGCACAGTGACCAAGGAAACCACAGAAACCTGGCCAGAGTACAGTCGGCATGGGAGCGAGCCTTGGAAGTCGCAGAAAAACTGCGACTGCCAGGGCTCGAACCCACGCCTTAGCGACGGTTGTACGGGCAGATTAGCACTTAAACCGCTCGGCCACACAGTCGCTAGTAATTTATTTATTAGTGAGAATAAAATAATTATTTAATAAATATTATAAATACGGGGAATCAGAGTTCAATTTCGGAGAGGGAGCCTGAGAAACGGCTACCAGAACCAAGGAAGGCCGCAGGCGCGCAGATTACCCACGGAGAGTTATATACTGACATACTGACAAACTGACATACAAGTGAAGCTAATAAAAAGCGTGTAAAAATAAAGATTGAAGAGTTTCCTCGAGTTTTCGTAGATCTCATCATCAGATCATGACTTAGTTAACATTAAATCAACTGGAATCTTTCAAACTTCTCATTGAGACATATTAATCGAGCCCAATCACAAGGTAGCTACTGTAAACCGTTAAAGAGCTCCCTCAGCTGTCCTTCTTCTTCATCGCCAGACCCTCAATGACAGTCACAGCCCATCTAGATGTAAAGTTCTAATTGAGACAAATTAATCGAGCCCAAACACAAGGTAGTTACTGTAAACCGTTAAAGAGCTCCCTCAGCTGTCCTTCGTCTTCATCGCCAGACCCTTGATGACAGTCACAGCCCATCTAAATGTAAAGTTCTCATTGAGACAAATTAATTGAGCCCAAACACAAGGTAGCTACTGTAAACCGTTAAAGAGCTCCCTTAACTGTCCTTCGTTTTCATCTGCAGACCTTCAATGACAGTCACAGTCCATCTAAATGTAAATTTCTCATCGAGACAAATTAATCAAGCCCAAACACACGGTAGCTACTGTAAGCCGTTACGGAGCACCCTTAACTGTACTTCGTCTTCATCACCAGACCCTCAATGACAGTCACAGTCCATCTAAATGTAAATTTCTCATCGAGACAAATTAATCAAGCCCAAACACAAGGCAGCTACTGTAAGCTGTTACGGAGCTCCCTTAACTGTACTTTGTCTTCATCACCAGACCCTCAATGACAGTCACAGCCCATCTAAATGTAAAGTTCTTATCAAAACAAATTAATCGAGCCCAAACACAAGGTAAATACAGTAAATCGTCAAGGAATTCTCTTATATGTAGATCGGCTCCATCATCAGATCGACTCCAAACCTTCATCGAATTGTAGTGCTTTTAAATACTTATCGGAAAAACTAACAAACGTACTTGTTGTCCCTACAATTTTTGAATGTTTCCCTCGGTTTCTCCAGGATCCCATCATCAGATCCTGGTTTCCTTGTCATGGTACCACCACCGGACTATCTACTTTCCAACAAAAAAAGAATTATCAAAATCGGTTCATAAACGACGAAGTTATGCGCGAACACACATACGAGTTACATACTGACATACTGACAAACTGACAAACTGACAAACTGACAAACTGACAAACTGACATACAAGTGAAGCTAATATAAAGCGTGTAAAAATGAATGATTTCAGAAAGAGCAACTGTTTAGTTTCTTGCCGGCTTTTCTCAACAGGACCTGCCTTCCATCCCGGTGGTAGAGTCACTACAAATAGTCTAATTTGACGTTTCAAAAGTGTTTGTAATAAGCCTACTTGAAATACTTGAAAAAATAACGAATTCGAATTTGAATTTTAAGTACAAACAGGCCTAAGACAGTCACATTTGTGTGTATAACAAAAAGGCAACATGAAAGCTGAAACCTTTTTATAAATTACTATAGGACGCCCGCGGTTTCACCTGCGTAAATCCAATCATCATCATCGGCGTCGTCAGCCGATAGACTCCAGTGATGGACATAGGCCTCTTGCAGTTTTAAGCCAACTGCATCTAGCGGCTTCTTACGAGTCGCTTGATGTCATTAGTCCACCTAGTAGGGGGTAGACCAATACTGCAGTTTTCGGACACTCCAGCACTTTGGGATCCCAACGTCCAGCTCTTCGAACTTTGTGTCCTGCTCATTGCCACATCAGGTTTGCGACCTATTGAGCTTCCTTTTTTTTTTTTTAAAAGATTAAAACTTTTATTTACAGTTAAACATGAACATTGAATTAAATATTTACAATTAAATAAATAAAAAAGTAAAAGCTTAAACACTACAATATCCTAAACTATAAATAATATATTAAACAATAAAAATAAAAAAACAGTAAAAAAAAACTTAGGCGTCATAATATTCCTCCGAATCGGTGTCGAGCGGTAAAGTGCCCAGAAGGCTGGCGGCATTGCCACGTTGAATGGCAATGCTGATCCTCTGTCCTAAAAAGAGACCAGCCTTCTGGTCACGGGAGGCGTCGATTAAACGCTTTGAGATTTCTCTATAAAAAAAGCGAGTACTCGGACCCCACGGTCCCAGCGTTTCAACTCCAAACGGCTCAAATACATAATCACCGACGAGGTTACTGTACTTGCGCCGTTTGAGAGTCTCCGCTGATGCAGCAGCAGCGCCCGCACAGCCCATCGTGCTAGGAAGATGTGAAGGCGCAAGGGTGTCCACGCAAGTTGCGTCCCACACCAAAGGCCTTCCCATCTTCCATGGCATCAATGACATGCCGTCTGGTCTCTTGCCATCGTCGCGCGCCAAGCCGTTTGGTTCTAAAACAGCTGGCACGCCGGCGTTGACAAGGGCACGACGTATGATGTCATTGAGGCTAGCGTGGCGGGCTATGCGACCAGCGCTCCTACTGCAAGAAAGACCGTGGTGTCCGAGTTTATCGACTGCCCCTCCACAGACACACCGATGCGGAGAAACACTAGGAGCACCTAAGCGAAGACAGGTGGCAATACGGAAGGTGGTGTCGTCCAGCAAGGTACCAATGCTGGGCGAAGGAATGGCTTGTAACCAAAGACCTGATTCCCACTCTCCCACAGCCAGCAAACGGGCACGCTCTGCGGCATTGGCGGAGGAACTAATAAGTTTCTCTCTAACCAGTTCGCAGAGGGGCTCATCCCACTGTCTCTGGGAAAATGAAACTTTTGGTATGTTAGCACTTGGACAAGCAATTTTCCAAGCATTTATGGCCTCGGTCTTATACGCCACTTCAAAATTAACCAGTGTAGCAGATAAAATTTTCCTGGTTAATTCCTCCGTGGCGTGGACCGAGGACAAGAACGCTGGTAAACTAATGTTAGAAATTTTGCGAATGCCGAGTCCACCCAGGCGAACTGGTAGGGTCGCCTGTAGCCACACTCGATCATTCAAAGCCACATTTAAGATTTTACAAAGAGAATTTTGCATAATTTTGTCCATTGGTTCCAAAACAGATAGGTTTTTCCAAAAATGTGATGATCTAAGACAATGAGTAAATTTGGGTACGAAAAGACAGTGCCGAAAAATAGTGAAAGCTGATTGTATGGTAATTTCAAGTAATCTGTCTGAAACTTCACAGAAATTTTGAATCTTTTCTTCTATAAAGGAAACAAAACCGTTTTCAAAAATTGGTGAACCAAGGAGGCGCAGAGACGATTTGTTTAATATTGTAATATTGGGTGCCAGGATGTTGAATTTTGATATAGCCGAAAGTTGATCAATCTTGTCAGTAAAAAATACTTCACATTTATCAGAATTTAGTTCTAGGCCAATTGATTTAAATTCAGTTTTTAAGAAATTTAAATCTTGAAGAATCGTCTCTAAATCGCCTCCTAAGGTTCCGTCGTCTAAATACCACATATTTAATTTTGAATTTAATTTTCGAATAATAGGATGAATTGCCAGGCTGAAAATAACTGGTCCAAGGGGGTCACCTTGCTGACATCCAACTGCAGAAGCCAAAAGATTGTCCTTGTAAAGTAATTTGGTAGGGTACCTGTAACATTGCCAAATAAATTTAAAAATTTTGGGTGTTTCTAATTTAGCCTGCTTTAGCAAGGTGTCCCTGTTGACTGAATTAAAAGCATTCCTGAGGTCAACCTTTAGGATCACATCACCTTCGCCACAGCCAAGGTACGTAGATAAGGCGTGTATGGCAGCTTCACAGCCTCCTTTGGAGCCGAAACCCAGTTGTGTTGGTTGAAATTTATCTTTTAAGATATCACTGTATTTTTTGCAACACATTTTCGCTACCATACGCCTAAAAGTACAGCCGACGGCAATGGGACGAATACCACCATCTTTCTTTTGCAAAGCGCACAGATTAGCACCATACAAAATATCGATGATGGATTCGTTCACATTGCCGGCGAGCATAAGGTTCGCTAAGGCCGTTAATTCCTTCAAAAGTGTCTCACCGGCCTCACCGGCACTTGGACCTAATAGGTCCTTTAAATGCTGTGGAGAAAGGCCATCAAGGCCGCCAGCTGAACCACTTTGGAAGGAAGAAACGGCTGCGAAAACGTCCTTGGCTGTGATACTGAGATATTCCATGTCAGTATCGGGTGGGTCCGGGAAGGTAAGGTTATCCTTTGGCTCAGGATGCTTACTCTTCAGACCCGCAAGTGTATCGGAAGAGCAAGACGCCACCACATCATTGCTGAAGAGGAGTCTAGATGCACCTCTTATGTCACCTTCTCTTAGTTTGGACTCTACATAATTAGAAAACGAATTCTTGCGGCGTGGCATAAATTTGGGGTCAGAAATGTGATTATCCAAAAATGAAGAAGCATAGCAATTTTGCTTAATTTTGGCCGTTAAAGTTTTATGGGATGAATGATCTTTAACAGAAACATGTAGAATCCTATAAGAGAAGGTGAGAAGTTGCTCCCAAGCTTCTTGGGAATTCTCGCGAGTCACGAGACCTATACTATGAGCCAAGCTTCGTGCCACGGAGGGTCTCGCGCCTCGTGGAATTCTTTTTACAACCGGAATGGAATTTTTAAATCTTGATAATGTTTGCCAAAAGGGAATTTTGTTTAAACTATTGTCAACGACGTTAGGTACGGGGCTTGAAAGTACATTTTGGTTTTTATGTACTTTACCGAAATGTACCTTAAGGCCTCGCACTCCTTTAAAAAAACGAGGTTCACTACAAAAGGAGCAACGCAACAATGATACAGAAGGTTGACTTCCACTCACCTCCGTATTGTCACCGCCATTAGTACAACATATTTTTTTCATAAATTTAAAAATAATTCGCTATATAAAAGAAAAAGACATATATACAATTTCAAAAACACAAAACAGTTCAATTGTCTTGCACAACACAACGCATCTCGTTGCCATGGAGCCCACGCATCGCGACATGTCAAAGCGAGCGGGGCTCCAATGCTTACATGGGGTGACTGTCACCCATGTTCAATATTACTGTTATTACTCACAAACAGATTTAGTTGTATATACAAAATCACACGACGTTCACGTTTGCCTTTACTGATCTATGGTATTATTATTAACTCGATCAAAATACTGGTTTTGAAAATTCTTTATATGGAATGTTTCTTCGCTTTCGTAAGTTGTTACGGTTATATTTTGAACACTAATTTTCTTGCAGGAATAGGTATAATTAGGACTTGTAAACAGTTTTACAGAAACTTTGCCCTTTTAATATTATAATAGTCACTAACTAGTGTTTATTTTATTATTGTATTTATTTAAAAACATTAATAATTACGGAGTTTAACTTTGTCAGCTGATTGACAGCTGTCTGGAAGATTCAATTGAGCTTCCTAAGTTCTTCCGTGGATTTCCTCTTTCCTTCATTCGATCACGCAGAGATACACCGAGCATAGCTCGCGCCATCGCTGGTTTATTATTAGTAACTCTTTCCGTAGCAGTAGGAATTTTTGGACAATAGGTAGGTTTTAATCTACCTCCTCTCTAAATTTCAGCAAAGGCTTTACTAATAATTAATAAAAATTTACTAATACGAGTACGTTTCGGTTGTGCTGACGGACCTTTAATTAACACTAACAATGACGCAATTTCGCTTTAAATTAACTACTCCATCCAAAATCAACCTGTCTGCCAAAAATAGAATACCTACAATAAGATGTACTATGACTTCTTAGCTTTGAATAATGAACCAACATAGCAATAGTAGTAGGCATGACAACTGGGCATTGTCTGCTCAATAGGCACCTCAAGATAATGGGAATTAAGGATGATCCTTCGACACGAAGACGAGTATGTCGAAGAGGAATCAGTTATCACTTCATAGCTGAGCGATTGATGTACGCGCTGATAAGATGGGAGATACTAGGTAAGGATAGAATTAGTGAAACGGACCTGACGAACCTCACCATAGTGGGAATTCTTAGGTTCACGAAGACTACAGGTAGGCTTGAGGGGGGGCACTGTCGAGTCACCAGTGAACCTGTGTCTCACATTACGGGAATTGGGTGGAATAGTTCTAATGAGGACTGATCACCCGTCTGGCCTTGATAGACGTGCCCTCTAGAAATAGTAGTAATAGCTTTGACTATTTTGAAGCTGATATTAAAGATTGTTAAGGAATTTTCATTTTAGTTTTTGAAATCATTATTACGTGCATACAAAATTTTAAATTCAAATCAAATTAAAATGTGTTCATTTTAATCAAGCCTCCTTAAGATTTGTTTATAAACACAGTTTAAACATCTAGTTTAAACAATGTTAATAAATCTTCTTCCTTTACGACAAAGTAATAAACGAAAAAGTAATAAGATAGTGAAGGAATAAAGTACTGAAGACTTAATATTGTGATGCTAAGATACTGGGAAACTAAGGAGTGTTTACCAGTGAGCGCTACAGAACATAAAAAGAAATCTACCCTCATCTATCACTCATTATGTGGGCTGTGGGTTTTGTATGGGTGTTATTTTCCCTAATATCCGCTATGGTAGGCTGGCGTGTTGAATACAGTACGTTATCAATCTTCCCGGCGTTATTCGTATAAAGAAAATTATTATTATGTAATAGTCATGATAACTTTATCTGAGTGTACGTAGATGTTTACTGCTTAGTTAATTTATTGATTAGCCTATATGGCTTTGATTACGACGTCCTAGATTTGATTCCTGGGTCAGATTGTGGAATAATTCTAAGGTTTCTTATCTTTTAATAAACTCTAAGTTCATAGATAGGATGCTTCGCCCCTGTTCGGAGATCACGATAAGCCGTCTGTTTTAGTCACTATCATCAACATACGAATGTGATCGATTGTGAATTAAGCATTATACCCGAAACCCGCTAACCCGCATTAGAGCAGTGAGGTGGGTACGCTCCATAACCCCTCTCGTGCAAGGACTTTGAATACTGGGGATATTTTAAAGAAATTCTCTACAGCAACCCGGAAATGGAAGGATGGTGGCGCTACTTCCCGATAAGCTCGGCCGTCAGTCCCGGGCATTACCATCATAGTAATCGTCACAGAGTCAAATATTATCACGCAAGGCTCTCGTTGAAACAGCTTGGTGGGTCTCAGCTCTAAAACCCTTCTCGTATAATTATAGAAGAAGACCATGTCCTGGGCGTACAAATAGGATGATGATGAAGTATTAAGATTTAATAATTAAGAAGTAGGTAAAAAGTAACATTAAATTTGTTTTAGTACAGGCTACATTTTGTTTTAGTACAAAACAAAAGTAAGTAGACAAAAGAAATAAAATTTATCTCGAGCAAAACACCCCATAAAATGGAATTGTCTCGTGAAGTTTATAAATGCGATAACGACTAAAGTTGTTCGGAGCTTTGTTGCTACGTTTATATAAATATGTCTAGTTTAACTGAACTGCCGTGACCCCCTACGAAGCTCGTTACAAGGCGAGAGACGGGAAGCTGCGCACGATAACGCAGGTCTTGTTAATTGGACGTCGCGTACCTAAATTCCCGTTGAAGTAAAAAAGAGAAAACCAAGGAGTGTCCGTCTCAGGCCCCGCCCTGCTACGGGAACGCCCACTTCGATCTTCACTCCGAAGTAGAGTGAGAAACTTCTCTTTTATATATTATATAAATTAAGTTGTTGGTGCTCGTCCATGTTTGCTACGACAACGAAGCTCCCAGCTCTTTGTATGCCCGCTTCTATTAAATTGATAACATTTTATCTCACTTCTCTTGATAAAAGGATCTATGTATAAAGCCTTCAATATCGACATCATTGGTATAAGTTTACTATTTATAAATCGATACCTCATACTTGTATTTAAACACCGATACAGCTATACGCCGTACCTTTAATGATAAGCTTAACGTTTTAAGTATTTAATTACTCACGTATTTTCAGATAGCGATTTTCGCACACACTCTTGCCATATTGGTCTAGTGGTTAGCCTATGTGGCTTCGATCACGAGGTCCTGGGTTCGAATCCTGGGTCGGGTCAGGGAATATTTCTAAGTTTTTCATTCTTCTGTGAAATTCTCAGTACATTCCAAGCCCCCTGTGCCTCGGAGAGCACGTTAAGCCGGTTCCGGTTACTGTCATGAACACCTGATAGTGATCGTTAATAAATGAAACATTACCACCCTAAGCCCGCCAACCCGCATTGGAGCAGCGTGGTGGGTCTACGCTTCATATCCCCTCTCCTATAAGGAGGGAGGCCTGGCCCTGTAGTTAGCTGTTAATAGGCTGATAATGATGACTGTTTCTCTGATGACTCAAGGAAAAAGTAGATTCAGATCATGTTAAATTAGATGTATGTTAGGCAGAAATGGACCCAGTATATCATGAATAGAAATCAAGTGTTTTATCAGATTGACGACCTTGAGATTAGATGTAGTAGAGGCAACCTGAAATTAATAAGTTAGCGTTGCAGCAAGTTACAACATATTGCCATGCCAAATAATTCAATTACGTATAATAACCATGAAACTAATCTTTTTCTGACATAAATTGATTCTCGCGACTACTGATATTTTGTTAAAAATGCGTTACGTTTATTGATTTATTAATAATAATAAACTGTATAGGGATTTTTTTTATCGATTACAAGTTGGCCCTTGACTGCTATCACACCTGATGTTAAGTGATGATGCAATCTAAGATGGAAGCGGTCTAACTTATTAGGAGTAGGATGAAATCCATACCCCTTTCGGTTTCTACACGGGTACATCGGACCGGAACGCTAAATCGCTTGGCGATACGTTTATATAAGTACTTTTAATTTTACAAATTTCTTCGTACATTGACAGCTTTTACTGATGAGGGGTGCAAAAGATATTGGCTATAGTAGTCTTCGACATTAAAATTAGTAATGGATATACTATAAATATGTAAGTAGGCAACATCACAATTTATGTTTAGCTCAAGTTTGAATTTACTAAACCGACTTAGCTTGTTTTACTGTCAAACACCATTTTTCCACAGACTGAATGCAAAAAATTCAAACAGAAAAATATCATGGTCTCCGGAAACGGATACTCGATTAATTTTTAATTCGCCAGAGCAGCGACGCGGCGCTGTCGTCTTCCTGCCCGTCGCTTCCGGTTGCGAGCTTTCCTTTTTTGAATGTTGTCTTTCATTACACTGTGGCTACTTCCGGCTTAGTACAATACAATGTCACGTCAACATTCCTATTGAAATAGAAATTATTTTTTTACTTAAAGATGTTATTAAGAAAAGATTTAATAATCATTGGTAATTATTAACAAGAAAAATTAAAAAAAATCTCAAAAAGCGTAGTCAGAACCAATTAATATTTATATTGTTATTGTGATAGTTATTGATCCCGAGGCACAAAGCAATGGTAAGGCTCAATAACACTCTAATTACACATACTACCTTATGCTATTTGATACCCTAATAAATGATTTCAAATATGATCTATGAAACATTTTTTAAATAAAAAATCTTGCAGTTAATTGTTCCGTTTACTCTCATAAAAGAGAGACGTTCAAGCGATTATTTTTCCGGCGCAGTTTTTCTCGTCGCTGAAAAAATGAAAAAGTTCGCCTCTCGGATATTATCATTAATTATGAATCGGGAGATTTCAGCAGTCATTGCTTTGACGGATATAAATGATGCCAGACGATCACGGTAATCTCGTTTCACTTTTTAAACTCCGCGATGTACTTGTTTATCTATATTTTGTAAAGGGTTGTGGTTTTGGTTACGATTAAAAAAGTAAAATGAACTAGAAGGATTTGACCCTAAAATGGGGTTACTTTCTTTTTATAAGTTTTAATTTTACTGGCCCTATTAGTGTCTGAAGTATTTAATTGGAGTCTTTTGTGTACTTTATTTATTTTTTATTAAATACTAGCTGATCCGGCAAACGTTGTTTTGCATTAAAAATTTAAAAAAAAATTTAGATGAAAATTAGATAGTAGCCGATTCTCAGACTTGCTGAATACAAAATTAGGTAAAACTCGGTAAAGCCGTTTCGGAGAAGTACGGTAACTAACATTGTGACAGAGAAATTTTATATATTAGATAAGAGGTCGCTCGCCGTTTCACCAGCGTTGTTCAGTGTTATTTTAATGTATATTGTAAAGTTTCATAAAAATCCATTTAGCAGTTTTTGCGTGAAAGAGTAACAAATATCTATCTACCCACCCATACTTTGAAACTTTGGCATTTATAATTAATATCAATAGAATGAACTTTGGTATTTTTAGAATATAACCAAACCTTTAACTCTTGTTCGCATATGCTGTTTTAGGATTGGGTACTACAATAGTCCAGCGGGTGGGAATCAAACCCATAAACTGTAATTTTCGAGTCTAGTATTCGACGTGTGGAACTACTGAGGCTTATACTTACGATGCTTCTATTCTATTTCGATAGAAGAAGAAGCATTGTCACCGATTTTGTTTTCAGAAGCAAGTCATACCAAGGCGTTTTAAGATATTTTGTTTAAAACTAGCTATTGTGTATACATAAAAAATAAAGTATGTATTCGAGAGGTTAAAAGGATCTAACCAAACCAGTAGCTACTTAATTATGGGACCCAAGTGGTCGGAAACAATGTCATCGATCTCTTGTATTCCTCCACAAATCAAAGTGCAAAAACAAGGGCCGGCTAATGTGCGTCTGGGGCATACGCGACCCACACGAGATGAATGGACAGGATTTTTTGGATAGCATCTTATTAGGTTCTTCGTTAAATAAGAAAATGTCGAACTATACACTTTTTTTAACAATGAAGTCGGTGCCAGCTGTAAGCTTTCTATTTTAAAGACGAATAACTAATTCACACAAAGTGCTTTGCGACTTTGTTGAATAAACTTTCCTTATACTTAGATGGTTTCGAGTCTATAGACATATATAGGTTAAGTAAATTAAAGTAACTAAATGACGCATTTATTTTTTACTTTTCAGTGCGTTTTGAAGTCGGCTTAATTTTATTAATATTGTTTAAATGCATATTCAATGAAAGCAATTAAACATTTCCAGCATTGATCGCTTAAGCCACAGGCGTGATTAAAATGTACGGCAACCGGCTGCCACTTCACGCCTTGTCGAGTTAGAACAAAAGTTTTGACAGTGTTTTGCGAAACCAAGGCGTATTATAACGTTTCCATCGGAAAATTACAAAATAAATCTAATATTCATTAAAGTTTCGTACACTATATCCGGTTTTCCCTTATAATTTAACACGCGGTTTGTTTGAAGTGGACAGCGCAATCCTCCACATAAATCGCAAGGAGGCAGGAGTTAGCGAAACACAGAGAGCGCCCAGGGGAGTCCTCCCGCACACAAATCATTGCGTCTCTACAGACGTACAGCCACGCAAAGGAGGTTAAGTCGTGTTTAGTTACGGTCTGATTCAGTTCTGTAGCTCCTTAATACTAGTATTTAAGCATTTAAAATATAAACAAAGCAGCGCTTAGTTTTTTAAAAGAGTTCCACGTTCCACGATTTATTTAGATTATAGGTATTTTCTAAGGAAATATGAAATATAGTTACAATTATTTTGAATTCAATCTACATCGTACGTACCTTTGCTTAAAATCTAAATATACGCCATCGCAGAATTATAACAACACGAAGAAACAATTCTTCTGTACATTATTTTGTGATATCTCAAAGGGTTAGGCAGCGTTTTCAATTAAAGCTCCCAGGCTGCTCTTCCAACATTGTTTGTCCTATTTGAGCTAATTTACAATAACTCTTATTAAATTATATACTTAAACCTTCCTCAGGAATCACTCTATTTATTGATGAAAACCACATGAAAATCCGTTCAGTAGTCTTCGAGTTTATCGCAAACATACAGACAGATTTTTCTATTTTACTTACGATTCATACGTACAAATCAACTTGAAATATGTATATAATGTTTAGATACAAATAAAGTGTTGATACAGTACTTTGGCAGAAGTCGTCATTTATACTCGTGATCGAGATCATTAGTAGGGTGCGTGCGAGGCAGAAAAGTTCTCGTATAAATCCCGTCGACACTCGCTCGTTCCCATCGATATGATTAATAGACGCTCTTGAGACGCGCTTATCTTGCTCATTGAGTAATCAAACATTTCTCGTCTTTTCCCGTTACTACTTTGTTCTGATGAGGATGAAATTATTTTGTATCACGGAATAGCAATAAAAATGACGTTTTATATTCTTTAGTAGGTACTTAAATCACCTTTTTCATAAAAGAGGTACAGTTTTAGGTCTGACTTTTTGAGCTGAGCTATGAAATAAATTTAGTTGTGATAATATAAAGGAGAAAGTATTACAAATTTTCTATGAAGATGGATAGTATCCGATACGATTGATATGTTTGAGTATCTATATCAATATTATAAAGACGAAAGTTACTTTGTTTGTTTGTTAATAAATCACGCCTCAACTACAGAGAGAGGACACTGGCTACATTTTGTCATACTAACACAAAACAGTATTTCTCGCGAACGGAGTTGCAGGCTTCCGCAAGTTGATATCCGCAAGTCTATAAGTCCGATACGATTGATATGTTTGAGTATCTATATCAATATTATAAAGACGAAAGTTACTTTGTTTGTTTGTTAATAAATCACGCCTCAACTACAGAGAGAGGACACTGGCTACATTTTGTCATACTAACACAAAACAGTATTTCTCGCGAACGGAGTTGCAGGCTTCCGCAAGTTGATATCCGCAAGTCTATAAGTCCAAGTTGATATCCGCAAGTCTATAAGATACGATTGATATGTTTGAGTATCTATATCAATATTATAAAGACGAAAGTTACTTTGTTTGTTTGTTAATAAATCACGCCTCAACTACAGAGAGAGGACACTGGCTACATTTTGTCATACTAACACAAAACAGTATTTCTCGCGAACGGAGTTGCAGGCTTCCGCAAGTTGATATCCGCAAGTCTATAAGTCCGATACGATTGATATGTTTGAGTATCTATATCAATATTATAAAGACGAAAGTTACTTTGTTTGTTTGTTAATAAATCACGCCTCAACTACAGAGAAAGTCTAGACTCTGAGAAAGGACACTTTTGTTAAAGTAACACAAAACAGTATTTCTCGCGAACGGAGTTGCAGGCTTCCGCAAGTTGATATCCGCAAGTCTATATGTCTTGGTATATTTAGCTCTACGATGTAAAAAAAAGAAACACTGGCTGAGTTTGTTGTGGGCTCTTCTCCGACTATGTATTATGTAAGATCAGAACTTTGATTTTTAACTAGTAAACTAAGCCTATTCCAAATGAATCAATGTGATTTTGATTTGGCGGACTGAAGGACGTTACGTACTGTCCAGTCAGCTGTTTTCCAGTATATTTTGGTAAGTTAAGTGAATAGATTAATCAGCAACAAATACTAATTTAGACATTTAGAAGATATGGCATGGAAAAACTACATAAAACCTGAAAACACTTCATATTTAAGCAATTCAAAATATTACGCATTCAAAAATTGCATTGATTCCATGGAGCTGTAAATGCAAAGCCAATACAACAAATCCGCGATAAACCGCCGCGTTCCGGCTCCGGGCTCTTCGCGTAATGAACGATTCACGCATCGACATTATCGCCCGCCGTCCAACACCTATAAATAAATATGGCGGCAAAAATGGCGTCAGTTTATCAGCGGCTGAAAGTGGACGCTGGGGGCCGGCGGGGTAATAAATGTTATTAGATAGCCTCTGGGCTTAGTTGGGCGGTTTTTTCGTACTTCTTTCGGGACTGGCCTTTGTTAATGCGTCTGGGTTGGAAAATAAATTGGTCGGGCCGCTTTTAAATGAGTCCGCTCAGGTTAAATACTGATTTTGCCGGCCCGTGATTAAGCGTGATGCATGTTTCGGCATAATTGTATCTGACAAGCGATTCCCGTGATTCGTAGCGCGTAGCTGTTTTGAGATTTCAGTAAACGATCATTTTATTCGATATAATTGTAAGTAGGTATAAATGAAATTGTATGTTTGTTTGTTTATAAAATATTCAACTGATTGACCAGTTTTGATCCAGTAAAAAACTTGCCAAAGCATATATATTAATAGAAGCAACAGGCGGGAGCTAAACTTAGTACTTCAGTAAATTTATCGTTTATTAGTTTTTCCGATTGACGATTACGATTGACCCAAGGCTTCAATGCCTTTGTTAAACCTAAAAATTGTTAGTATTGAAGAAAAAGTTCATATAAATATTATGAATTATCGATATCACTATTACTACAATTAACAAACAAGAATATGCTGTTGTGATAATAATATTTTTATTGTGTTTTTATTTCAATAAAATGATATCAAATATTAACAAAGTTATATTTACGTTATCGATAATAGCTATTTATTTGCGCTAAAATAAAATATAGAGTGCGCAAATATAGTTGTTTGTTCGAAAATAAAATAAAGCGGGCGCAAACAGTCTGTTTGCTCCCGCTCCGGCTGCCAAAAGCATCGGTAAACGATCCTCCGTTATTTACCTGCATGCAGCCACCTACTAATTGCCAGAAGGTATTTATTGCTAGGTAGCTCTTTGTTTTTTTGATAAACACACGTTTTCACATGTTCATAGCAAAAGTCATTAATTCGTTTTTGTATTTTTTGGCGATTTTTCTGGTGCTGTTGGTAATGTGTTGGTTTGCAAGAGAGGTCCTGGGTTCATGGGTTAATTTAGGATTATATTTTAAGCTATTGCATAGCTTCTATCGCGGGCCTTGAGCGTGGAGACCGAATTCTGAAATTCCGTAACAAAAAACCTAACACCCGCTGGGTATTAAAAACATAATATAAAAAGCATAATTTCGGCGCTGATGTTATTGGGAGCGTGGCCTAGCGGTAAGGCGCTCTAAGTGCTCGAATTGCCAGAGAAACGCTGATTTGAATCCCGTCGGTTCCGTTTTAGGTTTTAGTTTTTCCATCTATTGATAAATACCAGAACTTTTAATGACTTTTTGAAATATCACGCTTGTAAAAAAAATTACTTTTTGAAATATCACGCTTAAAAAAAATTGCGGAACCGACGGGATTCGAACCCGCGTCTCTCTGCCAATCCGGGCACTTAGAGCGCCTTACCGCTCGGCCACGGTCCCGATGACGTCGGAAGGTAAACAGAAGTTGATAAAAAATGCTATGCAATAGCTTTACCGCGGCAGTCTCCGAGTGCCACACGTCTTTTTTTTACATAAATTCTGGTCTGGTCTGGTGATAGGCTTCGGCCGGTGCTACCACCCTTCCAATTAAGAGATTGAGCCCTCCAGTATAATGCCGCGTAGATACTATTTGGATGTATAGTTTGAAAAACGTAGATAGGTACTTCTTCTAAGTTAGACTATATCGTCACCATGTGGTAAGATCGGAATCTAGGACCAACTTGTCAATGACTAAAATATGGTAACCCACTATGTTGCTAGTTCTAAACCAGTTAATCACTAAATCAAAGAGGCAGTTAGTATTATCATATAAGGGCTGGCTACGAGCAATGTTTACCCACACAAAAATAGTAATGGTTATCGAGATTTCACAAGTATCAGTTCTGGCAAGTCTCCAGCTTTCAGTACATAGAGAAAGCCTATACTGGATTATTGGAGCGATATCGATGATAATTTACATTAGAACAGTGACTATTAACACAGGATTATTACTCCGTGGTATGTATATAATGGTGTTAAAGCGAACTGTATTCCGAGTCATATACTCTATGACTTAGTAGTGTGGAGATCCATAAAAGATTTAAATTTACAGACCTAATTCAACGTTTATCGCAATGCTGAAAGAGCGATAGACACGGAATTCCTTAGGTCCAATAAAATAATATAAGAATCAACACAGCACACAGCAGCACAGGCGTTGCGACGCCGCCGATAAGTGGTGCTCCCAGGCCTGAAAGAAGCCTTCAACCGCGACGACGCGCCTGCGCATCTCATCTCTAAATTTGTGATCTCGGAAGGCAATGCTTATTCGTACCCTCCCTAATTTGTCCAACGACATGAAACGGATGTTTCTCAAGAAGCCCTGGAACTTTTTATAGAATCATAAAATGTTTGCACCCTGCTGTTAGAAAAACTTATATATCTTTTCGTATCATCATTATTAGCCTATTAATGGCCCACTACAGGGCCTGGCTACCCTCCTTATACGAGTAGGAGAGGGGATATGGAGCGTACACCCACCACGCTGCTCCAATGCGGGTTGGCGGGCTTACGGTGATAGTGTTTCATTTATTAACGATCACTATCAGATGTTGATGATAATGACCGAGACCGAAGGTTTAACGTGCTCTCCGATGCACGGGGGTGTAACACCACCAACTTCCAGACTCCGGGCTCCCAGGAATCGAACCCAGGGCCTCGTGATCGAAGCCACATAGGCTAACCACTAGACCAACGAGGCAGTTCAGAGGCAGGCAGAGATATTTTCATATATTCCTTCTTTATTTCACTCAGAAAACTCTTACAATTCTTGTATAATTAATTCACGAATTTAAAGAGTTTGATACACTTAACTAACGCAATCGATTTTACCAACGACACGTTGCAGACGAGATTTTCACGTAATTTCGTATTTAGGATAATCATATTCCGAGTGAACTTCATTAGTGGAGATTTGCTTACGTACAAGCACGAGTAGGAGTAGCAAAAAATCAAAAATTCACACTTCAGTACCCAAGGACCCTAAACTCGTTACGAGCGCCACTAATTACACCCACAATATCACAGCTTAAAATTTTACATTGCGACTCAGTCACGTGCTCTGTCCCTCTCGCACACGTTGGAACAATGCCCACCAACTGTTGCGAGAGGCTCACGTGTGCGCGCGGTTGAATGTGTGCGTGGGTAAACACCGGTTTAAGCCTAACTGGCCTTAATGAATCGTAATGGCCCCTATAATTCGCGGCGTAACTAACTGGCCATGTGGGGAAGCTCCCCCCTCCCCCTGTAAGCCCTTCACGCGTCCCCGATATTTTGGAAGCCGGCCATATCGCGTATGACAGCGCCGATTCTCTTTTTGAAATTTTCAGCCTAACCGCTCTCGGTGCTGTGATTTGCAGTTACGTGTTTAGATTTTGCGTTTGCGTTGCCACAGTTTATCACATTTCATCGTATTTTTACCGTCGGCTGAACTCGGAATCCGGCTTACTTTATGATACTGTACACCACGGTAAAATACTGGTGTTTGAAATTCTAAGAGTTATGTTTCGGCGACTGCAACAGCCGGCGCCCTAAGTTTAAACTAAAGCCCGAAGGAGGTCGTTATTCCTACTGTAATTTATTTAATTGCGCTGTGGCGGTAATTATTCATGAAATTACGGCAATTACGTCTTGGGAAACAATTATTTATTGTGCAAACTTGAGTCTTAACTCACATTTTATTTTAACTTGCATCGGAGATAACGCGATGGTCTGTGATGTTTAATTTTAATGTTAAATAAACTTCTTTTGTTTTATGGCGCAAGCTGAATTTTATTTTATGGTGCAAATCAAATTGCCTTTCAAAAATTAGAGTGTAAATTATTTATTACTAGTTGATGCCCGCGAATTAGTTTGCATGAATTTTCATTAAATTTTCACTAGGCCGCGAAAACTGTTTATTTCTCCGGTATTAAAGTAGCCTATGTATTCGTCTACGATTAAATCTTTCCTCTCCAAATTTCAGTTTGTCGCATGATGCGAAAGAGTAACAAACTAATAGGGAGTAAAAACATTCTAACTTAATATAACACTTAGATAATAGATGATCCACCAATGTACAATTAACTCAATCCGCAAACAAATGATTTTGGGTTTGAGTATTTTTATTTCTTTTTGAGTTTCAAAAGTGAATAAGAGCAAAACATGCAAGTGTATCGAGCAATTAGCGGTACTCCGGAGCAGTTAGGCGCACATGGCTCGAGCCCTAATTGCCGCAGCAATGCGATGTTTGTTAGCTTATCTCGATAATGCCTTTACCACCTGAAAAAAGGCTTTGGTTATGACGACGATGAAACTTATAATTTAAGTTCTACTTATGTTAGTACTATACTTATGTAAGTATGAGAATATCAGAGATTCAATCAGTTGCTTTTGTTTCTTCGTATTTTTTATAATAGTGTTAAGAAATGTTATAAATCCATTTATATTGTTGATGGACTTAAAATTATGGATAAGTCCGACGTAGATATTTTCCACAAGCTAAGAATAATTAATACCTAAATTGATTGCGTATTTAATAAGTAATCAAGAATAGTTACACCGATTTTCATAATTTTTAATTTGTGGGCTTTGCCTAAGTAATTTATTATTAAAATCTAAAAATTAACTCCTGTAAATAAACACTATTAACTGAAGCATTTTGTTATTTTTGTGATGATATCTGGACAACTTTCATTATTCCGTCAAGTCGAAACTCCAAACGGGACAACCTCTTTCGGGACCATTAAATATTATACAAAACCGCCATCTTGAGCAGATTATTATGGTGGTTATAGATATATTTACGCAGTGAATTCAAAAAGGCAAAACAAGTAAACGAGCGGAGGATTTCCGTCCTGCATATTAATCACCCGGCCACATGTCGCAGCGTCCACTTGCGTCCACTTGGATTAAATTAAAATATTTGGGACGATGCCTGTGTCCGAATATTGGGTAACATTTGGCGGTAATGATAACTCCTTGTTAATTTTGATAGGCTGTTATAAATTTACATAATATAACTACTGCAACAACGTTGTAGTATTGCCAATATGAAGATTTATCTGCTTGTTGAGGCGTTTGTTCCGAATTTAGCATATTTATTTTGGTGTAAACGATTTTAATATTATCTTTCGATTCTTTTTCTATAATATATAAGTAATTTTCATTGACACATAAAATATTATCTTATCAAAAACGGATTGACGGAACTTGGATTTTGCTTATGTATGTATGAATTAATTGCATTTGTTTTCAAAAAGTACAACTACAGCCAGTTTTATCGTAACAATTTATTCCATTTTTTTAAATTAATAATAAATAGTCTGTTACTAGAAAAAATTAACAAATTAAAAAAGCAAACATACAAACCAACCACCAAACAGGCTTGCAAAATAAAAAAAAAATTAGAAATCCTATTGAAAACTATCGAAGTTATTCAAAGAATGTACGTGACATGCAAACAAAGTGCGGATGTATTGTTCAAACACAAATGGATAGTTAGCGCGCGGCGGGTTCTACGTGATAAATTCATTTTTGGGTAAGGTTTAATTTGTTTGCCGGCGCGCCGCTATTCGGAAAATGCCATTTCTCATTGAACAGATTACAGAGATTACGAATTCATTAGGGGTGCAATATCTTTTGTTCGTACCCGGGGACCCGTCTAATTGATATTTTGAGCACACGTGTAGTTTGTTGAAAATAATTAGATTTTCGTTAGATTATTATTAGTGTGAAAGTTGGTAAAATTTAAATATTTTCCTGTTGCAGTGTTGCATTTAATATTAGCGAAGCAAGGATCTCATTAAAATATAGGTAAAAAATATTTACGCCCTAAAAACTATTGAAATATTGATAATCAATATTTCAACTACTACTAATTTAATAATAGTATACTACTACCAAACGCCTATTCAAAAAAAATTCAAAATTCAAAATCGTTTATTTTAAGTAGGCTTATTACAAGCACTTTTGAAACGTCAAATTGGACTATTTGTAGTGACTCTACCACCGTCTCGGAAGGCAGGCCCTGTTGAGAAGAGCCGGCAAGAAACTCAACAGTTGCTGTTTTTATAATATAATCAATTTTACAATATTAAGCGTGTTGTGTTAAATAAAGTTATTTATTTCACTTCCTGTGTGAAGTTGAAACAAAGTGTTGGTATGATAATGTTACGCATTTTCACTACACCCACACACCCTTACTAATAAATTACTAAAAGGCGTCTTTCTTTGTTTTTTCTCAGATTTTTGTTTGTTCTTGTTTGAAAAAAACTTTTTCACCAAGTTGAGATTCCTAAAAGTTCCTTCTTAGCTTACACTTATACTCAAAGCATTAGTTTTGCAAACCGTAGTAAATTGTGGCTGTGTTGTTAAATCAGTCTATACAAGTAACACATTTAACTCTTTTATTTTTGCGGGTATTTATAGATATTACGTATTGATTAGTTAATATAAAGTTTAATAGCAGAATATCGCGTTATCCACAGGCACGGTAATTACGGGCCACCTCAGGCGCGGGCCACAATTAATTCCTGTCGGATCCGCATCCACATCCGCGTCCGCAGTCCGCAGTCCGCAGTCCGCACGTCTCGCTTGCGGTATTCGATGTCCCAGACACCATTCCTAGGCCACGACCGCTCAGATTACGATTAACTTTGTTCTCAAACTGAAATGTTATTTTGATACTGATTCTTATGCCGTTTAACATCAGATTATTTTATTACCTCAATGTTTTATTTTATAGAGATTTTGTGTATGTATATATTTATTTCATTATTTTGTACGGTTCGTAATCTTCCATAAACCATTTTTTAATCGCCAAATTAAGGCAGATTGAACTACGTATCTAATTTTTATGCATATTTACATTATAATTGATTAATTATAATAAGGAACTTAAGCTAACTTATCCTAGTAACAATACAAATCATGCCCACGTGGAATGGTGGCAAGACTGGCTGCATTTCCGCGTTGGATAGCCAGGCTAATTCTTTGCGCAAAAAATGAGCCAGCCCTTCGGTCACTAGTTGAGGCAATTAGGCGCGGTGAAATATTACGGAAGAATTTTTTGGCACTGCGACTCCATGACCCACGGGTCTCCACGGCAAAAAAAAAACAAATATGTAACTCTCTGTCATAGAGGAATAGTTGTGCCACTTACCGGTTTCAGCTTTTTCTGCTGCGGCTCCCGGTCTTGATTCTGTCTCCGTGATATGACACGGTGTCAACGCAAGTAGCGTCCCACGTTAGGGCCCGTCCCGATAATTATTATTTTTATTTAAAAGACGGACGCATATAAATACGTCATATTAAAGGAAAATTATGTGGGGTATTTTTGACGTGAAAACGTCTTATAATTCGATAGAGCCGGCTGCACGCACGAAAAAACATGACTCATGCGTTACCTCGCTTTGAGGCGTTCCATGTAAGGCTTGAAGTGCAAGCGAGAGCGCAGAACGAGCGACAAAGAAGTACAATCGGCCTTTGCGTTCGGCAGCGTTCAACATCCGTCTATTAAATATAATTATTAAATATATTAGTTTTAAATTAAAAATTAATATATTTATTATAAATTTAAAATATAAATTTATAAAATCAAAATCAATTATTTTATTAATTTAAATTAATATTTATAAAAATATACTTAAATTAAAAATTTTAATAACCAATTAAATGCCTACAATTCCATCAGTATTTTCTTAAGACATTGTCACGTTCAACTATCGTCAGTAAACCGACTTTACAGACAACCAATTTTTTGTAAATATTTTTTTATTAATTTTTACATATTATATTTATCATTTTGCTTAGTAAAATTAATAGGTTATTATGTCTTATAGTCTGAACATTACAAATAAATAGAATTGTAATAAAAAATTCTACTTATTATCTACTTTTGAATCCACTCACACAAGACACACTTGTTTGCACTAACTTAGTTCCTAAATCATTTATCAATTTTTAACATTTATTTATTTATATTTTTAACAGTGTGTGAATTCAGATCTCTAAAGAAGAATTACTTGTTCATTGGGTATTCCGTATAATATTATACACATCAATAAACTTAAACTGTGTACTCATTAAGAGTTTCAGTCGTGCGTTTGATACCTTCTGCACGCGGCACGGACAGGGGATGCTGGTACAGGGCATTGAACCGCATCTCTTGTCATTTGTTCATGTCCAATTAGTTTAAGTCTTAAATCTGTAGGAGCCTTGTAAGTAAGTTTCCCACAAGGCCTTTAACCTAGTCGATGTGGGGTCGTAATAGTTACCTATTATCCTATTTGAACTAGATAACTAACATAGAGAACCTGTTAAACTAAGATTTTGATGCCAATTTCTTAGTTTAAAATAAACTCAGTAATCAATTTTAGGGTTTCGTACCTCGAATGGTTAAGTCGTATACATTCTTTGGAAGGAAATCACTTCGTTGTCCGTCCTTCTGTCTTAAGACCCTTTTCTCAGGAATGCGTGGAGGTATCAAGCTGAAATGTATATTAAATATCAAATACTCAATCTACTGTCCGTTGGAGATGTGAAAAAATTAAACTTCTAAGCCAAACCAATCTAAAGATACAGCCATTAATGCCGCAAATTCCCGCAAATCTTCGACACTTGGAAGGGAATCAAAACCTAAAGGGTACTTCCCGTGAAATCTTGAAATTAGGTACGAAGTAATGTCTTAACAAAATAAAAAAGGAGAAATTGCAAAAACTTTTGGAGGTTCATGTATAATATTAAGAGTACCAAATTCTTTTTTTTTTATTTCGAATAATGACTTAATTTGTTACTTAAATCATATATGCGTTGTTAAATCATGATTAAATGATTGGCACTTAAAATGGCCCCGTATTTCGATTTCACATGAAACCGTCTCCCCTAAAAGATAACAATAATCGTAAAATAATCCACGTACAACATTTGTAGTCAATCTTGATAATACCACCTTTACCTGAATACTTAATCGAGGTACCAGGCAATCAGAATTCTGTTGGAGTTCGTTCGATTCGCCGGGTGAGCGATAAGCTTTAGATCCGGGCTGTGTGAATTCATCTCGCGATACTTGTGACTAATCGCCGGGATTCACCTCGCTCCGTCTCGCGATAATCCCGGACAAATTATAGGGGCGCTTATAAGCTGCGTGGAGGTTTTGTCCTCATTATTTAGCAGTCAGTTGAGGAAAGTCTCTTGGAGAAAGGCGGAAAATATTTAAGAGTTTAGTATGCCGTGCGAAGCGAAGCTTAACTTGAACCGTTGTCTTAACGTTTGTAACTTTGTTAATGTGTAGAATACATAATACAATACTTCATCGTCTTGATTTATTGCTTTATTTATTTTTATTTGGACAACAAACATTTACACATTGGAATCTTAAATCTAAGATACATACACAAAGAGGGTTAAATATGTAAACAACCACACTATATACGAATACACAGGTCAATTATGACGTCACAAAACATACACACATAAGTTAACAATAAACATAGTACAAATATGGAAAAACATAACAAAACATAAATAGAAACAAAATGAATAAAATAAGTAAGCAAGTAAACAAAAAATACTAAAATAAGTAAAAGGAGTTAAATAAGTGAACGAGAATAAATCCTAATGTTTTGTAATAATTTCTAAATAGTCTTTTTATATGTATCGCACATTACACCAGATTGTAAGTGGTGATGCAATCTAAGATGGAAGCGGACAAATTTGTTAGGAGTAGAATGAAATACACATCCCTTTTGGTTTCTATACGACATCGTATTGCTAAATCGTTTGACGGCATTTCTTAGTCGGTAAGTCAGCAACTACTCTTTAAAGATTTAACTAATGTTTTTTCTATGCCCCTAGCAAAGTATATACCTGTTTATTTTCTCTGTACAAAAAATATACGGAATCCTTCGCAAAAAATTAAGTAATTT
Source organism: Mycalesis mineus (assembly GCA_034621355.1). NCBI lineage: Eukaryota > Metazoa > Arthropoda > Insecta > Lepidoptera > Nymphalidae > Mycalesis > Mycalesis mineus. Next base: position 7,613,740 of record CM067886.1, on the reverse strand, counting down.
TCTCGAGGGAAAATGTGACGTCAATCTCAAAGTTAACATAAAATTAAGGAGCTACTAAAAAATTAATAAAAGACGAAACATTTCAAGCTGATGAAAGAAAAAATGTTTCTCTAACTATTGCATTGGTAGCATGAAAGTGATCAGGACAGTAAAAATACAATTGAACCCGAAAAGGGATAAACAAAAAAAAAGAAAAATAATGGTGGATATAAAAGAGATTTTGCGTCACAAAGCCGCATGCGGGCCAGATATTGACAGTAAATTTCATTCATACTGCGTTAGTGCCGCACCATCAGACACAGGGCTTGTCGGTCACACTCACTCGGAACGGTTACACTGGTGGAAAAACAAATTAATGAATACTAAATTTTAGAAAGAAAATCCAAAACCCACTTCTGAGTACTTAATTATACTTTAGCACTACATATCGATGATGTAAGGAAAATCGAAAGTGCGAGTCGCGACTACATCTCTATCTTTTTTCAAGTTATTATAGACAGGGAGATATAGAGACGAGCTCGGGAGTTGCACTAAAGAGTTTAGTTACAGAATCGTTATGCTGGTTAAAATGTCATATGATCAACGAGACATTATCTTAGTCATTCATACACATTTAGCCCTTAAAAACTATTGAACCGATTTTGATGATACTTGCACTGTTTCCTAAATTAGAGTGTACTCATATGTGGCAGTAATAATTTCAGTGTATTGTTTAAAAGATTAGGGAACTAAAATAAAAAATCAATTGTTTTCGGTTTCGTAGCTCTATGGTAGGCGCTACGACGTTGTCGCATCTACGACCACATGCTACGCGCCATAATGTTCAATCCGGCCTGCACCTTCCTAAAATACTAATAGTGACCGAAAACATTTAATTTTTAATTTAACCACATCTGTTAGGTATGGTTGTTATAAATAGGCTTAGTAGTGGTAATTCTATTTGTGAAGTTTTACCGCCATCATAATTTTTACCGTTATTGATCTTTGTCATAGCCGAGTACCACTTTGAAAGTTATGAAGACCAGTGAAGTTAGAGGCTCATGAGGCTTACTTAAAACTTCGGGTTGATTCTTACAGGACAGCGCATTGTGGTAATCGTCACTTGCAATGCGATCTGTTATTCTGTTATAGATAATGCTTCTTAACTTAGCATTATGTGGATTACTTGTATGTTCCGTCATTAATAAAAAACATATATACAGTCAAACATAGAACCTTATTTTTTGAAGTGGGTTAAGAATAATGATGTTGGTGACTATGAATTTAAAAAAATGTTATGCGTTATTTTTGTAGTCTTTAGTATTTGAATTGTACACGAATCTACTCTGTAAACAATAAAATACGTTTTAGTCTATAGTATTTAGAAATATACCTACTCGTAAATAACTCAATACGTGCAAATCTTTTAACTCCTATCCCCTACTATTTGTCAGTTACAAAATACAAGTTATGATATCCTATAGAGTTAAGCTAATATTTGGCGAGCTACTTCCGCGAGTGAGCGGGTAATTTATCGGCCAAAGTGAAGTTTATCGAAAGACGGAGAATAACTTTATTATGGAGTGACCGGAACCAGCCGGACGCGCCCCTAGATACGTAACACTTACGCGCACAAGTGACTTTCATATTCACTTTTCCACAGAAGATGTTTATTGTCTAGGAACTTTTAAACTCAAAAGGTTTTTAAAGAAGTAAAAAGTTTAATACCTTTTGTATGTCAACTAATTTTGTTTTATACCAGGAATTGAGGATATCCGCATCATGGGGGTGGCCATAAAATAACTATCATAGTGAGAGTTACTTTCGAAATCCATCAACTTATTCGATTCTTTACTAACCAAATTATTCATTGTCATTCAAAGAATAATGCATGTACAAGGTTTTAGAATTTTTAAAAACCTGTAAATATAATTAGGGTTATTCGCCCCGACTGTACAATTTCGCGTCTCATTTTTGTAGAGTCCGAGGCATTTCTTGGAAACGATGAAATATGTCGTCATACGCTCGGCCTTCATTGTAAACACATTTCGGGAATCCGCGTCCTTTCCGGCGTCGGAAATCGTCCACGTTTTAGTAATTTTATTTCTTGAACCTCGCTTTCTCCTTTGTTGAAAGTATTCCGAACATCTCTGTAATATGACTGTTTGTAATTTATATTTGATATGCGGAAAATACTTTCGTGTTACAGATGACTATAAATCTTTTTATGATTTTTTGTGCGTTCTTAACAAATGTCCATTACAATAAAAGTAACAAGTTTTACTTTAGCAAGTGAATCTAACGAAGTCTTTATTACCTATATTTTTCAATCAATTATAAGGATATTTTTCTTGAATTTCGTAGCAATAAGATTTAAGTTAACTGCTATATTTTGAGAACAATATGTAAATGATTTATGTGTGGGCAAAATGTATCGCAGAAGATTAGTTAAATGTGTCTGTATAAGTACTTTTTAATTACAATTTAATTGTGAAAAATTTTACAGTTTCATACTATTTATACATTTATATTTTGGAATATTTCTCTCGCTAGAATAAATAAAATATTCTTTAGCATACATCTGTTCTGAAATATAATCATCGTCAATGTAAATTATCATGGTGGAAAATAACAATAAATTCTATTATTCCTAACCACAAGATCTGGCAAGGCTCTGAGAAATGTCCAATAAAGTTTAATTTGGCTCTACAAAGCTCCAGATATGATACTGTCAAGCTCGCACGCTTCACCGGACTTATTCATCGTGACGTGTTTAAAAGAACATACAGACGTAAAGTTTTACGGCCACGAAATAAATAATATAAATATTTTAATATGAAATTATTTTACTTGACTTTGTTTTAAAATAAATAACATAATTTTACTGAAATAGTGATTATTTGCTAATATTTTAATTTAATTTATTTTTTTATTCGTTTGAATTGATAATACAAAGAAAATAATATTGAAACTAAATTGAACTAATTGTTGCCACACAATTTATAGGAATCATCTTGACTCTCACTATTAGACAAAATTAGGAGTTAAGCCACCACATTTTTAGTCTCCTTACAATTTGTGCAACACTTAATATTTTTGTAGTATTTGGAAGATCTTACAGGATGTCCATATATTTTATCTAGTAACGTCTATCTGCTGCTAAAGTTTTAGATTTTTTAAATAATTCTAGAATTTCTTTTTGTAGAGTTGATTTTACGGTTTTGTCGTAGTAGGTTAAATAAAATAACAATATAAACTCTTCTATAAATTATAATGTGTTAGTATTTGAAATAATTTCTTTTAAATAATATGTTGTTTCTCGAGAATAAATAAATGTAAATGGACACAAAGAATAAATATAACGCGTATAAGTTTACATTCTAAGTCGTAGCAGCGTCCAGTAGCCGGTCCCCGTTTTCGATAAAGGCTCGCTTAATTCTACAAAGTGATCTCAAACGAGACCCGCAGTCGCCAGGGGCGACGCTTTACTACCCGCCTCTTATGAAAATTTTGTCAAGAACCTGCCAACGTACCTTTGTGAGGTTAAATGAAACTATATCGTTTGAAGTTTGAATTCTATTAGAGACATGAGTTATGTAGATGTGGACAGGGATAATATTAGCTTTAGGATAATATTAAACTTTGTTGAAATAACGCCGAACATAGAGTTTTGTTTCAATAAAGAAAAAAATTTAAAAATCCATTTGAAAATTTACTTTAATTTCAAAATTTTATTTGTTACCTTTAATGCAAAAATAAATGTACTAAGACTAAACGTCTTAGTTGTGTAATAACATTTTCTACCAATTTTACCTTTTTTGATATGGACAAAAAGTAAAATAATTTTAAAAATTATTAATAAAAAGTATTTTTCTATTTACTTTAACACAATATCGTACTAAGAGCAAAAGTGAGTTTTTCGTTATACTTTCACACTCGATCTAATCAATTATAATGAAAAACGAAAAATGACGAAAACAGAAAAGAATATATCTACCCATCATCCAGAAAAAACCTAATCCGGAGGAATATAAAAAAACGTCTACACTATAATAAGCTAATTTTGATATGTTTGTGTGATTATGACCCTATAGGACTATAGATGTGTATGATAGTGCAAAAAAACCTCAAACAGTAACGTTTTAATTAAGGTTTATGCCCGGTGACAGGTGGCGCTGTCGGTATCAACACTGAGCTCCGTATCAAAAATTACGTAAAAATAGAAAATCAAGTTATTTACGCAGAAAGACAAGTGTATCGTGTGCAGAATTGTGAGAGAATCATGCGATATTGTTATCTAGACTTTGTGAGTGAGTGAAGTGAAAATAAACAGTAAAATACTCTGGACCATAACCGTTTGAAATCAGTGCCAATAACGACGGATTTTGAGGACTAAAAGCAAATTTAGTGAGTGTATCATGTTATAAACTTAAAAAGGACATTTAATACATATAATTGCTATCTATAACGAAGTTTTTGGACAAATGATTGGAATAACTACCAATTCGTAATAACGGCTAAAATGAAAAATTACGACACCTACTAGAGTGCAGCATAACTACGAGGTTAGATCACAGATGCCAAGCAAGTAGTACAAGGTGTTATCAACAGATGTCACTACATGTAATTTTGACTACAAGAAACATTCTTAATGCATCAAAACTGAAACTGTGAAAATTGCAAAACTTGGAAAGAAGACCTTATAATAATAAGTACAGCAAGTAAAACTCAGTAGTACAACCATATATCCAACGTTGTTCATTAGGGAGACTATTTTCAACAAGACCATTAACTGAATCCGTAGCGCAGTGGCTACTGATGTGGAACTATCGTATCGGCTATCAGGTCGTCAGATCGAATCCCAAGAAATAATTGTTTTTTCACATTACATTTAGTTTATGTTTGTAATTTATAATTGAATTTTCTAGTTAAAAGTATTAAATAAAAATTATAAATAAAAAAAATTATAAATAATAAAAATTATAAGTATTAGTAAATAAACGAAACTAACGGGATCCTAAAACGGACTTTGCTTTAAAGCGAAATCAAGAACCAGCAGAGTAGTTACACTACGTAAACTAAAAGTATGAATAACTTAGAACAGTTACTTCGCGAACTTAGGTGCGATATCAAAAAAGACTCAGAACAGTCCTTAAAAACAGTTGAAGAGCGAATCACAAAATCAATTAACGAGAATATAGACAAAAAATTTCGAAATATTCAATCGCAAATAGATTCAATAAGGAAAGATAATGATGAACAAAACGCTAGAATACTTACATTAGAAAAACAGATTAGATGCAAGAATTTAGTCTTTTTCGGGGTTCCAGAAGGCGAAAAATCGTATGAAGAATTGGAGATAAAAGTTTTGGACATTGTTACTACAGATTTCAAGGTAGAGTGCTTCAAAAGTGAAATCGAGATAACAAAACGAATAGGCAAACGCTCGGAAAATAAAATAAGACCTGTTGTGGTTACATTCACTACATACGGAAAGAAACTTTCTGTCATGAAAAATAAGAAAAATTTAAAAAACAAAAATATTTATATTAAAGAGGATTATCCACAGCAGGTCTTAGAAAAAAGAAAGTTACTCCAAGATCAATTGAAACAAGCTCGTAGCGATGGTAAAATAGCATTTCTTCGTCAGGACCGACTAGTGGTATACGATAGCAATAAAGGCGCTAACAATAAGGTAGGCGAAGTGGGTAATAACCAACATTCGAGGAAGAGAGAACTAGAGTCTACACCTCCAAGCCAAATAAACAGCCCCTACCTACCCCAAAATCAAACAGTTCCGAAGTACCACATTGCGAAGAAAAACAAAATAAAAGCACATCATAATGGCCAAAGCTCCATAAATCGCTATTTATCAAAAAGTAGCGACACGGTTCAAAGCACATCAACTTCCGCTGCTCTACTGAGCGATAATGACGACTAGCAACTAACATCGCCTCCCCAATGTAACGGAAATAAACACACTGTCACCGAACAAAGCAAAATTGCCAATAAAAATTACAATAAACCTTCCCCAGTACGGCTTGTCACCGCGGGGACAGTAGACTACAATAGATCTAAAAACTACAAAAGGTCTAGCCCAGAACGGCCGTATGGAACTGGGTTAGTAGATCATAAAAATCTCCCAATCCGGCTGGTCACCGTGGGAGAACATGACCAATACCCACCAGTCAATAAAAATAAATATAAAAATACTAAAAAAACTACTAATAGAAATTCAATACTTAGTCTACCAGGCAATACTCTATACAATAAAATTATAAACGCAAAGAATAAAAATATTCTTCAAATTCTGAGCATGAATGTAAGAACGCTAGGAAGCGATGAACGACTAATGGAACTGGAACTAGCTCTACAAAAAATCAAATGGGATATATTAGGTCTCTGTGAAATTCGCAGAATGGGAGAAAGTATTGAGGAAAAAAAGGATTACATATTTTTTCACATAGGGGAAACAAAAGGTCAGTATGGTACGGGATTTCTAGTCAGAAAGTATCTCAAAAGACATATAATAGAATTCATTGGAATATCTGAGCGGATCGCTGCAATAAAAGTGGATCTCCCTACCCTAGGTACCACACTGATCATTCAAGTTCACGCACCTACAGAAGATTCTGACTTACAGAAAAAAGAAAACTTTTATGTCAAACTACAAGAGACAATTGATAATAATTTGGAAAAAAATACTTTTGTAATGGGCGATTTTAATGCTCAGATAGGTAAAACGAAAAATGAAACAGATTCTGTAATAGGCCCTTTCAGCCACGGAATACGTAACGGCAACGGAGAAAGAATGGTACAATTTGCAAGAAGTAATAATTTAACAATAATAAACACCTATTATAATAAAAAGATACGTCAAAAATGGACTTGGATATCACCAAATGGCCAGACGAAAAATGAAATCGATTACTTCCTATGCAATATAACAAATAAAAAACATATAAATAACTTTAAAGTAATTAACAACTTTAATTTCTACTCCGATCACAGATTAATAAGGGCTGAAATAACTTTGAAACATCAAAAACAATCAAGGAAAAACTTTTCAAACAAGACAAAAGTATTTGGAAAAGAAGAAAGCGATCAAATTAATAAAGAGTTACAGCTATGGACACTTGAAGATGACATGTACAAAACTGACTGCAGAACCATAGAAGTCCAAATGTGCTATAATAAATTAGAGGAAAAAATTAAATACATACTCAATAAGTTCGCTTCGAAACTATCGATTAAGAAAGAAACACCAAAAAATATTCTAGAATTGTTGGACCAACGGAAATCTTTAATGAGGAATAGAACAAAAAATCGAAAAGAAATAGCAACAATTAGTAAAAAGATTAATCGTCAGTCCAGGAAGAAGAGAAGAGAAAACAGGTCAAAAGTTATCAAAAATTACATAGACTCTTCTGGAGCTATTAAAAAAGCGTACAAAGAACTCAATAAGAAAACATGTTGGATTCCTAAAATTCAAAACAAAGAAATGAAATCTATCGTTAATAGAAAAGATATTATGACCATTGCTACAGGATACTACGAAAACTTATACAAATCTAACCAATGCTTTACGGAAGACATAGACTTGAATTTCAGTGACATAGAGGAACAAATACCATGGATTTTAATAGAAGAAGTTTCAAAGGCACTGGCGTCGCAAAAGAACAACAAATCCCCAGGCGAAGATGGTTTTACTAACGAACTTCTTAAATCAGGTGAACCAAATATCAGTGTCATTCTATGTAAAATCTTCAACGCAATCTTATTCAGTGAAAATATACCTTCACAATGGACACAATCAATAATAAAACTTCTACACAAAAAAGGTGATGTGAGCGATATCAACAACTATCGACCCATTAGCTTATCGTCAAATATATATAAACTATTCTCAAAAATTTTACTCCGAAGAATAGAAAATACGTTAGACGAAAACCAACCACCTGAACAAGCAGGGTTCCGAGCTAGATTTTCTACTATTGATCATGTCCACACAATTAATCAAATTATTGAAAAATATAACGAGTACAATAAAAATATATATATAGTATTTATAGACTACTCTAAAGCTTTCGATAGCTTGGAACTAAATGAAATATGGAAGGCGTTATTAGAACAAGGAATACCTTTGAAATATATTCGAATAATAAAAAACGCATACGTCAACAGCAAAGCAAAAATTAAACTAGATCGTGAGGGTGAATGGTTCAAACTTTCAAAGGGAGTCAAACAAGGTGATCCTTTGTCACCAAAACTATTTAATGCAGTGTTAGAGAATGTGTTCCGTAAGCTAAATTGGCAAAAACAGGGAATAAAAATAGACGGAACATATTTAACTAATCTAAGATTTGCGGATGATATTGCATTATTTTCAGAGAATCCTAAACATCTAGAATGTATGGTGAATGAGCTGTTACGCGAAAGCAAAAAGGTTGGTCTAGATATGAATGTACAAAAAACCAAAGCAATGACGAATGGAATAGAAGAATGCATCAGAGCAAACGGAATAGAAATAGAATACGTAGAAGAATATGTTTATCTTGGGGAAGTGGTGTCTACAAAAGATGCAATAAGTAAAAAAGTTGAGAGACGTACAACAAAGGCCTGGAATCGATATTGGATGTTTAAAGAAATCATGAAGTCGAGGGACATGCCAATAAAATACAAACAAAAAGTCTTTGATAGCTGTATACTTCCTGTGCTTACCTACGGAAGCCAAACCTGGGGCTTAACACAAAAAATGGAACAAAAATTAGCAATCTGCCAACGCTCAATGGAACGTAGTATGTTACATGTAAAGCGAAGAGACAAAGTATCAATAAAATCATTAAGACAGAAAACTAATGTAACAGATCTAATAACTAAAATAAGACGTTTAAAATGGAAATGGGCAGGTCACGTTTGTAGACTGAACCCAGACAGATGGGCAAAAAAAGTTACAGAGTGGTATCCGAGAGACGGAAAAAGGTCAAGAGGCAGACAAATAGTAAGATGGAGTGACGAGTTTGTAAAGATGTTAGGTGTAACATGGCCTAGACTAACACAAAATAGGGATATTTGGAAGAGACTGGAGGAGGCCATCGTCCACAGGGCGTACTGAAAATGTTAGCAAAAAAAGGGAGGAAAATCATGTTGCATAATACTAAATCAAGAAAATTAGGATTAGTAAATAATATTTTTATGTACACAATAGTTTTAAGTTTTTTCAGTAATAAATGGTTTTATTATTATTATTATTATTATTATTATTTATGCCCGGTGGCAGTGGCTCGATCCATCCGTGCGCCATATTTCGCCGGTAAGGCCGATAAACCGTGGATTTTTTCTCGTGCGACACGTAAATACGTTTTGGCTCGTTTCCGAGCTTACCGAAAAATATGGCTGCCACTTCTTTTTGTCGGACCGACCGGACCTGGTTCAATATTATTCACGTTTAAGGATGGCTTAAGCATTATTGCTAAGTTATTGTTTGTTTGCTATTTTTTTATTTATTATTTTTACTTCTGTATAGCGAATATTAGGGTAAGTATAAGGGTGTTTGTTCGTATTGTGTTAATTTGTTTTTCCATTTATTGGAGTATACTATGTTTAAAATATGATAACATAGTCATCTTTTCTAACAATTTTGTTGAAACTTTCGATCTTATCCAAGATTTTAATTTTCAAGTTTGTCTACCTTAAAACTATTATAAATGGCTATTGTTATTACCAATAACCAATTTTCTTTATACCAAGTGCCTTATGGTGAAAAACGAATCAGTAGATAAGTAAGTTCAATATAACAATATTAGTTTCTAATTACTTTCCTACACGACAAAAATTACGAAAAAACAATATAAATTATATAAAATAACAATCTCCCTCACATACCTACGGTAAAAGGCCCATTGCCTAATCAATCTTACAGGGGAGAAGTTTGCACGAAATATGGGTCTCATATACCGTTAACTTTTTTCACGTTTCCTATGATTTAGTTGGATGCGAGGTAGAAACAATATAGAGTCAACACGTGTTAACAGTGCCATAACTGTGCGAAACTGCCGAACTTAGGGCACTCGATGAAATATGGCGCAGTATGGAGCGGCCCTTAACACTTTATACGTTTTATGTATGACGCTTTACAGCGTTGATACAGATACTATCACGGTCGTTCAAACAGTTATATACATATTATAAATATTTTATACAGGATTTATTATATGTATCAGTACCATCATTATCGGGTTATAAACGACCCACAATAGGACCAGCCCTCCCTCCATGCAGGAGAGGGGATATGGAGCTCTGTCCCACCACACTGTTCCAATGCGGGTTGGTGGGCTTTGGGTGATAAGGTATCATACATTATCAATCTTTATCAGATGGTGATGATAGTGGCCGGGACAGGCGGCTTATCGAGCTCTCCGAGGCACGGTGTTGTAACCCAACTTCCATACTCCCGGTTTAGAATGTACTGACTATTTCTTAATTCTATTTCTTAGAAATAAAGGAAAGCTCAGAATATTATTATTTGTTTATTTTTATTGCAGAGGGGCGTCAAATTATTCGGTTTTACATTAAATATCATCAATTTTTATTTGTTGGATCTAATTACACATATTTATTATATAATAGTGTTTTTATCAACCTACCGTACCGTTACAACAACCTGTGTCTATATTTAATTCATTCCACACACAATCAAAGTGACTTTCATGAATTAATTTTTCAAATATGTCAAATTTCGCTTAACGAATTTTCCAGCATTATATATTTTGTTTCCTTTACCGGGTGTATATATGTTAAGTAAAGAGCTGCTACAAAAAAGGAGGTAATATCCATAACCATCGAGTGAGTAACACGCGTTTAGAAAGCCATTCACATTTTATGACGGCTTTAGTACGTGCTGGAGACGGTAACATACGCCAGTGACGGAAAGTGTTAAAACATTTGCCATAATGTACTAGTACCCTCATTTTAGTATGGTGTTCCATTCATAAAAAGTATTCTCTGTTACGTAGTAAAATTTTAGGCATGTGTATCGAGCGAGCGCTTAGCTAACATAGACCAATAGTAAAAGCCTTTTTAACTTATGTTAGCAGCATTGTATACGCTGTTTGAAAAGACTATAGACTATAGAGTGGCCTTATTTGCTGTGTTTTGGTACCCCGTTTAAACTATAGATAATAGACTTACAAAAAGGGAGGGCGGTTGACTATAAAAGATGCCTCTATGGAAAATTGTTATTATTCACGTTGGTGTCCGAGTCATATATAGTCATGCTCTTTAACTATCGTAAGAATCTGTGCACGTAATGTTTGATTAAGTGATTACTGTAAGAATGTTTCATTTTGATCATATTTGATGTCTTTGTAAATTAATTTGTCCGATTAAGTTTGTCTTTTGGTGTTTTAAGTTTTATTCCCTTCTGGCTGTTTGATAACATACTTATAGATTTTTACTATGTTTTAAATAAAAAACTTACATTATGATCATTATAATACCTCCTTCAACGAATTCGAACTGCAGTAATCATCATCAACATCATCATCATTATCAGCCGGTGGAGTCCACTGCTGGACGTAGGCCTTTTTAGGGAATTCCAAACACACAGGTCCTGAGCCGCTTGTGGTTACTCAATGGGGGGGGGGGGTTGTGAACAGCACTGCGCTTTCCGGTGCGGGGTCGCCATTTAAACACCTCGGATCCCCAACGTTCATCAGCTCGAACCGCGTGCACCGCTCATTGCCACTTCATTTTGCGACTCACTGAGTTATGTCGGTTACTTTGGTTCTTCTGCGGAGCTCCACATTGCTGATTCAATTATGCAATGATACTCCGAACATTGCTCTTTCCAGTAATAGATCAACAAAATCGAAAGCACATTCAGTTAAAAATTATATTGCGCTAAAGTAAGTTACAAAGATAAGTTTCCCCTAAGAAATACCTCAAAAACATAACTTACTGAAAAATAATATTGTTGGTACTTTTGTAGTTGTTTGTTTCAGTTAACATAAAAAAAACAAAAAAACACTCAATAACAAAAATTTCTTTTCTCAAACAAAACATCTCTTTCTAAGGCTTCAGCTGTATTTCATTTACTTGCTCGAGTCACGTTTCATAATTCCAAAAAATTGTTAATTGCGCAACATGGAATCATGAATTAAAAGTCCGTATTGAGTTGTTTTTTTTTTCATTTGCAATTAGCCCGGGCTACATCTGTCAGGCTTCTCTTGAACTTTGACCAGGGAATCCCCGCGAGTGCTTGGGTAACGTGATCCATTCTCTATGCTTAGTTACCTAATGCTTAGAAACTTCACTATTTCGAAGAAGTTTCGATTACATTAAGCAATTCTGTATAAGGTATACCTTTGTCAGCTTTTGATCGTGGCTTCGTCCGTGTATGGTAGAATAATATAATTTAGATTGCAATCTTTGTGTCTATATGATATTCTACATGTAGTAACAACATCTAAAAACCTATATACCAATCCAACTTATATATAATAGAGTTATTATTAACTAATTACTAAATAATTTATTACCTATTGTACTAAATCAAAGATTTATTGTTGTAGAAAATTATGTAAGTTAAACTAAAAATCAATATTTTATGACGGTATTAGTTTCGTATTTTAGGGACATAAATTGCTATTTAAAGTTTATTTTCAGTGAAACCCAATAGAGACGTTTTAACATTTTTTATTCGATTACTATGAACATAATTCTCTATAAACCGTTATATAAATTAGCTAAACCGCGGGCATAAATTGCGGTATTAATTCTCTAACACAAATGTAACAATTTGGCAAGTTATAGGCAAGTAAGCACTTAGTTATGTGCTCGAGGCGTCGCAACTTAGCGGCCCTCACCGCTAAACAAATTTGACAGCTCCGACTTGGCCCAACTTTGTGTACATATGTGCAAAGTTTTGCATACACCTACAATTTGCTACATACAAACTTAATTCACTGAAAATACAGCTCGAATTTCAACGGAATAAACTTTTTTAATTACAGTGGTAAGTTTGTCAGAATATTAAACGGAAATATTAAGTTTACGTACTCGAAAACTTTGTACAGCTCTTATGGTGTTAACAATAAAGTTTGTTATCGTTAATGATAACTGTGATGAACAGTATAAACAACTTGGTCAAAATATCAAAGTTACGTCGGTCTAGTTAGCATTGTATCTACGTTGAATCAAGTTGTCGTGATTATTAAGGTGTTTAGCATAAATGTGCGAGCTTAGGTTACTTCATGTTCTTAACACAAACATAATGTTATGTTCGCAATTATTTACCTAGTTTAATTTAAATTTTAAATTAAGAGTTACGAAAATTTATAAGCTACCATCTCTCAATACAAAAAAAAATTTATTCTAAAAAAAGAAGAACAACTTTGTCATTATGTTGTTAAAACTGTTTGCACCATGACTATTACAACTGTTAGAAGGCAATAAATTGATTAGTTAATTTTATTTACACACCAGAACATCTGAATTGGAAAAGTAGGTACTTAGTTTTCAAGCTCACAGTTTTAGTGTTACTGCATAATGTACGACGTACTAGTAAATTTTAACCACTAAAAATAAAGCAAGAAAAAAAATATCAAGAACGCTAATTACATTTAAACGCCGAAGTCAGAATGTGATCTCCATTCACTCTATTTTCTAATGCACTGGCAACTGGAGAGGAGAGTCTTTGGTGGCAAGGTTCGCAAATAGCTGTACCATTTAAAAGTTTTGTAAATAAACACTGCGAAAATTAATTGTTAATTTGGTTAAAATATTTTAACCATTTCCACTTTTAATATAACGACCGATTAATTAATCATTTTATAAAAATCATCCGCTTTTGTAGCGCACAGTTTTACAGATTCATAAAGAGTAATTACGTCTGGCCAACTAATTAATTAATTAATTATAATAACAGTAAATGTATTGCCGGTCGCTAAAAAGCAGCTGTCATTTCGGGGATTGATCGCGGGAACATGTAATTAATTCCGGGTTTTATATCCGCGAGTCGGAAGCTTTTAAATACGCATAAATACAGCATGTCATGGCGCAACCGCGTGTGCCTTTATCAATTACACAAGACCGCCGCCGTCAAAAATGTACGAAACGACTGGAAATGGACGTTTAAAATTTCAACCGCATTTTTTTTACACGCGTCCCTTAATGGAGGAAGTTTGAAATACACGCCATTTACATGAATACATATTTAATTTCGCGTTTTGGTTTCAGGTTTATGCGTATGATTTCTATACGGCTTTTGCTATAACGATCTCTATAAGGACTAGGACCAACAGCATAATTATTTACTATCCATGGTACAAAGGTACATATACAAATTTCAAATTAAGAGAAAGAAGAAGGAATTTCATAAATCGTTCCCGGACACGAACTCGAGACTTCATTCATCAACCGTTCCTGCACTGGACCAACGAGGCAATTATTATGTGCTAAGTATTATGTTAATATATACTGTCGAATATTTCTTTATTTGTTTGATATAAGGTTAGAATGAATTAGCAAAGATTTTTTTTTATCTAGTAATAATATATGGGAACAAGCAATGCATACTTCACAAGAGATACCCGGAATATTTCTTACAATGAGCTGGTCTGTGCACGTTAATCTAAGGCATAGGTTTTAGGTGTTATGCTTGACACCGTACCCTTCAGACCGGAACACAACAACTCTATTTAGCAGCATGGCGGTAGTGTAGTCTCCCAACCTAAACAAGGCTGTAAATCAAATTTAGACTTGTACACAAAAAAAAATACAAAATAAAACGGAAATTATATTTACAGAGAACATTGAATAAGTGCGTCTCTTTATCAATATCAGTTTTCCTCTCGAGTGCTCATCGATTTTCCGCTTTGACGAACTTGCTGGACAGCGCTTCAGCGGAATATTTCAATTGGCTGTGAACGACACTTCAGATAAAAGTGGAAACTTGTGTACTCGTGCGTATATTTTATTAAACTTTCAAGCGTTTCATTTATTTACTGGAGCCTTCAAAATTCATCCGATACATTACATTTTATCTGTTACAGATGATAAATATTTTATTTCGATTAAAATGAAGCGTTCGATATCAGCTGATTCAAGTGGCCTAGTAAAGGGCCAGGCTTACCTCTTTTAGGAGGAAGAGCTTAATGCGTAGAATTACTACGCTGTTTCTGCTGCCATGGGTTGTGTTGGTGCCATCGTTACAGAGTCAACTCCCAAATCTTACATTTGGGAGTTGACTCTGTAACGATCACTGTTGCTTGTTAGTGATAATATTGTTTAACGTGCTTTAAATACAAACAAATTTTTATTATGTTTTGAAAGTACATGAAGGTATTTGGACATATACCTACATGTTTATTTTTTATATAACAGTTAATCAAATTTAAATAAAGAATGTAAATAGATGACCTCCTCCTTATTCACCTTTGTTTTTTTTGTTTACGAAAAAATGTAACGTTTAAAAACCGTGAATGCAATCATGGGTGCAAACCGGGTGAAAATAATTGCAAGCGGGCTCAGACTGACTTATCGTAGCCATTATCGGAACTATTTGCAGTTCCTCATATAATGAAAGCCCTGCCGACGGAAACAATACGAGACCGCATTTTCAAATAAAATTTTAATATATTTAATTACAAGTGGCTTAACAAACGAAAAATATTTGCTCATTTGCAGGCGAACACGATAAATTGTAAATTACTTGGAAATGTGCGTTTTGAAGCCCCGGCCAGTTTAAAATTTAAAATGTTGGAACAACGATGGAAATGAAATTCACGGGCAAATAATGAGGGGCGGATTAAAAATGCAAAAATTGATTAATGGACCGGTGTCGAGCAAATATGTACTTAATAATCGTGACTCATTGCGACTGCGAGCTGTCACCGGTTTATGTCTACAGGCCTTTTGGGTTCCACACGTTGTATTGTATAAAAGCCGTTTATGAACTACCACAATACACCTCCGGGCTCAAAAACTCTTCGGAACATACGACATGAGAACAATACCGTTGTTCCAATCGTTCCAGTAGTATCGTTTTGCCTCTTAGGATTCCTTAGCCTTCTACAACTAGGATAGCTATTATAATGGTCGCTAATCCGTAAAGGAAATGGACTCTTATACAAAAATAGTTGCTGCTCTAGTTCATCTTTCGACGGCCGATTGGCGCAGTGGGTAGTGAGCCTGCTTCTGCGTCCTAGGCCGTGGGTTCGATTCCCACATCTGGAAAATATTTGTGTGATGAGCATGGATGTTTTCCAGTGTCTGGGTGTTTATGTACATATTATAAGTATTTATGTATGACATATATAAGAATATTCGTCAGTTATCATAGTACCCATAACACAAGCTACCTCAGCTTACTTTGGGGCTATATAAGAGCGATGTGTGTAATTGTCCTATAATTTTTATTTATTTTTTATTTATCTGGCTCATTCTTGCTTCTAAAACTTTTAAATTAAGTTCCTCCCACTTTCCATATTAAAATAAAAAAATGCCTGTAATATGTGTCATTTGTATAAAAAAGCGTCAAGTAGTTTATATTATTTAACGAAAAAAAAAACTCATACTCGTATGTGAAGTTTTTAATAATGAATAAACTTAACCTAACACGTTCTTAATCGATATTTTCTCTTTTGTCATTAGTGTGCGAGTACATATAAAAGAATAAGCTAAATCTTTAAAATTGCTACGAGACGTTTATGACACTGACTTCATTAACAGAATAAGCTAAAGATCTTGCAATCCCAAGCTACAGTCTTTAGACATTAAACTTAAATATTCAATGGATATAAATAAAACACTGCCACTATAATTTTGTACATAACATACGGATTGATATAGCAAATACAATATTAACACATAACATAAGCTTCATTTAATGAGATCAAAAGCCCCGAAGCGCCGCGGACCGAAATCCACATCGTCCATCGAGTCACAGTTGTAAACTAATTAATAATGACATCACAATTAAACATACCATTTACTAGTAGGTACATGTGACCGGAACGGAATACGCTTAAATTATATTGCAATTTTCATCAAGCCCGCGTAATCACCTGGACCTATTTATTAATTCTAAATTGCAATTCAGACGGAACACTATGTTCAAGTACATAGTTGCAGTCAGACATAATTTAATCTTCGTCAGTACGAATTTTCAATTCCTAAATCATTTGTAGAGTTCGATCGTCATCCGTTAGACTAATTGTCGTTATAATTAAGAAATAGCTTAACTATACCTATTATTTTTATATTATGTATTGTCTTGTGAACCACACTTAAGGGTTTATTTATATTTAAGAATAAAACTAATACCAAAAATTGCGGAACCGACGGGATTGGAACCCGCATCTCTGGCAATCCGGGCACTTAGAGCGCCTTACCGCTAGGCCACGATCCCGATGACGTTGGTGCCGAAATTGTACTTTGATATTATGTTTTTGATATCCAGGTATACGGCCTGTAATGCCATCTACAGTATGAACTGAACATGTTACAATACCATTGCAGGCTCATATCGCAACTTTTGATATTATGTTCATTCTTAAATATAAATATAATTCTTACAATATTAATCTTACGCTGTGTGAATATTTTGTGGTGCCAGGTAAAAATTATGCGGATTACATATATATTATCTTGTTATTATATATAGGAGTCTCTTACCAATGTTACAAATGCGCAGGTATGGGGTTATATATTATATGCATACGGATTCTTCATATATTTCTATGGGATAGTTTGACCACAGTAAGATATATTTTTGAATGTTTTGTTTGAATTCATAGGGATGTTTGTTACGCAATTACGTCCAAACGTCTGAACAAGTCTAGATGAAAAAGACAGACATAGGTATTTCCAAAACAAGGCGATCTACGAGGTTGAAACCGCAGGGCACAGTTAGTACACATGATTAGGTTATTCCAACAAACGAACATATCAATCACGGTCCGCCAATACACGGTTAAGCGTTACACAAAACCATTAACACCGCAGCGCAGCGCACGGAATCGCGTGCCAAATGCATATTAGGTGTCATAACATCGAGCTGCACTGCCTTCTCTTTAGATGCATTTTATACGGTGCCATTTCACCGCCAGATCGGCCGATAGCGCGCCGCCATGCAACTATGCCTCACTAAACACCGTAAACTTGTGAATTATTAATCTTTTTATCGAACCTCAACATGGCTCGCTTGATGAAAATTTTAATAAATCGCCCTTTAAATTTATTAACGTCGCATTTCTGCTATGGCGTCCGCAAATAGCAACAACGTCCCGTGGGCATTCATTTTTAATGAACACACATTAACTGTTTGAGTACGTAACTGCTAATCACCGATGTATCAATTATGTAGACGCAAATACGTTGATTAGTACTATCATAGAGATTTGTATGATTCAAAAATAATTTAACAATTATTTTTTAATCATACATAATTATTGAAAGTTATACCTATTTAAACCGATAGACGTCGACTGATAGACGTCGAGTATGGTGTAAAAGAAGATGTAGTGACTAAAATAGAGAAAGCGATGCTTAGATGGATTAGTAGAGAGAATGGATGAAAGAAGATTAACAAAAAAGATTTATGAGGCGAGAGTGAATGGAAATGTTGAACGGGGAAGACCAAGGCGAATGTTCCTGGACCAAATTCAGGACATTTTAAATAATGGTCAGGTCAAGAGTACCCTAAACCGACGATCTTGTATGAAAGGATTAATGAGAGTGGAAGAAGCTAAGGAAGAATGCTAGGACCGTGGCAAATGGAAGGATGTAGTCTCTGCCTACCCCTATGGGAACGAGGCGTGATGCTATGTATGTATGTATCTTGACGTCGACTGTTGGACATACGGGTAGGCCTTTTGTATACCATAACGAACCAGCGTCGCTCGCGGCCAGCGGCTTCCTGTAACACGTTAGACTCCGCCGAGCTATATCCTGTAATGGTTTTTTTTATCATCACAAGTTAGCCCTTGATCCAAATCATACCTGATGGTAAGTGATGACGTAATCTAAGATGGAACAGGGCTAGGAGCAGGAGGAACTCCACACCCTTTCCGGTTTTTATACATCGTCATCATCCTCGTCAACGTACCGGAACGCTTGATCGCTTGGCGGTACGTCTTTGTTGGTAGGGTAGTAACTAGCCACGGCAAAAACCGGCCAACAGCCAGATTTGGACTAATTTTGAAAATCTTAATCGGCCCAGCCGGGAATCGAACCCAGGACCTCCGTCTTATGAATCCACAGTGCAATGGTATCGATTAAAAGCAATACATTTTAATTTTTAATGAAAGATCATTAAAGGCTATTAATATACTGATTTCAATATCCATACAATTATTAAAATTATTGTCCATTCAGCGAGATAATTTAAACATATTTTAAATACTACTAATCGTTTAAGTAGGTAATGATTAACTGCATAAAATAATCCACCTACATTTCCAGTATAACAAACATGGGAAAGCTGAATTTATATTTACATATTATTTAAATATAAGCGGAGTTTATAAAAATAAATCGTTGGTGAAAATTCAGTCAACCCTTTTGAGCAAACAGAGCGAAAGGAAAGCGGGGCGCGGTGGAACAGGGAACGAACAAATTCGCTAATTTTATCTCGAGCACTGAATAAAGATATATTAGTGGCCTGCACAAAGATAAAGGAATAAATTGTGGACGCGATAAATCAGTAAAGGATGGTTTTAATTACACGTCCGGCGGAACCTCCTTGAATAAGTGTGGGGCACACTGGGCTTACAGGTTTTACCATTGTTCAATTGGATATTGTTGTTTACAAGGTTCAAATAAGTCTATTACACTATTACAAAGGTAACTGATAATTTTTAGAAAAGAATGTTTATTGTGTCTATTGAAAATGTTTAAAAATCTATAGTTGTAAATAATCAATTTAAAGACTGATAAATGCTATATGTTTTGTCGTTACTAGCCACTATACTAGTCATAATATATGAGCCAATTTAAACATTACTGATTACATTAGAAAATACAGTAGGTACTCGAAAGCCTCTAAGAAAAAATATTATCCATTGATTAATGACTACACAGGCATGACTTTCAATAATTTCGTCGTCTTTGTTTAAAATCAAATTTAAAATGTTTGTTAACAAAAAGATGAACCTAATAAAAATCCCAGTATTTTGACAGTTCTAAAAATTAATATTATGAGATAGAAGAAAGATATATATTAAGTGTCTTAGTCACCAGTTCTTTACAATAATTAAAAAAAAAGACGTGTGGCACTCGAAGACTGCCGCGGTAAAGCTATTGCATAGCATTTTTTATCGACTTATATTAACTTATATATTTTGAAATATCACGCAAAAAAAAATGCGGAACCGACAGGATTTGAACCCGCGTCTCTCTGGCAATCCGGGCACTTAGCGCTCGGCCACGGTCCCGATGACGTCGGAAGGTAAATATAAGTTGATAAAAAATGCTATGAAAATAGCTTTACCGCGGCAGTCTTCGAGTGCCACACGTCTTTTTTTTTTAATTATTGCTAGGCCACGCTCCCAATGATGTCGGCGCCGAAATTATGCTTTTTATATTATGTTTTTGATATCCAGCGGGTGTTAGGTTTTTTCGTTACGGAATTTCTGAAGGCCCGCGATAGAAGCTATGCAATAGCTTAATAACGAATGTTTCAACGCTCCGTAAATTACATTAATTGAATAATAAGAATGACTTAATCAGTAGTCATTCAGATTTAAATAATCAACACGTCAAGTGTGCCACCTCCCTAATGCAACTGCCTGAAGGCGAAATGTAAATAAAGTTAATTATTGCTGGTAAAGTGATTCCAGATGCAACGAAATATATTTCACAGCGCGTGTACCTTTGTTTGTCTACATTCGCAATTTCTGATTGGTAATTGCCATTTTCTTGTTTGGGAAATTATTAATTTTTCACTTTATTTTCAACAGTTCCAATTTACGCAGTTATTAAATGTGTATCACTTCCTTTATAACTATCTGTGTGCACCTGATACATTCATTAAAATTTTAAATCTGAACTCTTTGTTAAAATGATATAATGAGGCGTCTTGTTCTGTTAAACTGTAGGATATTTAACCTAACTGTTATAGATCAAGAGCCTATTTAATGAAAGTTTCGGCAGTTTATAAAAGTTAAAAAGCTTGTCAGCTGATGGTTCTACCATAGATAAGTATGATATATAAATTTGGAGTTTGGAACATGAATCTTTTGGAAGCTAGTACGATTAAGTGTATAGACCCTCAACTGCCAAAATATAAAACGTAGTTTTCGTATATTTTTTACGCGATGTCACGAGAAATCATTCCCCCACTCACTAGCACTTAGCTTTGTTGCAACTCTTCATTAGAGAAACACACTATACTCGGGTGACATAGGGCATGTTATGTTTTCAATAAAATAGAGGAGTTTTCATACGAACGAAGTCTTTTTTTTATCGATTTCAAGTTGGCTCCTAACTGCTATCACACCTGATGTTGAGTGATGATGCAATCTAAGGTGGAAGCGGGCTAACTTGTTAGGAGTAGGATGAAATCCACACCCCTTTCGGTTTCAACACGACATCGTACCGGAACGCTAAATCGCTTAGCTGTATGTCTTTGTCGGTAGGGTGGTAACTAGCCACGGCGAAAGCCTCCCACAAACTAGACCAAGACAAATTAAGAAAAATCTCCATCTGCCCCCCGGCGATCGAACCCAGAACCTCCGTCTTATAAATCCACCGCGCATACCACTGCGCCACGGAGGTCGTCAAGTCGCGAGGTAATGTTATTTTCTTATAGAAAAGTTAAACAAAATAAGTTATTTTTCCGTTAATGATGTATTCGAGCTATCAATGTTAAAGAAGATTATCTTGGTAGTACAAACATCATGAACGTTTATCTAACAGCTGATCGGCAAGTGTAGGCGGCACTGCAGACGGTAGACAGGGTGGCTCAGGGCGAGACACGCACGGCTTAGCGCGGCTACATCCACTGCTGGGGCTGTTAGAATGCTAATTGAGGGCTCGAGACTATACGCTTGTGAGGAATTAGCTTATTTTTAATTGAAGTTATATTTTGAGTGGCGGTGAAAGGTGCTTGATGTTGTGACACTGTGTTACTTTGTAACTTTTACTCGAGCAGGAATCTACGATAGTGTTTAAGGTTACGCTAACCTATCTTTGAACGCACCTTTTTTACACATTGATATTTTACTACAAGCATTTTATCCTAATAGGAAATATTTGACCAAGTCAAGAATTGTATTCAAAGAGTTTCCAATAGCTATCATTTGAAAACCTTTAACGGGAAGTTAAAAAGAACCCTCTACAATTGTATCTGAATTTTCAAAGAATATTTTATAGAAATCACCATTTTTGTACTTGCATTAAGTTATTCCTCCGAGCAAATTTGCAGTAGTTCATTTTTTTGTTCATGCCACTTTATTAAGAAAGCTTTTGCAAAATTGCAACAATTTAAGGCAATACCATCATAAATATAATAACAAAACGATTTTAAATTTTTGTTAAGTTAATCAACACTTTCACATTTTTTGTTGCAGCCAATTAAAATTTAAAACATTCATCACTTGCAACCTAACCCTCAACTAAAGAGATATGCAAGCGCACATAAAAATAGCTCATAAAGAGAAGTGGTCGTGTTAAGCGCTTCAGCGGTTCGGAATTCTCGCTTTGATTCGTGGCCCAAGAATAACGAGTGTTATTTTAATTATAAACATCATTTATCGTAATTAAGGCTTTAGTAAGGGCGCTCGTGGCTGCAGCGAGCGACAAATCGGCGGTCCACTTTAAATACGAGTTGCAGGGAACAGGGAACAGGGTTGAGTGCCGTGTTTGCTAAACTATATGGCGCTGGAAAGCTTTGGTGTGCCAATTAATAGCGGGGGATGTGAAACAGACATGTGTTTGTACAGTTGGAGGCGAAAATTGTGAAAATTTATCAATATTTAGCATTTTTATTCGAACTTACATTTTCTTCTTCAACTTACTTTTATATTTATTTCGCGATTAGCGGTCCGGTATAATATCGTGTGGATTTTATTTTAATCTTAACAAGTTAGCCCGTTTCCATCTTAGATTGCATCATCACTTACCATAAGATGTGATTGCAGTCAAGGACTAATAATGGATAAACAATATTGAAAAGATATTTATTTGACGTAGGTTGCGTTTACATAGTGGGTTAAACCTTAATATCACCATTTTGTAGTTGAAAATGTGCAAGTCAACAAAAAACTACTTTGTTTTGTGAGTTTGGTGATCTTTTTATGTAATCCGTATATTTTATGTACAGATTAGAGAGAAACAAGCGCGAATGATGTGGGTTTCGACCGACCTTATATCTCGTTACATAAACTTGAGCGGAGTGTTTATGGGCGCAAGCTATCGGGTGCCATTAAACTCTCTTTATGGATTCCCATGTTCTCTTTCAACTATGAAGAATTCTGGATATGTTATACGAATAACTCATTCTGAGTAGGTTATACTCAGAATTAAACTTTTATCTATGTTAACATGATTCAAAGTATATTTTTTCAAAATTTTTGAAGTGAAACTTCTTTATCGGGGTTGGAAAAAAATTTAGTGTAACATTTTTTCGTTACGCGTCACATTTTTCCGTTACGCACCATCTTTGACTTGTGGAAGTGACGTGATAAATATATGTTAAATTGAAGTGATCAGCAAAATCAAAGGTTTATTTTAATTCTAATTCCAATGAATTTCTAAAAAAAGTAAGTAATTACATCTCTTTTTCTAATACTTAGGTGTAATTATGGTATTTATTTTTCCACGTTATTTAAAATTAACCTCAGTTTTTGATTGTATTTTTCAACACACTAACACGTGGGTGTAATTATGGTATCAATTTTTTCTAATACTTGAATGTTGATAAGTTAGTTAGTTAGTTTCACTTCTTACGAGTGTACGCTAATACACGCACACATTTTTTTAATTAAGGAAACTCGTCAAATTTTTTAATTATGACCAAATGTCCCCTCCCCCAAATTTATCAGAAATGAACGGGGATCGAATTCATGACCTCTCGGTGTTGAGTTCACCTATAGACGCTACAAAATTTTTGCATGGAACTGGCAGAGATCGGGGTTGGGAAATTCTGGTTTCTTAGTCAAAGTTACATTTACGTTTGTAATTGTATTAAGGATAAAAAAATAAAATGTCACTGTTGTCGGACTATGCCCGACTAGTTTCGGACTCATCCGGGGCTTCGTCGTTATGAGCGCGCTTGCATGTACTCGTGTGTGTTCGAAACTATACTAAAGCCAAACTCGATTGAGAATGCTTGTCAACAAACAAATTTAAAATGAAGGTAAAAATGCAATACATTTATGCTTAATAAATTTTAAATTATGTTTTGTTAATTTAAAAAATCATATTTGAAAGATATTGAATATATTAATTAGTTTTAAGCTTACTAATCTAATTTGTTGTCATTAATTCGTCATTAACTAGTTAATTTAAAAAAATAGGTTTAATATGATAAGTGATTTCTACCTTCATTTTTGATTTGTTTGTTGACAAGCATTCTCAATCGAGTTTGGCTTTAGTATAGTCTTGCATACTCCGACAATAGTGACGTAAGTTTCAGTCTTTTATATTTTGATAATATGGAAAATACTCGTGATAATTTAAATTCCTAATTTAATATTTTTATTTTTTTTTACTCGTGATAATTTATATAATATACCTAACATAAAATGTGTTAAAACCAAATAATACGTTTTATTTTTAACCGACTGTAAAAAGAAGAAGGAAAACATTCATAACTTGGAAGAAAGCTTTCAACAATACTTTTGCAAAACTGGTAGGTATGTTTAAAAAAAAAGTAAACAAAAAATGGATTTATACAACAATGAAAGCGTGCTACAGTCAACAATTTAGTAGCATTTTTTAATGAAGGTGTGAAAAGGCCATTATCTCGGTGTATTTGCGTACAGTGCGCTATAAATCAACGGAAGACAATGCTAATGCGGCGGAATTAAAAAATACTTTGCGCTCGCTCGGAATAAAGACTTAAAATCTTTGCGGGCGGTTAATGAATTACTTTTGCTAATTTTTCATACAGGGCCGCATTCTGATTTCATTCTTTGTCCAATCCTAAAAGGTATAAAATGTCAATATGTTTTACCATACAATCTTACTAATACTTCCATACAATCTTCTTTAGATAGATACTCAATCCTTAATAATATAATCGTTTTTTACAGTTTCTTCCTGATAATATTATGGCTATGTGGCTAACCACATGTATAACCTAAGTTATACACGGTAGAAATGGGTGCGAGAGGTGTACCAGCGAAGTTTCTCTATAACCTGCTAAAAGACTTTGGCCTTACTAGAAGTGCGTAAGGTCCATATTAGAACGAGTATCCAAAGCTGCTCTAGTAGGGTCCTTCCGAATTTGGCTGGGCAGGGAGAATAACTTGAACAGAGGAGGTGAGTGTTAACGCGCCTCACTAAGAGATCTCTTTTAAACCTACACCCGTGTCACACACAGTTTTTCTCTCAGCCACGCGACGGACCCGACACCCGCACGGTGAATCCATGGAATGCTAAGATATTCGTCTCAATCAAGATTACTAAATTGGTCCAGGTCTGGCTGGCGGGAGGCTTCGGTCGTGGCTAGTTACTACTCTACGGACGTATCACCAATCGATTTAACGTTCCAGTACGATACGGGTGTGGATTTAGTCCACTCCTAACAAGTTAGTCACCCGTTTCTATCTTACATCACCATAAATTAGCATCAGATGTGATTGAGGTCAAGGGCTATGTCATGAATAAATATTGAAAAGTTATGACCTCAGTCGTCAGGTCTTACTGATACTTCGCTGGACGCTATAGAACTATAACCAATTGTGTTCGACGAAGGTGATCACAAAAGCTCACACTCTATAATTTTTTTCTGGTAATAAAGTTACAAAGAATTGTACAATAATTGACGATCCAAGAGAATGGGCCCCAAGGATAAACATAAGTGGGCATACGTACACGTCACATACGAGTACGTCTCACAAAGTGTATAAGTTTAAGTCTATCAACCGCGAGTCGTAGATGTTAAGCCTCTTCACGTTCGGTGGCAAAAATAGTGTCGTATTTATGAAATAGATGGTGGCGTGCTAGTATTAAAATGGTATATTTTCTCGACCAAATACGTCTCTGTCGTAAAATAAAATGTAGACAAGATGATATTATGATGTATACGCGGCGCGCGCGCCCCCGCCGACTTCTTAATTAATCATCGCAGATTAAACGTGAAATACGGCCCTGATAATACTAGCGTTTCAGACTTTTTGTGATAACATTAATAGAGTATGAAACGGTTTTTGATTTATTTATCGTAAGCTCAGATTTTTTGCCCTAAACTTTCATTATAAAAACTTTATAAACTACATAACATCGCTGTTAACCGATTAGATCGCTTGTTGAATTTTGTCTTATTATTTTATATTTGTTTCACTTGTTCTTTTGGAAATCTTTAGCTGTCATAAATTATTATAGGAACAGGAACTATATTTATAAACGTTTATCATGTTTGTGTCCTATTTTTTACCACGGGCATCGTACAGGTGTAATACTTAGAAGACCGCAACGCTTTTTCTTGATTCGGTATTTTCATTTATTTCAAGTATGCCCTTGAATGCAATCACACCTGATAGTAAGTGACGATGCAATCTAAGATAGAAGCGGGCTAACTTGTTAGGAATAGGATAATATTCACACCTCTTCGGTTTCCACACGGCATCGCAACGGAGCGCTACTACTACTACTAGACACGGCCGAAGCCTTCCACCAGCCAGATCTGAACCCCTTTAGAAAACTCAATTGCCTAAAATTATTTTAACCTTGTCTTGTCTATCTACTATGATTAATTATTTAGTACCCGGTTGATCGAGCTTTGCTTTTCGATCTAGATTCATATGTACTATAAGAATTGCTTGTTTAAAGGTATGTATTAGATTATAAAAATATGTTAAAGCATGCAAGTTAAAAGCTTAAGTGTAATACCTACTTTAGCTACTAAGCTTAGTAGCTTTACTTCTACTTTGCGTTTAAAACGCAAATTTTAGCTTATCCAAATACAAAATTTCATCCAAATCGAGTAACTGGTACCGATATTAGATAAAACACCATTCAACTTTTATCAGAAAAGAGGAAAAAATACAGCATAATGAAATAATCGTTATGTAAATGATACACATGAGTACCCGCATAGCTCTCCGAATAATATTACAGTATCTCTCCGTTAGAGCTCTCCGGTGCTCTGCTTAGCATTTTATTCCAATACTGAATATATTTTTATACCAGTGTTACTATAATAGCTTACTATGAATACCGACGGCAAGGAATACATACTTTAGATAAAAGATCTAGTTATTGATATAACTAGATCTTTTGTTAACTATTCCTTTACAACTTAATTGATGTTTGTTGGTTTTGGGTTATAAATAAATGTTAAAACATTTCTTATATTCTGTTTACAACAAACAAGGTTCGTTGAAAAAAACGAAAATGTGAGAAAAATATATAAACAGCCTAGCAATCATGGAAAATTTATATGCACATTCAGAAGGATAAGATGTTTTTTTATTTATTTTAGATCATGTCGTGCCCTTACTTTGCGCATGCCGGTACATAGGAGTAAGTTCTATAAACATTCGTTTGCTGTGCATGCAATTCAGCTATGGAACGCTCTCCTACTGGACATACGACGGTCAAAATCACTGGACACTTTTAAAAAAGCTGTTAAGTCATACTATCTTAAGTGCTAGTAAGTACTTTTGATGACTTATTGGTTTGTATTTCCTTCGTGTCATATTAGGTATGTATAAGTTTATCTTATGATATTTATTTTAATGTTTATTGTGTTATTTATGTAATTTATTGTGTATTAGTATGTAATTATTTGAATGTATGTATCTTATTAAATTATACCACCTGCAGCTTAGTACTGATATTTTCCTAAGCCCAAGGGTGCCTGGAAGAAATCGCTATTAAGCGATAAGGCCGCCTTTTGTACCTCTACTTCCTCCATAATATTGTTTCTGTATGTTTTTTATGGTATCTTATGTGGTGTACAAATAAAGAATAAATAAATAAATAAGATATTTTAATTTTAACTCTTCTTCTTCTGGGACGTCACACTCTTGAAAAAGCAGTCGTGGTCGTTACATCAGGAATGATAACAAACTCCACAACCTGTCGCAGTTGCTCACGTACTGCAGCACTTCTAGAGCATTCGTAAATTAATTAAAATCGTAAGTAAAAAAATCATAATATTCCTGGTCATTATGCCTTATAGGTTGTTAATTTTATCATAAAAAAGAAACGTGCCTAAACAAAGTACCGATATGCGAAGGTAGACGAGTGTTACTTAGGATAGGTGTTAATAAGGATAGACATCCTTATTTATTGTAAGCAAAAATGTTGTCAGATTTTCAAGAACGATTAATCTGTTTTCTATCGTTATCGCTCTACTATAAAACAACACATGTAATTAACTGTTAAATTTTCACGTCAAGTATATTCAAAGAAAAGTTAACATTGGAAGTTACAAAAGTGCATGTACCTAAATTAAACCTATTATGGAAATAAACAAATTTGAATATGACTTTATTTGGGTGACCATGCAGTCAAAGAAGTAAACGCACTAGCAAATGATTTGAGTTATTCAAATACTTTGGCTGACTTTTACGCGACTGCTTAGGTGATCAACAAATTGCTTTACGTGTATTGAGTCACGGCCGAAGGCTACTACGATATTGTTATGAATTTATTTATTTGTTAATATAATATACTTTATTTGTATTCTACACTACATTTAAGAAATAAAAACACAAGTTCACAAATTGGTTAAAGCTTAGAATCGAACCTCGAACCTCCTGTGCGAACGTTCTGTGTGGTGGTTGTTATGCAACAGCAAATAAACGAATTACACTGCCACATTTTTTGCAATTACAACATTTTATATCGCCCGTTTTAAAATACAAAGTAATAATACTACCAACCATTTTTACTTAAAAAATACATACAAATGATGTATTTTAACAACAAAAATTATCTTGCATATCCGATAATGCGATTATAGAAAAAAGGTACAGCAAGATTTCATTAGGAAGGTTTGGAATTTTTTTTGTCCAAATCTAAATGGGAGGAGTTTTTAATGTTTCAGGCATTAACTAGGTATTTGTAGACAATTTTTTCGAACATTAGTGCACGATCTGATGATCTACTGATTTACTTGCAGAATATTTTCAAACTTGCCACTAGCTTTAATTGATTTTTGACCAATTTTAGTCTACGTACTTATTTCAAAATTAAAAACAGCTCAATAATTATAGGGGTCAGTTATTAAAGGCAGATACAGTTCGTTTTTTCCACATCTTAATGTTGCAAACTGGAATAATCAGTTTAATATTAATATTTAGTACCAAACTACAAATGATTTACTTGGTAATCATTAAAACTATATGAAATGTTTAAGACATTTTTATTTTTAGTCGATATATTCGTTTTTTGTTGTATTTTAGTAATAAATGAATAATTACTAGGACTTGGTAGATTTTTGGAAGGCAAAACATGAAAAAGTATCTCATATCGAGTTTTACAAAGTTCGTAAGGATCTCGGGAGATTCATTCCAGGCGACGATCTGCCGGTAACTGAAACATCAACGGGTGGGCGTGACCGCCGCTGGGCGGGGTCATCGCCCAACTGCACAGGCTCCGCCCACCACAGGCCACGCCTCCTCTGGACGAAAAGCCAGGTGGGAGGCGCCTCTAAAGCACTGTCGCTACGGACAGTTTATCAAGTAATTTGTTAACATTGATGTCGATTTAAAATTTATTTCGATCGTTAAATTGTTGGCTCAGGGCTCTTAGTTTTTGGATAACGATAAATAACGGTTTTAAATAATGATAGACGTAAACGAGAACGCGTATTTCATGGGATAAGCTGTACCATGAGAACGCAAATCAAACTTTATGAGCTATTACACTAGAAATGTATACATCTCCTCAGCTATCATACAATATTAGCAATCAAATTTTCTTCCAACCAAATTTCTATTACGTCTATATTTTATTTAAATTTGTAACTAATTTTACTAGCGAGATATTGTGAACAAACTCAAATACAGGTATACTTTAAGTGGATGGCTGAACTAGGCAGCATGTCTCCGTCGATAGTGTAGAACTTAGTCATACTTACCCAAAATCCTTCATTGATTCTTTTATTGAGGGTAAATCGAACTCAAAACTTCTCAGTTTTAAATGATCATGTGCGTCCGCGAGACACTAATTTTACTTTAACTCTTAAATTGTATTGTAGGTAGCTATCTAGTTTTTAACACTTTAATAGCAGGCGATGGATCATGTAAAAAACTTGATTAAATAAGAAGTTGCTAATAGATAGGTACTTATTGTACCGGAACGCTAAATCGTTTGGCGCTAACGTACATTTGATTATTTTAACAAAACAAAGACCTCAGTTGTGTCTCTCTGTCTGTTCGCAATATACTTAAAAACAATGAACGGATTTTCATTCGGTTTTCACTGAGATTCCTGAGGAAGGTTTTAGTATCCAATTTTTCCAGTTTTTTTTGTAAATTAACTGTCATATGACAAAAATTACTAGAAGTTTTAGAATATTTCGAGTAGCTTGTATCGAAAAAAATTATCCTCTTGAGATAAAATAATTATGTACATATGGTAGAGTTATTCGAAGTTCTAATAAAGTAATACTTTTTATTAGAACTTCGAATAACTCTACCATACCATATAGGTAGATTTTTTAAAGATAAGTAGTTTATGTAAGCTTTTTTAAAATTTAATAAAAAAATGGACACGTGCAATTTTATTTTTGGTGGTGGAAGCTTGCTATATTTTTATAATATAATTGTTGCTTTCTGATATTATAATACCTTGTATTATGAAAAACTAAAAACCAGAAATTGTATATAATTTTTACTGGAAATTACCTCATTAAAAATCTAGTATACAAAAAATGATTTTGTAAATATTAAAAGAAATGCGCTGAAGTCTGAAACCTATAATTATAATAAATTGGACGCCCTCCGTGGCGCAGGGTATGCGCGGTGGATTTATAAGGCGGAGGTCCTGGGTTCGATTCCCGGCGGGGCAGAGTCTGGCTAGTGGGAGGCTTTCGCCGTGGCTAGTAGTTACCACCCTACCGACAAAGACGTACCGCCAAGCGATTTAGCGTTCCGGTATGATGTCGTGTAGAAACCAATAGGGGGTGTGGAATTAGATCCAACTCCTAACAAGTTAGCCCGCTTCCATCTTAGATTGCATCATCACTTAACATCAGGTGTGATAGCAGTCAAGGGCCAACTTGTAGTTGATAAAAAAAAATCAATAGATCGTATGTACTTACCTATATGTAGTTCGATCCTAAAGGCTCCCATTTAAAAAAAATGTTTGCTATTTTAATTAAATTTCACTCTACATCGAATAGGCAAATTTTAATTACATTTCTTTCAGCCTTTTAATATTTCTAATATAACGGAAGTAAAAATAAGTCATTCGAAAATCGCGTAGTCCCGGATATCCATAAGAAATAAAATATGCTAAGCGCGGTGTTAAAAATAAACAACGCTACAATTTATTTAGTAAAGTATTTAACTGCTCTGATCTCCGAAAACGTAAAATAAAAACTGTCGAGTTATTCTAAAGAGTTATCAAAGCGTACGCGGGGACGGCTCTTGAGGAATGTCTTTGAGAAAATTCTCGACGTCGCTTAACAACGATGCCGGTATTTAGATGCTTAAGTTGCAAATTCATTAAGGCATCTCTTTCACACCCCCTGTTATAGCTTAGTGGTTGGGTGACGGCAGACTAAAATAAGGGTTTATGTTCAATCTTGTAATAAGATACTGACATTTGTTCATTGACAAAAGCAATCTGCATCTCGATTCTTGAAAAAAATACATCGTAGAACATCTTCCTTACATCCCGTCTATTGTGTCACCTTCAGTTCGACTGTCAGTTTATTATGGCAAAATGTCATTGGAGAATACCGATTTCTGTTACATCCGTTTCGCAACCGTGGTACATCGGCTTCAAAACTAACGTTTTTTTCAAGAATCGACATACTTTTTATATTCTAGCTCTTGCACAATCTGTAGAACTTATTGACATCTTACACAAATCCTCAAAAATGGGCCAACACACATTCAGTGCCTAAGCAGTTTACAAACACTCTTGTAACGTGCAGTTGCTTGTATGCCATGACTCTACTACCGGCGTGGAAGGCAGAATCTACTATATATAGATTTTGATTAATTTCTTACCCCTAACAAGTTAGCCCTTCATCTTTGATTGCATCATCACTTACCATCAGGTGTAATTGCAGTCAATGGCTAACTTGTAATGTTAAGTAAATAAAAATAATAAAATAAAAAAAAAATACCGCACATCATAGTTTACAATAATAGCAATAATCTTAAGAAAGCTCTATACGGAACAGCTAATCTTTAGTTAGTCCGTTTCGCTATGGATGTAGTGGTAAGTTGACAGTGCTTACTATTTTTTTATTAATTGCAAGTTAGCCCTCGACTGTAATCTCACTTAATGGTAAGTGGTGATGGAATCTAAGAAGGAAGCGTGCCAACTTGTTAAGAGTAGGATCAAAACCCACACCTCTTTCGGTTTCTACACGACATTGTACCGGAAAGTTAAATCGTTTGGCGTAAAGCCTTTGTCGATAGAATGGTAGCCATGGTTGAAGCCCCCCACCAGCTAGACCTAGACCAATGAAGAAAATCTTAATCGGCATAGCCAGGAATTGAACCCAGAACCTCCGTCTTCTTCTTTTTTCACGGGCTTTTTCCGCACTTGGCCACGATGTTGGCCGTTGTGCGTGAACAGTCTTAAGAATCCATTGCGCATATCACTGCGCGTTGGAGGCCGATAAATATAGCTTTTGTGTGTGTAATGTAAAGGACCATCAACATGCCATCAACACTACACGTTTTTACAGTTGTACACGCCTGTCTGTCAAACGCTTTCAAAGACAGAGAAACTATACAATCAGTTGAGATCGTGGTCAAAAGTGCGTATCATCACATAAGACAATACACGTCTACTGCTGGACAAAAGCCATTTTTAAGGACTCCCAAACACTATAATCTTAAGCCGCCTGTTACTCGCGCGTAGGTATTTGCTTGAAAAACAATCTTTGCATAATGCCAATAATTTAGCTAATGTGTAACACGCCTTTATCGTCGGAACGTTGGCGTTTACAAGAATGCAGCTGAGTCTCGCGAGTTGCGTCGCCCTTTGATGTTGAGATGGTAGCGAGACGCGATGCAGTGAATTAATTACAGTACAACAATGTTACCTGATCATTTTATCTTAGATGTATACGGTACACTCGCTTTACTTACTCGTTTTGGTGTTCCAGATATTTTTGATTCACTGAATGAGATACTAAAACTGATATATTCGAAAATCTCCCAATCCCCTCCTCTGTCATAAAAATAAAATAACTAGCTATAGCGTACCAGGTTTCATTTTATTCAAACTAAATGCAGATGATTTAAAAACACGAGTAATAAATGTAAAAGTTATAGGCAATATATTAAAAAATATAAAAGATATTGGTTTTGAACAAATGTCTTTAAGACTAATTGAGATTTTTAAAATAAAAAAATTAAAAATAGACATAATAAATACGAGACCAATTTCTTACATTTGGAAATTTCACAGGTTGAAATTTCATGAATTGGTAAATAACGATAATTAATATGTAGTTTAGAAATTTTGATAAAGCGGATTAAAGATATACCTATAAATTTCAGGTGTACGCGTTCATATAGAATACTTTACGCGTTCCTTAAAAAGGGTCTTGACAGACCGACAGACGGACAACAAAGTGATCCTATAAGGGTTTCATTTTTTCTTTCTAGGAACGGAACCCTAAAAACTAATGCGCTTAAATCGCTTGAAATTGAGAACTGTAGTAGGTTATACAAACACCTCTCAATTGAAGGTATGACAGCCCTTTGTACAGAGCATGCATGGAAGAAAATGAGGCACCGATACATGTTACGGTTAGGCACAGCAGCGTGTCGGAGTAACGAGTAGCCTACATTGGTTTTTCAGCAACTATCCGATATATAACAGCCGCTAACTATATAGTAGACAGCTGCAACCTGGGAGGCCTGCTAAGTTTCTGGAGTAAGCTCGGCAAGCATCAAATCATTCCATACTGGTTCATACCAGTAGAAACCTACACCGATGAAAACATGCACTACGGCCAACCTCATGGCCAAGCGTGGAAAAGCTCGGAAAGGAGAAAAAAGAGAAGATATCCATGTACATATTCTTCAGAAATGTATACTTACCTACTCTCAGGCTAAAATACAAAAATTACATAAATATATCTCAATATATGATTTATTCAGCGCTTGGCCACTGAAATTATGTGCCGCGCACCGGACGTAAGACTGATTTACGAGCCGCGAAGCCTAATCGACTCGCGCAGGCACCGCTTTACTGAAACCTGCATTTTAAAAATGTATTATTTCAAGACTTCTTTTCTGGTGTAAAATTGTCATCATCATCAACCAAATGTTACAACCTTTTTTTTTTTAATACCTACAAGTTGGCTCCTGCTATCACACCTGATGTTAAGTGATGATGCAATCTAAGATGGAAACGGGCTAACTTGTTAGGAGTAGGATGAAAATCCACACCCCTATCGGTTTCTACTCGACATCGTACCGGAACGCTAAATCGCTTGGCGGTACGTCTTTGTCGGTAGGGTGGTAACTAGCCACGGCGAAAACCTCCCACCAGCCAAATAAGATATTATGATGTTTTTATTCTTGTAACGATCATTGTCCTTGGCTGATGGCCTTTCATGCTTTCCAAGGCACAAAGTTATAACTCCGAGTTAAAAATTTAACATTTTTTAAAGGAAATAAAGCTTAATTTTACTGGCCCGGTGAAAGTGAGACTTGAACTTACGACCTTGTGATTTGAAGTCTTACTTAAGTTAAGCCATTGTAGCTCAGTACAAATTTTCATTTTGCGAGAAAAGGATGGAAGACACTCTACTCCAAAATTAAAGCACCTATGACTAGATATATCTTTGTCGGATTTTTCATCGTACGTCACTATTTTTAAATCTATTTTATAATAAAGTAATAAAATTTTTCAAAGTAATAAAAATAATCTACTGTTGGCAGCATTGTATAGTCTGCAAAACATAGACTTCTATAGTCTGTGGTCTACCGATTTGCAGTATTGCGGTACCGCGTTTAAAAGCCTAGATTAGAGACTGTAGCCAAAATGGCCTTATAAAAGACGTCCACATGGTGAAGTACATCATTTCGGTGTGTTCTCTTCACGTGCAGTTATGCTGCTAATTATTTTTGCCAAACGTTAGTTAAGATAAGTAAAGTGTACTCGTTAAGTAAATGATGTGATTATCGTAAGAATGTTTAATTTTGATCATATTTGATGTCTTTGTAAATAAATTGTTCCGATTAAAGTTCGCTTTTTGTTTTTCATGTGTGTTTTGAGTTTTATTCCCTTTTGATGAGGTTTCTAACACTACCTTATTGCAGTTAAATAATAGTGGTATGAGCAACATTAACATATATACATAGCATCACGCCTCGTTCCCGTATGGGTAGGCAGACACTACATCCTTCCATTTGCCACGGTCCTTGCATACTTCCTTAGCTTCTTCCACTCTCATTTATCTTTTCATACAAGATCGTCGGTTTAGGGTACTCTTGACCTGGCCATTTTTTAAAATGTCCTGAATTTGGTCCAGGAACATTCGCCTAGGTCTTCCCCTTACAACATTTCCATTCACTCTCGCCTCATAAATCTCTTTTGTTAATCTTCTTTCATCCATTCTCTCTACATGCCCAAACCATCTAAGCATCCCTTTCTCTATTTTAGTTACTACATCTTCTTCTACACCAAACTATTCTCTTATTATACTATTGTTAACTCTGTCACTCAGTTTTATTCCGCTCATACTCCTCAACGCTCTCATCAGCAACATTAAAACTAGAGAGAATATAACTATACCAAGCGAACGACATTTAAAATATCCATATATTACAGGCATATAAGAACCTACACCAAAACAATGTCATGTTTATGAGTTGCTTAGTAAGCTCAACCTGTCATATATTATGCTGTATACGCAATAATATAAATTCTATGGGTGTAACCAGCCGGTAGCCTACACAATATGGTCAATTAGACCCAACCAGCGGCATCTGTTATCAGTGATTACTGCCTAATTGTGCGTTAATCAGTCGTTAATTACTGGCCATACAGCGCGTGACGTCATTATGTTAGCTAGCTTCTCCTATACGCCATATGTAGGTACTGTGTAGATCCAATTACTCACGCTTTGAAAAAGCTTCCAGCACATAAAAGGAATTTGATCCTTCGAGTGCGTAATGCGTGTAACGGCAACGGCAATCCTTTGCGATCCTTTTGTCGCGACAATGTTATGATTATCAGCCTTTTTAACCTTTGCACCATCGTACTGTCACATGTTTTGAAGTACATTTATATTATTATCTATGCTTTTTATTTAAGCTATATCATCCTAATGATTGTTCATACAATTTTCGGTTACCAGGATAATATTTCTATACTAAAGCCAAACTCGACTGAGAATGCTTGTCAACAAACAAATTAAAAATGAAGTTAGAAATCACTACTCATTTAACAGCTATTTTTTTTATTAACTAGTTAATGACGAATTTGTGAAAATAAATTAGATTAGTAAGCTTAAAACTAATTAATATATTCAATATCTTTAATTAAGATTTTATAAAAAACTAAACATAATTTTTAATTGATTAGGCATAAAACGTGTTGCATTTTATACCTTCATTTTAAATTTGTTTGTTGACAAGCATTCTCAATCGAGTTTGGCTTTAGTATAGATAATATATTTTCAACTAACTTATATTATTTTTATATTAACTTCTATACTATGCAGAATATCAATATGAATTATAAATTTCAATAATTTCATAGTTAGTTTTATGATTCCTACCCTCAATCTTCCAAGTCGTCGTTGATATGCGCATTATAATTGGTTCGTCGTTTAGAATCTGCGTTCTTACAGACAGACACGTCAAACGACCTCCGTGGTGCAGTGGTATGCGCGGTGGATTTATAAGACGGAGGTACCGGGTTCCAAGGTTTCGATTCCTGGCAGGGTAGATTGAGATTTTTCTTAATTTGTCTTGGTCTAGCTGGTAGAAGGCTTTAAGCCGTGGCTAGTTATCATCCTACCGACAAAGACGTACCGCCAAGTGGTTTAGCGTTCCGGTACGATGTCGTGTAGAAACCGAAAGGGGTGTAGATTTTATCCTACTCCTAACAAATTAGCCCGCTTTCATCTTAGACTACATCATCACTTAACATCAGGTGTGTCAAGGGCTAACTTGTAGTCGATAAAAAAAAACTTAAAACACGCCTCTTTTAAAGAACAGGCATTAAGAATCTATGAAGTTAGCAAACAAACCAAATTCCAAACTTCTAAGAAACTTACATCAAACTCAGCCAAGTACAGACGTCCATTAAACTGACAAGGCTTATTATATTTATACTTCAGCTCCCGTCCACGTATAGGATAGGATTGGTATTGCGATTGACAACAATATGTGCACAGTAATTAATTACCGTCAGTCGCGGCGGGGCCCGTCGCTGTGATCGCGTCAATCGCGAGTGATTAGCGCGTGTGATTGCGCATTGATCGCTCGGTGCCGCCTGTTTGCGAGCCGCACACGTTTAAACACAGATATGACATGTCCCGCTGATATCCCGTAGGAACCTTTGCTAATTGTTTAAAACTTGTATAATTGCGTGTAACGTAAGTGGAATGGTTATAACAAAAAAAAAGACGTGTGGTACTCGGAGACTGCCGCGGTAAAGCTATTGCATAGCATTTTTTTATCAACTTATGTATACCTACCGACGTCATCGAGACCGTGGCCTAGCGGTAAGGCGCTCAAGCTTAAGGTAAAACATCACACTTGAAAAAAAAAATTGCGGAACTGACAGGATTCGAACCCGTGTCTCTCTGGCAATCCGGGCACTTAGAGCGCCTACCGCTGAGCCACGTTTCCTGATGACGTCGTTACCGAAATTGTGCTTTTGATATTATGTTTTTGATACTCAGGGGGTGTTAGGTTTTTTCGTTACGGAATTTCTGTATTCTGTCTCCACGCTCAAGGCCCGCGATAGAAGCTATGCAATAGCTTAATAATACTTAGCGGATTTAGTCCGCGGTCCACGTTAGCAAGTAGTAGGTCACCACCACTACTAGATTCTTTTAAGAAGAAAGTGTAAGATATTAAACAAAAGATAATAAAAAAAGTTAGGAAGAATGATGAAGAAGAAGAGAGTCTGGCGACTAGATACATAAAAGTATTATTCATATTACGCGAAAAAATATTACGCTTTATTCTTGGACGGTATGCTGCACCTTTGAAAGCTGCTATATACGGCTACCAAAACCATGTTCTGTCTTCCATATTGCATTATACGTAGGTAGGAGCAGGGATAGGGGTTTTAAAAAGTTACGAACTTTTTCGTTATGAACGGTTTCAAGAAATTACACTCCATATCTTTCACTTTCTCAATAGGATTCGTACGATACACAGTGTATTATAGTATATGTATACAGGTTCAATTCATAAATTTCTCAAAAACGAACATAACATGAGTCGGGCGGACCCACAATGCAATATCAGGTGCTCGTAGGGTTCATATGGGCATTAATAATGATAAATTCGAGTCATTAATTCGTCGGGATTAGTCTTGGACGCGAGTGCGCGCCGCCGATAACCAAATATTAACTCAATTAGCAGCGAGACGCGGCTCGGACCGGCATTCAAATGTCTGCTAATCCGTCCCAAAGCCGGCTAGAATTAGGAATGGTCACTCTGCCGGGCTTAGGTGCTTCTGTTTTTGTACAGTGAGTAAGATTGCGAGCTGCTTTTTGTTTTAAAAGTCTAATTTAACAGTTTTTTGTTATTTTTTATTACGTATTAGAGGGGAATTAAAAGTTAATGTCAATATGACCTGTCAACATAAAATATTAAAAATGTAGATTGAGCCTGCTCTTGTATAATTTGATACAAGTAGAAAAATATCAAAAGAGAAAAATATCACTTTCAACCTGGACCTTGGAAACCGAAATGATATATATACACCCTCATGTCTCGGAGAGGGGTAAAGCCATCAGTATCGCTAGCTCTTATATTTCTTACCACTAAATCCCACCAATTGCTTTCGAGCAACGCAGTTATCCTAAACTCTAAAGCCTAACTCATCTCTTGCATATATCATTATTGATAGGTTAGGCTATCTACTAATTCATGTACATAAAGGTATCTAAAGCGGTTAACTACCAATACGTCCGAAGGCAAATTCAATCAACAGAAATTAAGACAACAATTA
This sequence comes from Mycalesis mineus, assembly GCA_034621355.1. Classification (NCBI taxonomy): domain Eukaryota; kingdom Metazoa; phylum Arthropoda; class Insecta; order Lepidoptera; family Nymphalidae; genus Mycalesis; species Mycalesis mineus. The sequence goes on along the minus strand of CM067886.1, from coordinate 7,574,245 downwards.
TATTATAAAAGGCTTTTGTTTCCGGGTGAGTGAGTGCAGCCAGTCAACTGCGACGCCATTCAATCCGACAGTTTTACGACGAGCGTTTATTTGCACGTTCCGCTCCGTTCACGGGTTTATGGCACTTTTTTATGGCGCCACTAGTTAATATTTTGGCAGGGTTAACGGATTAAAGGTTAAATTAACTGCGAAAAAATGCAAGCAGTTCAAATGGTTAACTCGAAATAAATATCGGATTCCATGCTGGAGGATATATTATTCTGTAGTTCAATCGATAAAAATAATTTCAGCCTTGATTGGCCTTATGACTCTGTGTCACTGCCTGCAATCGACCAAGCATTATTCGGATTGTATGTGCGTATATAATCTATATAATAGAAACGCCTGTAAATCGAGCATTAAAAATAATTTAGCAACCATTTAGACCAATAAGTGTTGATCGCGGCCCTCAAGCCTCAGTCACGGTGTGCAACAGAGCAAGCTCTGGTGACAGTATCTCTGGGTAATCGAACCAAAAATCAGTTTCAATCACTATAAGGAGGGAGGCCTGGCCCTGTAGTGGGACGTAAATAGGCTGATAATGATGATGATGATGATGATTCCGCACCATCTTGCCTCTTATTTGCGAGCCGTTTGAGCTGCACCTTAAAATGTTCGCAAAGTTGAAGTGGCAATGGGAAAGACATGTACATACTAAAAAATACCGGTATTTTTAGCAGCATGTACGGACCTTTTTATAAGAAAATATATATCAAATCCATGAGAAATACAAAAAAAAAATATATTTCTCATAGATTTCTTCGTATTATTTATATTACATGTATTTCTGTTATGCTGATTAATATTTAATACAGAAATACTAATGCTCAATCCAATCATTACAATTATCTAATTGAACAGGCGCTTAATTAGCAATAATTTAATCAATTACGCTTACAGTGCAGACAAATGCATTGTTAGCAGTGACATATTACTGGGACACAAAGTAAGCAGTCCACTTCAGACATTCAATAAAAAATTTTAACAAAAAATAGAACCGACTCAAAACGCACTAAAAAGTAAAAAATAGCTGTGTCATTTAGTGGCTTTAATTTACTTAAGCATATATATGAAGTCAGTGCTTTCGGTGGTTAGATCCTAGCATGATGACAATGGGACCACCTTGGAAGTGTGCCCTTTCTAATAAAAAAAGAATGGCAAAATCGGATAACTCTGTAAAAAGTTATGCGTGGTCATACATAAAAGAAAAAAAATATACGTATAGAATTGAGAACCTCCTCCGTTTTTTTTCGTCGGTTAATAATTACATTTATGTAAAACAAACGACTTTTTTGTCCCACTTTTTAGCTAAACTGAAGTTAGGAATTCGGTGGTAAGTTACATTCGAAAAGAACATTTAAGTACTCGGTTTTTATAATACTTACACCTGATAAATAATTTTATGTAACAATACAGTTAATATTGTAAAAATTAATGATTTTAATAGAGCAACTGTTGAGTTTCTTGCTGGCTCTTCTCAGCAGGACCTGCCTTCCGAGCCGGGGGTAGAGTCACTACACAATAGTCTAATTTGACATTTCAAAAGTGTTTATAATCAGCCTACTTGAAATAAATGATTTTGAATTTCAATTTTTAAATAATTCAAAATGTCCAGCCCCCACACTGAAGTCTTGTAATGGGTTGGTCTAAACTTAAAATCCCCTCTTCTATAAGGAGAAAGGCCCAACAGTGGGTCACGACTACGATCTAGAGTACGTCATCGTATTGGCGAAAAGCTGACGAGACATTATGCTTATTGTCGCTATGCTCGGTCACTGTGACACGAATCATTCATCAAAATTATATTCTGAGTGACAACCAATTAATTATGTTAACTACATATCTAAGTAGATTATCAGTGAATACCTTATTAATGTAATATACGAGTATGTGGTACGTTACATAATACTATATGTACTCTTTCTAAACGAATTCTTAATGTCGAATTTCAGACATTGCCATTTTTATGAGAGAATTTTTAACGAAGAAAAAGAGAACAAAGTTCTTTTTTTATTTTAAGTATATTTTTGTTCAAAATTGTATTTGCAAATTTTAATCATCATTATCATAATAATCATCTCTAAATTCAAAATACATAGAAATGGATATGTTTACATTATATCCATTGATAAGATTATATTAATATTAAGCTTTTTTTCGAAAATCGGAACACTAAATCCCTAGACGGTGCGTCTTTATCGGCAGGGTACCACCAGCCATACCTAGCCCAATTTAGAAAAAGTACAGTTTAAAAGATTTCGTGATGAGTCAATAAGTCAGCCAACGGTATTTGGCCTATATACATAGATTTTAGATATATCAAGAAGACTCCGTTTTATTAAAGAATTGAATACACTATGCAAATGCTTAAGGTCACAAATATTGAATAGGCAGTTTACAAGCATATTGTCGGAGCACAAACGAGTCGAGATTGATCCACTCAAACGCTTTTCTTCTTAAACAAACGTACCCAACCGAAAGCAAACTTAATCCAATCCGCGACTGAAACGAACCAAGACGTCGTCGGCTCAAACAAATTATTTGACATAAAGTCGTTAATTAGAAACCCTCTTTTGTAACCGAGGGTAGGGTAATTAGGTTCGGATGCTCTGAATGGGTCCTTTTTCTGCTCGTTACGGCTAAAACAAAAGGGGCAAAGAAGTAAACAGACCGTATTCAGGCAAGAATTTGCATTACAGTTGACAATGAGAGGAAACTTTTACATTTCGAACTAACCATCTACTTCCATACAATATTTAACTGAGTTTCATTATGAGGACAAATGTGAATGTTTTGTGTCATATTTAACATAGTTGTTGTGTTTTACTTGTAATTGTAATATTTTTTGTTATTTGTTCTATTTTGGGAAGACAGTTCGACTTTAAATGTATCTCTAGTTGATGGTTTAAAATCAGTTTCATGACACTCGTTATCCCGCACAGCAGTTAGTAATCTTTTTAGTAATTTACGGGCTATGCAGATGGCTCAAAACCATGCTCTGTAAAACTGAACACTTACTAGTAAATGCATGCAGAATACAAATAGTAAATGCCGCCCTCTATCCACCAACTTTGACGTAGGTGCGAAGCGTACCTATAACTACACCGATAGATTTGACAAGCAAAAATATGTAGTATAGCTGAATTACTTACCCGGGCCAACACTCTCAAGATCTAAATATCTCTCAATAACATTAAGCTCTACTACTTACCTCCTTACCTTTATAGATGAACTGAAAAACCAATTTTAAAACTAATAGAAATAAATGTACCTTAGTGTCACTAAGAAAGGTCTCCACTTCCTACACCTTCTCTCTTTACTCCCTCTAATACATTTTAAATAAATTTAAACCTTACAGAAATACTTAAAACATGTTGTCTATTTGGAAAAGTATAGTAAGAAAAATTTGCGAATGTCGTCGGTCACAAGACATCGCCCCGCAGGTTTAATTGCACCGCCATTGTTCCGTCTGATTTGATTCTGTATCTCTATAGGGCACAATAATGACAAGCTTTAGCGGCCGCGACTGCAAATTGTGTTACTGAGACGTAACTGACTTTACTTTGTGCAACTTTTTGTTAATTTGGCTTTTGTTTGTCAAAATCTGCAACTTAGGGTTCCTTAAAGGAAAAACAGCATCCCCTAATCGGATCATTTTATTGTCAGTCTGACAGTTAGTGTATCCGACTATCAAGAACTGTTTTCTTACTTAATAACAATAATACTGTAATGAACCTCCTGCGTGAGCGACAAACGCGACGCGATGTGACAAGTTGCTGTGCGACGAACGCGATCGAAACGACGGCATTTCCTACTCGAGTACTGTGTAACAATCTGCGACGGGATGCGACGTAATATGCGCCTGTGTTGCGTAGCATCGTGTCGCATCACGTCGCGTTTCTTGCTTACGCAGGACACCCGAAGTCAGGTCCTATGGAGGCCTATGAAACATATAAAATGTTGAATTTTCTTTCTTACAAGATATTTTTTTTTTATTTTATTTATTAAGGTTACCAACAGGTTACAATTGGCATAAATATTATAATAGTAAGATCTTAAAAACTAAATATTTAATTGTAAACCTAAATATTTAAAAGCAAACACAAACTAACAATAAGCTAGCGAAGATAATTATAATTATAACTAAGACAAAAACCAATTTTAATTATAGCGAAATAGTATAAAGTGATCTAACATAAACTAATTCTTATATTTTAAAAATTCTAACCTTGGATAAACTATCCAGAAGAGTAATTTGCTAAAAGGTAGTCTTTAATTTTTCTTTTAAATTTTAAATTTATATTAATAATAATATTAAAAATTTATATTAATAATAATAAATATTTTTCGTAGCAGTCCGGAGTTTAAAATATTGCACCCTCGTGCCTTAGGTTCAGCATGTCGGTCCAGGTAATTATCATTAACATGCGGGAATAATGGCTATATAAAGTCAATCATTATTACCCTAAGCTTATCATCTTCTATAGGAGCAACATGGCAAGTCTACGCACCATATCACCAAGTAAAAGGACTGAGGCCTGATCTAGAAATGAGCCGCTGAAATAGACTGTTAATCGGAATTAACAATATATTTAAAATGTCAGTTGCGTGGTGTTGCGTCTCCAACATGTCACGCACAATCTTTCGACAATTTCAACAAACAACAACTTGCTCCTAATTGTGTTTGCGATTCCTTTACAAATCTCTTTCGCCTCGACTACAATAATTGTGAAAACTCGTTTTGGAACGACGTTAAATACGACTGAATTTCAGATAATTAACTCAGATTACGGTCTCTCGGCGTATAATTCGCTTTTGTTGCAGAAAATTTGAAGAAAGGCCAAGTTAACGTTATATTAGATCAAGCATAAGTTAAACAGACAAACGAAATTGTTTTTGAGGCCGAAGACGGCGAACAATTTTTATTTTGATTATTAATTTAAATTATGGAATATTATAATTATGGTCTTTAATATGTATTGACGATATTATTTATTTTATTACCGAAATGGTTGGCAAATATTATGATACAAAAAAATCTGTAATAAATTAAAAAGAAGAAGAAAGAATTTAAAGTGTAATAAGAGTCAAAGATAGGTTTCTTTAAATAATATCAATTATCCACTATCCACTAAATAAATATCATATCCCGTATTTAAACTTAATTAATAAAATAATTTGTCTAATACATTGTTTAACAATAACGAAATTAAAAGACAATAAAAACATATCACACGAGCTATAGAAGCAAAATGTTGTGAAAACAATAGTTCAACCACCGTAAAAAAATCCAATATCGGGTAACTTAAAGCCCATGCAAATTCGGAAAAATCTATTATAATCTGCATTGCACACTGACGCTCTTTTCATTCGATGCCTTTTGTTGGCGGATTCAATTAAGTTTACATCGGCGCCGAGGTCAGTTAATAAAAACCGAAGCCTACAAAAATTGGCGTAAATCAAATTCAATAAAGCCGTGCACAATAGCGAGGCACGGCCATCGGAAAATGACGCCGTCAAAACAATGCGATGCGATGCCTCCCAATCAACTTTATATTACCTTCCTGCTGCCTTTACGAGTACTTTATCATTATCAGCTTGTTGTAACTGCCCACTACAGGGCCAAGGTTCTGTCGTTATAGTAGAGGGAATACGGAGCTTATATACACCACGCTGCTTCAATACTGGTTGGCGAGATTAGGGTGTTAAAATTTTGAATTTTGTAAAGAGCTGATTGATGAGCTGATTTTTTAAAGATTGAACCAGACCTGAAACCAGAATATCGTGATACGAAGCTACATAGATTAATCACTGAGAAAAAGCGATAGTTACGTTATTTTAGTCGACAACTAAAATTATATTTAATCGAGTAGTGAAGTGGTCCGAAACAAGAGGATTAATAAACTACTTGCAAAGAAAGAAAAAGGAAAAAATAGTAAAATGATGAGCATAAACAATGAAATAGCTAAACTATCTTAATTCTTATTTGAATGGAGAATTAACTCAAACAATGTTAATCTAATACATTTAATACATCGATCGGAAAGACACCCTTTCACATTAAGAATTCCCGTCGACCATTCCACGTCTTGGAATTAATCGCCCGAGAGCCGCTGTCTATTAAAGTTTTCTCAACTTGTTAAGAGGCTCTACTCCCTAAAACTGCGCAGATAATGTTAAACATTCATTTAAGTGGGGGTCCTAACTTCCGAATCGTCGTATAAATCTTCTAATTCTTGAACCGTTTAATATTCATATCACCTCCCGCGTTGAACGTCGCTGTGCCTCGGAACTGCACAACTTTAAATTCCTACTTATGTTTGAAAGTTTTTATGTACTTAATATCACCATAATTATACCTACTGTGTATATGCATGTTAACTACAGAAGTTTAAATCTTTACTTATGTTTCAAGACCTCATACGAGTTTAAGAATATCGCTATCGATGTACGTAGGTATAATGTTATATGTTTAGTGGTCTGAACAGGGATTTTAATCTAAGTCAGCAGAAGAACTTGACGGCCTCCATGGCTCAGTGGTATGCGCAGTCGATTTATAAGACAGAGGTCCCGGGTTCGATTTCCAGCGGGGCAAATTGAGATTTTCTTAAATGATCTTGGTTTGGCTGGTGGAAGGCTTTCGCCGTGACTATTTACCACCACACCGACAAAGAAGTACCGTCGGATTATAAGGTAAGGAATATAACCTTAGCTTCAAAAGACGTCTTACACAATCTATACTATACTATAGGTGCTAATAATTAACCCGACTTTAATCTAATTTATAGCAAGACGACCGACGACTTAAAAGCTTACAAAGTTGGCTTTATATCGTGGTTACCATTTCTGCTGCTAAGTAGGTATAAATTGAATGAAAAAAACTATCGATGTTCTATTTTGAAAAGACTATTTCCGTCCAAAATGGAACCAAGCGTCGACGCGTGTCACTCGTTTTCATTTTTCAATACTTAACATAATTTTATAACTTAATGATGGGAAAATAAAGATGAATTTTATAAATTTATAGTTGACAAAGATCTGACGCGTCATTTTGCTTCCAGATGAGTTCATTCTAATGCAGACATTCAGTCATATTATACATCGATGCATTCAACAACAGAACAAAAATGGTTTAAAAATAAGTAAACTAAAGCCACTCTGAGGAAGTGTAAGCAATTGCGGGAAGCCGCCAAAACACGTAGCTCGTTCATTCGGGTCGTTATAGACACGCCAATATCAGCTGACACCTACATCTCCGGTGAATGTGTAGAAAACAAACCGAGCGACGAACGTACGGGGCATTAGAAGGGCTCCAGCTAAATTGGTCGCGCAATAACCGTCTGAGCAAGTCGTTCTGACGTCGCCACATCAGCGGTTCGTATACGATCCTTCCGCTCATTTGAGGGTAATATCACAATGTTATCGCTGTTCGATTTTTAAACTACATCTCAATTACAAAAATAAGCAATTTCAAGGATTACTTGAAAATAACATAAATTGGCTTAATAACAAGATTTTTTAATTTTAGATATTAAAATATTAGCCAGCTGCCTTTTTTTTTTAATTTCGACAATATCTAAAGATTCAAGGTAATTGAAAATGTTTTTCATCACTTGCATTATGTTTTCGTCGCTATTCTTATTTTATTTTCGGAAAAACTTTTACTTGTATGCGTGTTCATATAATATCAAATAATAGTGACAACTCAAGTCTATCACAAAAATATCCTCATTATTATCAGAACGCATAATAATGTAATATTTATACTCAAATAACGTATGTTATTGTAAAATAAATATTGTTTAAAAATAAGAAAGATTAGAAACATATATTATGATAGGTTAGCGCCCGCCCAAGCCGTGTTCTTGTCTGCAATATTTAAAAAATAAACGACACTTTTTACATTCTTAGTAAATTTCTCAAATGTCTACGGCGCGCCGTTCCAAGCGTATTAATACGCGTCCTTAAACACCCCCTTACATGAATAATTAGATGTTTCCCGGATTTATGCTGCACCTTATCTATAAAACACGTGTTTCAAATCTGCAAACTCATTCTTTTTGCCTTATTGAGGATAATACATCTTAGCTCGGTTGCCATTCTGATTAATGCGTTCGACTAGACTCGTCGCAACTTTGTCAAAGATAACGGCGGAAAATAATGGGACGTGACTCCGCTAATTCGGTTTTTACAAGAGGAAAGTGCAAAAGAATTTAACCATTTTGATTTTGTTTGCACAAGTGATTTATAATTCCGAAGAGTCATCCGAACTTTTTGCTTTTTTCACACTGTTCTACTGACATAAAAAATATGTTTAAAAAAATTCTTTCGTATTCTTCTTTCAAATTGTATTCCGTCAAAATATTTTATCCGTGTCAAATGATTTCTAAATAATTGTATTTTTAGCAATTATTAAATAATGCGTATTCTTTTGCTCACTGTTCTTATTTCTGGTAAGTTTAATTATTTTTTTTAATTTGCTGCAATAAACGATTGCTGCTTCAATATTGGCTTGTGTTGTAGTTGCACTTTTGCAAGGCGTGGTGGCTGAAGGTGAGAATGAAGTAAAGCGCGGATCATTTCCTTTTATGGTAAGTGTTGAATTCTTACAAGTTCCTGGTTTTTAGTGAAGTTGAGATTCCTTAACGTTTTTATTTACGCATATTTTAGTCATGATACCTAATTCTAATTGTCTAAAATATAAGTACAAGATGTTGTGTTTTTTAAATCTTTTAATATTTACTGGCATCCTTCGAGCTGTTTAAAATACTTTCAGATGGATAAAAAATATTAAAATTTCCATTTTGTTTCTCATCTTCTCTTATGAAGTTTCTCTTTTTTATATTTCTAATAATAGATTATTTCAATAAAATACTTATTATGAGATTATATAATTTAGCATAAATAATTATATTTCACTTATTACAGGCTTTTTTATATTACTCGGATGAAACAATACTGGATAATGACCTTAGATTTACTAGAAGTGCTGCGTTGATAAATGATAATTGGCTGATATCATCTGCCGACGTGTCAATTGCATTTCCACAAAAGACTCTTTTAGCAAGACTGGGAGCTATCAATATAGACATGAAGTTAACTTTAAATGAGGATGAAGATGAACAAGAACGTGAGGTAAAGAAATCGAGACTTGCATTGTCCTTACATAATAGACATGCTGATTCAAGTCGTTGGTGGAATATATAGTGATTTTCAATAATCTGGCATAAACTATTTATTTAATAACTGAATGATTTTTCAGATAATTTTGATTTTACGCCCGTACAACTACAATGCATCACAATGGTGGAAAACTGACATCACCTTATTGAAAACTCTGTTGCCTTTCAATGAAACATTATTTGTAACGCCAATTTCGATAGCCAACAGTTTTGATGTTACGGACCACTGCTACATACTTGTATATGCTGTGAGTTTTTTAGTTTGTAAATAATATCATCTTCACTAGTAACAACCGATGGACGCCCAATGCTGGACATAGGTCTTTTTAGGGACTTCCAACGACAATGATCCTGAGCCGCCTATGCCCTGCAGCACGTGCGATGTCGTCTACCTCAAAGAAGTGAGATATATTGGTCCACCTAGGCCCACTTGGTGGACTGAGACTGCACTTTTCAGTGCGGGGTCCCAATTTTAGCACTCTTCGAACCACGTGCTCTATCGTTACTTTAGTTCTTCTGTGGGTCCTCTCCTCTTCCAAGCTGAGCTTTCTCTATCGCCTGCTGTATGAATGTGGGCTTTCTAATGTAAATAATATATACATAGACACTTAATTGAATTTATCATTCATGATGACTTATTGATTAAATTTTTATTTAAATAGAAATTACGAGAAAATGGAACAGAACGTGCCCTTAAACAAATGAATGTAAAACTGTTACCACCGATGACAGAAAACTGTGGTAATTATTTTGAAAAGGATACCATGGTTTGTGCTGCTGATAGTAATAAGGATGCTGAAACTGACGACTTTTGCCAGGTATAGATACTTATTTTTTTTAAATATAATATTTGCACGAAATATTAGTGATTAGTGAGTAATTTTTTTTATAATTTTTAAGTGTTTTTATATATGTTTTGTATTTAATATTGTTAAAAATCATATATTTTAAAAATAGTAACAGGCAATAGCTACCAATCATCGATGACCGAAACGAAAAAAAGACAAATGAATTAATCTTAAAAAACTGACAACATTTTTGATTACAAGATATAAGGACAGAGATAATTCTCGACCGCTTTTAAATATCGGTGCTTTGTTTAATTTTATCATGTTAGTCATAATTATGTAAACACAATTTTAATTCTTAAAATTGATTGATTCTTTTATGATTCGTGACAATATTCAAACTACAGATTATTTTTAATTCAAATTCAAATTTTATATATTTCAGGTGTAAGCCCTTTATAGACCTAATAATAATTTATATTAAAAATAATAATGAAATTGAAATTGTAATTTTTATCTTGTTGTTTATAGGGTAACAATGGAGGTCCCCTTGTATGCAACAATAACTTGACCGGTCTACAAACATACATCAATGATTGTAAACAGCCTCATCTTTATCAGTATCTAATGGGGTGGAATAACCTAATAACGTGTGCTGCAGAAAATCGCTATTTAACACAGTCTTGTGCTGACATTTGCGTAGTAACCACCAAAGATCCACCTATTGCTTCTACAACAGAACCATCTGAAACAACCGAAACGACGAGTGAAACGGGTGAAATTTCAGATGAAAAATTATATAGTCAGTCTGTTTATAGCGAGACCGTTCAAACCCCAACTAAAACTGATGCTACAGAAACCTCATCTGCTTTGAAGGCAGATGATACTATACTCTCAAGTGATATGGAAACAATGTCTTCAGAAAATACAGGGAACAAAGAAGAGTCAACGAGTAATAATTCCCCATCTATGTTACAACAGTTGCTTCATAGTACCTCTACTAGTGCCTCGGAGGTGTCACGGATTGAAAGCGAAGCTACAATGGAGTCTACGGATGAAAGTGGGCGAAGGAGTTTAAATAAACCACGCCATGAAATAGGACGTGGTGAAGCATCTCAAATAACTCATTCTCTGTTTCACTATTTAGTTATCTCATTCTCTGTTCTGGCATATACTTAGGTCGTTGTTTATCCGTTAAATTGAATTTAAATTAATTAAATGAATTTTTCCGTTTGCGTTTCTTGTTTATCTTCTTCATTTATACTTTTTCAAATTCCTATTGCTCCAACTCGATTGTCTATTTTCCAATTAATAACTTTTAATATTACTTTTATAAACTGTTTTTTTTTTCATTTTCACGATTTTCTGGAGTTATAAGGAATCCTTTATATAGTTAGATGCTTTATATATATAACAATATGTAAAGATTTCCTCAATACGGTCTGGAAACTTGTTAATGCTATTAGAACAAACTGCGGAGGCGTTAAGCCGCAACCTTACTTAATTCTACTTATTCGGAAAACTTTAGCGTGCTACGGCACTCTACCAGAACCTCTTGCCAAATAGTTTAATTTCTAGCAAAAATAGCACCAAACTAATTTCTAAGTAAAATTGAATGTTTATCTAAAAAGATTTAATTATGTTGATAATATAATTACGTTGTAAACTGAGTATATTATCTTTATATATGGTAATATTTACACTCATGATTATTTTTAACATGAAAATCAAAAATGCATGTTGTATTTTTAATGAAAATTAAATTTAAAATGTCTAAAGCTATGATGTAGATTTTCTTTTTGAATAGATAAAATTTAAATTCATTGATTTAATTTCACACGACCTTGAATTCTTATATTAAACATTCAAAAACGAGTTAAACCAATTTTCTCACGGTTCACTAAAAATGAAATTTATAAGTGAATTTTCTTCAAGTTCCGGAGTGCAGTAGAATGAGAATGTATCTTAATACCATTCGATGTATTTAAATTCCGAAAGGGGATCGCATCGGAAAACTGTTATGCATATTTTAAAGTTAAATTTACTTACTACGAGTAGACTCACCGACGATTGAGTATTCGGTTTGAATAGATCTCTGTGCTCTTTTTACGATATTGTACAGACGTGATAATACGAATAGTGTTCAAATAAGTGTTTAAGTCTGCCTTTACAGAAAGTTACAGAGACACTGTGCTCTAAAGGATCTCCTTATTATCATACCAAGTTATTTTCGAGTAGTTTCGTTTAGAAAATAAAAGGTCTCAATTACATTTTTAAGTCGTACACATATAGTGGAAATGCTGTATATTCTCCTGTCTTTCATCATCATCATCATGCCGGTGGACGTCCACTGCTGGTCATACCTAGGGCTTTTATGGGACTTCCAAACACAACGATCCAGAGCCGCATGTGCCCAGCGGCTCCCTGCGACCCGTTTGATGTCGTCAGTCCACGTGGTGAGGGGTTCGACCAACTCTGCGCTTTCCGGTGCGGGGTCGCCATTTTAACACCTTCGACCCCTAACGTCCATCAGTTGTTCGAACCACGTGCCCCGCCCATTTCCACTTCAGATCTGCGACTCGCTGAGCTATGTCAGTTATTGTGGATCTCCTCATTTCTGATTCGATCACGCAGTGATACTCCGAGCATTGCTCTTTCTCCAGTCTTTAGGTAAATTTAATTTCATTTTTTTTATCTTATCGTTCAATATAGTGTATTATGTAAACGTATTTTTATGTTACTCTGGTAAAATATTAGCCTAATGAAGTAAGAAGTTTTGAGATAAAAATTTAATAGTTTTAGAATTTCTGAAGGAATAAAAAAGTCCGATATATTATTTACTACATATTTTGGTTTTTGAACATTTTCAAAAGGCAACGTAGTAATTCTCTTTAATATTTATTTGTTCCGAATCACTAAACATTTCATTTCGTTATATTGTAAAACTTAAATTCCGGACTGTAAATGCATCTAAACTGTTTTGCAGTGCGCCTTTAATATTTAAATAGCAAAAAGATATACGAATAACTTTGTTGCAAACGTAATTATTTCTTGTTTACAAAACAAGTCCGGAACGGCTATACAAAATTTGAACAATTAACACTGACGGCAATGAGTTAACAAACAAAAGGAATTAATTTAACAATCTCATAAAAAGAAATAAGCAGTTCGTAAAAGTTTAATAATTAAAACTCGAATAAAAATACGGACTCCCGGGTAGATAATACCAGCTGGGGAAAGACTCTGTTACGCTTTGCTGGGAAATTGTAAAGCTAATCGGGATCGAGGAACTTTTAGGTCAAAATCAAAGATAGGCGCATCATAGATACCTATAAACAATGTCAACCAATGCCTACCTGCGTTTAGAATAAATACCTAATGTTTTTTGATTTTTATACCAGGAGAGCTTATGGCTATTTTATCGATACAAAAATTGCAGTAATGACACTTTATGTTAATTGAATATCGTCTATGAATATTTACTAGGTACCTAACTAACCCTTAAGGGATTTGACCATTGTTATAAAAAATAAAAATGTGTGCGTGTACTAGCGTACACTCGTAAGAAGTGAAACTAACTAACTAACTAACTTATCAACATTCAATATTAGAAAAAATTGATACCATAATTACATTTACATTACAATGACACCCACGCGTTAGTGTATTGAAAAATATGAAAAATACAATCAAAAACTGAGGTTAATTTCAAATAACGTGGAAAAATAAATACCATAATTACACCTAAGTATTAGAAAAAGAGATGTAATTACTTACTTTTTTTAGAAATTCACTGGAATTAGAATTAAAATAAACCCTTTGATTTTGCTGATCACTTCAATATAATATATATATATATTTATCACGTCACTTTCATAAGTCAAAGATGGCGCGTAACGGAAAAATGTGACGCGTAACGAAAAAATGTTACACTAAATTTTTTTCCAACCCCGATAAAGAAGTTTCACTTCAATAACAATCATCACCACCAGTCTGCTGTTCCTCAAAAAAACTTATTAAAAGTTAAGCTGCTTCAATGCTGATAGGTGATGATATGTGACTCTGCCAGGAATGTACACTATACTCAATTATGTATTTAATACTCTTTAATGTACTCTATATTCTCACAACATGCATGTATATAACTATAACTATACTTACTTTCCAACTCCAAGCTCCTAGTAAGAATTTCTTTGAAGAAAGAAATAATTAATTTGGCTTGACACCAAGAACTCATGTTCCGAAGCTTTTTGGAACAGATCCGCAAATACTCCCTCTTAGTCTATTTTAAAACTATCGTATCAACAGCTTATTCAAAAATCACAATAGCAATAAAGCAATATCGTTTCATAAACAGATATAACGATATTTCAGTAAGGGGTCAGCCTAAAATGGTGAAGCCTTGTCGTTACTTTTCATAAATCCCTTGCTAGAGGGTGTAAGTGCTAACGACTGTTAACTTTTTCTTTAACGGCTATTGAAGTTGATGAAAGGGAAATAGCTCGTAAATATAATTGCTTGCTTATTTATTTATTTTTATGGTCATGTTTTTGTTTGTCATTCGGTTAAATCTGAGCATTTAGATTTTTGATAATCTATACTCATATTGTAAAGAGGAAGAGTTTGTGAGTTTGTGATCTTGTGACGTTGTAAGGGGTAATCTCTAGATTTACTGAACCAATTTTCAAAATTATTGTGATATAAAGCTTTGATTATTGTTTCTTACTATATCGTCCGCAATATGGAATGATAATATGGATCTTTAATCTGCCGGTGGCATATAAGTACCCACTTTAAATGGAACATTTGGTCATCTATTATGTCGGTACTCTTAGGTTTTCTTATCTACACTTTGAACCTTGACTGCTATCACACCTGATAAAATTTTAGAAGATGAAAGTGGGCTAACTTATTAGGAGTAGGATGAAATCCACTCCGTTCGGTTTTTACACGACATCGTACCGGAACACTAAATCGATTGGCGGTACGTCTTTGTTGGTAGGGTGGGAACTAGCCACGGCGTAAGACCCTCATAAGCCAGCCAGACCAGACTGTAGTTACATAGGTAGTTACCTAAAATAACTATCTGTATTGGGTATTTAGTTCTGCACTTACTAAACAAAAACTAGATTATTTCTCAGTGAGTGCATACCCACCATAAATACTACAGTCCATCATTTTCAAAATCATCTCGCAGCAATACTTTTGTTCGGCATGGTAGGTCTAAGCTCAAAAATCAGCATGGCCCTGTAGTGCGTAACTAATAGCAATGATGATGGCAATATTATATGTATAAGTTTTATATAATTATATTAATTTTTATTTATTTTCACAATGTACA
This sequence comes from Mycalesis mineus, assembly GCA_034621355.1. Taxonomy (NCBI): domain Eukaryota; kingdom Metazoa; phylum Arthropoda; class Insecta; order Lepidoptera; family Nymphalidae; genus Mycalesis; species Mycalesis mineus. Next base: position 7,558,895 of record CM067886.1, on the reverse strand, counting down.
TCTAATTTTATTTGAAATCAATCTCAAATCAAAGGAAAAACCAATCATCCACTACAATAAAATTGTATCGCATAATAACGGAACCATCAAATCTGCCGACACCGTCTCTGTAGGCAATTTTCAATCTCTTTTCTATTTATGACAGTAATAAAGCGACCGGGAAAAGTCAACAATCAATTTTGTATTTCAATTTATTCCCAACCATCCTAGTTCGTGCGGTGATAAGAAAAAGAAAAACGCGTTCATTGAAAACGGAAATTATTGCAAGAAGCCATCAGTGGTGTGCGCTTGGCTTATGATGTTACCATTTTAGGATTCCCTACCGTAACCGTAATGATATTTTTTAACTCTCAACTTTTTTATATCTCTACTCCGAAATCTCTCGACAAACGTTCGCTTTTAGTCAGTCGAAACATAAAAAACATTAAGTTGAAAAATTTAAGAAACCCCCGACCCAAATTAGAATCATGAAAAGAACCAGTCAAGACAAATTCAACGAGCCCAAATTCGATGGGTTTACTTAAAAGGTAGTCCAGGGTTACGTCTCCTACCTTCGAGCCTTATAATCAGACCAGCTCAGTGGTTCCAAAAAACATTAGCGTTTCAAATGTCAGATCACACACATGCTTTCAAGCAAACTGAGCGTGTAACATTTCTATTACACCTAACAAACGACCTGATGACCTCGAAGATCTGAACCGAACCACCAAACATAGCTAAGAACACTCTCGACTGATATACCTTTCAAACGTGTTTGGGAGTTACGATGCCACAGACAGACACATACACATTTACACAGACACGTCAAACTTATAACACCCCGTCGTGTTTGCGTCGGAGGTTAAAAACATAAATCGTTGTTCATATTTTCAATTAGTTCATTAGGTATTTTATACAAATTTCTATATATTTGGATATATGACTGAAATTTGTCAACTCACTGTTAAAACTACTGGGATAACATTATAAAAATTTACCTTTTTGCATGGGTTCTTATGTATTTCTTATTTATCTTATTTTTCTTTTCCAATGAATTTGTTATTTAAAAAAGAAATGTAAAGACAACAACAATTGAATTTCAGGTACTGAACTGAACATTTAATATCCGTATGATTAATACCTAACCTAACCACTTCCTGTATCTCTTCTTTAGAAGGGAAATTACATAAACCACTCTGCTTCTTTTAAAAATATAATTAGGTGCTTATTCTTATTACAAATAGCTTAGTAACAACTTACCAAAGAACATCTCATACCTTGAAGTGAAATAAATAAATAATCATTTTTATGCAACAAAGAACAATATTCACGGACCAACGGAACCATCAAACGGAAGTCTGGCTCGAGCTCAGTTTGTATGTTTTCATTTTTGGAACGGTTTCAGTTTTGATTTGTGTGTCGTTTCGCCGGGCGCCATTTTTCACGCGCCTCATTGTGTTCATGCTTGAAGAGGCCGGCTGCAAAGGTCTGTTCACGCGTCACCTTTATTTGGGTTACGTCGTTTGGATATGATCTGTGTTTGCAAACTCTGACTAGTAACCGATTACTTTCATTTATCATTGTAAACTTATTTTTTACTACAGGGTTTTAATAACAGTTTACTAGAAGAGTTATAGAAAAGACGTTGTAGAAGGGTTTTTTTTTATCGACTACAAGTTGGCCCTTGACTGCTATCACACCCGATGTTCAGTGATGATGCAATCTAAGATGGAAGCGGGCTAACTTGTGAGGCGAAAGCCTGAAATCCACACCCTTAGGAAAAATTTCTACCCGCCGGAATCGAACCAGGACCTCTTAATCCACCGCGCATACCACTGCGCCACGGAGGTCATCAAAATTTTTTAACAGGTCTCTCTTATACGAAAGACGTTATAGAGCTTTTACCAAACAAGACGCCATCTTAGGTTCTGAAAATGTTAATGAAACCTCTAGGTGATTAGGTACCTATTTATATTTAAAGGTATTTTCGTAATAAGCATATTTTAACCCGCGTAGCTCCAGTTTTTGAAAGTATCGAGAAATTTGTTCTTAGCGATATGAATAACTATAATTTTTAAGTCAGTCGAGTGTATAATTTAAGAGATCTCGTGATGATTTATTACTTAAGCAGTATTTCCCAATGTGTATAGATTAAGTGTAGGAGAGCCTGAATAATGTTTAATATGTTTATCGAAAGTTTATTCAGCAACATCAGTTTTGTTTACAGATGAAATTAAAGATGACAACGATAACATTTCCATCAGACTCCGTCCGACAATGAGCGCAGGCGGGGAGGTGGGAAATTGGAGTGATTTTTCTTCTCTTTTCATGTCCGCCGTCAAAATGTAGCGTTAGCAAAAAAATATGCCAAATTTAAATTCATTATTGTTTATTTAAAGCACTATTAACAAGCACTTTTGAGATGTTAAGTTCGTCTGTTTGCAGTCATTCCTGGTTCTATTAACAGTTTGGATGGCAGAATCTTTTAAGAAGAGCTGGCAATAAACTCAGCAGTTTAAATTTTTTTAAAACACTATTAGTATCTTTAGCTGGTGGAAGACCTCGGCCGTGGCTAGTTCCCACCGTACCGACAAAGACGTATCTACCGCTAAGCGATGAAGCATTCCGATACGATGTCGTGAAGAAATCGAAGGGGATTTTATCCTACTCTTAACAAGTTCGCCCGCTTCCATCATAGATTACATAATCACTTACTATCAGCTGTGATTGCAGTCAAGGGCTAAGTTATAGAGGATAGGAGGAGAATAATTATGTGAAGTTTGAGTTGCTAAAATAGTAATCATGATGTTATGTTATTTTATTAACCTATAGTGTACATGAATCCATTACAAGAATTCGTTGTTTGTAATTTCACGTACATAACAGCCTCCTGCGTCTGTATTAAAAGGTCAATTTTGTAGAAAATATTTTCAATGTCCATTTTGTTCTCTTAAATTCACGCAATTTACGAACTTTCTATGCAAACAGTACAATATTTCAATATAGCAGGTACCAAATATATGGAGCCCTGAATGATGATCCAATAATATAGCGGACATTTTGTGTGGGAGCTCATCACGCTGCATCTCCTATTGAATGGCATCTTATATCCGTTTATCTTTCTAACTCCCTTTATAACAACTATATTGACAACTAGCTTTTGCCCGCGACTTCGTCCGCGTGGAATTAGTTATTACGGCAGCCTAGTTTTTCTAAGCTTTGAATGTCATATTTATTAATATCTAATCAACTGCCTAGAAGAAATAGGTCTTAAGCTTTCAAATTGACGATACTTTCATACATTTCATCCCCCCTTTAACCCCTTACAACCCTTTTTTTTTTGCAATTAAAAGTAGCCTATGTCCTTTTTCAGGCTCTAGACTTACTGTGTACCAAATTTCATTTAAATCGGGTCAGTAGTTGTAGAGTGAAAGCAAGACAGACAGACAGACAGACAGAGTTACTTTCGCACTTATAATATTAGTTAGGATTTAAGTTATAATAAATTATTCGTTCTAGTGGTCAGACTGTGAGGTTTCGATAACGAGGTTCTGGATTCGAATCCTGGGTTGGGTCACGGAATAATTGTGAGGTTTTCATTCTTCTATGAAATTTTTCGTCACTTCTACTTATAGTTCTACCAAAAAAGAGGCTTTGAGACGTTTACTTTATTTTATAAAAGGTTTATAATAATGAATTAATTATTAGTATTAAATACTTTTTATGTTATTTTTTATGATATTACAGCAAATTAGGAAAAAGGATAAAGGATTCAGAACTTAGTACCTAAGTAGTTTTCTTTAAACTTGAATAAACCATTTCTGAAGCCCATTCGAAATCACTTCGGAAGAATTATCTTATTCGTATTTCGTCATAAGGTTGCAGTTGAGTAATGTGGTGAAATAAAATAAATTTGATTTTGAACAAGAATTTATTCGGCTACTTCTTTGGTCATATCATTGGTTTGGAAAGAATCTGACACATTTAATGTAAATCGTTCACAGAAGGTTCACATGATAGCAACATTTTATACAATTAGGAATGCATAAGATTTCACCTACATAAATGCGGAAATGTAAATTATTGTTATTAATAATACTCGCACTTATTATACGAGATTCAAAAAAATACTAAACAAACTAATTTGAACTATTTTATGAATAATCATGAAATTTAAAATTTTATATAACAAGGTGTTTTCCACATTAATTAACTATATTTAATTTAAATATTTCATATACACCAATGTAAAGTATTTTATTGTAAGATACAAATAGTCTACTTACGAATACTTTTATTTACATAAATAATACAAACATTACAACAATGTTTATAGTAAACTTAACAGATAATATACATCGTAGGTACAAAACGAAATAACAAGATGGCGAGCCTTCGAAAAAATAATTGTCACACATATTTGGCCAAGCCAAAATTATTACAATAATTAAGAATTAATAAAATAAAACGAAATTAAATATGATCTTTGAATCAACTCGTTTCATATTGACACTTAACAAAATATATTTAAAATACATTTTCCATATTTACATTAGAATATGATAAGAATTAGGTATCTAATATTCATCCTTTTTTTCATTCGTTTCAAGTTTAAAATTTTGAATTGATAGACACAACTTGCACATTTACATACCACGACAAGTTAACGACGTGACGATATTTCAACAAGTTCCATATGGTTAAGACAAGTCTACAACGTTGCAGGGTGTCAAGTTCACAGGCAAAATCTACCTACCCACTTTCTCGTTATTTTTACACGTTACTTAATTCCATAAACATTCCGAAATCGGGGGTTTGAGAGATGTTCAACTACACATATATTATCTATTACTAAATCTTGAGGTTGATGTGTAAGCATAGATATTTACATAAAACGGCTGCGAATACGACACAGACACGACCCGATTGTTATTGAACTTTGATAATTATCGTGGCATGTTTGTTGTGAGTCATATCGTTACAATCAAAGTAAACATTTCATTATAATTAAAACTCAAATTAAACCCCGTTCTTAAATAAGTAATGCAGTCTTTCCCGCGTATTCTTTATTTAAAATCAGACCAATTAACTTAATATTTGAAACATTATTCTAATTCGAGATTGCTCTTATGAGATCATCTTATGAGATTAATAAAACATTTATACATTACATTTATATAAATCTATCTAAATCTTTCGCGTAAGAGGAAATAAATTGTCTATCCAAGTCACGGGAGCACTTCGCTCCAAAATTTTGAGTTTTGGCATTAGCTTTAACAACTACTGACTTATAAGGAAACGATCTTCTAAACATTTTTGTTTACACTTACCGAAATACACAGAATATTGAAAACACATATTCATCCACTTCAGATTGAACACGAACAGTTACTTGGTGAATTGTTCACACAACACTGGAGTAAGTAAAGTTCATTCAGTTTTGGTATTTGACGTAGGGATGGACGTCTCAGACGCGGTAGTCTCAGCTGGACGCAGACAGGCCGAGGGGCTTGAGGTGCGACGGGGAGGCGAAGGGCGCCGGGGAAGAACCCGACATGTTGTTGTTCAGATCACCGGAGCGGCTGGAGCCGTTCATGAGGCTCATCGCGTTGCTTGTCTGTGTAACGAATTGTAAAATTGTAAACTCAAATTACATGTAAAAAATTAGAAACATAGCCATTTAGTTAATATTATATAACTTATTTTGCTAACTTATACAAAAAACAGCCGAATCGAAGCAACAAAGTCACCCAGATCTGATAGAATACTCTCTACGACGTTTCACTTTGAAACCGTAGCATCTTCAGGAAATGTTGACTCTAAATATGCCATTTCGGAATTACAACATAAGAATTATTTGCCTCCCAGGATACCTACTTATAAATGCATCTTTATTTCTTTCTTTCTAAAACTTATAAATGCATCTTTATCTCTTTCTATTTTAAAATTTAACCTCATCATTATCAGCCCTCTACAGGCTTCTCTGCTTATAGGAGAGGGGATATGGAACGTTGTCCACGCTGCTCTAATGCGGGTTTAAACAACCTATATGTTTCTAATCAGTAAGTAAACTTAAGTCCGAACGTAAATTAAATGGAATGCTAACCGAATATCAACGTTTATGAGGACTTCGTAACCTATTGAATGATGCAATGTACAAATGAAATATCGCAAGACTTCCTTTAAGGTTAACTAGAGAGCTAGAAACTCACAGGCGTTTAAGGCAACAGGTCAAATGAACGATGAACTACCAAAAGGGCACCAGAAGTAACTGGTATAGAAAAATTTATCCAATCATTTTTAGTAAGATTCAAATGTAAGTTTTTGGTATGATTCTGATTCTACATAACTGTGTTCCGGTGACGGAAGTATACGTAGATAAACGTATACTGGCAATATTAGAAATCTTCCTCCCAAAAGTGTCAAAAACATTTGCAAATGTGACATTGACATGATTTGAAAACATGCAAATACTGCTAAAGTATAAAGTGAGTTCCTTCACTGTTATAGTCCAATAACAAAGTGTACCGATATGCGCTCGTTAGACGTTATACGCAGGCTAGCGGCTTGCAGGCGCAAGACTAAATCTTAAATCCAATGCCTCCAACATGATTGTTGAGTTTCCCTTATAATCACTTAATATTCTGGACCTTTTAATGAGATCCATACCAATGAGGCTTTTAATATACGTTAATTGAATACGAGGGGAAAACCTAAAACTACTGCTGAGAATTTCTTGGTAGAAAATCCCAATAACCTGCTTCTTATTGTCAAAAACTAGCGAAAAACCCAAACCAAAACTCTGTCGTCTGTGTAAAGCAAATAGTAGGAACTTACCGGTGGCGGAGGCAGATGCGTGGTCTGTCTCTTGAGGTGCGCAAGAGGCGGTGGGTTGTACGCCATGTTTGCGAACACCAGCCTCTCTTCATAGTCATATTCGCACAGGATCTTGTTTTCGCAAAGATAGAATCGATCGCCGACGCAGAATCTGTTGTAATAGAGAAACTGTTTAGACTAAACGATTACCATATATATTTATGTCTTAGACACAACATATAGGAACGGTCGCCTATAACACCATTGTTTTAAAAGTTCAAAAATATATAAATTGCTGTATGGTTTAACGTAAGAACTATTATGAATATTTGAGTGATGGGTGTTCATTGTCTGATGATCACGTATATTGCAAGGAAGCCAAATCTACCTGTATTGAATACTTTTTAACAATAAAGCCTGCAGTATATTTTATACTGCAAGCTCCAAAACTATTGTATTTTTAAGTTTTTCTATTTGCTCAAAGATCAAAAAGGAGTTCTGACTTCACTAGCATATGGCGTTCCATGGCGTAATTTTTATGCTGTTTGGCTGGTAAATTAGCGACATTTACCAGCCAAACAGCATAAGAATTAGTTTAGACCAATACACGAATATATTTGGCTCTTTCGTTGTGTAACGAAAAAAGATTATCAACAAAATTCTACTTTAGTCGGCGCAAATGAATTCGCGAAGTTCGTAAGCTTAGTCATAATTTTATATACGTATTTGTCGCTGCTTGTTGCACTGTTTATGTCACGATTAGTGTAGTTACTACGGGTTTAAGTAAAGCAAGATCCAATTTTTTTTTTCAAGTATTTAAGGTTTATGTTATTATTTGCTTGAGAAAGAAAGTTAGATCCAATTAGTGATTTTCATCGACTATTGTTTGTTGTAGTAGTCTTTGCATTACTAAGGCTGCCGTGTAAATCCTGTTACTAGGTTGTACCCAGACGGTTGACTTAAATATCTAGTTTTAGCTTTCCATAGTGTGTAACTATGAACAAATAATCGATATGAAAAAGAAATTCATTTCACTCAAAGTTGAAAAGAGAAAACATATTTTTCACACGGTCTGTCAAACTGATTAATTTTAGAAACTTCTACAGAATAATAAATATTGTTATAAAAATCGTATATTCCGATTTCGTGTCAGTACTTGCAGAACCCTAAAAAACATTGAGATGTTATCGTAGATTTATCATCGCTGAAGAGTAACGGACGCCGGAAAGAAACCGAAAATGTCTAAGAAATAAAATTTACTAGCGCAAGTGGAAAGGTCAACGCGGAGCAACGAACAAGTGAGATAACGTCACGCGAGCGAGCATCCCTCAATGTGGCAAAACAAAAGGTATCGCCTTCGACTCGCCACTGGCCGCCCGAACCGGTGATAACAGAACCTTATCTTGACACCCCACCCTCCCTACGTCTTCCCTCCGACCACCCGCCAACTCTTTTGTTTCACTTGTCACAAAAATTAAGCGCAATAGCTCGGCTACAAATGTCTCTTTTTTAACGGGCCAATTTCCACCGCAACTCAGTCGATTTCGCCGCTCTTAATTAACTTTATTTCCTGTTCTCTGCGCTCCCGACTTTTGTTTTTGGGGGTTGTCCTTTTTATTTTGCTATTTTTTGTCTGCAGTCGCGTAATGGAAAAGATGTAGAACGAAATTTTAATGACTGGGTGCAAGTTAAGCTTTGTGCGAGGCGCCATTGTGCGCCGCGCGGACGCTAAGTTTGACGTTTTACCAAATCGGACGTGTCTGTTAAATGTTCTCTTGGACGTCAAACAATAGAGATTGAAAAGTTTCAATTAGTGACTTTTTTATTTTATTTTTGTTTTTCTGTAATGGTTTGTTGTTATGAAATAGATGAAAATTATATTACCTTTGTCGAAATAAAGTAATTTACAGTCGAATCATATGTAGGATGATCTTATCACTGATTGACCTTTCGTTTTCTACCTAATATTGATATGACATAATGATCAATAATTCATTTGTCCCACCAACTTAGCAAAAAGCCTATACTAGAAGTAGGCGCGACATTAGTCCAACAAGTTGGATCTTATCTCTTGGCCTTTAGACTCTTTGACTGTGGAGCCATTGTAAAATGCCTATATTATTGTTAAAATAACTTATAAAGAACAGCAGTTTAATACATCCGAATTATATTTCAAAAGAAGGTATTATAATATAAAAATTGTAGCATTAATCTGTTTAGTAAGCCTACACTGTACATCTGCCCACTTTTATTTATTAGACTCTGTTTTTGTACCGTCTACTTCTATATCTGCTGGAAATACTGAAAAGTAGTAGTTATAGATCAATGACTCAATGTATTCCAGTACCAGTACTACTTATCTCCAGTTTATAAGTAGCGGCGGTTCTAAATCCAGCCCGTGTGCAGACACCGATAGGGACAAGGCACAAAGGTTCGCACGGCACAGCTTCCGTGGCCGTGGCCGCGGGCTACAGCAGATTGCTACTAAATTATTTAGCCGTTTAGCGATATTCGCCCCCTCGATATCTGCCGTCCGCCGTTCACATCGGACAGCCAGCAAATTGGATTCAGATTTCTGCCGGCCGTGGAAATTGATTTGTACGTGATATTTAATAGCGCGCCGTATTGTTGGCTAAATATAGATATGTGAAACTATATCTTTTTTGTATTTGATTTTTGCGTTGATTTCTGTCATTCTTTTTTTTATTTAGTTCTGATACCTTTATTGTTTTATTTCTGTATATATTGAATAGTTACTTAGTTACTTTTATTTATGCTTATTTTTAAAAGCTCTTATAGTAAACTATGAAATCAATGATTACAATTGAATTATGTAGAGTCGACATTTCCTAAGGATCATCCGCTTAAGCCTCTAAACAACTTTATCATTTTCATTATAAACCTAATAATATCGCACGACTTCACTCTACTTTTCTATCTCTGTACTCTTGGAAATTAATTATGCATTTGTTTTTGGTAATTGGGACAGTTAGAATTTAACAATCTTACAAAGATTCTTTCGCATTTATAATATTGCTATGAATAGAACCTCTAGAACATTCACACGAGCCGTCAAATGAATACACAATACAGCGAAGGAATCAGCCTGGTCCTCGCAAAGCGGTAAAGGTCCACAAGTGGGGTATAAACCATTCAGACGGGCTCCAATCTCGCGACCTCTTTATTATTTAAGCGTACTGTCCTGTGGATTGCTACGTCGCGCCTGCAATCTCATTCGCTATTTGACTTAACCCATCTTATTCACACGTTGTTTAGGCACGAAATGTATATAATGTTATAAGAGATTGAATACTAAATTGTCGTCTAAAATTGTAATGAGCTAAATCACTAATTTGTTAAAAAATAGGTACAGGAGCTAACCACCACTTTTGTGGTCAGTATTTTGTAAGCGGCTAGCCGGCAAAGAACTCTTGCTTTTTTTGCTTGAAAATTGTATAAAACTATTCATTAATTTATTCATTAATTGTTGCTAAAATATCTATTAATATATTTAAAAAAACTAAATGTATAAAAAACAAGAGTTTTATATTATTTTGACTATTCGTATACCCCTAATATGTTAAATGTTTATCGAGATCATATTGAGCGAGATTCTCTTTATCTCGCCAAGTCCCTAGCGAGCATAAATACAGTCCACATTTAATATCCTGCACTAGTCAGTATCGACAGATTCATTAATAAGTTCCAGTTAAGCGGTGCATCATCGCTCAGCTCAATATCTGAGCGAGCGCGGGGAAATCAAGCCCAGTTTACCTGTTTGCCAACACTACACTCTTGTGCGAGCACTGACTAAACATAGCTCTGCTAATTTGTGTTCGGGGGATTTATACTTAATTTGTAATTTTCCTACCTCCCTCATATGCGTTATCGATTAGATTAAATGTTTTTTTGCTTAATTATTTCAGACTTGTTTTGAATCGAGTCAACCTTAATTAATTAATTATTTACGCAATAAATAGGTTACAAAATATCGATAAGGGCAGTATTGACTTAAATGTTTGCAAAGTTTGCCTGTACAGCACCTAGGACATATATTTAGTTTTGACTAAACATAGTTCTGCTAATACCTTCTCGAGGAATATAGACTTAATTTGTAATTTTCCTACCCTACTGAATCGTTTAATAAAGTTAGTATTATTTTTGGTTTTAAGAATAAAAATAAGAATATATATATTTGAGAAGTTAAGATTAGCTTACACAATGAACCCCTGGCCCCTAAACTAGGTAAGCCCGTATCTTAGGGGCCAGTGTTTTACACAAAAAGAAAAAAATGCAGTTACAATAGTTAAAATAAAAAAAAAACAATTATTTTATTAATAAAAACAATTATATTGACCCAAGTTTATTTATGTGTGTGCATATGTTTATGCTTTGTAGAATTCATTTCCAACTCTCTCTCTCTCTCTGTCTAACAAGTTTCGATAGATAGAGAATTCGAAAGGCACATTGGTTGGCAATAAATTATGAATTCCAAATAACTGCATGCTTAAATTATTTTTTTTCATTAAATGTAGCTGCAAAGTTAAATGTATAAGATTTTTTCCTTGGATTTCCCTTTCTTCTATATTTATTTCCCTATATAAAAAATGAGAAAATGCAACCAAGGCAAAAAATATATTCAAATTGATCCAAACATTTTTAAGTTTTAGCAAGACTAATTAACTTTAATTTGTTATTATAAGAAAGAAGATTTTCACCTGAAAACGTAACAAATTTATGCATCCCACAAAAACAATCGCTGGTGGTTTAAAAGCAAATTTCCTTTGCATGTAACTTCTTATGTAGCGGAAAATTTAATCGTGCTCTTTGTTTGTCGTCCGTGAGTTGAATAAACCATACAGAACTGCCGTTACACTGTGCGCCCATCTCTTTCCCCCATCCCATAATTTTAAATATTTTATCTCGCTCACAAAAGAACTCCCAAAACTGGACTTGTATTCAATATAGCAGTCCCTGCTCAATTTTCACAGACGCGATCGCTTTTGACAGGTGAGAAAATTAAGTGAACAATCGCAAATCCACTTTTGGCGCGATTAATGTAGATGAAACTGCATTAAAGTTTATCACTTTTAGCATTTAAAGACCGATAGGGTCAGACCTTCCTTATAGGAGAGACAATTGATATGGAGGTTACATTCTATACGTTAGGTAACGATTAGTACCAGATTTTATAGGAAATGACCGGGACCGATGTAACATTCAATGCACGTGGGTGAAACTGTCTATTTTCCAACTCCGGGACAAGAGTTTTCATTGAGAATTTCTGAGAGAAAGAAAAGTTCGATAGTTAATAAACCTACCGAGGATAACCTAGGACCTCTAGATTTGAAGCAACATAAACTAACCACTGTACCAACGAGGTAGACTAACGTGGATAAAAATAATTAAACTTGAATACCATATAGAAGTGTCAGTCAACTGCGGCCTAAATATATTTTTATTTGTGTCTGTAAATTAAATTGATATCAGTTTTTGTTATGATGATATCAGATTACGATCTCGCTTGATAATTCATTAAAGGTTTAATATTTTTCACCTGGCATTAATTATTTTCACTGATTATTGAGAAATATTGAAATCAAAAAACGACTTTTTGATCATTCCAGGTCTACTGGCGTGTTTATTTCTTGACAAATATTTCAAACAAACTTAGGCCGATGGGAAAGTCTAAAAGGGACAAAAGGAATGTCTTTAGACTCCCTTAAGATGTTTTCATCGATGATACATTATTAAAAAATTGCATTATTTAGTTACCACTAGTCAGCTCTTGACTGCAATTAGACGTGGTGATAAGTGTGCTACTGCAATCTAAGATGTAAGCATCCTAACTTGTTTGTTCAGTAGAATTTTGATTTCGATATCGTACCGAAACGTTAAATCGTTTGTCGAAAGTAATGACTAGCCACGGCTGAAAACTCCTACCAACCAGACCTGACTGGATCAAAATTTTCAATCGGCTCAGCCGGAAATCAAGACCACTTATAAATCCTTTGCACATACCGCTGCGCCACGGAGGTCATGAAAGCGTGATGGTGTTAATGATCCTATATCAAGAAATATAATGTTGGTAACAGTGATGATGATGAAGAAGTAAGCTTACCTATGATTACACTGTTGACACGCGAAGCACTCGAGGTGGTAGACGTTGGTGCGCGCTCGCATCACCATCTCAAACGCGGGGATCACTTTGTTGCACGCCGCGCAGTAGCCCGTGTTGCCGAATAGCCTGCCAATCAAAACATTAATGTTAAGGTAAAGTTTTGGGAGTGTGTATTTTTGTTCTTCATCATGCTCACTGCTAAACCGATTTGACTGATATTACAAATGAAGATAGATTATCTTGGATTAATATTTTTTTGATAATAGATATAATATTATTCTAAAACACACTCATATCAAAGTGAAAGTTAAAATATATTTTACTTCAATTTAAAATTTTATGTAATTTTTAGATTATTTAAAAGTAATGGTGATATTTGAAGGCGTTCGATTCCCAAGGGGCTAAATTTTTCTTAATTTGTCTTGGTCTGACTAGTGGAGGGTTCCACCCTACCGACAAAAACGTACCGCCAAGCGATTTGGCATCCTAGAAGAAAGGGCCCACAACAAATAGCCCGCTCAGCCAGGCATGTACAAACATCAGGTGTGATAGCAGAGGTATTATATACAGGTAGGTACATTTCACACTAGAACAAATGAAGACAAAAGGACACTAGGTTCTTTGATACACATATTCCCTCTAAAACAAAAATAAAGGATTCTGGGTCGATTCTAATAAGAAAATAAAATATTTCTCACCTCAAGTAATCCCTCTTGCAAAGTATAAGATTAGCTCTTGTATACAGGGTGTGGCCCACTTCGCCCAGCCGACAGTCGCAGCAGCCGCACTTCAGACAGTCTTCATGCCACAGTTGGTCCAGAGCCTTCAGCAGGTATCGCTCCGTGATCACCTTGCTGCATCCAGCGCATATCTGTCAATAGGATATCCTCGTTGAGAGATAGATAAACAGTGTATTTCTTTGGAATAAATAATTATTACAATGCTGATTGTTATCACTGACTTCTGATACACACGCAACAAATTCAATATCGAAACATTAAGTCTGCCAAGCCCCTCTTGGTGCCATTGCAAGTGGCATTAACAATGATAAACTGGCGTCAGCGATTGACAGCGTAAATTGCTTTCCAAGACATAAAAGCACCGACATCACAACTCCTCCAAGATAAGAATTTTTCAGAGAATTTCTCGGAAGTTAAAAAAGCTCAATGTCTCATAGCCCTACTTTGCATCCAAACCCGGAACCTCGAAGGCCCAAAAACAGACAGTAAATGCATCATCATCATCATCATCTTTAATAGCCTAATAGTATAAAGATGAAGCTTAGAGCCACCGCACTGCTACAATGTAGATTGATGGGCTAATTTAAGGTATTCACAACTAAATACTCCTACTACTTAACTAACAGAACATGAGTAGAACCAGCCCGTTACCTGTGGCTGGGAAGGCTGCGCGGCGGCCGCGGCCCCAGTCTGGCTGCCAGCGGGGAGGGGGGACGCGCGCGCCTCTTTCGTCACATCCATGGCGAGCATCTGGCTACCGAGCCCTGGACTGCCGCCGCTAGCTTGCTGCGGCGTCCGCCTCTCGCACTGAAACAATGAAAATTTTGCTATAGACAAAACTACAACACTAATCCGGTACCTTAATATACAAAGTAGAAGTGGCAATGGGTGGGGAACTATAGTTCAAAGAGTTGGAGAGACAGACGTTGAGGTTTCAAGGTGTTGGTCGACCCCCCATTAGGTGGACTGGTGAAACCGACCGAATCTTAGGGAATCGCTGCTTACAGCTAAGCGACTCTAAACAGAAGTACCAACAAAAAGTCTATGTCTGTCATGGATTTCCATCGATTGATATGATAATGACATTAATATAGTATAAAACAAAGCCGCTTCCCGTCGTCCCTATTTTTGCTTAAAAAAGAAAAATATTTAATTAACACTGTCACGGTACAAACTTTCCAAGCGGACGAAGTCGCGGACATACTCTAGTTTAATAAGGAGTTTATTTTCAGGTTATCGCGTCTTACAGCATTTTAGAGAACATTATCATTTAACATCTTGCAATCGAAATCGCAGTCAAGTGAGCGCTTCCCCGTCGAATAAAAATTTTACAACACTTACATTGTATGCCCACGTGACCGAAGACGGGAAGTTGGAATGAGCTGAAAGGGCAGTTTCCTTTTGTAAAATAGATACTCACTGAGAAAAGAGTTTTGGAAATTTTAACTTTAGTATGGAAGTTTTTTTATTTAGTGGTGCAATGCTTTCCACGTGGACAAATTCGCGGGACTTTTCTAATGATGGATATTTTGTGCTCAACAAAAATATTTTTATGCAAGTCAGTAACAAATATAATTGTTCTACTTACTTACTGAGATTACAATATCTTTCAACAAAAAGTTAATGAGGTCAATGCCAACGCCTTTACATCAAGCAACACAAAATACAGCAAAAAATGTGAGTAATATCGTTTTTAACTATTAACAGAGTTAAATCATCGATTTCTTATCAAATAACAAAAAAGAAGTAGAATTGTTATGACTGATAGTTTATTAACTTATTTGTACGTAATGTTGTACAAGAATACGATTGGGCAATGAAAACTAATACAATCATTACAACTTCAATTAATTTAATAATAAAAGCCCTTTATTCTGACAGTACTAAAACATAACTAATTATTACATTATTTTCTATCTATATCATTTATTTTGTGATTTTTTTTTCCATCAATTATCCATTATCCCGTCTGTTTGCCACTATTGGCAAAGGCCTCCTCCAACTTTCTCCAACTGTGTCCAAGTCCCACCTGCAACCGCTGTAATGTCGTCTACCCATCTTCTGAATGGTCTACCTCTTTTCCTTTTCTTGTGACTTGTAAACCAGCTCATCATAGATTTTGACCATTTTTCCGTTCCTCTGATTGTATGCCCTACCCATTTCCACTTTAACGTTTTTATTGTTTTTGTGACATCTTTTGTTTTTGTGTGTTTCTTAATGGTCATAGTTCTTATTTTGTCTGAAAGTCTTTTCCCTAACATGCTCCTTCCCATGGAGTTTTGGCATGGAAACAACTTCAATTACTAGAGTTCAAATAATTAGTTTGTCACCATAAACCAATACTAGAGGATGCCCGTGGTCTCACCCACGTAGCTCTCGTGCCCGCGGGAATTTTGGGATAAAATGTGACCTATCTGTTATTTTGATATGTAAGCTATATTATTGTAAAGTTTCATCAAAATCCATTCAGTTGCCCATCCTTACATACAAACTTTCGCCTTTATGCTATTAGTAAAGGATCTATGTACTGCATGACACTAAAATACATAATTTATTGCCTTTGCTTGCTCAATGGTTGACATATGACATACTTAGGTACTTCAAACTTAGCCATGCAAATATTCGCTGTTACGCCTATTTATGCGAATTACTCCTTACATAGGGGGCCCGCATGTGCATTACTTAATGTTTTAAAATATAGGTAAGTAATTATACGTGTTACGTTCGTATTTTACATGATTTTCCACTTGGTACGTACATCATCTATAACGATATATATGAGTACCTAGACTGTAAAAAATTTAGCGAAATATTTGTTATGTCCTTAATATTTGTATTGTTCATCTTTCTTAAATTTGAAGTAATTTTATAATTTTACAAAAAATTTTCTCGGTAATTTTTCAGACTTAAATTTTTTCGATGTAGCTTTTCCGTGAGTATGGAAAACGAAAGTTGCATATTTACTTCGTGTACCCTTTCCTTTGAAACAATTTTCAAAATAAAAAACTTCTAGAAACTTTTTTTTGTACTTTATTGTATTCCACATAAGCAAGCAATTGGGCTTACAATATATATAATCGTATACTTATACTAAGGTAAGTAAGTAAGTGACTAATCACAGTATACGATTTCAGCAGCATTTTCTTGATATGGATTTGTTATCTGTTCTTTAGAGCTATTATATAAAATGTATATGGTAAGTGATACAGGATTAACTTATTAGGGACAACTCGATACAAAGTCATAAAATTCATAACCATGATATTATCGTCGGAAAAAATTAGCACGACTAGTGGACCGGTTAATGAGAACGTGAAACCCGACTCCGCATTCGGACTATAGCAAATTATATGCCTTAAAATATCGAATAAATGCTAATAAAAACAGTAATTTAAAACGCCCTGATTAAAAAAGTGACCGTCGAGCAAAACTCGGGCACGGAGCGGCGGCGTCACGGCTAATTAACACATTTAAATACAACCATTTTTCAATTAAATTTGACAAATACAGCCGTGAACGGTCTCACGTACTTAGAATGTCTGTTAGGATAAGAACCGCTGAGATTGTTGTGGATTCTTGTCGGAACAAGGCGCATTTGGAACATTCGTAGATTTAATAATCAGTTTCCATCTTTACATTTTCACCATTACTTAGTAAATAATAGTTAAATATGAAGTTTACAAGTACTTACAAGGCACAGATACTATGCCACATGCGCTGGCAGTTATCTTGCAATATCGTAACATTTGATGCTTAACGACAGAAATAATCACGACAGTTTACTTTCTTGGACGAGCTCTATCACGTAGCTCTACAACTATTGAATTCTCTCTTACTGTAGAGTTTATTATAAACAGACAGTTCAAATTATTAACACTTAGTTCAAATTATTAACATTTAGTTCATATAAAGCACACTGTAGGTACCAATTTGTAAGAGCTTTTTATTTTTAAGTA
This sequence comes from Mycalesis mineus, assembly GCA_034621355.1. Classification (NCBI taxonomy): domain Eukaryota; kingdom Metazoa; phylum Arthropoda; class Insecta; order Lepidoptera; family Nymphalidae; genus Mycalesis; species Mycalesis mineus. Next base: position 7,541,283 of record CM067886.1, on the reverse strand, counting down.
ATCTAGGATTTTTCGGTGTCTACTCGTAATTCCTAACAGTAAACCGTAGTGCAAGCAAACTGGCTAAAACAATAAGCATTGTGAGCCCATGACGAATGGCGGGAGCCGGTCATTTTTGTATGTTTTGGAACGATCCGGCATAAATAATGGGTCCGGATATTGACCGGAAGCATGCACACCGCGTCTCGAATTGTGAACGTGATTATTTATTCCACGGAAACTAATCAACTGTTCCAACTGAAATACGCAATACCGCTGTCTCTAGAATGAGTTTACGCTTAAACGATTGTCGATAACAAGTTAATACTAACCCTTCTCCTGTCCATAATTAGCTATAGGGAGACAGAAACTTAATGAAACGTTATTTTTCGACACCACAGAACTTAAAATTTACGACTTCCCATTTACCAATCGGCTTTCAACTTCAACAAAGTTAATATTGTAAAATTGATAATATTATAAAAAGAGCAACCGTCCGGCTTTTCTTAACAGGACCTGCCTTCGGAGCCGTTGTACAGCCTACAAATAATCCAATTTGACGTTTCAAATGAAATAAACGATTTTAAATTTTGAAAATATAACCAGTACCCATGATTTTTTGTTCAACATAAACTAATCAAGTGTCTATAACTTAGTGTACCGGCAATGTGGATGTGATTGTTGCGCCTTCAAAAGCAATATAAATTCAAAAGCAACATATATGTAAATACTCGTTCTTAATGTAGCATAGTGCACTTCTGTTACAGAAATAGCTAATTATTATAAAATGCAAGCGCAAATCCTTGTAATATAAAACTGCTTATAATATGGACATTTAATATGCAGAGCGTGCGACATGATAAATTGTACCTAATTATACTTTTATATATTGTCAACACACGTGTAAAGAATTGCTCATAACGCTGAAACTAAAATAAATCATTAAATTTAATTACAAGCTGTTAATATTTCACGCCAGCGTATTTTAATGCGTACCTACATATTTTTACTGTGACAGATAATAAATAGGTTGCAAATCAAGGGTTTACTTGAAGTACACTATGTAACAGGAGATGTATGATGGTGGATAATTCGATATAGTATTTAATGGAGTATGTCAACATATCTCTTTAATGGTGATATATCTCACAATTCAACGTCAAATAGAATTGAATATTTTTTATCAGAGAGACGAAATTATCGTTTGGGTTAATTGCTAAATAAATCTGTAAGCAGTTGTGTGTATTAGTACACATTCTAATAAGCAATGTTGTAGTTTACATTTTAATGTTTACTATAAAAGAAGAATAAAGTAGAAAACAAACAAGCTGGTTATTGCTTCCAGATTCGCGATTAATCACTAAGTAAAACATAAATATCATTAATAATAACTAACAATAAAATTAATTTTTAGTACCTATTGTGTATAAAAATATTACTGAACTAGGTAGGTAGGTAGTTATATAAAAACTAACTTGTAATTTCAGTCTTTAAAGCAAATATTTCTCCATTTTAATCTCATTCTGAACATATTGCACAATCCACAGCTGCAACTTCAGTCGTAAACATCTACTTATTATGAATTTATTCATTGTGAACGAATTGTAAAGCGTCGTGAGTTTTATCATTCGAATATGATCGAATGAAAAGAATTGAATTGTGAACGAACGTTAACCGAATTCCGTACGATTGCGGACAGTGTCGTGTCAATTTACGTCACGCTCCCTGTGCCTGTCGCGTCACACTAATGTGGTTACTATTTCATAAAAAGAACCGTCGCAGCGTCCATGGTAATGACTTACGATACTGTGAATGTAAATGAATGTGTTCATTTCGCTCATTTTATACATAATTCATCTCTTCCATGGATTCTTTGAATTTATAAAACAATTAATGGGTTAAAATACAGAACTTGTTGTTTTATGGCGTAAACATTATTCAATACAACAATTGACAGTTCTTCATTGAATTCGTTGGTTTAAGTGTTAGCGTGAAATTTTTTTAACAAAAAATAGAACTGAATCAAATCGCACTAAAAAGTAAAAAATAACTATGTCATTTAGTTGCTTTAATTTACTTAAGCATATCTATGAAGTCGGTGCCAGCAAGTTTAAGGAACATTTATTTAACGTAGTAAAGCAGTTAGTGGGTTCTAGGTAATGTCCTTAAAGTAGAAACCTTGGCTGGCACCGACTCCTGGATAAATACCTTACTTTTTAGTGATTTATCGCCACGTAACGTACTCGTACTATACTGTCATAGTATATTATATGGCACTTGTAGCCAAAAAGCTAAGGATACTTTCACAAAAACCGAAATCGCTGGAAGTGTGCCTTTTCTAATAAAAAAAAGATTTATCAAAATCGAACTCTGTAAAAAGTTATGCGTCATACATAAAAAAAATACGTGTCAAATTGAGAACCTCCTCCGTAAACATTGGGTTAAAAATAATCAACTAGTTGTCGTTTACAGATATAGAATTATTTCTTTTAGTAATTAAGTACATTGAGTTAGCCCTTGACTACAGTCACGCCTGATGGTGAGTGGTCTTAGAGAAGAAGGAAGCAGTCATCAAAAATGAATGCAAGCACTTAAGGGAGAGATAAACGCTTATTGCTTTCAAATTAACTTCTGATTTCGCTTCCGTAGCTCAAAACGCAAAATATTAATACAATTTAAATATCTTTCATTAATAATCCTTTCATATATTGAATCCTGAAATCATACTACTTATACGTTGCAGATAAAAATCACACCTCTAAAATCCGATAGCGTTATTCCGTAACTTTTTTGAAGTAGACAGTTGGAGCGAGCCTCCGTTAATAATTACGAGCGGAGATGTGACAGCGACATGCCACGGCACTTCCAAAACCATTCCATGTCCAAAACAATCCGTGTCCGATGCAGAGATTAGGCGCAAAAAAGCCGACGTCCACCATTAGCATTGACTTTCAAATGTCAATACGCACGAATTAAGATTTTACGATCCGCCGCGCGTTGGCAATACGGATTATTTCCTCTGGTTTTCGTTCACTTTTCAACGTTTTCTCATATATATTGGTACGTATATGTATATATAAATTAGGTAGTGAATTGGCTTATCGAATTTTTAGTGTAAATATATTAAATTGCCTTGGTGCATTATATGCGTCTAGATCATGGTTCTCTCGAAATTCTCAATTAAAGTTATTAGCTCTATCCAGGGAAATTCTCATGATATTTTATCACAATATAAAATTAAACTTTCATTTTAAGTTTCATCGAACCTAAAACTTAACCTTTATCAAAGCTTTTCATGTGACTTTCGATCCATTTGATATGTGATTAGATCCATTTGATAGGGCTAAAAATATTAGCCCAACCCACGTACTTTTCTTATTTTCAAGTTAATTAGCGTCCAGAGAGTTGAGATTTTAGCAACATCTACATACTTCTCGCTGCCCTGTTGCTAAAGATGCTCCTCGAAAAAAGAAAATGCCCCTCCCAACAAACAGAGAGCATGACACTTGCAGTGGGCTATTATAATAACCTGATGGTATTAACGAGAAAGTTACCAATCCACACTACAAATTGTGCTTAATAGTGCTAAAAAAGGGTTGATCGAATGTAGTGGATAAATCAGTTTGGTACCAAAATTTTGTATAGCTTGGAATATCTATCGGAATCTTGAAATAGACGTACATGCAAGTAGCAGTACACTTCGTCGCAGATCAGGCAGATCAGTAATAAATTGAAGGCTGGCCCGCGCGGGCCGCGAGGGACCGTCCTGCGCCACATAAATGATTAACACAGACGCGGAGCGAGACCAATTACGCAGCGCAGCCACACTCCAAATTAGAAACTATTTTCGCCCATTAGTGGCCAACTTCATAATCAATTACACGTTAAAATTTCACAGCGCTGTTTCGGGAGCTCTATGTTTGGATAATCGGAGTTTGTGGTCCCAGGGCGAGCTATTACGCGGCTGCACGGGCCATAAAGGTTTTTGTTTCGCCGGAAAATTTTAATGCATGTTCCGAATGCATTTAACTGCGCCGAGAGTTGCAGTCGAACAAATTAATTTATATATGAGAAATAATAGCGGCGCAATTGCGCGTTGCGAGCTTGGATATTCAAAATTCCTTAATTAACTTGCCAATTTTTTAGACTTTAATGCCAATTTTGTATTTTTTTTTATCAACTACAAGTTTCCCTTGACTGCTATACAACTGATGTTAAGTGATGATGCAATCTAAGATGGAAGCGGGCTAACTTGTTAGGAGTAGGATGAAATCCACACCCCTGTCGGTTTCTACACGACGTCGTACCGGAACGCTAAATCGCTTGGCGGTACGTCTTTGTCGGTAGGGTGGTAACTAGCTACGGCCTCCCACCAGCCAGACCTAGACAAATTAAGTAATCTCAAAGACAAAGTAAGTAAAAGAAAAATCTCAATCTGCCCCGCCGGGAATCGAACCCAGGACCTCCGTCTTATAAATCCACCGCGCATACCACTGCGCCATGGAGTCGTATACGAGTATATTTGAACTCTGATTGTTACTAATTGTACAATATCAATTTTAAGTATACCGTAAGCTTTTCTATTAGCTCGAAGTAACGATATATTTAAATCTACATCGATATCTTGCCTAATTTAAAAGCTATAACATTATCAAGACTGACCTATCAATTATGTCATACCAATATCGAACTTAGTTTTCAAACTTTTCTTCCAACGCGACCTAAATATACACTGTTACTTCGTTAAGTTGCTATTTTGAACTTAGTATCCGTTATAGCTTTTTGTATTCTCAAGTTTGATATATCATCACCCTCGACGCAACTTTACTAACTTGCTAAAATTATAAATCATAATGTAGAATTAATGCTATAATATACTAATTGCATTCTGTTAATACTATTGCGTATGCGTAGTACTGTACATACCATATCAATGCAATACTCAAGCAATCATACCAAAGCAATGAACTCATAACATCAACTACAGCTAATAACGCATATCTTCGAGTCCATTTAAGGCAGCGTCTAATAGGATTGAGTGCACTCTGCTAATCATAATTCATCAGCGAGATTAAAGAATAAGCGCGAGGGAGTCTGCGTCCCCCCTGCCCCTCTCGCCCCGCGTCCCGTGTGGAGACAATATGATTGCCACACCTGCGGAAACGACTGGAGTAACGAGCCGGGCTAAATAATTCAACCAACTACACACGACTTGGACTCTGCTTTACGTCTTTATCTTATATATAAAATTCTCGGGTCACAGTGTTAGTTACCATCCTCCTCCGAAACGGCTTGACCGATTTTTATGAAATTTTATATGCATATTCAGTAAGTCTGAGAATCGGCTACTATTTATTTTTGATACCCCTAAGTTGTATTTTAATTTTTTGGACAATTTTTTTATAATGTGACATTAAAAAATACATACAACCCTAAATTTTCACCTCTACACGATCAACCCCTATATAAAAAATGTTTCCTAGAAATAATATACATGGCAAAACAACGTTTGCCGGGTACAGCTAGTTAATAATATAAAAATGAACAATTGCATGATAGATGGTTAATTGTTACTCAGACTTGCCAGACGGCTGACCGTAATAGGGAATGATCAGAAGAGTAAGAAGTGATATCAAAAACATTTTATAACTAATACATTTGTGTTATATATATATTAAACTCCACTCCTACTAGAAGAATGGCCTGTAGTAGACCGCTAATAGGCTGATTATGACGAGTATCATCTGAATCTACCTATATACCTATAGTGTAAAATGTATCTATATCATAGTACATAGATGTGGACAGTTTGTCATACTATCAGCCAATATAGAAGCTGCTATTGTTACACGGAAGTTTATTAATAGTGAATATTTTTTGATAATTTAGGCAAATCCTAACAACAACGCCGCCCACTTCTAGTTTAATTACATTTTTTACGATAGCAACACTAATAACTGCAATTATAAAAGTAATGTTGCATCAATCATTATAAAATCAAGGTATCGTGCTGAAAAATATTTACATTTTTTAAGCAGATAACGTTTCTGGTTTCCTAATATCGCTAAATTGATAAAATGCCGTGTAAAACACCAACTTTTTACTCGCAGGTACACAGTTTTTTTGATTTATTTTTATCAACGCTTTTACACTATTTTACGAGCAAAAAAACCAATTAAGATAATATTATAGCTTACCTAATCTATTTCTGATAAACAAATCAACTAAAGTTGAATTAGCTTATTTTTTCTTAGAAGTGTACCATATAAATAGGCCTTATTTCACAGAAAATTAGCATTAAATTATACTTTAAAAACACTATTTGATATCTATTAAGATTACAGTTGTATAAATAGCAACTTGAGAAAAGAGTTTGGTACGCAGTATCCGTAATTTAATTTTAATCTTAATTAAGTGCCTACTTACGGCGACACTAGTGGCCGAGTTTTTTATATATACTAATTATGCGCCTTAATTAATATTTGTTTTCTGTTAATGTATATTTCGAAATAATCTCCGTGTCAACAACTATATGTTATTATTCACATGCAAATAATGTTATAAATGCGAAGTTTTTGATACCTAAGTTACAGGATTAAACTTCTAGGGATGTAGAAATTTTAATCACACAATAGTGAGAGAATACTGCAAAAGCGCTTGTCGACATAGAGATTGTAAAAAAGCGTATATGCCCTACATTATTAAAGTGAACATTGAAAAATCATTTTAAATGCTACCTGTAAGTCATCACCAAATACAATGATCAAATACATTCATCTAAATCAAATCAATAGTTTGGATACTACTGTGAAACATATTTTAATACAAAACTATTCTACTTAACACGTCATAGTCACAATCTGCTGCTAAATAAACCCTTCCGTAAAGTAGAGCCGTTATCGGACAATAAAAAAACTAACGACGTAGAGCATACTGGCATGCAAGAAGCAACAGCGGCACTTATTTAGCAGATTGCTTTCCTTTAAGTTGTTCTTTAATCTAGCAATGTACGCGCCCCCCAGTCGCGCCGCATGCACATCCGATGTATCTTGCGCTGTTTGTTCTCCGACACCTACTTAATGAGTAGTGTTTAAGACTCTTTCATTTACTCTCGGCTCAATTTTGATATGCTGTTTGCATCTCTTTTATGTAGATGTACTTTTGTGCTTTGAAAGCTTTTCACGCAACACAACAACAACACGCAATTTCAGTAATTTAGGGTCGTTGAACGTTAAATTTGAAAATTAAGGTGACGTTTTCTATAACAATTTCATATCAGAGTTTTGTTAGACACTTAATATGACACCTAAAAAAACAGGTACTTAGGTACTATCAGAAATCGAGACTTTATAGCTGTTTTGGGTATCTAGTGTCGGTTGTGAAATACATACTACGAATATGACTTGTTTTACCTAATATTATATGATCTATAATTAATATATAATTGCGCCAACACCATCTTAATATGCTTCGATTTACTACACACAACACTAAGTTATTGGTTAATTTTTGATATTTTATAATACGCGCACGTAGAATTTCAATTTATCTATAATGTTATAGTACGTAGAAATTTTATAGCAGCTATAGGTGATGCGTTAAAAGCAAAATTTCGTTAATGCCACAACCATATTGGATTACCGTCGCCACGCCGCCGCAATAATATAACGAAATTCAAACATTAATAGGCTCAAACACAATCACGGATGGCCACATAATCGAGTTAGCTGCTATTCGGCTAAGCCCCTATCGCGATCTGGCCCATTGTCCGCCGCTCGCTGCGTTGATCATGAGCGCCGATTATTGTGGCAATTTCGTGTTTATTGTTTTCAGGTGTCTCCATCAACTAGTTTAAGGAATAATCAAACGGTATCAATGAATAGAGCTGCCTCGTAAAGTTTTAACTACGATGACAGTAATGCTAACTGACTATTAATTAAACTTTAACTATACATGGATTTTATGTAGTTAAAATACGTTAGTTATACATAATAAGGACCACTATTTATTACAAATAATACAATTGAAGTGCATATTTTTACTAAATGAATATATGAATGATTGTTGTAGGAGAGCATTTTGTCCGAGTAAGTACTATTGCTTTGTTAATTCCGTGTGTATAAACAGTAATTTAGACTACTTATATTTTGAATAAGTTCCAATAAAACCTTTTAAAAAGAATTAACAGACTAAACTATGCGCACATAATAACTACCTAAACGGTTAAACAAACGCAGTCTAGGAATCCTATCCTACGAACGGTAGTAAATGGGGAAATGCAGGCTTCGATAATAAACCAAGTCCCGAGGCAGCCAAAGTAAGTGATACTCAGGTAGAATATACGTCCGAAAAGTTAAAAGTTTCACAACTGTTAGATGCAACTGTAAGAACAAATAAGTAGATAGAAGCGGTGTCAAAACTGCCAAAAACAAAACTATAAAGTTTGCTTTATAACCCGGTAGATATCGCTTTATCTATTTGAAATGTCGAACTCAATTTGGATCGGGCAACTCGACTCACTACTCCAACTTACATACAAGTATAAGTATGAAATATTTTACAAATAAACAGTTTTCAACTTTAAATAAAGCAAATACGATTTTAGTTGTTTAAGGACTCTCACAATTTAATCTACCTATAAGTGTTAAAAGTGTCTAGATTATTTATTTTTGTGTTTTAAGTGTGTGTCTGCGCCCATTACAACAAATCCAATAAAACCCGGTGTGCCTTTTATATTTTGGTGTAAAAACCCTCATGGATACTTTCTCGCCAGGAGAGAGAGAGGGTTATGTCGAACTCCTACCGACTAAAACCCAGCGGTGTTCCTACACGCCACCTGATAAACTGAACTGCGGGAAACGAACTGTAGTCAGATCTAAAGAGTTTAAAGGGTAGTGACAACTATCCTCTTCACAACAACTTGACTTTTCAGACGAACTCTTTTATTAAAATCTCTTATATTATACTAATTTAATATAATTGTTTTAAGGCTCTAAATGTTGACTCAAGTTCCTAAAGCAAAGCAATGCAGGCGGGTTCATGTTTACTTATCTAAATTATTATACCACTGATTCCCACTATCGTATAGAAGCCATTTCTATTCATGACAGAATATATAATTAAAATTATTCTAATCAACTTAAGTGTTTCAGTAATAAAATTTAATAAGGCGATAACATATAAATTAGTGACTATATTCATTAAGCTTTCAAAACAAGTTACAATAAAACAGACGCTCTATCGAACATGTTATTAATACGTCTATTATACTATTAGTACCTTATGTATGAATCGCAAATGACACTCAGAATTATATAAGTACACGAAACGAGTGATACATTCTTAAAATTAAAAAAACAATCCGCGTGAAAATGGAGTATTTTAGGAGGTGAGTTTTGGAAAATCTTGAGCTTTGAGTTAATAGATCAGTATAAAAATAAACAAATTAAATTATGAAATCAGAAAGTATGTCCTGAAAGGGAGTTTTATTATATCAAAATGAAATATTGCATCATTCCCATGTTTTTTGTAGCAAATTAATGAAATAGTTGCGAAATCTTTAGTGTGAAACTCTGGTGATTCAATTTCACCGTCCATCAGTAGTCATTAGCAGATATTTTTTTTAAATGTCACATGTTACAACTATCTTTTGGCCCATTTTTTGTTTTAATTTTTTATTCATTTTTTATGTATTTAATTTCATAATTTGAACATAAATTATGTTATTGTCACTATCAGCCTATTTTATTGGTCTGCTGTCTAAATTTTTTTAGAATCAAAATTCGCTTATTACAAGGATTTTTGAAACGTCACATTCATCTGTTTTTAATGACTACCACCAGCATGAAGGCAGTCATTATGTTCTGTCTTGTCCTGTCGTAAAAGATTTAGAGCTTAGACCAAACATGCTGCATCAACGCGGGTTATGGTGATAATTAATAACTTTGATCATTAATAACAAATGTTAGTTAAAAAAAATTTGATTTTTGTAACAATCTACTACCAAATGGTATTAATCACGACCACCAACCAATCAGGCATAGATTCTCGCAACATTTGAAGCTATCAAATGTATGAAAAGTTATTTATGTTATGTCATTATTAATCAAATAAAGTTGCAAGCGTTTTATTAAGAGTAAAGGATATGACGCGTAACGCGTATGTCGAACATAACGCGGGTGTAACTCGAACTCGAAGATGTAATATCAGTCGAGGCCGATACTGCTGATGTTTTATTACATTATAAAACAAACGTCTCGAATTAATTATGGAGCATACTACAGTCACCATCGCGATCGATCGTAAAGAATCTTTGATGGCAGTTGTAAAATGTTCCAAATCGTTGTCATGATAATTTATGAAGCATGTTTATGGATGACTTTATGACGAGAAAATTTCTATATTCCCCTGAATACTACACAACTTGTCTGAAACAGAAACTTAAGAAAAGTTTTGGCAAAATGTGTTCTTCTCTACAAATTAATTGGTTTAATCACAAATTGTACTCGTGCCTACTTGTAAATTAATTTCCTAAAAGCCCTTTGATCGATCTACCAGTGGAAATTGCATGAAAATATTTTTTTGTTGTTCGTAGGTTAGGGTCTTCCGGTGGAAATAAAAAAATGCTTTTTCCCTTTTTTTTAGTAATCCTTTTGCCAAATTTTGATATATTTAAAATCCTCGGTTCTTACTACATTATTATATTTGAAACATACCTATATAGAAAGAAGAAAGAAAAAGCGTTTATTCATCTTTAGTGCTACAAACAATACAAAGATCTTGCACTAAACAATGTCTGTCTGTAGCACCAAATAGAAATGGGTGTACAGCTCAGCATATGCCGTGCATTGCAGTCGAGTACAATACCCGGCGCTGATTTTCAGCTGTGACCCGGGTGACGTTACGGCCATTAGTAAAATAAATTACATACATTTAAAAATAAAATAATACTTAAAAACAAAAATACAAGGAAAAAACTAAGATAAAAAAAAATATAAGATCGTTATTTTATTATTCAGTAACCCAAAATGAATCCCGCGAAGGTTCAAACGAAACAATTATTGGCTGGTCTAAAATATCGTCCAGTATAACAAAGTGTGGTGAAATCTTTCCGTCAGTGTAGTCGAGTGGCAACAGCGTCGATTAGCACGTTTTACACGATGAGCACAAAGCTAAATTAGTAAACGAGTCGCGAGCGAGGGGGCAAAGTGAATTAAAGCAACTCCGAGCCTATTACGTGAAGTGAGTTATAAAATAAAGCCGCGGCGAGTAAGTTCATACATTACAAGCCGATAACCAGACGAGACTTCTGAGACACAAACCAGTCCCTTTTAGTGAAATTGAAAACTTTTTCTGTTACTCATACCGCGGCCACGACACTCGCTTTAAATCAATTGCTTTTTATAATTAACTTAGTCCATTATTGAAGTGCACTCCCTCGTTACCTCAATTAAAATTCAATCGAGATGTAAATCTATTAGAAACGTTTTTCTGGAAGAAGTAATCTAGTAAATTGTTTCTGTGATAAGCGACACACCCGTTCCACGCAGGAAACTGGATATGCGCACCGCTACTCGTAATTATTCCATTTGCGTTAATATTCAACATTTTCTATTACGTACTCAAATACGGAGCTTTATCTCTGACATCGCTTCTCCATTTCAATGGCTATCTATATCAGAAATTAAACGGAATTAATAAATTGAATTAGCGTCGGTTCCATTAAAAATATTACAATGTGATAGTTATGGTGCGGGCGACCGTGTGTCAATTCTGACATTATGCAGTCGCCCTCACTAATGCAATGAAGATCCCCTTGCTCCTGGGAGTGCCACTTTTACCTAATTCTTATTAAACATTTATTAGCTTAGACAAAAGCTATCGGGAGGTATCGGTCGATGTTTTATTTATGATCTCTTATAGGATTGCTATTTTCACATTCCGGCAAATAATAGACTAATGTAACTAGTTTCGGAAACAATGAAACTTCCCCGACAGAAGTTTATTTTTGTTCGGAATATGATTTATTGCGAACTTTGAAATATTTAAAAATATCGGATTTGAAATAAGAGGTTTTCTTGCGGAGTCGGATTAAAATAGAATGCAATTTTGTTCAATTACATTGAAGAGTTGCAATTGGCTCAGTGTGATCCCACGGTAGTACACTGTTGTTCGGAGCCAGAAATAGTTTAATCAGAGTTATGCCAACCATTAATTAAATTACACTTGCCATGGGCTGGGCTGTAAGAAAATTGCTTTTATTTGTGGGAAGTCATTCTATTATACATTCATTCATTTGCGGTCAATCGAGTCTATTTCATTCAATTATAATTAACACGGCCTCTTTGGTGATTAGTTTTTTATTAAATACACTTTATTGTATAAAACGGAAACAGCCGTTTTATAAATGAATATTTAAATTAATCAAAACAATTCGTATCGTTAAACTTAGTTTAAGAAAAGTGATGTTTTACAAAAATTTATTGAAATATTTTTAACTTTCCGTTAATAATAATTATTATTATTACTTACTTTTTTTTATTTTTTATACCTATTTCCCAAGAAGTATAAAATATATTTTACATTTACTTACTGTGTATTTAGATGATAATACATATTGTCATTATTATTTATAATATAAAATCTATACTAATTGGATATCCTTAAATATTTCAATATGCCCCGGAGTACGGTATACCGGCCTAATTATTATTTTTAATTTAGATATGTATTCAATTTCTTTAATGACGATACGAGTAATTAATTTAAGCAATTTGGGGTTAAAACATCACTTTAATTAACAATAAATATCACTTTTCTACACCGTTATCTAATTTAAATTAAGTAAAATATTGGGCGCTGGTTCTATTAAAGTACACATTAAAGTGATAACAATAGTGGTTAGATTAGTAATGAATAGTTATTATATTAAAGCTTAACAGAACTATGCGTACATTTCAAAGTATTTCTCTTATTATATTAAGAAGGAACCGATTCCAGGAACTGAGCTATTCTTTCTTCCGAAACATTCTCACTAAAAATTTTCAGCCTAATGTTTTAAAGTGAAACGGGGATGATTCGGAGAGCACAATATACCGTCGGTTCCGGTCATTATAATAATAATAAATAAATATTATAGGACAATTATAGACATCACTATATAGCCCCAAAGTAAGCATACTCGTAAGTAGCTCGTGTTATGGGTGCTATAATAACTTATGAATATTTTTATATATATTATACATAAATACTTATAATATATATATAAACACCCAGACACCGGAAGACATCCATTCTCATCACACAAACATTTTCCAGATGCGGGAATCGAACCCACAGCTTAGGACGTAGATGCAGGGTCACTACCCACTGCGCCACTCGGCCATTATTATCATTCATATCTGATAGTCATCTTTCCAATTTATTATCATTAACACCTTTAGCCTGCATTCATTGAAGTGACGTGGTGGGTTTAAGCTCTACATCTCCTTTTCGATATGAATATATTACTAGACAAGGCTTACTCGTAGGCATTTCTAAAATTAAAGTACAAATCCAGGAGTAAGGAAAATTACTTAATACGCTATAATATTAACTAATTGTCAATTAAACCAAACAGAAATTGGAATAAATCTATTAATTAAAAAAATGCGATATAAGCTATCAATGCCTAAATTACTAAGTTGCGAATAAAAATAATCAATGCTTGATAATTGATAATATAAAATTAATATAAAAGTTTTACGGCAAAATATTACACGAAGTGAGTTTTAAATGACAGTGTTTAACTCATTCGAAATATTTAAAAAACATTTAATACTAAATCAGAAGTTGTGAAAAACTTTCACTCTTTTTGAAAATAAATTAAATTTAATCAAAAAATTAATATATTTTGCTATCCAATATCAAACAAGTATTTGACTGCGATCTTAAAGCAATTTGAGACGAACCAATAGCGCGCGAACTAAGAAAGGGTGGGTAGAAGTTTTTCAACAGATCTCCTGAACTGGTTGTCACACGCTATAGTACTGAAACATCTTGGTATTTAGAGTTAAACGTTCCAGAAAAACAGGCCCAAGCAAACCGATCTAAATTTCGCACCCAATTTTCCCAGTCATAAAATATATGTATACAAATGCACTGAAAACATTTCAATAAACCTATAAAAAACTTACCAAAAAAGAACGTGCAATTCAAAATCTTGATATCCTAATTGCAATAATTCTCACAGGATTCGCGTAACACTACGTACCTATAAAAAAAAAACAAAATAGGTAAACACAGAGAATAATATTAGACACGTGTTCCCTAAGCGGTATTCAAGTAAAAACTGAATGGGATTGTACGGACGGCAGGCCCACGCACAGCACCACACTATCGTCATCCTGTTGATAAGGCCTTAACGAGTCGCTTGTCCCAATGCACTTCCCGACTGATAGTGTGTCATCGTTTGCTTAATTAACATTATATTGGTAATTGCTTATTGAAGCGTCGTTTTATTAGGAGTTAGCTTTTTATCTGCTCCAAGTGTGGTGAGAATTATATTGATCTCTACTCGATCAATTAAAAATCTCTACAATTTTGTAGCCTCAATAACTCCTATATAGAGGTCCTAGGTTCGATCCCTGTCCATTGTACTGTCGTATCCATACTAATACATGGGAAGTGTAATATTAGTAATTTTTAAAAATTTCGCAAAAATTTATTGAATCAAAAATATTTAACTTTGAAAGCACAGTTTGACCACTGAAAAAATTTCCTTGTTTCATTTTTACTAAATTATAATAATTTTTTACTAAATTAAAACACCTTAAGGATATTTATTTAGCCCACGACTAATGTAATATTTAATTTTCTGAGGATAATAATGACAATAAATGACGAAAACAATGTAATTTCACAAACCGAATTTCACCCGACTGTAAACTAAACCTTATTAAGAAAATTACCTAACAATAAAACCTAAAATTTTCTTTTCTGCTATACAATGAATCATTTAACTGATCTCAGACAATGGAAATTTTCTATTGCGGAAAATCGAGCACGAATTTCCTACACACATAGATTTTCCCTCTAAAAGTTAACAGTCACTGATCATAATATTACCTTATTATTAAACAAACTTAGCGTACTTTACTGAATGAAACTATTATTTATGATGTTATCCTTATTTAAAATAGTTAATCATTTTGCGGTCACGTGACGCATAAAGACAATACAATTAAATTATAATCATCTATTTACGTGATCGTAAATAAGGAAAATAAGTCAAATAAACAAACATTACGTAGTATTACTTATTAACATCGTCATTCATAAGTTGGTATAATAGGTTCTAGTACAATGACACTATGATTTCTACGCACATTTAGGAATTAAAAATCTATCTATCTATAAATCTAAGTAGTATTATAATTAGTAATAACTATAGGTAATATCTCCTCTCCTATAAGGAGGGAGGGTTGGCCCTGCAGTGGGCCGTTAATAGGCTGGTAATGATGATAATGATGATAATGAGCTAATATTGAGGTTTTCTTTCGAATATCAGTGAGCGCGTTAAGCCATTGATCATGGTCACAATCGTAGAGCATCTAACAGTGATCATCATAAAGTCAAATATTTTACTTTAAACTAAAGTTTTGCCCTTCAAGCCACAAATCCTTAGCTTTGCAGGTCTAAGCTCTAGATCATCAAAAAACTATAAATTATGGTGATGACAATTATGAAAGTGTATCTATTTAGGGGTTTTAGATTTTAGTTATTCAAACATTTAAAAACAGCTAAAGTGGTGTAATATCCCAACACTTCGAAAACTCGCAGAATATACGACTTTTAAAAAATATATTCTATCTGTATCTTTTATGTATAAATGTATTTAGTATGGTTAAGCTTAGTTTGAAAAACTGTACATACTACAGTATACGAATAGATGCAGTTCAATATAATAATTACTACCTAAATGCATTGCAAATACATTCTATAGACAAGTGATGAAAACCAACATTTACTTTCAGATGTGCTGCTCGTTTATAAACGATTACAACGCGTTCTTCAAAATACCAGAGCATATATTTTTTTGTGTTTTTCTACTTTATTCCAGCATGTACATTTTGTGTGGGTATTATTTATTCTTATTTTTTTATTTTTCGCGTTCGTTTTCCACTGTTCTTACAAAGGGAACTATACAAGAATCATAGTTTATTTTCGAGATTGCACGGTGCGCGTGGTAGAAAAAAAGAGTAATATTATTTTTCAATTCCCATACAAAGGTGGTCGCTGCGCGGCGGCAAATTGGTTGTATTGTGAATTTGGGCAGTGCGTGCCGGCGCGCAGATGAAATGTTTATTTTCAATTTCCGCCATTTTCCCACCGCGTCGGCCCTGGATTAGGATGTGGAACAACGACACTATCGCTTGATAGTTTTAAGGAACGCCGTGTTGTATTTGATTTTTCACTTAACGAAAATATCGATTGGAAAATACGAATAGGTATATCAAAAGGGATATTGTTGTTTTAATGCCCTCTTCGTTGGACCTACAATTATTAAGCCTTCTGTGTTTTAATTTTATAATTATTTTCCAACTGATTTAGTATGTAGAACCGCTACACTCTTGATAGTTTTAAGAAACACCGTGTTGTATTTGATTTTTCACTTAACGAAAATATCGATTGAAACTTGGCGTATTTCTAAAGTGAATTTTAAACATGTTTAACAATTCTTTCATACGTTTGTTTCGTTCATAACGAATTACAACGTTATTCTTTAAATATGTTTAACAACTCGACAGTGTACGAATTCGAACACGTTTATCTCTCTGTCTATAAAATCATGGTAGAGAGACGGAGACGAATTTAAAACTTACACTGTTCTGTTAACAAAACATCTTTTCGGAATAGCAGTTTCAATATTTTACAATGTAACGGTTGGTCGTGTGAAATAGTTCTACACCATCTGTTAATATTTTTAAAGAAATACCGATTTGTTGTCGTATATATTTGATTTTTCACTTAACGAAAATATCGATTGGAAACTGCGAGTATTTCGAAAGGGAACCTGCTGATTTTCAATGTCACTGTTGTACAATTAACTTTTTCTGTTTTTAATTTAGTAATTTTTGTTTTGGTTTTTATATTGATTACATAGGCTGTTACTTATGCCAATAACCTTGAACTTTTTATTGAAATTCGTATGGGGTGGAATCTACTATAATGTAATTTGATTAAAGTAAGTTAGCTAAAAATAGTAATCTTTTTTTTTTAATCGACTACAAGTTGGCCCTTGACTGCTATCACACCTGATGTTAAGTGAAGATGCAGTCTAAGATGGAAGCGGGCTAACTTGTTAGGAGTAGGATAAAAATCCACACCCCTTTCGGTTTCTACACGACATCGTACCGGAACGCTAAATCGCTTGGCGGTACGTCTTTGTTGGTAGGGTGGTAACTAGCCACGGCGAAAGCCTCCCACCAGCCAGAGCAAGACAAATTAAGAAAAACCTCAATCCGCCCCGCCGGGAATCGAACCCAGGACCTCCGTCATATAAATCCACCGCGCATATTTTAAAGTGTAAGCTTAGTGTCAGAAGGATATTTTGGAGCGAATCGAACTCTACACGTCATGTTGATGAAGTTAGGTGTAACATCAGATGTTTAATAATAACGCCAAGGATCAACGTCAGACTGCACATCGATTGGATGTTAATAATGATGATTAATAATTAATGATTAATAATTCATCATAATAGGTAATTACTTTCTACGTAAGTCTACTTTCATGTAGTCTTTGTAAATCTGCTTATGAAATAAACATTGTAGTGCATCATTGTAGTTTATCGTCGAGAGGCGTTCGGCGAAGTAAAAGGGATCGGTCTAAACTGTAGATCACGAACTTTTAATCTGCCCTCTCGAACATTGCCGGTACGAATCGCTCGTAGGTGCTAATTGCGTATAATTGCTAACTGACGAGCGTGGTGCACGTTTTCAATTCAAAGCCGAGACCACCGATTCTCTGAATGTTATACGTATACCGGAACGAAAGATATGCCATTTCTTTCGCGAGTTCCCATAACATATTACTTTTTACTAAAATATAAAAATGTGTGTATAATAACGTGAAATGGTTATAAAAGACTAATAAAATACATCTTTTAGGTAAGGTTTATTTGGGCAGAGAGAACAATTCAAGCAGTGTTGATCGGTCACAAAACGTAACCTTATGTCTGCATCCGTGGCGCAAGTCTCGGAGTCTGTTTGGCGTATTTCTCTCTGTCACACGTTGGACCCTGAACCCACACGATGAATCTATGGAATGCTAAGATATTCGCCTCTGGCTACTACTTTTGTAGGTAGTACTTAGTAGATTTTGTGTGACAAAGCTCGTCCGCGGAACTACTCGCTACTTAACAACACAGATATATTCCGATCTTATGGATGTCGTTGAGTAATTACAGGTACATAAGTCATAAACGTCATAAAAGTCAAATCCCCTCTCCTAGAAGGTTGCTTGAAAGCCTCAGGCATAAAACGTTAATGGATACAGGATAGATAGCATTCCACCTATGTATACGCGATGGTTAAACAATTGAACTATTTTCTTGGTCTGTCGTATAAATTTCACTATGGTGTAGAGAATAATGATTAATTTAATATTAAATAAATATTTTGAAACACTACATATTAGTTTTCATGTCATCATAAACTATATTGCGTGGTAATAACATGGGAGGTAAGGATGCCTGAACAACTTAAATATTAGCATATTTTATTGGCCGTGTTTGGTTAAAGCTTCCTTTGAGATGTTAAGCCGTCGGCGGCTAGATAAAGGGTTACTCGCCGCCATATTGTCTCCACCTCGAGGCATGTTACACTGATCGCACGGAAGTTGTCCTTTCTACGATATATTGCCTACTTACAAACATCCTAATCCTGTGTCAATTTTAGTCTTTATTACCTTAAGGTACTATACTTGACTATTTTTGTCATTATTTATTTGGTCAGTAACTTTTGAAAACTTCTTATAGGTTGAGTTTGGTAGGTTATCTAGTTTTTGTTAACTAACAAAATGGTCTACAATATTTACTTTAAAATGTTTTATGGTCATTATTGGTTTGTCAAGAAATAACCTCTTATAATACTATTTACTATAAGTAATAAAATGTTTTATGGTTAAATAAATAATTTTATAAAAAATTGACTTCAAAAAAGTTTAGGAAAAAATAAATGCGTCATTTAGTTACGTAAAGTACTTTATTTCACTTATTTACTTGTATTTTCGGAGATATGCCTCCACAAACATAAATACAGATATCTAAAATTGCAAGAACAACCACACAACAAGAAAAACATATAGTGGTTAAATAAATAATTTTTAATAAAAAATTAAACCAACTTCACGGCCACAAACCGCACTGGGGGACCAGTAAACAAATAAATCGTCCTTAGTTACGTTAATTAACTTTAATATAAATTTGAATTTTTACTATAACTTATTCTTTCAACTTGCATTTACTTTTACCGAGATGAGGTTGCCACCACAAACATAAATACATACATACATACATACATAAATACACTTTTGAAATTTGGCACATTTATTCAGACACTGATATAAACTAACATAAGCAAAAACTGGGCAGTTCTGAAAATATTACATACATACGGGTCGAATTGATAACCTCCATTTTTTGTAGTCGGTTTAAAAAGGTACCTGTTGTTAACTTGATTCATATTGTAAAGTGTCTGTAAGTTTGTTTAAAATTTTACCTAAATCGGTCTTACGAATATGATAGATTGCATCCTCAAAACGAATAACAATTGGATAACTACGATAATTGAAAAACCTTAAAATCTTATTGGGATATTAACAGCTATGCCTAAATTCTTAGACAATTTTAAAGAACGTTACTAGAGGTAGCTAGAGACCTGTGTTGTTTTCCTCGTAATTTGAATGAAGCCTCAAACAAATGCAGAGTACTTCTAAGCCAATAACAAACTACTCATGCGGAGTGCTCACAATCTTATGCTTATTTGTTTAATGTCGTCACTATGAGCAAACCAATTTTCCTTTGTCGTGGCGGTCAATAAAATGCAATGTTTGCATGTTGCCTGCATTTTGCAGCAATTTACTCCTAACCTGGTATTTATTTGAAAAGGCTTGCCGAACTATTTAAAATCAACCAAAACCTTGCCTTACTTTAAGGGACCTAGATGGCAGCAGCACGCATGTCAATTTTTAGAGACAGTTACCTATTACATAACTGTAAAAGAAACCACCATGACTATACTGCTGGTGCAGCTGCCTAGCCCAGCCAGTGTTGCCTGAAAATGATGTTCTCAAAGGCGTGTAAATGTTACCAGCCACACTTGAGTAGCTAATGTTTTCGTCATACAGCGGTCGGCATGGAACGGCGACTGGACGCTGACGCAACGAGAACGGTTTTTATTATAGATCCACATCAGCTCTTCTCATTCTGAGAAGATACCCATGCCTCGCAGGAACAATAATGAGTTGATGGCGATGATGATGAAGAAATGCCCTATAACATCTGTACATAAAGATTATTTGTACACGATGTATTACCTAAAGTTGACCATAAACGATATACTGATACTAAGATAATGATAAATCGATCTCATATAAAAATAGAACTGATTTTAACAAAATAAATTAATTAATTCCATGTAAACTTGCTTAATTATTTTTGATAATAATGCGTCAACCTATATGTGGAATATGTCATAACAAACAGATCATAACACTAAACCAAATTAGCTTAAGTCACCATAAATCAATAATAATAATCATTAGGTAGCAATAACATCGATATGTTGCAGGGAAATGAGAATGTCACTAAATGCGTGAACTTCCTAGGGATATTATAAAAGTATCGTGAAGCCCTACAGTATTTTTAAAACAAATTTTTAAATTATCCTATTTAATATTTTTCCCAATTCTTTTTCATTTTAATCTTTAATAATACCTTACTTTTTGTCTGACATTTGTGAAATTGTTCTGTTATTATTATTTTGCTAGCATTTTATTTTGGTGCAGGTCTTGCCAAGTGCATGGCTGCAAAAACAGCACCAAGTGAATTATATCGCAATTAAGAACTGACTTATTTTTTATAGAAAATATTCTGTCTTTACTTCAATGTCGATGATTAAATGTATTAATAAAAATAATATCGATTATTTTGGAAATTCTAGTACAAGCATCTTGGAAAAACCCTACCCACTAAATAAACACTACAAACGAACATGCGTAAAGTCAATTCTTAAAAAAAATCCTTCGGTGCATTCCTTACGAACTATGTTATATGCTAAAATTATACCATTTTTAAACGGTCCACTTGCTCGTTCCGTCAATAATTTAAAAATAAAATAAAGAACGCATTACCACGTATTGTTTCTGAATATCGTGATGTCCCCAAGAAGTTGATGAAAACACCGATATCCTTGTTTCCCTGCGACGGATACATAATGAATATAGTCTAGCCGGGAGAGGCGCGAATGCCGTCGCGTAACCGGAATACCATTAGGACGGGCGGCTTATTAACTCTCTCCTTTAATTAAATTATTAGAAATCTCGAACCGGGCTAATTAACGAAGAATTCCAACATTTCGGTCCACCTATCGGGTATTAATTAAAATTGACAAAGCCGCGGGCATACGAGCTCGCCAAATATAGCCTCTATTAATGAAATGATCACTCGAAACTAATTAAATTATGGAGGTAATGGTGCGTGCATGTGATACCGAAATTCCGACTAGTGCATGTTACACCTGCAGTGTTTTAAATATTCGTATTAAAATATTTCCTCGTACACTTATCATAATTTTCGTAATTTGCCAAAAATAACTGAATTTAAAGTAAGGGATATCCCCTAATTACGAGTATGTAAAATAAAATTATAAAAATAAAAAAAAACGATAAAAGAGATGATCTTAGAAAATCTGCTGAACTACACTCATAAACACTTATGGAACACGGATGTCAAACTGTTGCTATCTTTTAATACTTATACAGTATTGACACATGCGAAATATGTTTATCTGTAGTTTTTTTTAGTTATTAAATGTATGTCGGGTTAATATCAACTATTTTAACCACTAAAATACAAGGTTAATACGTTTTTGATAGGGTACATAGTGAGATACTTATTTATATCCTAAAGCTGTATACATACACACAGACACACACACACACTTATACCTCAGGTTCACGGATCCATGGCAGCACCTTAAATTTTTTTAAAAAAGTCAACGAATGAAGTTTATACATATTGATGTTAACAATCATATAGCTGGCCTTATTCCATAAGCTTACAAAGCTTTTTCCGTTTTTTCATAATTAAGTTACACGTGTAAAAGTTCATTACTTACATGCATTTAGAAAATCAACTTAAAAGCTAAAAAACGAATTCAATTTCATCAAAACGGACATGAAAGTGTCGTAACGGTGTAAAAGGCACGGCACACTCTAGGCGCAGCGACATTAAAATGAGTAATTATAATAAAGCTGATATGTCCTCATAATTAACTAAGCCTGATGAAGAGTGCTTTGACGAGAGCAGGTGAGAGGAAAGCGGCTAAAGCGCTGATTTTTACGTGCACCGCTTTCAATAGTTGATTTTTATACATGCTTTTTGAAATTTAGCGATTTTCAAAAATCATGTATAAATTGTAAGTGTATCCACGTAAATTTATTTTTTTTAATCCAACGGGAACTATTTTAATTTTGAAAATTATCTATAAAGTTTATTAATTTTTTAACCGACGAAAAAACGGAGGAGGTTCTCAATTCGACGCGTATTTTTATATTTTTTAATAGTTTATCTATATGCCTCAATTCGTCAAAGTTAAATTGGACTGTTAATTGTTATAACTAACAGGCAAACTCATAGTAATATTAATAATATTTTCCTAATCCTAAGGTTGCCTAGAAGAAATCGCTACAAAGCGATAAGGCTGCCTTTTGTATTCTACTTCTTCTGTTCTGTACTTTGTTTTTATTCCTAACTTATAACAAATATTATGCTGTGCAAAAGAAGCGTATAAATAAACAAATATTTATAGTATTTTTATATTTTAAGTAGAATATCACTAATCCATCAATACACTCTTTAATTTTAATTTTTAATTTCATCATTTTGTCAAACAAATAATGTTTTAGCTATTATTTGTTATACGTAAACTGGTAAGGCGGCACTAATTAATTTAATTGCAAATTTACATAGAGATTATTGTTGAAAATAAGTTGTTCCACGAAACTCTTATAGCCTAATTAAATTGTGAGTACTAATTAATCGAGCGATAATAATTCAACCTACGCTGTATGATAAGCCCCTGGTACTTCAGCAACTAATTAGATACAAGACTACTTGTAGTTCAAGTTAAATCAAAGGGTTTTTAAATATCTAAAATTAAATACTTACTGGGGTGAAGAGTAAGAAAAATTTACGTCTATCCATGGTATTTTGTATAAAATCTTACTTGTAACTATTATTATAAATGCGAAAGTTTGGATGGTTGTACCTACATTTTGTTAATAAAAAATTAAAAAAAATATACGTGTCGAATTGAGAACCTCCTCGGTTTTTTTTCGTCGGTAAAAAACAAAACGATTGAATCGATATGGATGAAATCTAGCACAAATATAGTTTATAATCTGAAATTGCTAAAAGACTTTATAACCCGTTACTTAATCACGAAAACAGTTTATCGACTTTAAATAAAGGCAATTTGATTGATTGATTTAGTCTGATTTCGGTTAGCTACTATTTATTCCAAAGTTCCCACAGTAATCGTATATATGCATATAGACAAAGTTAGTGTCCAATCACAAACATAGCAACTTCTATATTTGTAACGTTTCATGTTAGGTATAATCAAATTGTATTCACTGTATTGTATGACAAGAAACTTGCTAGACGAGATACACAACAAATTAGATAAAGTGATAAAATGTATAACCTGATTTTATTATTACAAACCTATTTGTAACTTGAACCAAATAATTTGAAATAATTAAAATGCATGGTTACATGTAAAATGAAGCGCTGCAGCGCTGCCGTGATCCCCCGCAGCAGCACTAGCGCTAATTAGACGGAGTGACAACCCACTCCCGCCATAAAGCGCCGCAGATTTATCGCCACAGATTATTTATATTATGTTTATTAGGCTTGCCCTGCGCCCCTCGCAGCTTTCCTACTAATTGAATTACTCGGATTTTTATATGTAGCAATATCATACCTGGAGATTTTATTATAGGTCCATGAAAGCTGGGCTTCATGTTGTAAGTTTGTTTTGAATTCAAAAGACAGGTTTCTCTACCTTTGATACAACGTCATTACGTATTGTCAAAAAGTTGGATTTGATTAATTTAAAAATATTTAAAAAGTATGAAGTAATATAGTATATTTTGCATAAAGATAATGTAGTCTTTATTGTATAACATTATTGTAAAGTTTTATCATAATCCATTCAGTACTTTTTGCGTGAAAAGTAACAAACATCCATCCATCCATCCATCTATCCATACTTATAATATTAGTAAGGATAAGCTTCAGAGCATTTATTACGCGAGATTTTTTTTCTATCGACTACAAGATGGCCCTTGACTGCTATCACACCTGATGTTAAGTGACGATGCAATCTAAGGTGGAAGCAGGCTAACTTGTTAGGAGTGAGTGGGACGAAAATCCCCCCTTTCGGTTACCGGAACGCTAAATCGCTTGGCGGTACGTCTTTGTCGGTAGGGTGGTAACTAGCCACGGCGAAAACCTCCCACCAGCCAGACCAAGAAAAATTAAGAAAAACCTCAATCTGCCCCGCCGGGGATCGAACCCAGAACCTCCGTCTTATATAATCCACCGCGCATACCATGCCATGCGCACCACGGAGGTCGTCAAAATAATAAATTACGTAACTTTAACATACTTAATGCCTTAAAATATGACAATATCGTAAAATTATATTACAAAAATATTTAACGTCAAATCATTTAATTATTATTTAAATATTAAATATTGTTAACCTTTATACACAAGTTATAAAATAAATGCTAAGTCAAACATTACGTCGATGTCACTTAAACATGTAGATAAACCAATTTAATTAGTTTAATTTATTCATCATAAAGTCAGTCAGTCTAATTCTGATAACAACATTTTAGTGTATTAATTAGCAACAAACTGATAATGACTTAAAAATAATAACTTAATTACTTTATCTAATTGGTAAAAATGCGGTTTCAATATGGTGGTCAAATATATAACATTTTAGTCTGCATATGTCGCCTGGTTACAAATTCCATGTATTTTGAGGTTTTGACGTAGATATTAAGATTATCGAAGTACTTCTATGACAGACACACAAAAATACAAAAAAAAATAAAATGAAGTTTTCTTGTCGATTTGTCTCTATTTTTAAAATATTTCAGACAGTATTTTGGTAATAAAAATTAATGGAATAATAAATAATTTTGCGATAATCATGTGAGGTGTTCAAAACAAAAGAATTGATTTAAAATAATAAAAAAAATATTATAGTTAGTACACATCCAGTACCTAGTGTAGATTACAAATTTACAGTTAAATATGTACATTAAATGAAATATTTGCAATTAAATAAATAAAAAAGTAAAAGCTTAAACAATATATAATAACCTTTAGTAACCTAAACTATATATAATATAATTAAAAAAAAACAGTAAAAAAACTTCGTCATAATATTCCTCCGAATCGGTGTCGAGTGGTAAAGTGCCCAGAAGGCTGGCAGCATTGCCAGGTTGAATGGCAATGCTGATCCTCTGACCTAAAAAGAGACCAGCCCTCTGGTCACGGGAGGCGTCAAATTATTATTATCCTAAGTAAAACAACGTAGCCCGTATAATTTTTATTTAAATCGTCTAATTTAAATCGTCTACATTTTAACAAACTTAATTATAAAGAAGTCAATTACCCGCGACGCCATACACGTGTACATTGTAATTAAGTACACAGTGGTTCATTAATCACATAGCACAGGAATACTAGTTATTTTGGCAATCGTTACCTACTATGATTAACGTCTCCTCCCGCGCGCCGGTTTGATAAATTGACACCGAAAATAACCACTATTTTATAATTATTCCAATTTATAAACGGCACTCCGTTATAGACCACGCTTGTGAATGATCCCATCGGATCAAAGAGCGACCTTCTAAATCGTAAGTCAATATAGAGAGACGTGGTGATTCCCTACCATGTTATAGCCCGAGGGTTAAATCTGTGAGAGCTATACTTGGCCCAAATTACCCAGAGATGCTATTGCAGTCTCTAATTGAAAGCAAATACTCAATTAGATAAGACTAGGTTAGCCTATCTGGCTTTGATCACGAGATCCTGGGTTCCATTCCTGGGTCGAGTCACGGAAATCTGAGATTTTCGTTCTTCTATGAAATTCTCAGTAAATTTCAAGCCCGGAGTCGGGAAGTTGGTGGTGATACACCCCCGTGTCTCGGAGAGCACGTTGTGCCGTCGGTCCCGGTCACTGTCATCAACATCTGATAGTGATCGTTAATAAATGAAAAATTATCACCCTAAGCCCGCCAACCCGCATTGGAGCAGCGTGGTGGGTCTACGCTCAATATCCTCTCTCCTATAAGAAGGGAGGCCTGGCCCTGTAGTGGGCCGTTAATAGGCTGATAATGATGATGATGATGATGATGATGACTCAATTAGAATTTAAACTATCGGGAGTATTTTACATGTCATTAAAATACAAATGGCTGAAAGTCACGTCACTGTTGTCGGAGTATGCCCGACTAATTTCGAACCCACGGAGTCCTTAGTCATGAGCTCGTGTGTTCATGCAATGTGACGTGAAGCAAAATCGGTTTTGCTCTGATGACAGTGATGTGAATTTCAGCAGTTTCTAGTTTAATTAATACTCGATTAAAAAAAAGCGTATTAATGAATCATTATTATCAATTATATAAAGACTTTAATACTACAGAGTACAATTTTTTTTTTTATCGACTACAAGTTGGCCCTTGACTGCTATCACACCTGATGTTAAGTGAAGTGGTAACTAACCACGGCGAAAGCCTCCCACCAGCCAGACCAAGACAAATTAAGAAAAATCCCAATCTGCCCCACCGGGAATCGATCCAGGACCTCCGTCTTATGAATCCACCACGCATACCACTGCGCCACGGAGGTCGTCAAAACGACAACTACGATACTACAAGTCCTACTACAGATTTAGTAGAACGAAAATGATTGTAATATTCACTCAACTCAGTGTAATACAATACAACAGAGTCGCAGAACTTTCTTCGTAATTCTAAAATTACATTTAATTTGCGTGTTATTTTATCATTAAATAATTTCGATGGCAGATAATAACAAATACATCTTAAAGAACATGAGAAACAAGAGCCCACATCTGATACAATATGCCACGAACAACAAAACCAATAACACACCAAACAAATTGCGACACTAATAAAGAATATTTAGAATTAAATTCGCAGTAGCACTGTTTAAAATCGCAGCCATGTCCTTATCCACGGACATCGCTATCCGAGGTTGTATCTTTCGTTGATTTGTTGCTTGCCTGTAGTGTGTTCTGAAGCTAATTAATTTTAATTGGATCGCAATGCATCTATTGTGTGCCCGACTTTTGACCCCTGTGCCCTGGACGTAATTTCAATTCGTTATGCTCGTACAAATCACCGTTGCTGCAAAACAGGTTCATAATTATTTATTCCCGGTAATAAGTATGGTGCATTCTTAATTCTGGTTATATTTGTTTGTTGAGGACGTACAATAATTATCTATTGTTGGTGTTCTAATTACGTAACAGAATTTATATTTTATTTGTGAATTTCCGCGATCTAAAACCTTTATTCCGAGACGTAGAGCTAAATTCCGGGAATAACAATAACAATGGATGTTCATAGTATCCTTTTGCATAAAACATATTCAATTAAAACGTATTAGTTGGTTCGATGTACTCGTAATATGATTACGTCACAATTCAATACACTGCAGTAGATGTTATCAGTGACGTGACTTTGAATACGCTTGATCTTAATCCTTGCATTAGGGCCATATTAGGGTTGCCAGCTTTTAATCTAATGATTCATACGTGTTCGTATGTAGACTTAGATGAAATACAAAGACTCCATGTGTTAATATACCTTAGTAGGTATTCCGACATTAAAACCACAATGGTTTTTGTTAGGTAGTTTGCTATAATGCTTCAGTAATTTAATTTTGTTTTATTATACGTATGAACTTTTTCATGTTTAGTTAGTTAGTAGTATTATTTTATTAAAAACATCTACTTCTTTATATATAATTTTATCCTTTTTTATGTTAAAAGATCAAGCCCACTTTTTAGAAGCGATTTCCATTTTTTACATATTCTCTAATCTTATGTTTCCTACACCATATCAAAAATTTAAATAGATCAAACCGTTTTAATTAAAGGATTAACGAAAAGCAGTTTAGTTTTTAAATAATAAAATATTGTAAACTCCGCTGGAGCCTGTTTTTCATATTGTAGTAGTAAATTGAACCTTAAAAATATTTATTTTTATTTTTACTTTAAAGACGGAGGGTCCTGGGTTCGATTCCCGGCGGGGCAGATTGAGATTTTTCTTAATTTGTCTTGGTCTGGCTGGTGGGAGGCTTTCGCCGTGGCTAGTTACCACCCTACCGACAAAGATGTACCGCCAAGCGATTTAGCGTTTCGGTACGATGTCATGTAGAAACCGAAAGGGGTGTGGATTTTCGTCCCACTCCTAACAAGTTAGCCCGCTTCCAACTTAGACTGCATCATCACTTAACATCAGGTGTGATAGCAGTCAAGGGCCGACTTGTAGTCGATAAAAAAAAAAACTTTAAATAAGCATACATGTTGCTCTCTTTATCGCATTATAGGAATGCAAGAGTGCGGGTGCCAACCCTACGTCACATTCAGGGCTGTTGCTCACAGTTCGCACTAGCAACAATCGCTATTCATTTTACGCTCGTGTGCCTCCGCTTAGTCTTTCAAATTAAAACGCCAAGAAATCTCTGTCGGATTAATGAGATTAAAAAACACTTTTAGGTACCTTATGATATGATTTATATTTTTGCACGGTTACTACAATGCGCTCGCTCAAAAGCAAGGCTTTCAAAAACTATATTTTAAATACGTAATCAATTTTCTTATGGAATAAAGAAACAGCGCTGCTTTTTGTTTTGCATCCACAACATTCAATACCGAAACGCTACGGAAAATATGATGACTATGAAATACACTCAAATACAATACAATATATTGTAAGTCGTATAAAAAAATGCAAACATTCTACTTGTTTAATTTCATGAGCAGGCTAATTATCACGACAGCAACGCAGAGTATGTACAGAATGCAAAACTCAGAAGGCCTGAAAGCTTTCACTTACAGAGAAATGCCAATACTGAAGAGTTACCGACAATATGTCGATTATAGAATACAATTATTTACAGACAATACACATTTATTTCTTCAAAGACAGATTTATAGACAAAACACATAATAGAATTGTATATAAAACGTTCTCAACTTGTTTTATATTCAACTCATTTCCTCGAGAACAATTTCGCATGTCCATAACAATATTTGCTCGCAAGTACGCTTGCCATATCGCATTCATTTTGAGGCGGCCATTGTAAAGTTGACAGTAGCTGCTGCCTGAGGGTCGTATGAAAAAAAATGCAAACATTCTACTTGTTTAATCTCATGAGCAGGCTAATTGTCCCCGCAGCGGCAGGGGAGGCACGTGACCCGTCACTCGCAGGGAAATTAAAGCATTCCGTTATTTTCAATCCGTGGCGCGACTATTGCATCGTTTTGTATTGCTACTAGATGCTCGGCTGACTTTGCTTGGGTTGCCTACTGTTTAATATAATGCTACTATTTATTTTTTTAAATAACTTCTAAGATATTAGTTAACATTATATGTTGTATAAATTAATGAAAATAACTTGGCAAGTATTTTTATTACTATCAAAAGTTAAAATATATAAAAGATGCCTATTCTTAGATAAATATATTATTTTTATTAAAGTCACTTTCAAAGTTAAAATGCTCGTTACAGCAAATTATATCTTAGTAGTAGAAGCAGTACACATTTTGATATTTGATGCAACTTTAGTTTACTTTTTTATTTTTAAATATATTTTCATAGTTATTACTGACACAATTATGTATATTCATGGTCTGTTATAGTTATTTTTAAACGATGTTTTAATAGAATAAAATTTAAATGAAAAAAAAAAAAGAATGGTAGCCAAATATAAACCTACCTTGTACTCATTTTACACCATTCACAATTGATAGATAATACAAAATACAGTTTTGGCGTAAAAAATAAAAAGATGCGGAATGCAAAAATTAAAAATATACATGTCCGCGTGTGACTAATGGACAATAATATCTGGACGGCTAGTATCAAAGTAATATCGGCAACCGCCGCCGGCGTAGAAAATTTAATAATTAAAAATCACCCCTCACGTGGGGAACACACTGCACATTACGCTTTAATACTTTTAATTAAAAATTCTTATCACTAAAAGTTTAGACTTTTAATCATTCTTTTTAAAGCTTATATTTCCACAATGTTGCCAAGAGTAAATACCTACTTGTTTGATATTTTCATTTTTGTTGTATTTTTTTGCTTTATATGCTTAAAGATACTTAGAAAAAATCGTTATATTAGTATTCATTGGAGAAAACTTTAGTTGGTCAATGATAAAAAATTAATAAAAAGCTACTTATGATCTTTTTTATACCTACATTTCATACCCACCACAAGACAGGGTATCCTAGTGTGGCGATCACATAACTTTACGTAATATATATATTTTCTGTAAAAAAAAAAAAAAGAACTTGTGAATTTATGTAAAGAAACTTGAGTTTCAATGTACAAACGTAAAGTAAGTCTACTTAAGTCTACTTAAATTATAAATAAATAAATAAATAAATAAATTTAGAGTCCGCATCATATTATAACCACCAGTGCATTTGATTCTATCAAAGTACATAATTAATAATTTTATTTCTTTTCTCTCAAAATTCGGTACAAAAAAGATTTTTATTTAGTTTACCGAAAAAATGAATTTAGTTACTGTAAATTAGTAATGACTCGATTATATTGAGAGGACGTTAGCAAATATACTTGTTTAGAAATAAAATCGCAAACGAAACCTACCACGCAAACAATGGTACTAATTAGAATAAGCATTGAAAACATCAATGTTATTAAAGCATAGTACGTAATATACACATGAAACCGCATTATTTCATTAACATGTCTGCCAGGCGTATTCGCTGCAGTCCACGTAATATTACGTCGGGCGATTTAATAATGGAATAGAAGTCCGCATTGAACAAACAAACTATTTTTAATTTCCGCTTCATTTAAACGTGCGTTTCGATATAGAAAAAATAGCAAACATTCATAGCAAATCCAATAGGCTAATCGAGAGTTATTAAGCTCCCGTTCGACCCACCTGATCGCCTCCCGGCTATAATAGAAATACCAGGGACTTATTATTAAAATTGCTGCTAAATTGCTCCCCGCTCTCCCCTTGAATTTCGGTCGAAGGTGAGTTATTGAAGATATTTTGTACTAATGTTAGCACTGTCGTTCGATGTTTGGTATTTTTAATTGACTTCTAAACGTACCTCCTTTTGAAAGCCTCTATTGTGTTTTGTTTTTTATTTCTTTCCAGTCACCTTTAGTGCTTCTATTATGGATTCGCACGACTCTTATTAGAAATTTACTGTGATAGTTGATGTATTGCATACAATTATTTAACCATAGATTTTTGTTTTAATATTTTGTAAACGGTTGTAGACTTTTTTACACTTGTGCGGGTAAATGAATGCCGGAGAATTAATGGTAAATTGATTTCAACTTCCGTTTTTCTTTTGTTGTGCGAATGTGAAAAACTGTGGAGGGAAAGAGTCTGATCATCTTATGAGGAGGACTTCCCGCTCAAGTTCAAGGGTCCGCGGTAGTTTTAAAACTTTTGTAAATATAACATGTATACATTTTTAAATTGTCTAATACATGATGTTTTTTATTTGTTCGCAAAATGTTCTTTAATTTTTATTAGCTTTATTGTATATTCTATAACTTTACTTTGTGTTGTGTCTGTTAATTTTAGGTATAAAATATAAGGCTTTTTTTGTTTTTGTTTTATTTGACTTCTTAAAGTCAAATATGCATTGTGAGATATGTACGCTTAGTGAAGTCGTAATAAGTTCATAATTTAAATATACTTAGAGTAAAGTAACATGATTTGCTATTCTGTACACCACAGTCCAGTGCCAATAATAAGCTCAATTAATTAGCAGCGAGTGAGGTGGTACGTACTTACCTAATTAATATCCCAGAAGCAAGCCAACAATACCCTGTTATTATAATACTGCTGCTGCCGCTGATTGGGTTACACGCAAACAATGTCACCTAATGAACGTTGTACGAGATTATGACATCGGTTATACCCTTTGTGTCATTTGAGAATGTGGTCGTGTTCAATACAATCATGCGTTACTTTGTCCAAGTTTATTATGAAGAACTTTTTGTTGGGTCTATAATTCGTTGGTGTTACTTTGTATACATTGTTATACATATTAAATAGAGTTATATTATATAATTCATAGTCAAAGTCAAAATATCTTTATTCGGGGAAATCTTTATGATTATTTTGAATCGTCAATATAGAAACTCGAAACTTAGTACAAGGAAAATGTAGGTAGGTGTTACCTATAGGTTGCTTTAATTACAGTAAAGGTTATTTAAGTTTGTTTTAAAATAATCCAAGTTCATTCAGTACTTACGACCCTTGCTACGCAGGGGTATTAAAAGTTATACGTGATCGTTTTTTAACAGATATTTTCAGGTTTTTGGGGAAAATTTTCTCTATGAGTATACGAGAGAATAAAGTCAATTTTTATGTTTTACTATAAATATGGATTTATTCGATTTTGGATAAGGCTTGCGCTGACTAAAATCGTACCGGTTATAAAGTAGGCTATGGAAATGCTAGAAAAATGTCCAAAAAACTTTTGCATTGAAGGTCGCGCCGGAAGCAAATTATATGTAAGTAATGTATGTTTTTATAATGTAATCTATTTAATTACTTTTATATTATTATTTTATATAAGACATCGAATGAACAATAAGATTACGTGACCTATGCTACATCGCGAATTCAACAAACACTCTGATTGGCTAATACAAAAAATGTATCAACCAATGAGATGTTCGTTTACTTTAACCTCGACCATGACACTGTACACAGTTACAAAACAGTAAAATCTTAATACACTTGTAAATTATACAATTTATGGCGAAAAAACTACCTATTTGACACCATAAATTGCATAATTTAAAATTAATCATTCAACAATCTAATTAGTAATAGTAACATCATTATCATTATCAGCCTATTAACGGCCCACTACAGGGCCAGGCCTCCCTCCCTATAGAAGAGGGGATATGGAGCGTACATCCACCACGCTGCTCCAATGCGTTGGCGGGCTTAGGGTGATAATGTTCCATTTATTAACGATCACCATCAGATGTTGATGACAGTGACCGGGACCATCGGCTTAACGTGCTCTCCGAGGTACGGGGGTGTAATACCACAAACTCCTGGCTGTACTGAACATTTCATAGAAGAATGAAAAGGCTCAGAATTATTCCAAGACCCGACCCAGGTTTCAAACCCAGGACCTCGTGATCGAAACCAGATAGGCTAACCACTAGACCAATGTGGCAGCAATAGTAACATAATCACATATCTATAAAAAATATATTAATTCGTAACTACGACTAGCAGACGCCAAATCTCACTCTCTAACTCCCTTCTTATAGTAGAGGGTATATAGAGCTGAGACCCACTACCTGCACTACTACGAGCTTACTTGCAAAGGGTGGTAATATGTAAGGCTCGTGTCTCGGATAGTCATTAACATTGATCGGTAAAGAGTTAAAGGTAGAGTCTAAATTAAGAAGACGAACATGAAAAACTACTAAATAATAAACTAAAGTGTAGTCTAGTCTGTAAAGGCGCACAAGTAAAATGTAGAATGTACGAATGGGTAATTAGTTATTGTTGAAACCGCATCAACCGGTCTGCACCAATAATACGCTCAATTAATTAGCGCACCGAGTGACGTGTTCCACGTACTTACCTAATTAACTTCCCAGAACCGAGCCAACAATACCCTGTTATTATAATACCTCTGAGTACTGATTGAGTTACATACTAGCTGCAGACTAAACTAAGCGTTGCATGAGTTTCAAGTTTTAACCTCTCGTTACAAATATAATTGCCGTATTTATTTACTAGTACTTTGTTTAGTTTTTATTTTTATTTTGAATTATTCATACTGTTACAGCTACTACTCTGCTATGATAATATTCTTTTATTTTTGAACTAATTTTAATGTCATTGTTAATAATTAATTAATGACACATGACGATAATCTGTTGATTAAGTCGAAAAGAAAAAGTATCAAAATACTTGGACCTTGCTCACGAGATTACCTCCATGTGGAACGTTGAGTCGACGAGTATTGTTCCTATAGTCGTTTCAGGTAATGGTCTTATAGTGAAAAGTACGACGAACATCTTAAGAAGCTTTCGGTTAATTTGGATCAAGGGTCGGATACAGAAGGCAGTAAGTCTTGAGACGGCGCGTATTGTAAAGAGGTTTCTCACTCTGGAGCCCTCACCAACGGTTGTTTGGGCCCCCGAGCCCCGCAGCAGGCGGGTTAGATATTTTTATAAGCATTGTTGAAAATAAAAAAATAATTGTAAATAAATAAATGACAGAAAAAATTAATGACGGGTTTTTTTGTTCTGAGAACTTTTCAGTATATCCATACCTCCATATCTCGGTCAGTATCATTAATATTTAAAAATGATCGTTAATGAATTAAATTTTATCACCCTAAGCTCACCAATCCGCACTGGAGCAACGTGGTGGATCTAAGATCAATACTTCCTCTCCTAAAAAGAGAGAGGTTTGGCCGTGTAGATGCCGTAAAGTGGGCTTATAATGATGATATTCCAAAACTTTCGTGGTTCGAAACGATTTTTTCATAAATTTCAACAATTTCATCTCTTAGGTGTTTCTCTGGTCGCAAGGAGGCTTCTAGTTGTGCTTGTATAGCTAGTTTAAGCAGTCGTACCGTCGTGCCGGTCATTACCATACGTACGTTTATGTCAATAATACGTAGCACTAATTGGAGTTTCGAGTAACCAATTCGTACTTTCCCAGTAACGAGTCTGCAATCACCCAACAATACGCTGTAATAGTTATAACATTGAGCACCCGATTAAGTTACATATAAACGATGTACTCCAAACAGTACTCCGAAGTAACAGATATTATATGTATGTGAACTACATCAATCGCAAACCTAATATAACACCTTTTTACCATGATGTGCAAGGGCAATAAAACAGATTTGATTGCCGTGACGGAAAACGGCTTTATGCTGTTTTATTGCTATATATGCAAAGGGCAACAATCAGATACTATTTCATTTGGTACCATAAATCTTGATGGTCAAACTCTAATTTTGAACTATAATATAAAAAAAATTAATTCATATAAATTCGTTGTATTATTCCATCGTTCATTATAGTTGTACAGGTCATCTTTTTTTTTAGCTCGAGCGCGATATTTAAAAAACTAGGCCAAAAATTTTCTTCATGATTTGAAATTTTCACAAATACATGTTAAAATCTAGAAATAAGATTTCGACTTTGTACAAATCTTAACAAACTTGTAATTGGACTTAAGCAACGTAAAATTTCGCTTAGGTCAAGCTTCTTCTATAATTACCAGTAAGCCATCAACAATACCTTCATTACTAATTAGAAATTTCAAATTACGCTTTCGTTCAACAATATAGTAAAAGCGAGCCAACAATAACTTATTACCTGTTGTTATAATGACTGCCACTGATTGAATTACAAACAACGTAATCTAATGAATGCCTGTATAAGTTTACTGAATCGATTTAATTAACGCTTGTGACATTTCAAACTATGGCCTCTCAGATTAATTGAATGCGATTATGTATATAATTTTAATGAAATATGATTTTCTATTATAACCATTGGTCTTGGACATTATCATTAACATCTGAAAATGATAAGACGTAGGGTCCTGGGTTCGATTCCCGGCGGGGCAGATTGAAATTTTTCTTAATTTGTCTTGGTCTGGCTGATGGGAGGCTTTAGCCGTAGCTAGTTACCGCCGTACCGACAACGACGTACCGCCAAGCGATTTAGCGTTCCGTTACGATGTCGTGTAGAAACCGAAAGGGGTGTGGATTTTATCCAACTCCTAACAAGTTAGCCCGCTTCCATCTTAGATTGCATCATCACTAAACACCAGGTGTGATAGCAGTCAAGGGCCAACTTGTAGTATCTAGATAAAAAAAATTAACTTTTAAAAGTCTAAACTAGAATCTGAACTAGGGTTTAGTCTGTTAACAGCCCTCTTCAGGGACTTCAGGAGAGACGTTACAATTGCCTTAAAAATCAATTCTGAATTAGCCTGTAGGCTGTTTTAGCAATTTTAATTAACATTTAATTTTATTAACATTTATCAAAATGATTTTATTAACATTTTAATTTCAAATTAATTAATTAACTTAAGAAACGGTGGGCCGGAGGTCAAGATTGATTAGGGCAATATGTTGCTATAAATATGAGACAAGCTAGGATCAATCAATATGCATTTCAAAAGCTGCTATACTTTTCCCAATATCCTTTTTGATTGTCCAGGTTAATAAGTAGCTTTACGAGTACGCTTACTTTGGGGCTATATAGCAATGTGTGCAAAGGAGAATGCCAGATCCTAACCCAGAAAGAACACAAATTGTAAATATACTAAAAATATCCTGTTATTGTATAAATGTTTTAAAATAATCCATTTTTACTGTTGAACATCGGAATAAAATTCTGTTAAAAAAGTAATTAAACTATTTCCTTTTCATTTACACTCTTTACGCATTTTTAAATCTTTATTATTGCACTGGGTTCTAGCCTTTTAAAAAGCATCAAAGTGTGCTCTAAAAGGCTAGTACCCAGAGTTGAGCCTGTTTAAAATGTATTTAATGAAGCTTTGCGATTGTCATGTTAGTGTGACAGCTGTGCTATGTGGTTGTTTATGAAAATGGATGATAACTAACGTTAGGCTCGTATCGAATACTCCGACTTCTAGAACTATTAAAAAAAATTCAATAAAATGATGCATAATACATTTTTGTACAATATGTTTTTATTAGTGGGTTAAAGTCCTATACATTGTCTGCAAATTTATCATATTTATTTATTTAAGTAGTGTGAGCCATATGTAACAATACATAAGTGAAGTCGAAGGCAGTAAATTTTTTGGTAAATACCCTACGCCTATACATAAGCTTGCACGTATTATGGTCAACGTAATATTAATGGGTTTTTAGTTTCAATTAAACCGAAGTACTTTCCAAAACAGTTTATGAATAACATAAAAACACATAGGAAAACTCTTTGACTCATCGCCATTCATTGAATGCAAAATATTATGAATCAACCACTAATTCAATTTAGCTTCAACCTATGTTGATGTATTTATTGTATTCGACCACATAATATATGAAAATTTTCAAAACGATTTCGTAGATATGCTTAGGTAAATTAAAACAACTAAATTACACAGTTATTTTTTACTTTTTAGTGCGTTTTGAGTCGGTTCTATTTTTTGTTAAAAGTTTTTATTTCTTACTTTTTAGTGATTTATCGCCACGTGACGTACTCGTACTATCCTGTAATAGCATATTGTACGGTACTTGTAGCCAAAAAGCTACCGATACTTACACAAAAACCAAAATCGCTGCAAGTGTACCTATACAATTTGAGGAGTTCCTTCAATTTTCCCAAGATATCATCATCAGATCCTAACATGATGACAATGGGACCAACTTTGAAGTGTGCCCTAATAATAAAAGAATTATCAAAATCGAACAACTCTGAAAAGTTATGCGTGGTCATACAAAAAAAAACCTGATGTTAAATAACTAATGCCCTACTTGTAAATTTACAAAACTTTATTTTGGAATCTTCGTTTTTCCACACTATGTTGAAATTAAAACATATTTATTTATAATTTTAGCCGGAAATTAAATAATACATAATCTATATTACAAAGTTCTACTAATTCAGTGATTAGCAACTGATAGGTACTGATAATTAGTATTAGCAGAATATTGATTGATAATTAAATAATTTAAAATATGACCGTGGAAGAAATGATCTGATAAATCGGTGTTAAAACTAACCATTTCTCTTCGTTAGCTTTTTAAACTACACTCGTGTTTTGAAACCCCTATCACGCAACAGTTTCATATTATATTAGAAACTGTAAGCCAAAGACATTGACTGGTCATGTTGCAAGGCTTACGGATTATGGAAATGATGGGATAGTGACTGATTAATTGAGCGCACAACACGACGCGGCTAATTACAACGGATCTGAGACTGATGTAATTGTTGTCTGTCCATCCTCGGTTACTGTCTACGACTCAAACATAGGCAGTACGCGAGGATAAATTACAGCTATCATCATTATCAGCCTATTATAACGGCCCACTACAGGGCCAGGCCAGGGGATATGGAGCGTTCACCCACCACGCTGCTCCAATGCGGGTTGGTGGGCTTAGGGTGATAATGTTTCATTTATTAACGGTCACTATCAAATGTTGATGATAGTGACCGGGACCGATGGCTTAACGGGGGTGTAACACCACCAACTTCCAAACTCCGGACTTGGAATGTATTGAACATTTCATGGAAAAATGAAAATTGAATTATTCCATGACCCGACCCAGGAATCGAACCCAAGACCTCGTGATCGAAGCCACATAGGCTAACCACTAGACCAACGAGGCAATTAATTTACAAAAATCAAAAATTACAGCTGTAAGTATAAAAATATTTTATAGATTACAAGTTGTATCTGACTGCTATCACACCTGATGTTAAGTGATGATGCAGTCTAAGATGTAAGCGGGCTAACTTGTTAGAAGTAAGATAAAAACACCCCCTTCGGTTTCTACACGGCATTGTAGCAGAACGCTTAATCGCTTGGCGGTACGTCTTTGTCGGTAGGGTGGTAACTAGCTACGGCGAAAGCCTCCCACTAGCCAGACCAAAACAAATTAAGAAAAATCTCAATCTGTCCCGCCGGGAATTGAACCCAGGACCTCCGACGCATATTCAATGCAAAAATCTAATCGCAATGTTGAAAATCATCTTAAAATTATTTAATTTTTTGGGTTCCTTACCCGAAGCCTAAAAAATAGGACTCCACTGTGTGTCTGTTTGCCTGCCTGTCTGTCTATCACCAGGCAGTTTCTCATGAACTGTGATTTCTACGTATACACGTACGCACGCATCTACATATTTTTTGTTTTTCGATATTGATAACGACAACAGGTAGATGCCTGATATATCTTTATTTTATTTTATTTTATTTATTTGGTGCGGAACTCTTCATGTATGCCTCCGACTTGCACTTGGCTTTGGATGTAGTAGATAGATGTAAACCTGACTTCTCGCCAATTAAAAAATTAAATCATAAATGTTCCCGAGCCGGGAATCAAATCTCAGACCTCTCCGTTGTACCATTTGCGCAAAAGAGTTCGTCAAACGAATGACATGCTCCAAAATAATTTCTAAATCACATTTTACTCCATGAACATCGTATAGTGTGGCCACAATCAAACGGCACAAGTACCCATATTATTATGGGCACTTACACCAATTGGACAGGCCATGACAATCCCGCATAATTATAATTAAAACTCAAACACTCACAGTATTGAGTTTGGTCCGTCAATAACAGTCAAAGAGCCCACACACAATAAAAAAATCAATTCATTAATTTTTATAGTTATTCAATCTATGTAATTTTCCTTGAGGTATATGCCAATAAAATTAAACCACCTAGGTATAATAAGCTATATCACACAATAGGAAATATGAGTGATATCAAAATACAGATATCTTACATTCTTTTTTAAACTTGATAACAACAAATAAAATTATTAAAAAATGTAATAAAATTGATTAAATCAAAAAAGTTAAAAGAGTTTAAATATTTATAATTAGACAGAGACAACTGTACACTGCTATGACGTTATTACCTGTAACTCAATAGTAGGTAGCTCAGTATAATTTTTATTTTGAAAGAAATTGACAGAAGAATCCTACTTCAAGATTTATGCGCTTTTAACTTTGGATATTATTGTCGGATTTTATTTTTATTTTTTCATTTATTTTTATTTTATCATTTATTTTTATTTTAAATCATTACTAAAATAAAAATAAAAATAAAAATAAAAATAATAAATAAATAAATAAAAATAAAAAAACATTTGAGTCAAATTCTCTATTGTGACAAAATTTTTTATTTACCCATTTACTCTCAGTATGCTTATGATAATAATATTAATTTGTCAAAATATAGCAATGTGATAAAGCGATCGCATTTTAATGTCCTAGAATTTTTTAGTAAAAATATTGATGCAAAGCAATGCCAGGTACATAATATCTAAAAACAATTTTTTACTACACTCACACTTGTACTGTTGTGCCCGATCTTTGTCATTAATTTCTGGTAGTGATCGTTATAGAGTTAAACATTATCACCCTAAACCAGCCAACCCATATTAGAAATGAAGGTGTCTTATATAAAAGAAACAAAGTCCTATTTGTATAGCGGTACATTTAAAAAGTTCATGACTCAGTAGTAGACCGAGTTCATTATTCGGTGAATTAATCTTGTCACCGTCTCTCAGACTATCAATGACCTTTGATTAAATCAATGGCAGCGCGTGCCCCATAGCGGTATGTTAAGCGATATTCGATCGCAATTAGTTACAAAATTAATTGATTTGATTTGCCGTAATTAAAATTCAATTCTACTTACCTACCCACCTACATAGTTAGATTGTACCAAACCACTGATCTATCGTTATAAATGCATAATTAAGCAGGATCATAACATAATTAACTAGCTGTGCCCAGTGGTTTTACCCTCTTAGATCTCATTCCCGTGAAAGTATCGAAAAATCAATCAATCAATATTAGTTGGCATTCAAATTGTGAAATGAGTAACTATGCTACCTATGATACCGTTTTAGAGATCTCATGATGAGTCAATATATCAGTGGTACTTAGCGTATACCTGTACAGATTAATAAATCAATCTGTCTTAATATCAATATATGGAAAAGACAGAATGTCGTTGAAAAATACACTGCTTCGAACGTAAAGAAAAACAATGAGAGTTGTCGAAAAGCTTTTTAAACTTTTAAAACATTTAGAATAGATAGTGAACCTTTATGGAAACCTTAGTGGAAACCTTTTTAATTGGCCCAGATATGACTACTAAAAGCTTTAGTCTGCTTGGAGTTAAACTCCGAAACGCTTTCCGATATGAAGCTATGTAGAGGCCAATTAAACAAAGCTCTACCAAAATAACAAGCAACTCCAAATTGCCGTTCCACAGCTATCCATATAATCCCCTTTCAAAAGCTTTCGATTTCGAAGACATGTTAGAAAACTGTTTCGTACATTTTTAATTAAAGCTCTATTTTAGGGGAATAACACACAATGGATCATCAAGTGGCAACACACTATTGCCACAGTATAGTATATTGCATTGTTGGTATCCTATTGTGTCAATTTTTTGGCAAACTAAAATG
The DNA here is from genome assembly GCA_034621355.1 of Mycalesis mineus. Classification (NCBI taxonomy): domain Eukaryota; kingdom Metazoa; phylum Arthropoda; class Insecta; order Lepidoptera; family Nymphalidae; genus Mycalesis; species Mycalesis mineus. The sequence goes on along the minus strand of CM067886.1, from coordinate 7,499,509 downwards.
TATTTTTAGAGATTGTATTAGGATTCATTTTTATTTGCCTTTTAAGTATGCATTAAAATGATAATTTAACACTGATTTTTATAATATCTGGACTCGATTTACGATATTTGTTAAAGTTATGGATTGTTATTAAACTGATCTTGTTATAATTTGATCTAAAAAAGTTATATGATTTGTTACTTTTTATTTGTATTTACCGTCCATTTGTTAACACCAATGTTTATTAAGATTGAATATTATTAATTTTATCGTCAAACTTGATACTTTTTTAAACTAAACAATAAAACAAAAACATGATAGGCCAGAAAACGAATATGTACGTTCAAATGTATTTGTTGTCTTATCTATTATAATTTTCGCTTGATTAGAATCAGAGTCTAAACAGAAACCGCTTATTTCGAAAACATTTACGATACATATAATACATAGATCTTGTTATGTTAAATAAGCTACAGTGATACTCAGACATATATATGTGATCATCTATAAACATTATATAAAATGTTTTTTTATTTTTCTTAAAACACTCAATTCAAACTTGTGGGTTTTTATTTTATAACATCTGTGTAAATGTGTTCCAACTTTATACGAATAAAATGTTGAATTGTGCGATACTCGACTTTACAAATTGGAAATTTTAAAATATGCCACCTAGCTCTTAATTAAAATGTAAATGCGATTATTATCGTAATAAAATTAAATGAAACATACAAACAAATTCCTACAGTGGGAACTTTAATATCGAATTGTTTACTTTAATGAATTATTTTAATTAGCTGACTGCAATAATCGGAGAAATGTAGATAATGTGCAATATTAATTTAGCAGTTATTGGAAACGTTAAATTAAATTTCCGGTTCATATTTAGTTACGAGTCAAATTAAATACGTTGTACGAAATAAAACAAATACGTTGGAATGAAATCAGGACATTCTTAATCCTTTGACTTGTCAAAACTCTTTTCAAACAAGCTAAAGAGACAATACGACGGTCAAAATCACTTGACACTTATGAAAAAGCTGTTAAGTCATATATAACTTAACCACATTTCTGAATTTCGTCATAAACTCAAGTGGCTTCCCTTTCGTCGTCGCCGGGATCTGCACGTACTTTCACTTCTGTACTGTGTACTATTTAATAAAAGCTCTCCACCATATCTGAAGGAGAAGTTCACATTTCTGGGAGAGCAATCCGATTTAAGATTATGTCGTGCCCTTACTTTGCGCATGCCGGTACGTAGGTAGGTAGTTCTATAAACATTCGTTTGCTGTGCATGCAATTCAGCTATGGAACGCTCTCCCACTGGACATACGGCGGTCAAAATCACTGGACACTTTTAAAAAAGCTGTTAAGTCATACTATCTTAAGTGCGAGTAAGTACTTTTGATGACTTATTGGTTTGGTGTCATATTATTATATTTATTTTAATGTTTATTGTGTTATTTATGTAATTTATTGTGTATTAGTATGTAATTATTTTAATGTATGTATCTTATTAAATAACACCATCTGCAGCTTTGTACTGATATATCCCTAAGCCCAATGTTGCCTGGAAGAAATCGCTATTAAGCGATAAGGCCGCCTTTTGTACCTCTACTTCCTCCATAATATTGTTTCTGTATGTCTGAATAAATAAATAAATAAATAAGTAAATAAAGAGTGATGACCTCTGTAGTTTGGTTGCGTAACCACGTTTCAGCCGAAAATACCATACCTACTGCTTACATTTGCTAACATAATTATTTACATAATATTATTATAAATACGAAACTGTTTTTGTTCGTTTGTTTGATTGTTACATATTTCCGCGTAAACATTGAAATTGAAACAAAAATTACCTGCAGCCCGGGGACGGAGATAAAATTATTTTTATTATAGAAATCAATTAGCTTGTTTAAGATCATAAATCACTCAGTAATGGTTAAGTTAAACTGTTGCTAAACAAAATCTTTAATTTTGAATAAAACGGTATAAGATAATACCGTCCGTCCTTCAATTATTTTATTAAGGAAAACTTCTTTGGTTACTAAAGCAAAAGACTGAACAAAATATCTTAATTAAGTAATTAAAATAATTAACGCAAATAATTTCAGCTACTTTAAAAACAAAACTCAAACTTAATTGACTTTAAACGCAGTCTCAAGTTAGAGAATAATAGGGTACCGTGCCGCTGAAGTTCCACAGTCGAGCATCCAGTTTCAAAGACGGGTTTCTGATAAGTGGATTAATTACGTGGATGATCTTCCTTCTAAATTAGTCTAACAACCGTATAGTGTTACACGTGCTTCTCTTTGAGACCTTCCGTAGTATATAGTTTCATTTTAGTACTTCACTTGTAGCATGGGTTCTTAGTTACGTAGGTAGGGTGTACTTTACATGCAGACAATGTGGCATATTCTGTGAAGGATTTCAGATAATAATTTAATACTTATAATAACTATCTTTATACAAAATTAATGTCGGTACTTTAACAAAATTTACGTCGCTAAAAGAAAAGCAGCAAAACTCAAAAAATTGATTTTTGAAATTCTTTTGTATTATTTTGGTAAGCTTTTTGTAGGTAAACTGGAAAACATTACATTTGCGAATATGAAGAAAAATACCTATACTAAAGCCAAACTCGCTTGAGAATGCTTGTCCACAAACAAATTAAAAGTGAAGGTAGAAATCACTAGTCATTTTACACCTATTTTTTTAATCATCTAGTTAATGACGAATTCATGACAATAAATTAGATTAGTAAGCTTAAAACTAATTAATATATTTAAAATCTTTTAACAAGATTTTTTAAAATAACAAAACATAATTTTAAATTTATTACACATAAAATGTGTTGCTTTTCCAATCGAGTTTGGCTTTAGTATAGTCACTTATTTTTGTCTTATTTATTTTTTTATTTTTACCGTAGAGAAGAAAATTATTCCAAATCCAATTCGATAACTATCAGACATTGGAATTCGCAGTCATAGATTATGCAACCTACAAGAGAATATGTAATTTTTAATCTATACCGAATTAATACGTTGCAAAATTAATGAGCCAGCACAAAACATTACGGCGCGGTATTCTATTACCAAATCACAATAGCAACACGATCTAAATTGGCTACTAAATATTCAAAACCAATACGAAACATACACGGGTAATTCCACAACGGCGGGCTAATTCAATTTGAATCACACACAATATTCTATTAATGGTGACGGACAGGTAGGTATAATACCGCACTGGAACTGACGTTCTGTGATAACTTACACTTCATACACAATTTCACATGTTAGAGACAGCCCTGAAACTATCCTTTACGTTTTTAATCAATGTTAATTTTAAATTTACTAGATTTTACTCTCGGTTCGTTCGCATATACTAATTTTTCTACCAGGAAAACTATTTTTTTTTAAAGTTGGGTGTAAATTGTTTCTTTACTACAGTAGGTAATGCGTGTGCGTGAAATTGCAAAATTATTGCTTGAATAATAACATACTAAGGAACCTAAAAAAACAACAAACAAATCAATTTATTTAGATTTTTGAGAAACTACAGTTACGCCAGTTTATTTTTGCGTTCAACATTAATTTTTTTGCCATACAAATTAATACTTACTCGACATAGAAGTAACAATACATATTCATAATGGGTATAATGTCACTTGTAAATGCAAAACAACTGACAAAAAGCATCAAATTATTTGTTACAAAAAAGGAACTGAAAACGTATCGATTGCATTGCTAATTAAACTAATTATTAGGTGTCTCTTTCTACGTGAAACCTTTTGTCTTCTTGACCTAATTAAGAGTCATTTTAATGTCTTTCTAAGTACGAAAGGGTAAATAATTGTTAACTGGAAAATCATGTAACTTGATGGCCTTTGTGCGTAGTGGTATGCGCAGTGGATTTATAAGACGGAGGTCCTGGGTTCGATTCCCGGCGGGGCAGATTGAGATTTTTCTTAATTTGTCTTGTTCTGGCTGATGGGAGACTTGCGCCGTGGCTAGTTACCACCCTACTGACAAAGACGTACCACCAAGCGATTTAGCGTTCCGGTACAATGTCATGTAGAAACCGAAAGGTGATGATTTTCATTATACTCCTGACAAGTTAGCCCGCTTCCATCTTAGATTGCATCATCACTTAACATCAGGTGTGATAGCAGTCAAGGCCCAACTTGTAGTTGATAAAAAAAAATTTTTTTGTTAATTTAAATAATAAAGTAACCACCAAATTTCATGAACACAAACCTGTTATTTTTAAATAGCCTGTTGAGCTAGCCTCTTTGGTAACAGACGGTATTTGGAGCCTAGACCCACAAAGCTGCCCACGTCGGTGGGCAGACTGACTCGGAATAACTATAACTTTCACTACCAGTTGCTAATAGAACTTACGTTCCAATAGTAAATCTGAATTAATAACGATTTACTCAACATTCTAGATACAAAACCCAACATACCATAGTCCGACCAAGAGCTCGAATTTAAGACCTCAAAATCCCTAGGCCGCATATTACGGTTCGCTTTACATTCTAGGTAGGTGATTCATGAGAAATAAAAACTCAATATTTTAAAACCCAACCTAGGACTTGAATGTAGGACCTTAAAATTCCTAGCAGCTTATTAACCACTGGTCCACTGATAAATATATAATCTATGTATTTATAAACCTTGCATTGTTACGGCACACCGCGCGGTGTCCGTTAAATAATGATACCTACTCTAATTAGGTCCACTACACCAATGTTTGTAATTAATTAGTGTATTGTTTAATTGGCATCTCTTGTTATCTGTTTGTTTGGATTATTTATTCATTAGTGGTGTTTGTGACAGCTGTTGCTGAGGTAGCTTACACTGGTGTATAATTACCGTATTATATTGCACAAGCCTGTTTGGGCTAAATAAATAATAATAATGTATTTTAAACTTTATTCGATTTATTTTGTGTTTGGTGAGAAGCGTTATATGTTTCTAATGTATTTTTATTTATTATTTTATTCTTTAACAAGTTTGACTACCATCTGGTGTTAAGATGCTGTCTTAGATGGTACAGTGCTAATGTGAGACATACTTTGTTTCATTCGTTGCAAGGATTATGCATACAATTTGATTGATTACAATTTATTTAGGCGTATAAGCCAAAACACCTAAATGGTTTGAATAGTTTTAGGGTTTAGGGATGTATTTAAATTTGAAAGGTTTCTAGGCTTATTTACTATCTTACATAGGTATTATCGTAAGCTTTTCTTTCTTTTAGAATAGAATAGATTCTACTTATAGACGAAATTTTATTACCTAGTGTTTAACGTTGAATCCGACACCCAGATCTGACAGATAAACCTAACTTCGCAACTGAACACAATAATGTAAACAAAAAAAAAAGTTAAAAGAGCAACTTTTGAGTTTCTTGCCGGCTCTTCTCAACAGGGTCTGCCTTCCGAGCCGGTGCTTGTAATTAGCCTACTTGAAATAAATGAATTTGAATTTGAAAAACATCTGAGGATGCTACGGTTTCGTACATAAGGGTTTTAGCATTAAAAATTCAAATCGATACTATTTGAATCGTATATTTTTTTACTTTTGACCTTTCAATTTCTTTTTCAGATTTATGTATATAACCGAATTAGCACCAATAATGACCTAATAACAATAAATGAAAAATTATAACCCTATAACGCGTAATACAACAGGCCCATCCGAAAAACATAAACATCTTTACGACTATCTAATAAAAGAAGCCACACTGATGTGCGGCTTTTTAATATCAGAGGCGAGAGCCGGCCGACTGTCCCACGAAACATTTTCCATTAATAAAACGCGAAAAAGGAATATTACATATGAAAAAGACATATATCCGTATCGCCGGACCCGCCCGCTATCTCCTCGGAAGGTAATAACTTCTTTACAAGTCCAAAGTCCGAGGGATTGAAAAGCAATTTCAGCACACCCCCGCCCTACAGCGGGGCCGGACTCGCCATATTTCTTTTTCGCCGCTACTGTAATTCGCCTTTGATTTAATCTCAAGAAACAAATCTTAGAATGTGAAACTAGCGATAGGCATCAGTGAAACTAGTTTCGCTGATTGGATTCCATCCCGCCACGAGTCCCGACTGTTCCTACTATTTGAATTGGTCACTGCACAAGCTCGGCTATTTGTTTGATTTCGTTAAAAGATTGCAATGCTTATTTCCTCCGACGAGATTTTGTCTGAACGTCTGTGTTACGGGACCTAACCCTTCAACGGTCTCAGACAGGAAAGGGATGCCCCAATAGGTTCGATATAATTGTCACCGGTGTATTTTTGTTTAAATTTGGATCTTTTGAAAATAAAACAATATTAGTGTTGTTGTGAGTCTATTTGATAGAAGAGATATGAAACGTATGCTAGATATTTACATAATTTAGATTATCGATAAGGATGTAAGGTGTCTCGTACGTGACGATTCGATAAAACGCTGTTCTTGAATGTAAAAAGGTAAGTGAATAGAGCAGACTCAAATTCAAAATACTTGAAAATTTGATAACTGTCCTAGATCAACTATTACAATCAACCTAGTCTTTACTGTACGTACTTCTACGCTAAAATATTAGTAAAAAAAACTCCAAAATGGTTAAAATTTAAATAAAATGACTAATTGTACAGATTTTAGTCTTCTTACAATAAAGCGAGAAGTGGAAAAAAAAATATTTGAAATCAACAAATATTGTCAATAAGTAGGTATAAATGTAGGTATCTTTGAGATAAATTAATTTAATGTCATATTCAACTCTTGTATCACATTATACTGGAATAAATTGCACCAGAATTAATAACAATCGTAATATACATTCCGTTAAAACTGTAATCGATTAAATCCAATATAATAAAACATCAGGCTTGCATCACGGAGCGAATGTATCCACTGTGTTAACAATACTCCGTGTCTGGTAATTTAATTATCAAGAACGCAGTGAAAAATCAATTGAAATAAATCAACGAGCCAATATACATATCGAGTGTCGAAGGCTCAATTTGTAACGTATCAGTAAACTGGATAGATACGTAACTTTAGCCAACCTATCCGTGGGCGACGAGGCGGCTCACAGTATCGCGTTGCTACAACCGAACCGCAACTTATACTGTACACAACCGCCGTATATACTAATGAATACTTGGTATAACTACTAGCTAATTCTCTTAGCTTTATTTGCGTAAATCTACAAAACATATTCGCGGCTTCTATACTCAGTACGATCCTATAGAGAACAATAATTCACAAACAAAAATCCTATATTATTATTGACAAATTACTAATTGATCTCATTACGATTATTCTTCAAAACATAAGTTAAAAATTGAGTTTCTTTCAATTGCTGATTTGAGATTTGTTCAAAATTATTAAAGTATTAAACTAGGACAATTTTATACTAACTTCTGTAATATAGGACCCTTAGACTTTAACTGATTTTTTTCTTAAAATATTAAGAAACTAATCAAAGTCATTAGATGTTATATGCATCGGTTAGGTTTTCAAATATAGTAAAGGAGTATAACGTCATCGAATGTTGGATAACCATAATCAAAAACACAAAAACCGTTGATTAATAAACATAAGTTTCGCTCCGTCGAGCGCGGTGAGGTGTCATTAAACTATGGGCAATACATTATAATTGCTCCTAATAATATAAATTAAAACAAGTGACATAAAATACCTTGTACATTATAAAAAAATATTCACCAAACAGTTGACACGAAAGGGTTGAGTGGCGTACAAGTGCGTAGAACATCAGTAATAAGAAAAAAATCTATGTAAACCCGACTCAATTTGAGTTGAGACGCTCTCATCCGACCGGCCGGCCGCAGATCGCTATCGTCTAAACTGTTCCGAGCGCCTTATTTATATAATCTAACTATTTGTGAGGGACAAGCACCCCTTATTATGTTATTCCCTTCGCTTTTAGCTTCATAGAGAACTTCGTGTACGAAACTCGAAGAGAATATTATTTATACAAAACGATAAAATTGAAGTGTATTTGTAATTTCCAATTAACATCTTTTATTTTTCTTTGCAGTCTTGGATAGAAGACAGTTTCTCCGAGGCCTTATAAAATATTATTAACCAATGGACCACTACTAGACACAGTAGGTAAAGACATAATACAAGCAAAAAATTTCATAGTGTTTGGAATTTTTTTAGCTATTTTTATAAGGAAAATACTCTATAATTTGTAGTATTCTGATAATTTAACACTGCAGTTATAGAATTACCATTAAAACCAATGACTATTGGGTTTTGTATAAGTAAAAGTTCCAGTAGACTAATTTACGGATGCAAAATAATTCGGCAGAGGTATACGGCGAGCTAAACGCCGCTCACGCGTCCCGCAGCCATTTTCTGCGCGAACGGAACTCAATATTGAATACAATTCTAATAGAAAACAACGTCCACATAGCACCCAAATTCGTACGGGAAATATTTGCATATAAATAGTTTTAAAACAGATAAATATGTTTATGTTGATGTTTTTGATGTTTATTGAATCTAAGGCAAAGTACATGCTTATGATCTGACTTACGAGATATTAAGATTTTAGGTTATTTTTAACCGACGAAAAAAAACGGAAGAGGTTCTCAATTCGACACGTATATATTTTTTTATATGTATGACCACGCATAACTTTTTACAGAGTTCTCCGATTTTGTTAACTCTATATTTATAAGAAAGGGCATACTTCCAAGGTGGTCCCATTGTCATCATGTTAGGATCGAATGATGATATCCTGGGGAAATTAAAGGAACTCTTCAAATTTTGGAGGCACGCTTACAGCGATTTTGGTTTTTGTTTCGGTATCGGTAGCTTTTTGTCTACTAGTGCCGTATAATATACTATGACAGTATAGTACGAGTATGTTACGTGGCGATAAATCACTAAAAAGTAAGAAATAAAAATTTTTAACAAAAAATAGAACCGACTCAAAACGCAATAAAAAGTAAAAAATAACTGTTTAGTGTGTTTTAAGTCGGTTCTATTTTTGTTAAAAAATTTTTTGAGACCTCTATTTTAGAAGAGAACATAATTTTTGTGAACAACATTCTGCAATATATTTTCTACTATTTATAGCATAGAAATTGACAAAATTTAGCCAACAAAACCAATACGTAGAAAACAATCAATCCATTAAGTGGAATTTGCAAAATGCACGAGACTAATTTTATAACTGTTTGTCATAGGTTTTAGTTTCTTGTAGAAATGCGAATCCAATTAGATTGACGAATATATGTAACAAACAAATCTAATTTATATCTATTAGGTAGCTATTATAAAAATTGCACACATTTGAAGCATAATTTCGTTAGTTTATATGTATACACAGATCGCCGAATCGCATGTTAGAGACAAGTACCACTAACTTATGAATACTATTGTGACATGCTATCTATCATTTTAATAATAAAACACATCATTAACAACGCGTATTTAACCTTACCCGAGTTTTGTAACCTTATTCAAGGATTTTAACAATAAAAATATAATTTAACTAAGTAGCAATGTTTCATGTTGTCACTAATTTCATTGTAAATTCCCAAAAATTACTAACAATATTTTCGAAGACGGACTCAAAATTATCTTTCAAAAATATTGTTGATTCGAGGTAATTAATTTAGTTTCCATATTTTTATAAGCTAAAATAGGCATTTAATTTAAAAATGTACTTTTCGTATGTTAACGTTGAAATAATTTTATGTAAAGCACTAATTTTTGTAACAAGTTACTTTAATTAAAGTTTTTATAATGAAACTTTGATTCCATCCAAACCGAATTTTTCGTCCATCTATTACTTGTCGCATTACAGCTGGCCAAAAAATAAAAATAAAATAAAAACCACTCGGCAGAGCAACCAAGGCCTAATGCCTGCTTACTAAAAACGTTTTCCTTTCATGGTGTTATAAAAAAAAACACACAATTAGTTTTTTTACTGAATTCTAATTTTTTTACAAAATAAACCCGTAATGAAAGAGCCGGCATACACAAATGCCGCCACTGTGGAGCGGTCCGGGCCGAGATCGGGCCATTTACTCCTGTTTTCAATTTGTCGGTCGCGGCCATACATCAGTTGCGGCACGCAGCGGAACACCGCCCCAACTTTAATACACTTACGTTTGACATTTTTCCGCCCATTATGCATTCTTCTAAGCCAATGCTTTCCGTAAATACTAGGAAATTTGTTCTACTCGGAAACCAATTTGTTGTTACAATGAAAATGTCGCAGTAATGAAGTCTCATAGCGACTACGCAAAGGACCGCGACAGTCGTTTGTGTCAATGAATCTTTCATATTGAATACTGGAGTGCAGCGCGTACTGTAAATACTAAGAAATTTGCCGTATTCATTATAGCTACTTTGTTTACATTCTTGTTACTGCTAATGCTTACTAAGTATTTTAAAATTTTATTTACAAGTATAGTTTTTGTGGTTTCATTTTTAGTATAAAGTTAAATTACTTGTTGAATATTTTTGGAAATAATGGCACACTGGAAGATTAATGAAAATCCGTCACCAATAAATAGAGCAACAATTTTTATCCTACGAAGAGACAGAGAAATATTAGTAGCTATTAGTGGCTAGTTACCACCCTACCGACAAAGACGTACCGCCAAGCGGCATAGCGTTCCGGTACGATGTCGTGTAGAAACCGAAAGGGGTGTGGATTTTCATCCTACTCCTAACAAGTTAGCCCGCTTCCATCTTAGACTCCATCATCACTTAACATCAGGTGTGATAGCAGTCAAGGACCAACTTGTAATCGATAAAAAAATAGTCTTTGTTTGCCACTAGCAACCATATCACAAGAACGCTGCTTGGTGGTTAATACGTGGTTGCACTCTATCACAAAAAATCTTTTACTTCTACTAAAAGTTACTATGTGCTCAAGCTTAAAAGAAGTAATTTGTAGTATACATTTATAAGTATTAGTTGGGCTGTCACGAAAAACGTTGAAGTGAAGTGAACGCAATACGCAATAGTTCTCAAACATTTGTCGTGGATACTCGTACAAGTCGACATCGTTTGTCAACTTCGATGATAAATGCCCGCTTGTAATTGAATCGGGAGTTTGCTCGCTCCATACGCGGAATGGTCACGGATTACTTTGTGACGTTTTTATAAATCTAATATACGGAACAATAAACCAAATTTGCCAATGGCCTACATAATACATAAGTCTTTTTTATCATGGTGATTTTGGTGACTTTTCTTTATACATTAATGTATTGTTTTCTATTTCAATTCCTTAGGTTTATTAGAAAAAGTTATGTAAAACGAAAAACTAATTTAGATTAAAGTGGTTTAATCGAGGTTTAATTAACATCTTGATTTATTTTTGAGCTTTTCAGTTACAAGCACACTACTGATATCTCTTTTTAATTTTTTTTCAGAATCCGTGTTAACGGCCGAGCAGCGCAGTGGGTAGTGACCCTGCTTCTGCGTCCTAGGCTGTGGGATCGATTCCCACATCTGGAAAAATGTTTGTGTGATGAGCATGGATGTTTTCCAGTGTCTGGGTAATTATTAATATATTATAAGTATTTATGTAAAAATATTCATCGGTTATCATAGCACCCAAAACACGTTTTGTTACTTACAAGTACGCTTACTTTGGGGCTATATAGCGATGTGTGTAATTGTCCTATAATATTTAATATTATTTATAATAACATGCAGTTGGAACTTAATCTGAATTTAAATCCGACGTTGATGATTTAAGTACTACCACTCTAATCAACTTAGCGTCAGTCAATACTTTTTTGCATGCTGTTTCATTACGAGCGTTTGACAAATCTAAATATGCATGACCACCTAAGGAACATATCGTTCATAACTTCTTATTTGTTTTCCAAGTCTGCATGACCACCTAACAGATATCCTTCATAATTTGTTTTTGCATATTTTTCCAAGAGTTTAATCGAATCATTCAGTGGCGTGGAAATTAAAATATTCAGTTGGCGATCACGTTCCCGGTGGCCGCAAGTAATATGACACCTGCGTTTATCCACGGCGGCCTATAGCTCGTTACCTACTCCACAGTTGCGGGAGCGTGGTCAGTGGGGACTCGGATTTGTGCTGTTATTAATTCCGCTAAATTGAAAGCTGACCCGCTCCGCTGTTGACTCCAGTGATTACCCGTCCGGTTTGAAACTTCACCGGGTGCTTTGAAATATTTCCTGCGAATTAAGCTATTCGATTTCGACGATGACTTTTTCAGTTGTGTTTTGATTCTAAATTTCGGATCATTGCTATCATTTGATTCTTCGTAATATAATGATTCAGGTTTATATCTGGAACAATTCAATTTTATGTTTGGTTGATGTAGAAAGTAGCCTTCATTGAGTAACCTTTGTTTAAAATAAATCTCTGTCTTCAATTCGTCCTTCATGACAGAAGATTGTCATCCTATAAAGAATCATTTCCCGGTGTCAGATGATTACAAAAATGGTGTACGCTGGTCATTAGAAGGGCAGTAGAAGTTATTGACTTACTTCTTTTGATTGATTCCAATCAATTTGAATAGAAAAAGTAATTTAACAAAATACTCATTATACACACATGGTAAGCACTAAGTGCTAATTTCGAGGACTGTTGGTATGCGCCCGGTACGGCCCACTGAACGTTCAAATTGCCGTGGCGATCGTTCCCGCTCGTTCATTACTGACTGTTTGCTACTCCACGAATGAAGTAGAGGAAATGAACGCTTTCTATGAAGGGGTATCAACCTCATTGTGAATTTCATTGTTGACCGGTCACTTGTGTTGTGCTGGCTATTTATAATTTGTAAGACTTATCGGTACTTGAACACAGTTTAATCTTTATACGATCATTTCTGCAGTTTAAATACGAAACTAGCATATTTGGAAAATAATATCAGTTTAATAATTAATAAAGACCTGAGTAAAACTAAGTCTTGTGTAGAGACAATACCGAGAAGCGTTAATTATGAACATTCTAGTGAAATTTCAATAGCGACGTTGCAAAATGCATTTCACGTAAGCATACAAAACTTGTAGAGACAGAAAATTTTTAATGTTACAAATTATATTAATTTAAAAAAGAATATTTTTACCTTGATAAAGATATTAAATACTAGCAAATGTCCACGACTTCTCCTGCGTGGTACATACATTAACATACGTACATTACCTATTTCATTTTTAAAAACAAAAAATAAAAAAAGTAAATACTCTGTTTTTTTTAGAAAAATGGGTAAATAAGTTTTCCTCAAAAGATAGATATATACCATCGCGGACTTTCATACATTATTTTGTAATATATCAAATAGGTAAAGCAGCGTTTTACCTACATTTAAATCTAAATGAACTTCCAGAAATAATAGACCTTTTTTTTACTTATAAATAAAATAATATTGGACATTACAGCGTATAAAATTAGTCAAGATTCGAGACCCATAACGATGGAAACTTTTTAATGAAATAATTCGGACAGGGCCTCTCAATGCAAAAGTAGTAAAACGTAGACACAGTTTGTCCCCTACTTAACGTGGAGTTGTCAAAATTTGCATAAAATCGTCCGAACGAGGCCAACGCTGCAAACTTTTGACGGTTCTTTAAAAGCACTCAAATCGGGAATGGCCTATAAATTGACGAAATCATTTTTTTATTAAATCGATTTTTAAGCTTGGACTGCTGTATTTTATACGCTATAAGAATACCAGTGGTCGTCTTCTGGGCTTTAGAATATATTCTGGATATTTTTAAACATCTACATTATATATAATAGGATAGTAAAAATAACTGAATGCTAAGTGCTTTTAATAAATTTAGCAAAACTTAAACTTAATAAAAAAATTTAACAAAAAATAAAACCGACTCAAAACGCAATAAAAAGTAAAAAATAACTGTGTGTGTAATGCAAAACGAGTGGTTAAACTTAGGCGAGTTCTGCATCCCTCTGGCTCTGAAGTGGCGCGCCTTGCTGTACGATTGGTCTCCTGCCTTATTGAAATTTTATCTTAATGCCTTTCAACTGACTCTCCCAGATCAGAGTAACCAATACCTGTGGTGAGGCAGGGGAGGCACTTATTGGTAGGGTGCAAGGTGAGTACTAGAAATCATACGTGAAGCTATAAGCCTTTCAGTAGCTAGGGCTCAAAAAGGGTTAACGACGAAAAAACTAACTTCGTTAAAGCAGGCTCAAGTACAAATTCCACCATCAAGCCTTATTCAATTCTGGGCTCTGCTTGGACACGTATGAAAAGCACTATAAAATCCCGGAAGACTTAGCTATTACGACATCTAGACCGGTGGGAAACAAACATCCCTAAAGACCATGTATTCAAAGTGAATAAATACTATGACCTTACTAAAGTCTCACTACAACCTGCTAAAAGACCTTGGCCTTACTAGAAGTGCAGTAAGCTCCATATTGGAACGAGTGTCCAAAGCTGCAATATGGTTGGGCAGGAAATAACTTGAACAATTGACGGCCGTTGTTCGGAGTTATTCTCTCAGCCACGCGATGGACCCGGCACCCGCACGGTGAATCCATGGAATGCTAAGATATTCGTCTCTCTTTAGTTGCTTTAATTTACTTAAGCATATCTATGAAGTCGGTGCCATTTATTTAACGTAGTAAAGCAGTTTGTAGGTTCTAGGTAATGTCTTTAAAGTAGCAACCTTGGCTGGTACCGATTCCTAGATATGCTTAAGTAAATTAAAGCAACTAAATGACACAGTTATTTTTTACTTTTTAGTGCGTTTTTCGGTTCTATTTTTTGTTAAAAATTTTTATTTCTTATTTTTTGCTGATTTATCGCCACGTAAAGTACTCGTACTATACTGTTATAGTATATTATAAGGCACTTGTAGCCAAAAAGCTACCGATACTTACACAAAAACCAAAATCGCTGCAAGTGTGCCTATAAAATTTAAAGAGTTTCTTTAATTTTCCCAGGATATCATCATCACCACTTGATGGAAATGTGCCCTTTCTATAAAAAAAAGAATTATCAAAATCAGACAACTCTGTAAAAAGTTATGCATAAAAAAAACGTGTCGAATTGAGAACCTCCTCCGTTTTTTTTCGTCGGTTAAAAATAACTGAATGCTCAGTGCTTTTAATAAAATAAACAAAACTTAAACTTAAAAATTTGGGTGATAAACGTAACGTAAAAATTTTTTTTGATTATTTTTTGTCACTTTGTATATTTGTACTTCGTAGCATTATCACGATATTCAATATCTACACTAAATAGAAATTAATTATTCAGTCTTCCATAATAGCTAACTGTAAAGCTTTAGTAAAGCTGAAATAAGGGACTTTGAATCTTTATAAACACAAGTATACCGCAACATAAACATATTTGTAAAATATCTATATTGGCCAACAAATTTCTAACTTATTATCAATTTATATTATATGAAATGAAAAAAGTTCTCATGTCAACAAAACATATATTTTTAAAATGCTGCAACTTTTTTCATATCTGTGTTTCGATGGGTACGCGAAAAGGGCAGAGTAGGGCATAAGGAGTCGACGATGTTTAATAAATTCTCCAAACGTTAAGATGCCATATCTTTGATAAACGGCAGACAGTACTGACTAACGATTTTGATTTAACTTTAGACTCTCTGTACAGCAAAAACTATTGTAAAAAATTTTGCATCCAAAAATATTAAAATTTAAACTATAGTGAGTATTTTCCATAATTATTAAAATATAAACAGCTGAAACGCACGTAACTGATATCAGAGTATGCCCGACTAGTTTTGATCCTAAACGGCGTCCAAAAATATTCTTTAAAGAGTCCTTAATTGACAAATGACACTCGTAAGCATGTAACCACAATGTCATAATTTATTTCAAAAGATACAACTAACAAATATTGATTAAATTTTTAGATAACCGAAGCTAAAATTAAATATTGCCTCAATGATAAAGATCGTATAAAAAAATATTTAACAAGTAAAAACACAATAATGAATAAATTGTGTCCCCATGATAACGTATATTTACTCATCAAGAAACTAATTTACGATTGATAACTTTAATATTAATGGCTCTTTATATTTTGTCCTAACGAAGGTTATCTGTCTTCACTAAAATTAACTAAGACCCCACACCCACTGAGAAGATATTTATTTATCCTGTACAAGAATTTTAACTAGAATAGAATTGAATATTTCTTCATAAACGTTAGTAAAAGTATTTAATTTGTTTCGGTTCTCTTTTTTATTTATACCATTATTAAATATTGCATTTTAAATTCTAATTCTAATTTACAATTATAGGATATAGATCGTTCAATCCACGATGTGCAATAAAAACTGCAAGAATGTAAGTTCTATTACTACGTCACGAGTAGCAATGTGTGATAGAACTCACATTCTTGTAGTTTTTATTGCACACTTGCACTGTAAGCGTTTGAAAAACAGAAAACGACGAGTCTTCGCGGATTGAACGATCTATAGCTAGGAGTAGTATATCATTCTCTTTTAATTTGTTTAAATTATTAAATATTGAATTTAATATATTTTTAGTAGAAGCTAGGAGTAATAAGATTCTTGGTAGCTGAGGTTATGTACAGAAATTATAATTCTTATTTCTGTCAGGGTAATAGGTGACTGGTTTAATGTTCTGTATTTAAGCTCTGGTAGGTCATAACTTATCTATTGACTCTTTTAACAAATATTCTATCTCAGTCATGTGCATAAATAGTACGCAATATTTAAAAATTCTTTTAAATATATTTTTAAACTTTATTTTTTAATATTGTAAGCATCACGTTGACTGGTGTACAATGATAATGGTGAAAAATTGTTTGTTGTAAATTTACTTAAATGTATTGTTTTCCAAGTTTTTGTGAAAGCTTTACACAGCTTAACTCAAAAGGTAGTAATATAATGATTGAATAAATAAGTGGATCTCATTCCTTATAGTTTTGTGGGCTGAAGTACTTGTTGTCAACTAACGATACGATATTTGACGTCAACAGTTCATTCTTAATTGTCGATAACCCTTCAGCGGGTCACGACTTCCTACCGACAATACAATTAACAATACAAACTGGAAGGAAACGACATTTTACTAAAAAAAACTTACTAAGCTAGCAGTAAAAGCGGAAATTCTGAACGGATTAGCTTCATTGTTTTTTGTCTTAATACAAACAATGGGAATTTCAAATAGTTAGCATTGACTTTCTATAAAAGAACAATGCGCTGTCTGCTTTGGTTCCTCAGTTCTATGGAGTAAGCCGAGCTGGTCTGCTAAGCCTCTGAAGTGAACTGGTTTTTTTTTTTATCGACTACAAGTTGGCCCTTGACTGCTATCACACTTGATGTTAAGTGATGATGCAGTCTAAGATGGAAGCGGGCTAACTTGTTAGGAGTGGAACGAAAATCCACACCCCTTACGGTTTCTACACGACATCGTACCGGAACGCTAAATCGCTTGGCGATACGTCTTTGTCGGTAGGGTGGTAACTAGCCACGGCGAAAGCCTCCCACCAGCCAAAAAGCCAAAAGTCCTGGTAGCTACAGGTATCAATAAAAGAAGAGGCATTGATAATTACAAGCTGGAGAAAATTGTGTGATAAATTATTTTTTAATTATCGAACAAACTAAATAACGTTCACCGAAATAATGTTATTTAATTCCTTTTTTAATTTAGATTTAATTTAATTTTCACAAGCTCTTTATTTAATTTGCCCTGTTAGTGTGTGTGAGTTAAATCTTGGAAACTAAATTAGGACCACATCCTGCAGTTGATTGGACTTTTTGGTAAACCTGTATATCGAATCGAAAGATGGCCATAGGAACTTCCAAAGTAGCCAAAGCAAAAAGTAAAGTCTTTAACTTTACAAGCTTATTTTTAAAAATTCACATTTTGTTTTTTTTATTCATTATAATTTAACCCTTGACTGCAAGCACAGCTGATGGTGAGTGATGATGCAATCTACTTATTGAGAGTAGGATGAAAGCCACACCCATTCAGTTTCTACACGACATCGTACCGGAACCGTAAAACGCTTGGCGGTACGTCTTTGTCGGTAGGGTGGTACTACTAGCTACGCATACCACTTCGCCACGGAGGCCGTTAAATTATTAGTATTTTGTTAATATTAATATTAACAAAATGTGAATTTTATACTGTACACAAATACTCCTAAGAATTAAATTAGTAAAACATAAAGTAATACTATTAGCAGCTACTCCGACTGCATCAAACAAGGTAACCTTAGCTTACTGCACTGCGTAGGCTTCTTTCATTAAGCTTTTTTCTAATGCTAAGTAATTTAATTAGACGTTGCACTTTATTTTCTTTTATAACAGACTTTATAAATACAAAAAAAAAGTCAACTCTTTGCCTGGTTTCGACTTCATATTGTGTTTATTTTATGTTATGATTAAACCTCTGGCGTTTCGTTAAAACTGAAAATATATGAGCCTATATTCCTACCATACTTACCATAGGTAAGTATATAGGCAGCTAAGTATATGGCGAGATAGATACTCCTAGGCACGCGCTTTTTGAGTGCGTGGGTGTCGTAGACCTAAGAGCAGCGGCCCAGGGACCAGAAGATAAGGTGGATGCCCGAAACCTCGTGGGACGCATGTTGGCAGGAGAGCAAGAATTGCGTAGACACTCCGATATGCTTCGAGCCATTATGGTCAGAAGAGAGGAAAGGGAACAGATGGAGAGAGCAATAACAACTAGGATGTCAGCACGACGAAATGCCAAGCGGTTCCGTGCTGACCCGGCAGAAAAAAAAAAAGTATATTGCACCATGATGGCTATGGGAGATAGCAGGTTGGTTCTGTCCCAGATTTTATTTAATTTGGGACAGAACCAACGACATATTATATAATTCTTCAGCCGCCAGTCGTCGATGTCTTAGCTCAGCAGGGACCAACAACTTAACATGCCCTTTGATCAATATCTGATACCCATACTTAGGTCTAGAATCCAGAACCTTATGATTCTAAGTAACCAGTGGATCAAAGCCCCACTTTTTGGGATGTATTAATAAAAATATTGCTAAATGAACATTTTGTAGTCCAGTCACATAAACGTATTTTAAGCATGACTGTGTAGTTCGGTATATTTCTGACGTGAATAAGTCTAATTGAGCTAATGAAGAGGAATTTCTTAATTAGTGGTGTTTGTACGAGGCATGGGCACACGTTCTGTACCGAAACGGGTTAATTACAAGCGATAACTCTTTAATTAACCTGCCTAATAACAGAGTATTTGCATTCGAGCCGCCTATGTAGTAAGACTAATTAGGGAGTGAATGAAATCGATCGAATGTATCGGTTTACATCATAAAGCTAAAAATAATAATACTATGACATTCGTAGAAGTGCAGTGGAGACTATTAGCTGCAACTGTAGTCGCAAGTCAATCGAATAAACGAATATACTTATCTCTAGCTACTGCAGCAGATAATCTTGCAAATAACATTAAAATATTTGGGTAAAAAAAAGACCTGGGTATGACATACCCAACCTCACTTATACCGGGTTAATTATCAATGGCTCATAGTAAGCCAGTAAAAAAATAAGTTAAAAGATTGTTCCGAAGCTACTACATTTCACGTAAACATCGTTATCATTAATTAAATTATCGCACATATTAATGGGTAATCCAAAATAATTGACATTGATAAAAACATTATTCCTTTCGTCACAAAACAAACAGACGTCACCGCGCGTCACTGGTCACACCACCGAGGTTATCGCTGCTTAATAAGTAAACTGCCAAGATAATTCGCTTAATTGGTCTAGGTACTCTACTTGATTTTCTCGGGTACATAGCAAGCGTTCAGAACAATGTCCTAGATGATGGAAGCTGTGGTATATCATCACCAACTAACTAAACTACTTCTTTGATTAAGTATAATCTGAGTATTTGCTATACTCAGATTATACTTAATCAAAAAGTCGTCGAAAAATACGTTACGGTACGTTTGTTATATTTTATAATGTCTATGAAAAGTGCTAAAATCTAAAATATATAATTACCTTAACCTTAGTAAAAGTTGTAAAAAAATTATACAGACATTTTGCAAACGTAATTATCGACCTTTACTATTATAATCTAACCTCATCTGATAAGGTGGCAAAATGGTTTATTAGACTTTTTGTTAAAATGCTAATAAGTTGCGATGGACAACGTTGTCGAAGCGCTTATAACGAAGGTGTACATAATAGTAGAACACGAACCAGCGAACGGCGCTCGTAATTAAATAAGTAACAAGAGGAAGCTCCACCGCCGCCGCCGCTGCTGAAAAACAAGCCCGCCAACCTAATTACTGGTGACCTTCAATCAGGGCTGCCAATACAACATTACTTTTTCTCCAAAAAAAGTAAACCTTTAACTGCGATCTCACCTAATATTAAATCCCTTAATAATATAACGGCGAAAGTTTGTGTATTAGTCACTTATTTACGCTGCAACTACTTACTGAATCGATATAGCTGAATTTTGGAAATGATTGATTGATTGCTGTCCATTTTAAAACTCATAGTGGTAATAGCCTACTGCGTATTAATTTTCACTACTTCAGAACTGATAGAAAGTTTTCAAAATTTTTCAGTTTTTAAAATCACATGGCTTATATAAAAATTTAAAAATAAAATAAAAATGTCTGCCAAATAAGTGCATAAATACTACTAACGTATAAAATAAAATATAAACTTATATTAATCAGTATTAAATAACACTGATTTAAATTATCCAAATAAACAGTTTTACTAAAATAATACGTACCTAACTTGTGCAGGAAACGGATTTCCTATTGCAATACAAAAGCGTCTTCCCATATTTTCTTAGAAGATATCAAACTTATTGAGGATATATAAACTATATAATTAATTTGAAATCACACTAACGATGTAAGAGCAAAGCTTCTTCCTGCAGATAAAAGTGTAGACAAAAATAGTAATTTAGTCTTGAACATTTAACAGTGTTTTGATTATTAATTGTCTTACATTACCCACGACTTCGTTAGCGAGAAAAACAGAGTATTGCAAGGTTCACACAAAAAAAATGCACTTCACTATTTATTTAGAAGATGATATAATTGTTATAGTTAGCTTTCTATAATTCTTATGAAGAGAGACACTACGATACATTTCGTTATATTATCAATGTGATTGAGCAGCGGATTCGACGAAAGATTACATGTGAGTTTTTCTGACTTTTCATTATTATCGTCATATTTCAGCTAATTTACTTAAAACAGTAGTAAACTTTAACGGATCTCTATCTAAAAACTGCATGAATAAGAAACATTGACTAGGCGGAGCGTACAACTTTGTTTCATATTATTACTAGCGACCCGCCCCAGCTTCGCACGGCTGCAATGCTGGTACCAAAGTATATTTAAAAAGCAAGCTCCGCGCGACCCCAAACTATGTCCCTGCATTTTGAATCTTGTATATCTTTGAAAATATTCGCTTAAATTACATGCTGTAAAGGACAATAGTGATCTATATTGAGTGTACAAAGTATTTAAGATACTCAATTGGATAAGGATTAATGCAGTATTGCTTAAAATCGCTTCGTAAATAAGCCATTACTTTTGGTTGAAAGTAAAAGATAAAAAATGGCTATTTTGGGTTATCGCTAAGAGATAGACATATACTATCGCAGACTTTTTTGTTGAACTTTTTAAGTTGTGTAATACTGTAGATACATTATTTTGATATATCTCGTTGGGTTTAGCCAGTGTTTGCAATGTAAACGCAAAAAATGCGTTAATTTACGATATCACATCAGAAACCTCTAAAATTATCAGTGTCTCTCTACTATAATATGCAAGTATTATACACATAAACCTTTCCGTTGAATTACTCTATCAGATAAAAAAACCGCATGAAAATCGGTTGCGTAATTTTAAAGATTAACGCATACATCCGGACAAACATAAAAAAGCGACTTTGTTTTATACTATGCAATGAAGTGATAGTGCATTTTACAATATATCCGTTTATTAGACTTAGTTTACAATACTTTTGTTAAGTTTGGTTTGTATGTGTGCCCGTGTAGGCAAATTGTAATGAAGCGCCAACAAAGTTCAGCTTTAGAATAAAATATTTGTTACGTGGCAACCCTAGCCGAGGGGCACTTGTTTCAGGGGCTAATTTGTTTGCAGTAGAAGACATGAGGCGGCCCAATTAGCGCGACGTCACCAGTGTTTCATGCTATTTGCCAATGACAGCACTGCATTGCACGTCATTTCAGGTATACTTATAGATATAGATAAACATTAAAATTCATGGTTTTTATTTGTATTACTATTAAACTCTCTACTACTAATAATCATAGCTGAATGTCAGTGAGATTTAGATGATGGTAAAAAAATAGTAGGTACTCTCTTTGTGCTAATGTAAATATCACTACTACCTATAGAGGTGCACACATTCAATACTAGACAGTACAAATACCGATGTTTTTTATCAACTACAAGTTGGCCCTTGACTGCTATCACACCTGATGTTAAGTGATGATACAATCTAAGATAGAAGCGGGCTAACTAGTTAGGAGTTGGATGAAAATCCACACCCCTTTTGGTTTCTACACGACATCGTACCGGAACGCTAAATCGCTTAGCGGTGCGTCTTAGTCGGTAGAGTGGTAACTAACCACGGCGAAAGCCTACCACCAGCCAGACCAAGACGAATTAAGAAAAACCTCAATCTGTCCCGCCGGGAATCGAACCCAGGACCTCTGTCTTAAAATCCACCGCGCATACACTGTGCGACGGAGGTCGTCAAAATTGTTGAAGTGATCATTTCTTATCGGAGGGTAAACATTATCAGCCAAATTAATGAGCCACTACAGGGTCAGCCTCCCTTGTAAGAGATTAAATATGTAGCGTAGACTCACCACGCTGCCCAAATGCGGCTTGGCGGTCTTAGAGTGACACTGATAATGTTTAATTCATTAATGATCACTATAAGCTGTTGTTGATAGTGACCAGGACCGACGGCTTAACTTGCTCTTCAAGGTAAGGGGGTGTCACACCACCAACTGACCAACTCCCGACTGCAGAAGAAAGAAAAACTCAGAACCGCCACCCAACCCAGGACTGCATGAACGATGCAACATAGACCAACGAGGCACTAAATATGAATAATTTTATTAAAAGCTTTACCGTGGCCTTGCCTTAGCATAGACTATAAATTTTAAATTTAACTTTTAATTTTAGCACATCTTACAAATTTCAATTTGTAGGATTTCAAGGCTTTGGTTAGGCTCGCTAACTCGCTGTCTTTTGGAGAAAATCAACCAGTCAGTGTAAGTCAATTCTTGTAGGTAAATAATAAAGCGTTATTTATTTAATGGGGCGTTTAATAACTTTTGCTGCGTATCTTTATTACGATGTGAATTATTGGTAATTTACTTTATTATTTTAATTAATTAATTAATCGAGTATTTATTTATCAGTCACACGCGGGGCAGCAACAACATTAAGGGTGTATCCACACAAATAAGCGTCTCAACCTAATAGAAAAGACCTAGAAAACTTAAGAAAAATATTTTTCATACCTACCCTACGTTATAACTTCGCTGTAGTCTCGAAAAATATATGAAGTAAACTTCGTTCTGAACTCTTTCAATAATTATTTTATTATTGATTAGATTGATTGATTAATACTGGCATCGATTTATTTTTATTTAGATTATTTAGATTTAGATAGAGACGTCGTTTAGGCGATGACGGTCTAAATAAACTTCTGATTTTTATAAGTGGAAGGGTTTTCCACGCGGACAAAACCGCGGGCGTCTGCTAGTATAGCCACATTGAAAATAATATTCTGACAACTTGATCAAACAGATTATTATAGTCAATAATATAATTAAAACGAGTGTATAAAATGAAATAATCCTAACAGTAATTAATATTAGACGCGGCCATAGCAATGGACCAATCAGCGTTGATTAATTTGTACTAACAGGCTCGTTAATTAAACCAGCTTTATTAATTAGCCCAAATGAATTAATGGATATGCAGCGTATCCTGTGTTTTGTAAGGCTGTAACCAAATTTCGGGAATTGTTTTATTAATCCAGAATATTTTGTGTTTCAAAGCCGCGTATTAAATTAATGATCCACTATATACTGATAATAAGAGAGTACAAATCCCCGTGGGTTTACTTTCTTTGAATATTTTATTGAAACCAAAAATACAAAAAATTCTTTAACTCAGCAAAGAGCATTAACAGTAGAAATCGAATGTTATCAAGAAAGAAGAGTTCGAACGAAACTTTTTGTCTATCTACTTGTCTATTCGCGCTAATATCTGGTTTACTAATCGGTATTTTTACTAATCGGTAATTAATCTAAGACAATAGATAGGTGTTTCATTTTATTAAGATCTGAGATAAATAAAAAATCCTTATGACAACAGAATTGCACACTTAGATTAAAAATAAATAAATTACTTAAACGATTTTTATGAGTGATCACAGTGTCGTTTTAGCTCTAAAAATTTTATGTCGAGTAAAATCATACAGTTAGCAGATATACGAATATCAGCGAATTTGACAGTCAATTAATTTACTTTTTACTTTTTTTCAGAGATCATTAAGATCTTCGCGTCTTCTTAATAAAAAATAAACGGTAGTGCTAGTTAAACATGTTCACAGGAATTGCTCTTGTCATTATATTATTTTAGATAATTATAATAAATACATGTACGTATTATGAACGTAACATTATTATATAAAACAAAGACAGCAAACTAATTCGTTATAAACAGTCATTATCGTCCAGATAAGCAATAAAATGTTGTCCCTTAATTGCGCTCGGTAATTATAAGAGAACCGTGTTTATAATTAAAACGAATGAAGCATTGCTACACTCCTCTTAGCTCTAGTGACGTAGTCACAGAGCCGGTATCAAGAGTTTATGCACATTTTACACAATCTGTTGTTCTTAGTTATAAGTTTCCTTAATCCTTTCATACATAAGTGTGATATTAGCTCCATAAATAGCATTTTATTTAACCAGATCTTTGTACAAGTAAAACATAAAATTATACATTTTTAATATTTAAAAGATAAAACCATGCGGAGATATATTTGCTTGAACAATAGTAAAAAATTAAGAGCATAAAGTATTTTATTTTACCTATTTCGGTAAATAATTCAAAACTTCATCTTAGCCGAAATTCTGAAACAACGTTATTAAAAAGCGTTTTTATATTTTCATTTTTTACATGTAAAATACGAATTCATTATTATTTTTATTCCTAAATCTATTATCTTTGCATCTAATTAGAATTAAATATAAAGGTGTTTAAAACCGGTTTTCGTTTACGTTTCGTTTACGTCACGTGCCGTTCTATACCATCAATCAATCAAATACGGGACAAAAAGAAATCCCTACTACCTCGTCTCACTTGATAAGATTATATAGTTTCATAGTTAACGGAAGAAACAAGTGACTCTCGTTATAATTAATTCGGTTTGAATTAATTAAAAATCTATTTTCTGTTTAGAAAACCACTTCCTATAACATTACAATGCCTCATAGGGCTACAGTAGCTACGTGTTCTCCCTCCGCTATCAACCTGGGACATATAAATTGCCTGTAATTTTACCGACAGCCATACCCTTTACGTCCAAACACAGTAACATCGCTTGGCGGTAGAAACATGACGACAGCACTTCCATAGACAAACTGTCATAAAGAACGTCACTTTTACTAGTAGTACTGTCGCTGTTTTTAGTTAGTCACATCGTGAATAATTTATTAATTTTGCTTTTTTCCGCAAAAAGCTGACGAATCCAAGCGACAAAGTTGCTCAGATTCGACTAAATACTTTCTACGTACGTTTTACTCCGAAACTGGAGCATCCTCACGAGATGTTGAATCCACAATGTGCAGATTGATGTCACATTCTGACTGATCTGAGTGACTTTGTCACTTAGATTGGTCGGATTTTCACAGAAAATCGCAAAATAAATAAATTACTTATGATGAACTTCCGCAAAGTAACGTCTACCTCTAACTAATATTCAAACCATTAGTGTATTCAGACTGCGAGAAATATGACTGTGGTCTCTGTAGCTAAGTCTACACTCCTCTTTGGTCTAGTGATGTAGCTAATGAGCCACTTGCTAATTAGAGAAGGAACAAGCGGATACGCCATTCTAATTGGCTTTTGGGACCAAGTCGCGCAACCAAGTTGTAAATTGAAAAGACTTTTAAAACATCTTCTACATTATTTTCACTGACTAATGACTTCGTTGTTTTTAGCAATTTGCCGTATAATTATAGGCAAACAAAACCTGCTTTATTAGTATCGTTACCCAGTTTGTTTTTAAAACTGCTTACGGATTTTAAATAGGAATAGATAAAATGCGACACAGAAGTTACATGTTTTTTAAAGTTTCCTTTTTTTATGGCGTGTAGCCTTATAAAAAATGACATTGTTTATAATATTATGATTAAATATTAATTTACATAGGTGTCTCGAAAAATAAGCACAATTATAATAAATGTTATATTTAGGATTTTGTACCAACTTTTCATGTTAGTTTTATACTAATTTAAATAAATTAGGTTGCTTAAAACTAATTTTTAAACAACATTATAAATTCGTACATTAACAACTAAAAGGAAATATAAATAAATAAAAAAATAAAAATTGGT
The DNA here is from genome assembly GCA_034621355.1 of Mycalesis mineus. Taxonomy (NCBI): domain Eukaryota; kingdom Metazoa; phylum Arthropoda; class Insecta; order Lepidoptera; family Nymphalidae; genus Mycalesis; species Mycalesis mineus. Next base: position 7,472,865 of record CM067886.1, on the reverse strand, counting down.
AATTCTCATAGTATTAATTTCCTGTTACAATAATAAAAATATTTTTATTGTCTTTTTTAATTTACATATTTTTCTGTAATAAATAAATAAGTGCAAGGAGATAAATATTACCGCATCTACATTATCTTGCTCCGCGTGGCCAGTCTATTCTCAATAATATTCATTAGCTAAGATATACGATACTACTCCAATTAAGGATATTACATTTTCTTTTATATTATCTTATATGTCTAGCAAAGTCCTGTTTTTGATTAATTTATCTAATTAACTAATGACAAATCATTTTGTGAAATAATAAACTTTTCTTTTTTAACTTTCTAAAGATAGTTAAGTAGATTGTTAACCTTTGAAAACTCCCCTAAGCAATTATGTTTATAGCTGAAGCGAAAATTGAATGAGCTAATTATACACAATCGCAATTAATTTCCCGCAATTTTTTAATAGTTTTTCAAAGACTACAAGCCTGTGTAGAGATCATTAAGCGGACTCTTCAAAGCTGTCGCCGCATTACACTAATTGACGCAATTAGAGGGATTGCCGAACGGAAATAAAAGTCGGCTCACCTTCATGAAACGCCGGTCCCGCCAATTAGCCTAGCTCGTAATTAGGCTCTACAGTGCAGTTGCGTTGATCAGTCTCTTGCCACTTGGAAAAAAATCACAACACAATAAAATCGTGTTCAAATTTCGAGGGTCTAAACTCAGTAGTTTGTCACCGCACCGAAAAGTTTTTTCGCGATCGTGTTTATTCAAACACGGTGTACGTCGAAACGTGTGCACGCCGCCGCGGTTGGGGAGCGAATGAGCCAGGAGCCGAGTGAAGCTAGGCGGGGAGTGATGCCCTTCCTTTTCTCGTACGAAAGCTTCGCCATTGCGGAGCTTTTCGCACAAAGCTGTGAACGCAGATACGCCGTTCTACCCCTGAAGTGACGCTTAACGCCGTAAGTGGGCAGATTGCGCGGTATTGCATTTAGGCCTAAATAAAAACGATACTGAATCGAATTATACTCGGACGATGCATTCGCAGGTTATTTTATGGTCTACGAGTTTTTAGAAACATTACGTTTTCTGATATTATTAATTTGATACGACTACTTACCATTCCTTAATTGGCCACACAATTCATTAGTAAATAGATAAAATTACGAAATAAACGTTTAAATATTAACATTCAATGTATATAATTTGTATAGATATGCGCAAAAATTTACATAAGCATATATACATATACATATAACATAGATACATCTTTAAGCATTTCAAAGTATAATAATTAAAATTTAATAATAATTTTTGGGATATTTAAAAAGGCAGTTTTACTTTTTGTGAAATGTTTCATTTAATATTAAGATATATTAATATTAAGATAATTATAACATATAAATGTCTCTACGTGCTAGATTTTTGCACCATTGAAACAATACTAATAAAAAAAGTATTCGACATTGCCCGTAGCTTTGCCAGAATGCAAAACCTTTTTTTTGTATTCCCCAAGAACAGTACATTTTTATAGATTAAAGGGTAGCTACGAAATTACATAATTGATAAAATTATCAAATCGTAAAAAAAATTAAAAAATAACAAACAGACAAACTGACTACACAATTAGATTATAAATTTTAAAATAATTGTTATTTGATATTATTATTTACCGAATGACACTTATTCTGACATTGTAACCGTTTATCATTTATAAATTGTTAAATACAAAATTACAACTCAATTGTCGTCAATTTTCACGCATTTTCTTTTGTTTACCATTACATTTGGCAACTAGAAACCCACGACAACACAAATTACGACCCTATTATACAAGTGAATGCAAGAAAGCATTCATCATTGATAAAACTAGCCGGCGACACCTCATTCAATGCATTGTGTGCAGAGGGACATCCCTAACGTTGTATTACCGGTAACTAAGCCAGCCTAGAGCCGACGGCAACCGATACTGTGTTAATATGAATGCACCCTTAATTGTAAAATTGCGTGAAAATTTACGATAATTCAGTTATAATTTTGTCTATTATAATAATAATAATAAATATTATCGGACAATTACACACATCGCTATATAAGGTAAGCGTCAGTAGCTTGTGTTATGGGTACTATGATAACTGATGAATATTTTATATATATTAAACATAAATACTTATAATATAAAGATAAACACCCCGACACTGGAAAACATCCATGCTCATCACACAAACATACAAATATGACATAATATACAAAATATTAACTCAATTATTGTAAATTTTCACGCAATTTTCTTTTGTATACCATTATATTCGGAAACTAGAAACCCACGACAACACAATTTACGACCATACAAGTGAATGCAAAAAAGCATTCATCATTGATAAAACTAGCCGGCGACACCTTATTCAATATATTGTGTGCAGAGGGACATCTCTAGCGGTATCACCGGTAACTAAGCCAGCCTACAGCCGACGGCAACCGATATTGTGTGCTGTGAACGCACTTTTAATTATTATATGTTACTAAACGTTTTGAAACTTTATATATTTATAACTTTAGTTTTTCATTGTTTTTTGTATTAGTTTACAGATAATTAAAATATTTAAAACGATAACTGACATTAGCGACCAGATAAGTCATGTTTTCTTTTGCTATAGTGAAAGTCCCTAGGTAATAGGTTAGGTAGGTAGGATAGGTAGGTTTTTGGAAAATGAAATTTTAGGTGTAGCAGGTAAATAAGTTGTGCATATGTGAATGTAATATGTATAAAATTTCTTTGAAGAAGCTCTTCTTATTTGATTTTTGTTTTGTTTGATTCTTTTTATTTAGATTTATACGATTTTCCGAGCGATCAACTTGATATTTCCGGTACTAGGATGTCATTTACATTTATAATTAAAAATACTGTTAACTGGATATAAAACATATTTTACATATAAAAATACATTAACGCATGCCATGACCATGGGCAAAAGCTAGTAGTAGTAGATATATTTAATAAATTACATATATTTTTCATAGACACACGCACACACAGGCACTATAAACATATAATCAAACTACATTTACTAAAACCTTACTTAAAAATGCATTTACACAACAAACCCCTCGGACAAACAAACATACATAAGAGTGTAATACACAGCCTTATTTTTCAAAATCGGTTAAGAATAGCATAAATCTCAGGCACTTGAAACGCTCCGCAACAATGAAGTATTGTGTTTAGGATTAAATTTTGAAAATCACGTCACAAAAACGTGTCAAACAAGAGCACATAGATACCCATTGTACAGTCCCGTCTTGTTATCCACCGTATACTCTGTATTGAATCAATTAAGACACAATAAAAAGGGTTCCATAAAAGATGATATATTACTGAACACCACAATGCTTTTAATTAATATCTCAAGCAATATCATAACCGGCTGCACGTCGTAAAATTTATAACTTGAGTTTTGTGGGTGCATAATAAAATTAGTTTTTAGTTATCTTATGTAGTTTATTGTCCCTTAATTTAAAAAATTATACAATTTAATTTGAGTAATTGATAATTTGTAAAAAGCAAGCTTTCACACTTATATTAAACATATCGCTGCAGTCGAGTGCAGCGAGACTTTTATTATTCTATGGTTGCCAATCTACAACAACAAGCGACATTAACTGACTCATCGCGAGATCTTTAAAATCATACACTCGTTTTACTTGAAATATATGTGGCATAGACACGTATTTCATGACGTAGACGCAAACTAAAAACGGTTTTCTCGATATTCCCTCGGAGTCGAGATATATGCGGGTAGAAGTACTTAAAACAGTTAGTTACAATTTGTCTTTTACTCCAAGTATTAAGACAAACCACTCCTAAAGATTTAAAATCTTTTATAACAGAACTGCACATTTGTATTTGTATTTATAGTGCAAATACAAGTATTTACATATGTGCTTTGAGCTTCTACGCTACGTGCTTACGTATCATCGGGAAGTTGGAAAGTTTGAAAGCACGTTAAGCCGTCTATCCCGGACACTATCATCAACAACGTTGATCGTTAACAAATAAACCATTATCACCCTAAGCTCGCCAACTCGCACTGGAACAGCGTGGTGGGTCTACGCTCTATATTCCCTCTCCTATAAGGAGGAAGGCTTGGCCCTGTAGAGGGTCGTTATAAGCTAAAAAATCATGACGATGAAGCAATAATCATGATTTTTTTCATATTGTCAAGCATACCACCCTAAAAAAGGTTTCATTCATTCACATTTTGAGGTATTCGACTTATACGCACGTGCGGATCTGTAGGATTTTTTATATTCGTTTTTAATAAATAGACTAAAAAGAATTAACCTTATTAACCTTTCAATTATCGACAATAATTGCAATAAAAATAAACACAATATAATTCCATTGAATCAAACAGTGGTATTTGATTTGCTATTAGGTGGAATAGAATAGATCAATTTAAACGTTCGCGACATGAATACGCAAAATTCCTAAATAAATCGGAAGGAACGCCTTTGCTCCTGTACCAATTTGTAATCCATTCAGTACGGCCCCGCCGAAAATTAAGGTTGTGTGGAATACACGGTCACTATTTTATCGTCACTTTTAAAAAAAGTATTCGATATAAAAAATTAATTATTTTTAGTGGATTTTGTAATTCTTTTTCATTTTATTGACTGTTCGTAGCATGATTCGTGCACTTGAAAAAAATAAATTGAAAATCAGTTTTGTCTTTAAAAGTTTTTTAAGTGTTGTCGTCTTATGAGTTGTGACATTAGGAAACAATTTTATTATTTTACATGAAATGAAATTGGTCTAGTGGTTAGCCTATGTGGCTTCGATCATGAGGTCCTGGGTTCGCTTCCTGGGTCGGGTCATGGAATAATTCTGAGCTTTTTCATTCTTCTATGAAATGCTCAGTACATTCCAAGCCCGGAATTTGAAAGTTGGTGGTTTTACACCTCCGTGCCTCGGAGAGCACGTTAAGCCGTCGGTCCCGGTCACTATCATCAACATCTGATAGTGATCGTTAATAATTAAAACATTATCACCCTAAGCCCGCCAACCCGCATTGGAGCAGTGTGGTGGGTGTACGCTCCATATCCCCTCTCCTATAAGGAGAGAGGCCTGGCCCTGTAGTGGCCCGTTAATAGGCTGATAATTAGGATGATGAAATGAAAACAGTACAAATAATAAGGATCTTATAGCGTAATAATAGGTCTCACTTAGAAATACCAATGTTTAATCTAAGCCAGAACCTATACGGAAAATACATGCACTGTAGCTCGATAATTAGTATACGAAGGTATGAGTAAGTTAGACCACCTTGTAAACGTGACGCGAGACACGAAAGCGCTTGTCATGTAGATACTCGTATGCTCTATCGATAAATCATAGGAACATCCCTAAGTACACGTAACTCGAAGCGGGCCACATTGACGCGTATTTCTATACTCGATTAATTTATTGCCATGTAACTCGAAACGTACAAATTATTTTATTTTGCTTACAAATCTTTATTACTGACAATTTACAAGTTTTTGTGTTATTATATCTATGTCGGATGAATTTAATTAAGATAATGTAGGTGCTTGTAATTTTATTATGATTTGCAAAACTAGATATTTTATGTAGAGACAAATAGCTGTGAAACGTGGTTTCCCCAGCAAAAATCCCATACCTGACCTGGGGGAATATCGCAATTAAAAGTAGTCTACTAAACCAGACAGAGATATGTATAATCTATCTAAATGCAAAATTTGTTGATTCGTTTAGTGGCAGAGCAGTGATATCGTAAGACATACTCATAATAACAGAAGTTAAGTTTTCGGAATTCGTCAGTTTTAGGCAGTGTTTAAATTTTTAATTAATTTAATATTTAAATTTCGTATAACAGGCAACTTAATAGTTTTTAATGATAATTAAAGTTCCGAAGACTTTAAAAAAAAATATTTCGTAATTTCAAAGAAATCAATGTACCTATAATTATAGTACATAATTTTAAACAAAAAATAGAACCGACTCAAAACGCACTAAAAAGTATAAAATAACTGTGTCATTTAGTTGCTTTAGTGTACTTAAGCATATCTATGAAGTCAAGTCAATGCTGGCATTGACTTGACTAATGGTGACTGATAAATGTTGCTGACTGTTCAAGTTTAAGGAACATTTATTTTACGTAGTAAAACAGTTTGTGGGTTCTAGGTAACGTCCTTAAAGTAGAAACCTTGGCTGGCACCGACTCTTAGATATGCTTAATTAAATTAAAGCAACTAAATGACACAGTTATTTTTTAGAGTCGGTTCTATTTTTTGTTATTAAAATTATTATTTCTTACTTTTTAGTGATTTATCACCACGTAACGTACTCGTACTATACTGTCATAGTATATTATACGGCACTAGTAGCCAAAAAGCTACCGATACCGAGACAAAAACCGAAATCGCTGTAAGCGTGCCTCCAAAATTTGAAGAGTTCCTTCAATATCCCCAGGATATCATCATCAGATCCTAACATTGATGACAATAGGACCACCTTGGATGCCCTTTCTAATAAAAAAAGAATTATCAAAATCGGACAACTCTGTTAAAAGTTATGCATAAAAAAAACGTGTCGAATTGAGAACCTCCTCCGTTTTTTTTCGTGGGTTAAAAATAACTGAATGCTCAGTGCTTTTAATAAAATAAACAAAACTTAAACTTAAAAATATATATATATACGTGTCGAATTGAGAACCTCCTCCGTTTTTTTTCGTCGGTTACAAAACATACTGGTCTAATATAGAACGGTTTTCCTTTTTGAAAATCAGTAAAAACTAGCTACCTGAGCTCATCAATCTAAAAAGGACTGGCTCTTTATAAGGGCTTAAGACGCTATTCTTTAAAAAAGGCGTTTCTGAGTTAGATTTCATTGAATTCGACTTAAGCCAATTAATCACTCTTATCGGGTTTTTTCAAGGGACGGCTGGCCGGCGGGCATTGTGGGTAAGCGGCTTCATTGTCGGCCGTTTTGCGCTATTGTCGGCGCCCATTGTGCTGTAAACTGATGGTGTTTGTGACCACGCGGTGTAAGTTCACGATTAGTCTTCAGCGATTTAGTTTATTGTGTTGACAGAAAATAGGTTTAACTATTTCTATACCTTACAGTATTAATTATGCCTATAACAGGTTAGGAGATGTTTTTATACAAATATTTGGTAATCCGACAGACGACCTGCAATAGATTATATTTTTTATATACAACGCATTTATATAGAAAAAGTATAACGGTTATGGATATCGCAGCTGTCTAACTATAAATCTACAAGTTATAGAAGAAGAAATGTTTATCTCAATGTATCTTTTTAGCGAACCATAGATGATATGATCTATTTTTTTAAGTTTTTGGCTGTTCATTCTTGTTTATTTCATTAAATCCATTTTATTCATTTTTAGTCAGCTGGTGGTGCGACATGTTTATCTAATTAACCACATTTAGTTCGGATCGCCAAGCAAAGAAGAAACCGAGAGAGATTTGTTGTGTAACATTTCATCTTACTCCTAAGAATGAATATGTTAGCCCGCTTCCACCTTGGATTGCATCATCACTAACGTCAGGTGTGATAGCAGTCAAGGGCCAACTCGTAGTTAATGAAAAAAACAAAAAGTTATTTATGTACTGAGCTTAAATGAAAACCATCGTATATCTCGACATCTCATCGTCTTGATTGGACAACACTTTACAAGGAAAGAAAGAAACACGCCCTAGAAAGCCATACCCTGTGATGTCCAGAACAGACAAGAATACATCAATGCAGCTGGTGGAACGACAAATTATAGTAGCAGTACTTCCCCGGATGAGCTTTATCGCAATCACAATGTGGAGTCACTGACTATACCATTTACAGTCTATCAATAATATCCATGACTGCCTCGTTGGTCTAGTGGTTAGCCTATGTGACTTCGATCACGAGGTCCTGGGTTCGATTCCTGGGTCGGGTCCTGGAATAAATCTGAGCTTTTTCATTCTTCTATGAAATGTTCAGTACATTCCAAGTCCATTTTATTAATTTTTAATATGTATATGCTTAGGAGATTTAAAAGTTAGTGGTGTTACACCCCCGTGCCTGGGAGAGTATCCAGTTAACAAGTAGCCGTCTGTCCCGGTCACTATCATCAACATCTGATAGTGATCAAAGTTTATAATAAATGAAACATTATCACCTTAAGCCCGCCAACCCGCATTGGAGCAGCGTGGTGGGTGTACGCTCCATATCCCCTCTCCTGTAAGGAGGGAGGCCTGGCCCTGTAGTGGGCCGTTAATAGGCTGATAATGATGACGATGATGATGAATAATATCCATATTGCTATAGATTAAGTAGGTACGCTCCAATAGATTAGGCACGTCCATTTCAATATTTTATTTTACACAGATTTTGGTATCCATTTGTTGGTCTAAATGCGCAATTTGACCTACAAAATCTAATTATTCATTTGTAAAATTTTAACTTGTTCAAATCGAATTATGCGTAACTTGTATCTTATTGCGTAAGAATTGTTTTGAGGGGAAAAAAACAAGGCCGATGACGAATTATTGTGGCGTGAAATTGTCAACCTCGATTTTGAAATTATAAAGTAAATCACCGAGAGCAATATTTCTTACAATTTTCATATGCTGATGTTGAAATAATGCGTTCATATATATTCATCTAAAATATAAATAAAAATATCATGTCACAGTGTTACCAAGATCTTTTGAAATGACTTGACTGTTTTTTTTATATTGGCAAGTCTGGTAATAATCAGGTGGTAACCTACTCGTAATTTGTAAGCCCCTAGGAGATAAAATAAGAGTAGCCCACTCCAGAATAATTTTAATAAATTTCGAAAAATCTACGCGAATGAAGTCGTGGGCAACAGCAAGTATCTCATATATATGTCGTACCCACATCGTAGATTTGCTCGTTTCATGAAACGGTTGAGAATTTCATGAAATGGCCGTTAAATCGTCTACGTTTCACGATTTTGTCATCAACGTTTGGCAAAATCATATAAATAGGGGCTAGGTAATGTTTGCCTAAAGATTATATGCAATTTATAAATACCATAATAATAATTGAACATAATATTTTATCCGTCCCACCCCGCCCCACTTCGCCTCCTATTTATGGGTGGTACAAAAAAAATAACCACGATATGATTAAATAATTTTGACCACTTCATGAAGTAATAAAGTAGTCGCGCGTTAAGTAAGGCCACATCGAGAAACCCTTTTAACCGACGAAAAAAAACGGAGGAGGTTCTCAATTCGACACGTATATTTTTTTTTATATGTATGACCACGCATAACTTTATACAGTATTGTCCGATTTTGATAATTCTTTTTTTATTAGAAAGGGCATACATCCAAGGTAGTCTCATTGTCATTATGTTAGGATCTGATGATGATATCCTAGGGAAATTGAAGGAACTCTTCAAATTTTGGAGGCACGCTTACAGCGATTTCGGTTTTTGTTTCGGTTTCGGTAGCTTTTAAGCTAATAGTGCCGTATAATATACTATGACAGTATAGTATGAATACGATACGTGGCGATAAATCACTCAAAAGTAAGAAATGGAACTGGCACCGACTTCATAGATATGCTTAAGTAAATTAAAGCAACTTAATGACACAGTTATTTTTTACTTTTTAGTGCGTTTTGAGTCAGTTCTATTTTTATTTAAAAATTTTTATTGTATCATTGATCTGCCCAGAACATATCATATTGTGGCCAATAGACAGGCAAACATTTCATGAAACGCGGCCATTCCATGGACTACTCAAGTAGTTCATGAAATGAGCAAATCTACGATGTGGCTACGACATACTATAATTCCAAAAAGGCTTCTTCATTTAAAACATGCCAAACACAAAAACTTAAACGGCTACACTGCGCAATTCTAATTTTATTATTAACTGAATAACATAATCTTTGAAATGCAAATCGTTAGTCACCGGCGACCACAAAAACCACCACGGCCATCGTAGTCCCATTTTAACCATTTTATACCTATTTAAGTACTAGATTTATATACCCAAAGGAAAATAAGCCTAGCAATGTCTCCGTGCTTTTTCTATTTAAAACAACGTCTTCGTGGCACAGCGGTTGATTTTATTATTCGGCTTATTTATTCGCGGCTGGGCCGATATTCTTAATTGGTTCAGGTCTCGCTGCTAGGAGGCTTTAACCGAAGCTAGTTACCACCATATCGACAAAGACGTACCGCCAAGCGATTTTGCGTTCCGGTACTATGTCGTGTAGAAATTGAAAGGCGTGTGGTTTTCATACTATTCGTACCAAGTTAATCTGCTTCCATCTTAAATTGTATCCTCACTCACCTTACCAGGTGTAGTTTCAGACAAGAGTTAACTAATAGTGATTAAAATTTTGAAACACTGCGACCGTACAATTATAGAAACGAGTGAAGAGAATTTTGCGTGCCTATAAGAGTATTTTTACTGCCCAGTTGCTTATCTGAATTCTAGCAAGTAAAGTGACACAGTATGTGTATAACTTAGAAGGCATATAGTTAAATCAAGTTTGCCACAACGATAGCTAGGTATGGCTTGGCCATTAGAGCTTTTAACTAATGAGATATAGGAGAAAAGCGAATTGCAAAAAAAACATTTAGCAAAAAATAGAACCGACTCAAAACGCACTAAAAAGTAAAAAATAGTTGCTTTAATTTACTTAAGCACATCTATGAAGTCAGTGCCAGCCAAGTTTAAGGAACATTCATTTTACGTAGTAAAGCAGTTTGTGGGTTCTAGGTAACGTCCTTAAAGTAGATACCTTGGCTGGCACCGACTCCTAGATATGCTTAAGTAAATTAAAGCAACTAATTGACACAGTTATTTTTTACTTTTTAGTGCGTTTTGAGTCGGTTTTATTTTTTGTTAAAACAATTTTATTTCTTACTTTTTAGTGATTTATCGCCACGTAACGTACTCGTACTATACTGTTATAGTACTATACGGCACTAGCCAAAAAGCTACCGATATCGAGACAAAAACCGAAATCGCTGTAAGCGTGCCCCCAAAATTTGAAGAGTTCCTTCAATTTCCCCAGGATATCATCATCCGATCCTAAAATGATGACAATGGGACCACTTTGGAAGTATGCCCTTTCTAATAAAAAAAGAATGAGTCTGATTTTGATAACAAAATCAGACAACTCTGTAAAAATGTATGTGTGGTCATACATATAAAAATTGAATTGAGAACCTCCTCCGTTTTTTTTCGTCGGTTAAAAAAGCGAATTCCACTGAGACAAAGTCACAGGCAATGAGCCAATATGTGTAATATTTATAAAAGTTTATACCAAACATACAAACAATTTATAATAACTTGTGTTTGTTCAAAATTTCGGACAATTTCAACTCACAGACTCAGTAGGTATTTGAGCCTAAACAAATCACAATTCTATACTTTTTGCGACAAATATTACAATAAACGCCGAAATTAGATTGACTCCATTCTTGCTAAATTCATTATCTTTTAAATAAATGTTCTTGTTCTAATTTCTATCGACCTTGTTTTTTGCATGAGATTTTTTGTTTAATTAACAGCTTACTTTTGTCGCCTTGCAAGGCATGATGTTGTTTACAGATATGTCTTCAAGATGGCCGTGATAATATTTTCACCTGCTGCAAATTTGGTGTTATTAGGTGCGGGTATGGGTGAGATTGTAAGCTGTGATACGGTCGGCTACTGTATGTAGTTAATTAAAAGAATTGCCGAAAAGAGCCCAACGTAGCATTGACGCCGGTTTCTACCATTGAACCGACGGTTCTAATGGTAGCTGATGCTAATAAAGATCATGTGGTTCTGTTTCAGTTTATAATTTTTTTGACGTGACTACGTCTTATAATTCGATAGAGCCGGCTGCACGCACGAAAAAACATGACGTCATGCGTCGTTACCTCGCTTTGAGGCGTTCCATGTAAGGCTTGAAGTGCAAGCGAGAGCGCGGAACGAGTGACAAAGGAGCACAATCGGCCTTTGCGTTCGGCAGCGTTCGACATGCGTCTATTATTAAATATATGAATTTTAAATTAAAAATTAATATATAAATTTTAAATTAAAAATTAATATATTTATAAATTAATATATTTATTATAAATATATAAAATCAAAATCAATTATTTTATTAATTTAAATTAATATTTATAAAAATATACTTAAATTAAAAATTTTAATAACCAATTAAATGCTACCATTCCATCAGTATTTTCTTCAGACGTTGTCACGTGCAACTATCGTCAGTAAACCGACTTTAAAGACAATCAATTATTTTTTTTATTGATTACAAGTTAGACTTCAATCACATCTGATGTTAAGTGATGATGCAATGTATGATAGAAGCTGGCTACTGGCTATATTGTTAGGAGTAGACGAAATCCTTTCGGTCTTTCACGACATCATAAATCGTTTGGCGGTATGTTTTTGTCGGTAGGGTGGTAACTAGCCACGGCTAAAGCCTTCCACAAGTAAGACCTGGGCCAATTTGAATATCTTAATCGGCTCTGCCCGGAATCGAACACAGGACCTCCGTCTTACTGCGCATATCACTGCATCACGGTGGCCGTCACATTATCGTATCTGTCTTTCCTTCCTCCTAAGAATATATAGCTAAATAAGATTCAGCGGTAATTCACAAGTTCACAGCCAAACAACTTTGTGCTGATGGTTTTGCTAAATAATAGCTCAATTCATTACACTCAATTGATCGCTGCGCTAAAAGTATAATGGATAATGAATCGATGACGAAGTCGTACTCAATTTCAATCTATTCAATACTTCTTTCTTTCCCTTACAAATGCACAACAATAATTCGTTGTAATATAGATTAGCTACTTACCCATAGATATCTTTTTTTTTTATTGACTACAAGTTAGCCCTTGACTGCTATCACACCTGATGTTAAGTGATGATGCAGTCTAAGATGGAAGCGGGCTAACTTGTTAGGCGTGGGACGAAAAACTATCTATTCTATTCTATCTCTTCACTATTATCTATCTAATCTATTTAGATCAACCTGAACAATTTAAGTAGAGGCAAATGACTGTACTTGGAATATTTCTCCAGTAAAGTAGTGGAATACGCCAATTGACGCTTTTTAAGTCGGTTATTAATAAACACACCTCTTGAAGATATAATTAAAGCAGAAAATTTAAATCAACTTAATTGTTCGTCAGGAGGCGTGTTATTATAACAACTGGAGTAAACAAAATTTAAATAAGTAAGCGAAGTCGGCAGGCTGGCCCGCTTTACATGCCATCATTTGCTTATTACGAGGGCTGCGTCGCTTCTCTGATTTTAAGATAAACGATAAATTATTCACCTAACGAAAACTGAGCTGAGTTTCAACGCTGGGAGCTTCTACTTTAATACACTTACGCAAATAAAAGTAAAAACGTGTTTGGATGATTAAAATTATAAATCTTGCAACATCCAACAGTCTACCGAAATCGTTACCGACATAGCCCTTCAAGTCACAAATAAAGTGGCCAAGGGCGGGCATGTACTCATAGTTCGGAAAGCCGATAGACGTTAGGGTAAGCTGCTAGAATGACGACACTACATTGGAAATAGCAGTTGGTCCCAGGCGACGCAGGACCTTTTTAGGAGGCCATTTAAAAGGCATAGGATCTGCAAAATTCGTAGGATATAAGTCTGGCAGTGAAAGTCCATCGGATGATGAGTGTTTATGATAAATCGAATAGGGTGAGTCGGTTTGTACTTTGTTGTTCAGAGATGGCGGGCAAGTCCTTGTTTAGGTAAGTAGTTTAGCACTACACGCCAAAAACAGTCATAAAAACTGCTGTAAAATAAAAATTATACTACCGCCTGCTCAATTTCTGCCTACGTCACGGATAGGTATGATAACAGCACGGAATTCTAACAAAAATAGAACATCGAATGGAACTTAATTAAATAAAACCTAACGATATAATAAGTAATTGTTCCGTCTAATCCTCACGAAAGGGCGTAAAGAGCGCTTGCTCAGATTGCTCCCAGCACGTGACACCAAATCAGCTCGCATGATGGCATACTTTGTTAAACCGGTTACCGGCAAAACGGTGCCCTCGCAAAGGTTTGCACCTACTGACATAGAGCTTTAGCAGAAGCATTTCACGATAAGGCAGTTCGAACTGAAGACCTGCAAAAATCGACCTTAAAAAGGCAATTTTATACTTAAACTATATATGTATATGTACTTGTACGTCCACGAATCGTTAACAATTCTTAGAGTCAACGAAGTCAAATAAAAAAATTTCAATATAACAAAATCCATCCCCAGCTTTAGCATTTTCTGAAAGAAACAATTTACCGAGCTTTTCCCAAAGTTTCATACATAACTCTCAACAAATAGGTAGGTACACTTCGATAATGCCTGTCTATTTTAGTTGCATAGAATGTGCATATATTATGAGTAAATATATTTTACATGTACCTTACAGGAAAGGACAGCTCTACAATACTCGAGTCTGTAGTCCGTTGTGCATTGTAGAATAAACATCCTGAGCTAACTCCGGTTTCGAAGTGAATAATAGTTATTTTGATTTAATTTTGACGACCTCCGTGGCGCAGTGGTATGCGCGATGGATTTATAAGACGGAGGTCCTGGGTTCGATTCCCGGCGGGGCAGATTGAGATTTTTCTTAATTTGTCTTCATCTGGCTGGTGGTAGGCTTTCGCCGTGGCTAGTTACCACCCTACCGACAAAGATGTACCGCCAAGCGATTTAGCGTTCCGGTACGATGTCGTGTAGAAACCGAAAAGGGGATGGATTTCATCTTACTTAAGAAACTAGCCCGCTTTCATCTTAGATTGCATCATCACTTAACATCAGGTGTGATAGCAGTCAAGGGCCAACTTGTAGTCGATAAAAAAAAATAGTAGACTTTTTGTCGGATCTGGATGACTTTGTTGCTTCTATTCTTTGATTTTTCAGAAATGAAAACTTGGTTTTACATGATATTTTAGTCAAAATACATCTTATGCTGTGGGTGATAACCTTATACCGTCATTAGCGCATTTTGTAAACTGGCGAAAGGTGCCATTTTAATTTATGCAAATGTCTCTTTCCCCGTTTTCTTTGGCAGGACTTAACGGAGAGGGCACGGAGGACAGGAGGTGAGGATTATGTTCCTTCTGCTTTAGACAATTGTTTAGAGACAACGTCATTTTAAACGAAAGAGTTATTTACTAATAGCATTTAAGAACATAGGACCTAATCCTTAACAGAGACATAAACGTTTCAAGTTTTAGTCATTAAGGCATTTTAGTCTTCATACCTCTTTGTTTATCCGTTCATCAGTGCCGTGCTCAAGGTTTTTTACTAGGGTAGGCATTGTAGTTACTATCTACTCCACACGAAACTTGTTTTACAATGTGTCTTTAGGGTAGGCAGTGCGATTTGCATTTATGAAGTGCACGCCACTGCTCTTCATTGTACTTCGGTGCCACCCGAGCTTTCTACTTTATAGGTGTTGTCTAAACTTGGATGGCACCGAATTTTTAGATATGGTTAAATAAATTAAAGTAACTAAATGACGCAATTATTTTCTACTTTTTAGTGCTATTAACAGTATACACACAACATTATATGATGATAATAACAATAATAATAATCAATGGCATTAGCTACCTATACATATCAAAGAATTTGCTAACCACCGGAAAATAATACATACGACAGGTCTAATTTTTACTCTACTGTTAGATACTAATTAAAAATATGGTGTCAACCACAACACATTGGAAATATCTATTTGCGGTCTGCATTTTGTGTTTATCTTATAATAAAGCCTGGTCGTACCAGTTTCGTGGCTTACAACAATTGTTTAATTGTAATTGTTTTGAAAATGTTATTTATTAGAATTTTGTTATAGTGGATTGACATTTGTGTTTTATATTTATTTAATTACATTCAACAAGCCCTAGTTGAATGTAATTAAATAAATACATTTATATCCAAAATATAATAATAGCATAATAACTTCATCCTTGCTAATATTATAAATATATATAATATTTGTATGTATGGCTGGATGTTTGCTACTCTTCCACTCAAGAATTACTGAATGGATTTTGATGAAACTTTATAATAATATAGTTTACATATCAGAATAATATATAGGCTACTTTTTATTCAGAAATTTTACGGGAGCGGGAACTAGTCGGATGAAACCGCAAGCAAACTTTAGTTATTTTTTTATTTACCACAAGTTAGCCCTTGACTACATTCACACCTGATGTTAAGTGATGATGAAATCTAAGATGGAAGCGGGCTAACTTGTTAGGAGTAGGATGAAATCAACACCCCTTCGATTTCTACACGACATCGTATCGGGACGCTAAAACGTCGAGAAAGACGTCTTTGTCGGTAGGGTGGTAACTGTCCTTCCACCAGCCAAAATATATAGCTTTATTACCTCAAATAGTACAGTTTTAAATTTACATTGTAAAATTGTAATCAATAAAAATCCAAATCCGTTTTCTGTTCAAACGAGATCCAAAACGTGACGAATGCTTGTATTACGGTCGGGAGATTAAATTAATGAGATCATTCTTACCCCGCAGCCCAACCGTAGCATGGGAAAAGTAAACACGGGGGAAGGAGCATTGTATCATAACTACACCATTAGTTAGTAAACAAACTTAAAAAATTCAAACACACCGGTAGCCATAGCGAATACCGTGTTGACAGTTTAACACAAAAATAAATCAATATTTGCTTCGCAAGCTTTTCGTTTCGTTATTTCCGATCCGATTTCAATCGCCTTAATACTAGGAATGGCAATGCGTTTGATTGCCTATGCTTTTTATTTATATTTATATATTTTTGTGGCTTTTCCTTAACATCTTGTAAGTTATTTAGTTTATTCAAAAATAAACAGTTAACTATATTATAATATATTGTAAAATATTTAACCTATTATTCAGTGTAAGTTTTACGTAGCCGTCGGTGCCATCCAAGGCCACCTTTAAGTTACTTAAAACCCACAAAGTACTTTGCTACTTCTTTCGGATAAAAGTTCCTTAAACTTGAATGGCACCAACTTCATAGATATGTTTAAGTAAATTAAAGCAACAAAATTATACAATTATTTTTTACTTTTTAGTGCGTTTTGAAGTAGGTTTAATTTTTTATTTTTTTTTAATAACAGTTTTAAAAAATAAGTAAGTACGTATTTAATTTCAGAAATAAAAGCCAAGTAACTTTGTTATTCAGAAACTCTTTCTCTCTGAAGTCTCTCTGATATATGTACATTTTTTTTGAAATTCGGTTAAAAAAAATTAATCTACAATTATTTTAAAAGTAAAGTATTATCGCTCATTAATATTCGTAATTGCCATAATATAGATGATGGTCACTAAGAATTACTTGAGAAATAATTTTATTTTAACTTATTACAAAACTACCTACAAAAACATGAAGCCACGTTAAACTTTGGTAATTATTGACCAACAAGAACTCCAACGAATAAAGTGAGATCAACTACACACAAAAACTAAAGCTGGCCCGTCCTAGCCCAATCGTCCATTCAGCACGCGGCGAGCCCATAAAATTAAATAAATCCGTTATTTTTCAGGCTGAGAAATGTGCGGCGGCGCGTTTCGGTCAATCGGGCGGCGCGATAACGGACCACATTTGTAAAGATTTTGCCGGTGCGCCGCCCGAGACCAGCCGACGCGGGCTGGCCATACGGCTGCGTAGAGCTAACAACGTGCGTAGATCTATCTACAAGTAACCGTTTAACCTAGCAATTGTTTATCTATGCAAATAAATAAAATTTAAGTGACTATTTGTAATTTTAATAGTAAGTAAGTACTTACATAAAAAATAAATTATTAAAAAGTTTGTCTTTTTTTGTCAACCACAAGTTGGCCCAACTGCCTTGGGTTGACTGCTATCACACCTGATGCTAAGTGATGATGCAATCTAAGATGGAAGCGGGCTAACTTGTTAGGAGTAGGATGAAATTCCACACTCCCTTTCGCTTTTACACAAACAAATCGCCGCGTGCCAAAATCGCTTGGCGTTCCGTCTTTTTCGGTAGGATGGTAACTAACCTGACGAAAGCCTCCTACCAGCCAGGACCAAGTCAAATAAAGAAAGAATTCTCAAATCTGCACCTCCGGAAATTGAGAACAAAACCTCAGTCATATAATTTTACCGCGCTTAACCACTCACCAATCGAATTATTTATCTGTCTGTCTTTATTTTGGCTAATCTCTGAAACTACAGTTGGAATTATAAAAAATATTTGAAAAGTTATATAGGGTATTCTGACATTCTCACGAAAACTACACGGGTGAAATTGCGAGTGTTGGCTTGTTCAATAATATGAATGATAGGTGTAATTTTTAGCTAGAGACTTGTAAATTCAATAGCAAAGGTAATTTCTCAGTCATTAAAATTAATGAATTTTAAAATACGCTTCATTTAAAGCACAAAGCAGAAAAGAATTGTGTTCGATCCCTAATAGATTATTGTCATACTCACGCGTACTATATAAGCTTTTGGTTTATTCGTTAAGAAATGATAATCTTTAAAACAAAATAACCTGTCTAATACTTTCATAACTCTACAAAAACAAGTCAGTAGGCGGCGAACTAACGCGGATAATCTTCGAATAAATGAAAATTGATTTTAAGATTGTCCCGCCCTAGGGCTCGCTTGACAAATACTACGGCTTATACAGCCTCCACATTAACTCGCCTTTCCTCGGCTCCTTGTGGCATTGTTTGCGTTACATGTGTACACTGCTTATTGAATCCCGCTGATGTTTTCGGCTATTGTTGTTTTTTGTTCGTGACATAATTGGTTTGTATGAGCTGTTTTAGGCTACTACACATGTACGCATAGAATGCATCAACAACATATATTTTGTAGAGAAACGAGTTAGCGCCCAAATCACTCTCCTTTTCGTTGTGATAGGACGAATAAGCCTAAAACCTGCTAAAAGACCTTGGCCTTACTAGAAGTGCAGTAACTATATTGGAACGTGTAAAGCTACTCTGGTTCCGAATTTGGCCGGGCAGGGAGAACAACTTGAACAGAGGAGGTGAATTAATACTTTTCTGTAATTGGTTATCTGGTTTTTCTCTCAGCCACGCGATGGACCCGGCACCCGCACGGTGAATCCATGGAATGCTAAGATATTCGTCTCACTACTTTCGATCTTAAAAGCATTTATTCTGTCACCTGGTTCGATTTCCAGAGCTGGGCCGATTAAATTTTTCTTAATTGATCCTGCTCCGACTGGTAGGAGGCTTCGGCCAAGCCTAATTACCCCCCTACCGACAAAGACGTTCCGCTAAACCGAAAGGGATATGAATTTCATCCTACTTCTAACTAATTAGCTTGCTTCGGTCTTAGATTGCATCACCACTTACCATCAGGCGTGATTACAGTCAAGGGCTGATTTGTAATAAATAAAAAACCTTAGCTACTAAAACAAACACTCAAACTCACACTCGTGCCAAAATAGAATATCTTTAACTCTTAATTAGATACTTACTTTTTACGCAATTGAGTGATTTTAATTTTTCATTATTTTTAATTTTTATACACTTGAAAGTGTACTAAAAAATACAAATTCCGAAAACGGTCCTCTCCATGCGCGGTGTCAATTAGCGGAGCGGGAGCACGTGACGTCACTCATCTGCATCACAGCGCCGCTGATGTTAATTTAAATACAGTTTAAACTCTTCTTTTTCGCTACGCCGATTTTTTCCACAGCGGCAGATGTTCGCCAGCCCGCTGTATAAATACAGATACGGGCCTCGTATTTTACACGCTGTAGAACTTAAAACTTTGCTGCCTCGTTGGTTCTGTGAAACATACGCTATACGGCTACGGATTACGAAGTTCGAGACCTTGCCCTGACTATTAAATATTGAGTAGGGTTAATTTTCAGTAGGAGTCTAGAGTTAGGGCGATGATGTTTCATCTACTTGTCTTAGAAGGGTCGATTCGAAAACGATTATTATCATCTGATAGTGATCGTGTCAGATTGTCCACATCATCCAGTCCGACCTGCTATAGCAACATGATGGTTAAAAGTTCCTCCATCAATGAGCTGTGATGATGGGGCCTTAAATCTTTGTTTCAAAGTCTACGAACATTTGATGATTTGAATAATTTAAACTTGTAATAGTTTAACTCCATAATTATTTCTTTAGTGAGTCAGAACTCGAAAGACATCCAGGTGACGTTTTTGGTATCCACGCCTGCTGCCTGAAGGCGTAGATGATATGTATAGAATATTCAAATTCAAAGCCCTGTCTACAGAAATCTGTATAGGTATATAATATTTAACTGCCTCGTTGTTCTGGTGGTTAGCCTATGTGGCTTCAATCACGAGGTCCTGGGTTCGATGCCTGAGTCGTGTCACAGAATAATTCAGACCTTTCTCATTCTGCTATGAAATGTTCAGTACATTCCAAGCCCGGAGTCTGTAAGTTGGTGGTGTCACACCCCCGTGCCTCGGAGAGCACGTTAAGCCGTCGGTCCCGGTCACTGTCATCAACATCTGATAGTGATCGTAAATCAAACATTATCAAACTTAGCCCGCCAACCCGCATTGGAGCAGCGTGGTGGGTGTACGCTCCATATCCCCTCTCCTATAAGGAGGGAGGCCTGGCCCTGTAGTGGGCCGTTAATAGGCTGATAATGATGATAACATATCTAATATTTCTACAAATTTAAAAAAAAATCTATAAAATATTAAGACAAAACTGCGTGATTTATTTTTAAGCAAGACGTGATATTTGAATTTGAAAAGTAGTAATATTTAAATAGTCTTCAGTAATCGACACAATACATTCGGAACACGTGAGCAGACTCACAAAATGCGGCACAGATAAATTAAATGCGCGTTACGTCTATTGTGATGCGAATTCGACGGCACAGTATTCATTCATTCATTCAATTAAAAATGGAACGTTAAGAACATTCGAATGAATTGAATGACTTAGAAATTATGCAGCGTGAACGCATTACTTCCAAAACGTAATTGTGATAAAAGAATGGTGGCAGTAAAAAAGTTGAAATTCGTGGGAATTTTACGGTGTAATGAGTGGCGTAAAAAATTCCTTCCACTGTACAATATTGTAAGAGAAGAGGGACGTGATTAAGTTTGGGGGCTTAATATCCGGCGGGAAGGCGCAAGACATAAAATGCAGTTTGGTTGCCCAATCAGGGGTGTCAAACAACATTTTACAGACTGATTTTCTATACAAACTATGTATATGTCTTTTGTTTTTCTTTTTATCGACTACAAGTTGGCCCTTGACTGCTATCACACCTGATGTTAAGTGTTGATGCAGTCTAAGATGGAAGCGGCTAACTTGTTAGGAGTGGGACGAAAATCCACACCCCTTTCGGTTTCTACACGACATCGTACCGGAACGCTAAATCGCTTGGCGATACGTCTTTGTCGGTAGGGTGGTAACTACCCACGGCGAAAGTCTCCCACCAGCCAGACCAAGACGAATTAAGAAAAATCTCAAACTGCCCCGCCGGGAATCGAACCCAGGACCTCCGTCTTATAAATCCACCGCGCATACCACTGCGCCACGGAGGTCGTCAAAATGTGATCAATATAAAAATTGTCATCATTAACACAAATTTACCATATTTTTATGCATTTATAATTTGATATAACAGACATAAAGCTGTCAGTCGGGGTCCGGGAATCTTTAATATCACTTTGATAATGATTGTTGAAGTATTGCCTTCATCATGCCAAACCTCAGTGGAGCAAAATTGTGGATCTATGCTCCAACATGCTCTCTTCTATTAGAAGGGATGCCTGGCTCTAAAGTAGGCTCTTATAATAGGCTGTTTTAAGTCAGATGCCGGTATATTTTTTTCAGACAGAATTTTCGTTTATCAAACTAACAAACATCTTGTTTAGGTATAAAAACGAAAAATATCGTAAAGAATTTGGAACGATTCGTCATGACACTTACTATGCATCGCGCCTGTCACTGCCTTAAAAATAAAAATACCATTAAATTAGACATCAGATGGTATTTACATTTTTAATATTAGAAGTTTGAGTTTAACATTTTTCCTATTTCTACTGTAGACAACCCTACTAATTTGCCGCATCAACTGGCCAGTAGCGAATAGACAACGACCGAAACAGTGGGGGCCATGCCATCGAAACTACAAAATACCATGCAATGCGATGCCACGGAAATTTACACCTTAAGCCATGGCAATAACAAAGTAATTGACACGAAGCATTATTTGCGATGTATTTAGCAAGGGAGGAACGTGTGTATGACGTTATAAAATAAAATTGAAGCCACAAGGGCGAGCGCTGGATCTAATTAAATGATAAGTGCGATCTAAGATTAATGTGCTTAAAGAGATCACAGACTAGGATGCTTAATGTTTGACGTTCTCTAGGTCATTCGTTTGCAAACAGAGACATTACAAAATTAAATGCTTAGGGAACCAGTGGGGCGGTACGAAATTATTATTTTTTTAATTAAGTTGTGACGTCAAATAAATGAAAATAAGTGGGTACTAAAATTACTTAATGTTTAATGGTGAGCTTCTAGTAAGGAACCTCAGTAGAATACTTGCACTACGGACATGGATATTTAACATCTAAATACAAAAAGTTTATTAAAGTCCTATTAAATAAAAGTCACAGGGAGAACATAATCGAATTAATTTATTTCAAGTTTGCGCAATAATATAATGCACTTTTAAAAAGTCACGACAGTCAGTGAATAATGACTCTACATACAGCCGTTTCTGAAAACAGATTCTACCGACATAATCCAAGAGAATCATTCAGAAACTTTTACCCTTTTAAAAATATACTTTACAATTTATATCATCTAATACCTATGTGCATAATAGTGGCGCCAGACATCGCTATGAACATTTGACCACTGGAATAAATCTATGTCTAGCAAGGGACTTAGAATTTGTGTTCAAATAAATATTAAAAGAAATGCAATTTTCCATCATGTTTCTGCTTAATGTTCTGTTTTGTAATTTTGTATTAATTTATAATCATTTTTTGTAAATTTTGTATGCCTTGTAAACGGCAATACACTGTGACTCAACATTATTTTTAAGACCTTTTTTTTTCCGTGTATTAAACAAATAAATATATTCTATTCTATTCTATTCTATTCTATTCTATTCTATTCTATTCTATTCTATTCTATTCTATTCTATTCTATTCTATTCCATTCCATTCCATTCCATTCCATTCCATTCCATTCCATTCCATTCCATTCCATTCCATTCCATTCCATTCCATTCCATTCCATTCCATTCCATTCCATTCCATTCCATTCCATTCCATTCATTCATTCCATTCCATTCCATTCCATTCCATTCCATTCCATTCAATTCCATTCCATTCCATTCCATTCCATTCCATTCCATTCCATTCCATTCCATTCCATTCCATTCCATTCCATTCCATTCCATTCCATTCCATTCCATTCCATTCCATTCCATTCCATTCCATTCCATTCCATTCCATTCCATTCCATTCCATTCCATTCCATTCCATTCCATTCCATTCCATTCCATTCCACTCGGGTTGATTCCATTCCATTCCATTCCATTCCATTCCATTCCATTCCATTCCATTCCATTCCATTCCATTCCATTCCATTCCATTCCATTCCATTCCATTCCATTCCATTCCATTCCATTCCATTCCATTCCATTCCATTCCGTTCCATTCCATTCCATTCCATTCTCATTCTCATTCCTTCATTCCATTCTCATTCCATTCCATTCATTCCATTCCATTCTATTCTATTCCATTCTATTCTATTCTATTCTATTCTATTCTATTCTATTCTATTCTATTCTTAATTAACGTATCTACTATGGATAAATAGATGCGTTTGCAATGCAGTCTGGCGGGTTGCTTCAATAAGTGTACAAACAAGTGTAGGTACCTACAAAGAAGTGTGATAGTTGTAATTTATGTATAAAACTGTCGTTGGTCTAGTGGTTAGCCTATGTGGCTTCGATCACGAGGTCCTGGGTTCGATTTCTGGGTCGGGTTACGGAATAATTCTGAGCTTTTTCATTCTTCTATGAAATGTTCAATTTTTTCCAAGCCCGTCGTCTGGGTGTTGGCGGTGTTACAACCCCGTGCCTCGGAGAGCACGTTAAGCCGTCGGTCCCGGTCACTGTCATCAACATCTGATAGTGATCGTTAATAAATGAAACATTATCACCCTCAGCCCGCAGCGTGGTGGGTGTACGCTCCATATCCCCTCTCCTATAAAAGAGAGAGGCCTGGTTTTGTAGTGGACCTTTAATAGGCGGATAATGATGATGATGATGATGATGTATAAAAGATCAAAAAATCGATAAGTAATTACATATTTAAATTACAAAATAATTAATTATAGAACAATACATAAATAGACTGTACCTCTTGTAAATTTCAAGCCATCTCCTACTTCGGCGTACTAGTAGCTGTACGATAATTTTTGTTATTACTAACGGCAGTCGATTCTCACGATGTTTAACTGGCAGTTAAAATAATCCTTATTTATTCTGCGGTGGATAGCAAAGCCAAACTTAATGGAGTGTAATCCCGATTTCGTATTAACACCAGCATAATGATTAGGTATTTACCCTGGGGTGGGGTATCGTTATCGCTACGTCATGACACACAATACAGTTACACACACATAGATCCACACACAAATACAGCACTGTTAAATGTCTCGTTGGTCCAGTGGTTAACCTATTTAGCTATAGATCATAGTGTCGTGTATTCTTCCCGCGTCACTTACTCGTAAATATTTGGTTTTTCTTCCTGCAATGAATTCTCACTAACTGGAGTTAGCGATGTTATGAAACTACCAGAATAGAGTTAAAAAAATATAATTAAAAAAATATAATATGATTAAAAACATGTTTTAATAACTCTGCAATGTGAGCTTCGAATTCGTCTCCTTCTAACAACATAAGAGAGAAAGATAGATTCATCGAGTCACGAATTCAATACTTATACTGTAGAGTTATAAAAATCTCGTTACTGAATAACGCTTCTGATAGTGATTGTTACAGAGTCAAACATTATCACCTTCGAATACCAAACAACCTGTTTAAAACATAGCATGGTGGATCTTAGCGGCAAATAATTCTCTTCAATAACATAGTGAAGTATTATGTTATCAACTACGTAGCAGATAATGTGCTTTTGTGTACTAAATAAAATGTTTTCTACGTAAAGTGTCCAACGCTGTTCTAGCAAGATCCTACTAGATTTTTTTTATCGACTACAATTGGCCCTTGACTGCTATCACACCTGATGTTAAGTGATGATGCAATCTATGATGAAAGCGGGCTAATTTGTTAGGAGTAGGATGAAATCCATACCCCTTTCGGTTTCTACACGACATCGTACCGGAACGCTAAATAGCCACGGCCAAAGCTCCCACCAGAAAGACCAAGACAAATTAAGAAAAATCTCAATCTGCCCTGCCGGGAATCGAACCCAGGACCTCCGTTTTATAAATCTACCGCGCATGCCACTGAGGCATGCACTGCGCCATGGAGGTCGTCACAAAGTGTTGATTAATCATAAAGAGTAAGTACTCTTAAGCCTATATCTCGGACACTGTTCGGCGTTTTTCTCTCTGCCACACGATGGACCCGTATGGTGAATCCGTGGAATGCTAAGATACTCGTCTCTATAATAAGGATAAAATATAAGATTAAATTGATCGTCAAACTAAATAGGAAGGTAGTCGTAATTCGGTAGAGCGTTACCGACTTGTATTTATCTGACTACAGTTACAAGTGCACATATTCAAGAGGCTGTTAATGTCACAGCCAATAATCGTTGCTGACATTGTTCTGTAAGTATGGGGAAGCGAACTAATTGATCGCTTTTCCAAATTCACAGGCACATACGAGTATCGTCAGGCGTTTGTCGCAGATCTAACAACATTTAGACTTGGCGAGAATTTCTGTTTTTTTTGTCTGTGTTGCTGATTTATTTGTGGTTTTAATAAACATATCATTAATTTTTAATCGCCTATTACAGGATAAAAACATTTTGTTTTTGTTCAAATGAAAGGTTAGCGGGATGTTAAAAAGCTTTAAAAATATAAAAAGTATAATAAAAAGAGCTGAAACAGAAATGAAAGCTTTCAGTCTGTCCTGTTATGCTTAAGGCTGATCCTTCTTGGACAAAAATAGTTTAGGCTTTGTACCACTAGGTAATTAAAGAACAAAACCATCGCTTCTGAGTCTACTTATGCTTACGATGTTATAATAGGTACTCGAATATTAATAGGACGTGGATTACTAAATCTATAAAACAACCAATACAGTTTCCTAAATTAATAATTAACACTCCATATCAAGCAAAAAAATATTCAGAGGCTCATTGTAATGAAACTTACATTTGTGAGCCTACAAACAACCTGTTTAATGCAAGTGCCCACTCTAGTACATGCCTAATTCTAATCCCACGCCATAGACAATAAATGACATGAAATGCGTCCACGCGTCGCGCACGCGTCCGTGGTTTATCTATGGGCGCAGTACGCGCGTGCGCCGGAGGGCCGTTATGATCTGCGCAATTTATAGGTCAAATGCTATTGTGAGAAACCATTAAATTATGCCTGGATACAATACTAGTCATGTAGCACTAGTGAGAGCAATCCAAAAGAAAGATTATGTTAAGTTGGTTTCAGGGTCCCGTCAATACGCAACCCTTATTGTTTGTCATGTCTGGCCGTCCGTCTGTCTGTTGTTTGCAGATAGCTCTGAGACTATTAGTACCTACTAAAAAGCTACTTACAAAACTTGTTAAATAATATTTTGAAAAAGGTTTTAGGGTTGGTACTTTTATAAAAAAAGGTAATTTTTATTCTCGTTTGACTTGGAAGTCTGTGGCGATACTAAGTATGTTGGGGCATTAAAATCAAATCAAAGTTTATTTCATGTAGACTTAGTTAACCAGCCCTTTTAAAACTTCATGTTAGACTATTTGTAGAAACTCTACCACTGATCCTAAACTAAACAGATTCTCTTTTTATCGAAGTACTTTCTTGAGATTGTTTTAAGTTGCTAGTTAAATTGGTTACAACCATACTTGTTTAAATTGTTAGGTTGTGTATGTACGAGTAGGTTTCCTACTTATATAACTTTGCCTAAGTAAATATTATTACTTACATGTCAATCTTCATTTTCTTGCACGGTGTAGGACGTAAATATTGTAAGCATGTCTCAGCGCCAATCAGGCGGCAGTTTCTATAAAATTGCTCCATAGCTTTGTCGCGCTAATTATTGCGGCGATCGAATTACAGTCGCGACGGTTGCTTGCGGTTACCTTGCTACTCTAATAACTGGAAATTAAGGCTTTTTTAATAATAGATGTCGCTGATTTTTAGTGCGATAAGAAACGTTAAATATTGTGGTCGGAGTAGATGTAGTAGCTAGGTATACTAAGTATAGATAAATATTTTTAAGGATATCTAATAATCATTAAACGTAAGAATTGATTTGATGCCACCAAGAAATAAGTATTGCTGTGTTCTGCTTTCAATGGTTGTTGATTAAATAGTTAGCACATGATGCTTCACAGGTTCCATATGGATTTTTATCAGCATAAGTACCCGCAAGGATGTAGGTACTTGGTAATTTGCTATAATCAGTTAACATCAGTCTACTGTATCGTATTAAACAGAAAGTGAGAGACGAATTCCAAATTCACAATGTAGAGTTACAAATATATATACATTGCAAAATAAGCCTTTCTTTTTTTTCGTGGGGTAATCCTCATGGATACCCTCTCGCCACGGGGAGGCGAGGAGGTTATGTCGGACTCTTACCGACTAAAACCCCACGGTGTTCCAACACGTCGCGTGAAAAATTTGGACCACGGGAACGAAAGGCTGCTTCCGAGATCCAACAGCGGCACCCAGCAGGGACGGTCTTTCTTTATTTAGCAATTCCACTTATAGGCACATCTGGAACACAGGGAGTGCCATACAGGCCGAGGACTTATCTCCAATGGGTGACAAATTCATTGCAAAATAACCCTACATTATCTAGTTCTTTAAAAATTAAATCAACTTGATTTTCTTGCAGCAATAGACAGCGAAATTGAACTAACTTAGAACTCCATGACATACTTAGTTAGCGCACTTTATCTGAGTTATTTTTATCTCTTATTTTTTAGTACAGTTTATGGTATAATATGTCGATAGTTATATAGGCAGCTTTTAATTAGGAGCAATTAGTGTGTGTTATAAATCGACGTTACATCATGGCCTGCTGGTCACCTCCCGGGGGCGTCATCAATAACTAATTTATAGCTTTTCTCGGTCTCGTTCCAAATAGCTATCATTTTGTTACCATGAATCCTAGTAGCTGTCTATTACCTACCTATTTATTGTATATAAAACTTGGGCATCTTCTTTTGAGCGAGGTTCCACTCTATATTCTCCCCTGCACCACTCTGCTCTGCGAGTTGCTGGGCTTATATTTATTAACAATCAATATCGGATGTTTATGATGTTGACCGGAACCAACGACTTAACGTGCTCTTCCTAGACACGGGGGTGTAATACCACTAGCGTCCTGACCCCATGCTTGGAATACACTTAAAATTTCATAGAAGAATGAAAAACTCCGAATCATTTCGTTGACCCAGTCTTCGAAACCAGTATTTTGTGATCGAAATTAAAAAAAATTATTGAGTTCTATTAGAGTAGTTATAGTCGAGTCTTGGATCCTCGGACCCCCCATTTAAAAGAAAGCTACGTCCGTGGACAAACCCTCCGTCAACTTTCAATATAATTAAGATTAATTGTGATGGCTGTGACGTCACCTGTGTCACAGCTGAAAATCAGCGCCGGGTATTGTACTCGACTGCAATGCACGGCATATGCTGAGCTGTACACCCATTTCTATTTGGTGCTACAGACAGACATTGCTTAGTGCAAGATGTTTGTATTGTTTGTAGCACTAAAGATGAATAAATGCTTTTTCTTTCTTTCTAAAATTATAAAGTAACGTAGAGCAAAGTAAATCAATGTTATTATTGTTGATTTAATTTAAATCATAAATACCTATGTTACTACTCTTTCTGTCTCAAAACCATGCATGAAGTTTCCTCTCATCAAATCATACCACCCAATATTGAATAAGAGCGAAAACGACAAATGAAAAGACAATAAATCGATGGGAACCAATTTTACATATCAAAGCGAACTCTTTCCTAACAAGTAACACATGCTTGTACTCGTACAGTTAGCAAAGAAAAGTTTTAAGTAACGATCAATCACCAACAATGGGAGCGAGGTGCACCCTAGAGGAAAAAAGTTGAACGGGTGTAGCTGATTTATTGGCGTAGTTAGAATTATCGCCATTTGCAATTCTTGCCGCGGGTTAGCAAACAAGTTGACGATAACGACTTTGAGACCCGGCGGTGCTTAAAACTTGGATCTGTGTTGGGTCTCACGAGCGCGTTTTGTGCTATCGGTGCAATTTGTATTTAAACTAATCTTCTTTCAGTTTCTATACTAAATGGTGTTCTTTTTTCCAAAAAGTTAGCTCTTGACTGCAATCGAACCTGTGGGGCAAGTGTGAGTTTTTCACCGAGTGACTGCGTAAAAACCTAGTCACTCATAACGTCAAATTATATAGCAAAAAAAGCATTTACTCTCGTTATAACTAGATGATGCTACTAAAATTCCATATAAATTTGCGTTCCTTTCTTACGCAGTCGCTCGGTAACAAACTCACACTCGGCAATCTATGTGGCTTTTGCGAGATTTTACCGCGTCGTTACCGAAAACAGTAAAGGCAAATTTTATATGGAATTGAAGCAGCGCCCCAGGCGGAATCGAGAGAAAACTCAAATGGGCGAGTGTCAGTTACTATAGACATTTACTTAACTCCGAAGTTACTCGATAGCGAAAAAGTGAATCAACGTAAGTGATCTAAGGTGGAAGCTCGCTTTCTTGTTAACAGTAGGATGAATCCGGACACCTGTTTCAGTTTCCACATGACATAGAAACAGAACGCTAAATCGCTTGGCGTTACGTCTTTGTTGATAGGGCGGTAACAAGCCACGACTTTAGCCTCGCGCCAGCCAATTTAGAAAGTGTTACTCGGCCTAGACGGGAATCGAACCCAGGACCTCCGTCTTATAATACCACTGCGCATACCGCTGCGCCACGGTGGCAATCATCTTCTGGTACCAAAGTTACGTTTTCCGTGTAACTTTCAATAAAGTCAAAGACAAACAGTCAGTCAGAAAATTATTAGGAACTTTGCCTCCGTGGCGCAGTGAATGCGCGGTGGATTTATGAGACGGATGTCCTGGGTTCGATTCCCGGTGGGGCAAAATAAGATTTTTCTTCATTTATCTTGGTCTGGCTGGTGCGAGGCTTGTCGCCGTGGCTAGTTTCCACCCTACCGACAAAGACGTACCGCCACTGGATTAAGCGTTCCGGTACGATTTCGTGTAGAAACGGATAGGGGTGTGGAATTCATCCTACTCCTAACAAATTCGCCCACTTCCATCTTAGATTGCATCATCACTTAACATCAGGTGTGATAGAAGTCGAGGGCCAACTTGTAGTCGATAAAAAACCTACCATAAACATAATTGAAAACGTAAATACGCATTTTCCAAATAATAAACGCCATAAGTAGTGAATAGATTAATTCATACGTGATTTATTTTACCAACCGATTCCCCATTTGCAGTTAAAGTACCTACCTATAGGTACCTCGCGCAGTTTTCGAGGCGTCTACAGATGACGCCCAGGGGACCTTAACCAGCCATCGGCATTACCGTATAATAAGTGTATCTACGCTATCTCTGCGAATAGAACGTAGTATCTGCTAGAAGTGTCAAAGGATGGCGCTTCGAAACGCTTTAAATAATGTATTCTATTGATTTTTTTATGGAGTCAGCTAGGGATGAAACGACTTACGACAGAACAATTACCTAAGCTATAATTTGCTTGCTGCTTAAAATACCTAGGTATTACATAGGCCATTTCCTGTCTACACAAAAAAAAATGATTGTTGGTGGAAGCAGGTTTAAAGGCTGAAAGAAAAAGGATATCGTTAAAAAAACAACTATAAACACATCAAAATCTTTACCAATTACCAATTTACCAATTGTCATTAATAAATATATTTAAGCAAATATTTTTTGAGCACTAAATGGCTGTATTACTTAGTAAGTCAATGAAAAAACTACCAATTGTCATTATTAAATATATTTAAGCAAATTTTTTTGAGCACTAAATGGCTGTATTACTTAGTAAGTCAATCCAAAAACTAACAGAATGTCAAAGCAAATAACAACGGTCCATATAATCACAGAATAGTTTCACACCATCAAGACTTAGTTAAGGGGCAGATAATCACCCGTCTTACGATCCTTAACCCTCAAACAGCCATGCAGCAGTCAGGGTCTAACATTAAGAGCAACGTTATAGGGCCCCCGTATGGCCGCACGGCGATTATCTTAAAGTTAACCCTGTCGTTACGAACCTTATTTGCGGTTGCTTCGAGCGGCGAACGGTTTTGTTTAGGTTAAGATCACACGAGATAACATCCCTGCAGTTTACTGTTTAATGCTACTTAGTAGTTAGTAGATAGATATGTAGCGATTTAATTCAGCTATGATTAGTTCGTAGCTACTTAAGAAAATCATTGGGTCAATTTATAAGTTTTTATAAAATTTATGAAGAGACTAGCAGTCGCCCGCGACATCATCCGCGTGAAAACCACTTGCCCTTCTATTTTTCTATGACAGACTTTCATACAAATGTTTGCGGCAAAACGTTTCGTTTGACACATGATATTTGATTTAATTGGCGAGGCGTATCTAAGGTGGCGACTGCAGTTTGCTTGGATAGCGACTACGGTTTGTTTGTCAGTATAATTAGAATTTAATGAAATTCTCCTTAATCTGAATTTTACGAATATATATGTTGTCGACTCGAAATCAATATTTTTTTATGTTTTGTTATTTATCTAAGGTTTCGACCGAGTCTACCGTACCTACCGAACGACGAAATTATTAATATAGATTTCAACAGTGAGTTGAGTATAGACTTCAAAACTAAGTTTTCTAAAGGTAACTAGGCAGGTGTCTAAGTACATAACCAAATTGGAAATTATTTCATCTAATATGTGTCGAAAGAGGGTCAGAGATAGCGAATAAAATAATAGGGTAATCCTTTGTATTTAGAGTAATTATAACTAAACCACAAATAGATAACTGAAATAATAATTAACGGCAACTTAATTAACAGTGAATAAAATAAATAAATAAAATAAAAATAAAAATAAAAATAAAAATAAAATAAAAATAAAAAATAAAAAATAAAAAATAAAAAATAAAAAATAAAATAAAAATAAAAATAAAAATAAAAAAGCCTTTATTGCTGATATTGGTTTTAAAATACATTTAAAGTTTTGCTGAAACAATTGAGTTGATATAATACAAGTGATTTTTCTTTTTTTTTAAGTCTTCAATAACTATCGGCAAAACGGTCGTTAGTCTGTTGCAGCTTGTCTTCCGACAAAGGCCTCCTCTAAAGATTTCCATTCTATTTTGTTTTTGCCTTTCGGGTCCATATTGGACCTGCTATATTCTTAATGTCATCTTCCCACCTCTTAGTCTGTCTGCCCCTGTTTCTCTTACGGTCTCTCGGATACCATTCTGTTATTAGCCTCGTCCATTTTTCTTTCTTCTCTCTTATCATGTGCCCTGCCCACCTCCACTTTAGTTGTTTGTAAGTAGTGAATGCATTTTTAAATTTAGTTTTACTTTTTATGTCTTTTAATTTTACTCGGTCCTTTGTTTTAACTCCTATAGTGCTTCTCTCTATTCCGTTCTGGCAAATTTTTATTTTATTTTCCAGCTGTTCCGTCAATGCCCAAGTCTGACACCCATATAGCAAACATGGTAAAATACACATGTTATAAATTTTTCTTTTTTCTGTCATAGGCATGTCTTTATTTTTCATGACTTCGCTGAATGACCAGTATCGTTTCCATGTATTGGCAGTTCTTCTTGCTATTTCTTTTTTCATACATTCTTCCGTAGATATCAGCTGTCCTAAGTATATATATTCCTTGACGTATTCTATTTCCTCATTATTTATTTTTATTATTTCTGTTCGTGAAGAATTTGTCATTACTTTTGTTTTTGCTAGATTCATTGTTAGACCTGCCTTGTTACTTTCGTCCGCTAGTTGTTGTAACATAATCTGTAGGCTCCCTGGGTTATCAGCAAACAAGACTAAGTCGTCTGCAAATCGTAGATGACTTAGATGTTCGCCATTTATATTTATTCCTTTATTGGTCCATTCTAGGTGCCTAAATATCATTTCTAAGACGGCTGTAAACAATTTAGGTGAAATAGGATCACCTTGACGTACACCTCTTTTTATAAAAAATTCTTCTCCTGTAGTTTCTAGCTTTACTTGCGCTGTAGACTCTCTGTATACCTTTTTGAGTAAACGTATATATTTTGGTGATACTCCTTGTATTTCTAGCGCTTTCCAAATAAATACGTGCTCTAGCGTATCGAAGGCTTTGTTGAAATCGACGAACCCTAGGTAATAGGTTTTGTTGTATTCTTTAAATTTCTGTATAATTTGTCTGAGAGCATGTATGTGGTCAATAGTTGAAAAATTTCTACGAAATCCAGCTTGTTCTTTAGGCTGGCTTTCTTCCAGGATGTTGTTTATTCTTGATAATATAATCTTTGAAAACACTTTGTAAACATTAGACATTAAGCTTATAGGTCTGTAGTTTGCTATATCTTCCTTGTCACCTTTTTTATGTAGCAAAATAATAGTCGATTTAGTCCAGTCATCTGGAATCTCTTCCGTATTAATAATTTCGTTAAATATCTGTCAATTTTGGGGCAATTACTGGCAACGTACTTTTGAGAAGTTCGTTTGTGACGAGATCTGGTCCAGGTGCTTTATCACATTTTTGTGTTTTAATAGCTTTTATGGTTTCTTCTATTAGAATTACAGGTATTTGCTCTTCCTCAATTTGATTGTATTTTTGTACTGCTTGTGAATCGTATTGACTTTGATATAAATTTCGGTAGAAGTCAGTAGCAGTTTTTAATATTTCAGGTCTTTTTCCAGACATTTTGCCATCATTCGTTTTCAAACTTGGTATCCAATCTTTCTTGTGGTTTAGTTCTTTTAGCGCCTTTTTTATTCCTCCTTTTGATTCTATATATTTTTTCATAGTATTTAGCCGCCTTGTTTTCCTTTCTTTCCTTAGTTGTTCACTAATAATTTTACTTATTTCTGTTATTTTCTGACGGTTCTCTTTAATTTTCCCTTGTTGTATAAGTTTCTTCCGCTCATGAAGTAAGTTTTTTGTTTTAAGGGAGATTTCTTTTTTGGAATTTGTGTTTGTTTTTCTAGTTACGCTTTTTAATTGGTTTAACAATTTATTGTATTTTTCTTGTAATGATGTCCTTTCTTGGTTCTCAAACTCGTTATCTAAAGATAATCGTAAATTGTTGAGCAATAATTCTGTGTTACCTGTATATTGTATAGTTGAGTATTTATTATGAAATTGCCTTGCTTTCTTAGAACGTGTTCCTGTCAGTGTAGCCCGAACCATCCTGTGGTCTGTATTAAAATTTAAATTATGTATGACAGATACATCTTTAAAATCCTTTGTATTGTTAGCCATGATAAAATCTATTTCGTTCTTGATGAGTCCGTTAGGTGACATCCATGTCCATTTTTTAGACTGTTTCTTTTTATAAAAACTATTTAGAATACTTAGCTTGTTTTCTAATGCAAAGTTTACTAGCCTTGTGCCATTTTTGCTTCTATTACCAAATCCATGGCGTCCTAAAGTGTATTCTTCTCCGTTATTTTGTTTCCCAATTTGGCCATTGAAATCTCCCATCACAATGATATTTTTATTTGCGTTTTCAATTGCACTTTGGAGATCTTTATAGAATTTTTCAATTTTTATTATGTCTTCTTTTCTCTCCGATTCTGTAGGTGAATACGCCTGAATAATAGTCCATTTTTCTTCTCTTTCTCTGTCAACAGGCAATTTTATGTTAAGAATTGCAATACGTTCTGATATTCCTCTAAGTTCTTCTATGCAGTTTATAAGATGTCTTTTTATCATAAAACCGACTCCATATAGTCCGGGCGTCTCTCCTTTATAATGCAATATGTATTTTCCATGATCTTCGATTCCTTCTCCGTATCTTCTTATTTCACTTATTCCAATTATATCCCATTTTATTTCTTCTATTGCCAATTCAAGTTCTTGAAGTTTTTCGGGAGTTCTTAGAGATCGGCAGTTTATTGTTGCTATATGAAAATCAGTTCTTTTATTTTTCTTGTGGGAATGGGTTTTATTTTTTATCTCTAGAGGGTCTTGGTCATTTTCCTCCACGAGGACCAGTCGGCTTGGAGGAGTGTTATGCTGTGTTGATCTATTATATTTTATTATACAAGAGTGTTGTGTTTTCCGTTTACCGATAGTTAATTGTTATTGCTTATTATCTGCTTTGTTGGAGGGAAGCGAGTTGGATCTGGTCCTCATTAGGTCGAAGGCATTTAACCTGTTGGTATTTAATGTCTTCATAGTTTGTTGTTTCCTTGGTTGAGTATTATTCTGTGGTGATGTTGACATTTCTCTTTTCCTTTTGTCGTTATTTGTGTTGGTAATCTTTCCTTTTATAACTAATTTGTCATATTTTAAATATGCAAAATTTCCTTTCTTCCTCTCCTCTATCAGTTGCGCTTGTAACATTTTTCTTTTTTCCAAAACTTCCTTGGTATAATTTTCTACGACATGCACATCCTTAAAATTTTTCTTCATTTTTATTACTTCATTCTTCTTCCATTCGTTCACAAAGGAAAATAGTATAGGTCTAGGTTTGTCACTTAAATTGTTCTTTCCGATTCGACAAATCTTATTTACCTCATAATCTTCCAAATTTAGGTTCAAGTCGGTTTTGAAGATTTGTTTCACCTTTTGTATGACTTCTTGTAAAGATTTTTCGCCTTCTTTCACACCAAAAATAATCAAATTGTTCTGTTTATTTCCTCTTTTCAAGTTTTCTATTTCTCTCTCAAGATTTTCCAATTTGGACTTTAAGTTTTTATTTTCTGCTATGATTGGTTGTATCTTTTCCTCCATTCGCTCCAGTATTGTGTTGGTTATAGATTCTTTTAATTCTAAAATTTGTTTTTGCATTTCATTTTTCATTTCGTTAAACAAAAGTTGAAATTGATTTTCCATTTCTAGTTGCTTGTGCGTGTAGAGGAACGTTATTAGTTGTTATTGATTCCTTGAGTTGGCAACACCAAGATACTGTCAGAATCAATAGTTGTCACTTGTCACTGTCTTCGTTTAGTCTTTGGTCAATGTTATGATTCATGCAATTGTAACGTTTTTCCCAAGTTTTATTGTAATCGTATTGTCTTATACCCAGAATGTGCATGAATCAATATCAATATTTCCACAGCCCCAAGTTGTATTTATATTTGAAACGTCGCAGTGTCAAAAGTGAACGTAAAACTTACTCCAGACATGAAATTTAGCGGGAACCGCTTGACATTCTTGCGCAAGTTTTGTTTTCAAATTGTCTTCCAATATCCAAAGTGATCGCAAAATCGATGTTTCCACCGCACTCACAGCACTTTATTTTATATAGTTTTCGATGTTACTTTATTGAGAATGTATGTAAGTATTTTTTCTAACACAAAATAAGCAGGAGCTACGCAACTGATATGTTTACGGTTTGACAACCGGAAACGGAAGGCCACAGTGAATAACAGTGAATAACTACTGGCAAATTATGGTATTACAATGATGCGTAACGTCTCGTGTTAATTAATGCAACCCCAAGACACTGCGACTCAAGCTGAGAGTAATAATTAATTCGTTTGCACAAATTAATTATCAGACTTGTCTAGGTTAAGCGATAAGCAAAGTACAACGTCTGCACCGTGTCACGCCACAGCCTAGACTGCCAACCAGCTGTAGACCCGCTCCTTTTATACAACTTAGAATGACTCAAGTAGTGGGGTGAATGGGGGTATCGAACGATGCGCAGCCGCAAGAGGGCGTAGCTGGTGCACGTACAGTTCACAGACTTCTTTCTAGTCGTGTACGATGACGCAGGCGCCGTCATATGCATTAATGCGCAATGGAATGTAGGTCCCTACTTAATTTTATATAGGTAAGAATAGCGGATGCCCGCGACTCCAACCGCGACATTCTGCTTCGTTACAATTCGACAAAAAGTAGCCTACGTCCTTTCTCAGGCTCTAGACTATCGCTGTATAAAATTTCATTCAAATCGGTTCACTAGCGTAGGCGTGATTGCGTAAGAAATAAACAGTTACTTACGCATTTAAAATATTAGTGTAGACGTATAAATTGGCATAACATAAAAAACATCAAAAAAGTAACATCAAATAAGTAAATAATTACTTTTCTTAATAGTTAAACGGCATGTGCACTTTGCCCTAAAACGTGAAACCTCATGGTAGAGGCAAGATAAAAAGGCCGTTCTAGCCGCTTACAACAACAATTTATCATGTAAATTGTTGTTGTAAAAGTTACGTACTTTTACTTACATTCCGAGCGACGTCTCTCTATAACCTAAAAGTCTTTGGCCTCGCTAGAAGTGCAGTAAGCTCCTTATTGGAACGAGTATCTGCTATAAAGCTGCTCTAGTAGGGTCCTTCCGAATTTGACTGGGCAGGGAGAATAACTTGAACAGAGGAGGTGAGTGTTGACGCGCGTCACTAAGAGTAGGTACTGTTGTAAACCTACACCCGTGTCACAAGTCTCGGGCTCTGTTCGGAGTTTTTCTCTCAGCCACGCGATGGACCTGGCAACCGCACGGTGAATCCATGGAATGCTAAGATATTCGTCCCTCTAGTAACTTAATTATATCAAGTCTTTAAAACTCGTTAATTAGTTGAAGTCAAATCCCAAAAATATATACTAAGTAGGTATGCGCTAAAATTAGACATTTTAAAAAACAAATTCGATAAATTAATATCATTCTGCTATAGCTACCTAACGCTCACGTCGAAGTAAATTGATAAAAATGATTATAACATTTATTTTTCCTACATTCAGATAGCCGTAAGAACAGCCCTGTTACCGTGTCGCTGCATTAGTGACCAGCTCTAGCCAATAGTTAAACGACGTACCTACAGTATGAGATGCGACGCCAATGGCCGCTTAGAGCCTCACCATGCTATTTACCCGATATTGAACTTTTACAACCCATCTAGTACGTTTCTATAGTTATATCTACGGTGTTATAGAACCTTATTGGTCTCCAATTTCAGGACTTTTCCTATACTACGGATAATGTCCTGAGTTAGACACTTACGATTATAGTCCTGGTTTGAACTTGTAAATAAAAAGTTTCTCTTACAATTAAATCTCAGTGGCTGTTTGGAGCTGGGAAGTAAAAAAAAAGTTCCAAAGAAACAGGTTAAGCACAGGTATTTACCTGCCTAACTTCTTGAATTCCGCAGAAACTAATAGGCATAAAGCAAAAAGGCTGCACTAATATCTTTGCCAATTTTAGTCTATTCGTTACAACTTGTAATGAATGAATTACTTGTACGACATGACGAGTTTTATTAAATGCATCCATTTTGAGTAATATAAAAATCTACATAGTAGCATAATGCCGCCATTTTGCAAAAATCCCCTAAAAACTTGTTATCATTAATAGTAGAAATAAGGATGAAACTGCCAAGTGCTATATTTAATTCTGTAAAACATCAGATCAAAACAATATTTATCAAACATACCACAAAGAAACATTACAAACTGGGTGCAGTTTCTACAACATGGACGTGCTCTTCACCTTGCGCGACGTCCCGATGAATCACAGGCAGAGCTCGCTCCAGCACTCTACGCTCAAAGTCACTAAATGGAAAACTCGCACAAGTTTCTATTATACCATGCGAGCCGACTTTAGTTGGACCTGAGAAGAATCTAGTCCCATAATGCGGATTAGAGGTGAAGCAGTTCACAATCGAACAGCGTCCATATAAAGCTTCAACTATCTGCTCGACGAATTCGTTAATGGACCACGCCACAGCTAAGACTGCAGAGTCGTTTCCAAGTTTGTAATTCAACACTTCAGTTCCACATTTTTTTAACAAACGCGTCAAAGTATCCGCCTGACAAGGCTTCACGCGGAAATGGCTTGGGGATATATTCGAGAACAACGGCACAATAGTTTCATCCGAGTGACCCCCAATTACAGGCACGGTGATAGATCGAGGGTTCACGCTTAATGTTTTAGCGAGGAGAGCTCTGGCTCTTGCGGTATCGATGTGGGTTATACCAAATATTTTGCTAGGGGTACACGCGTTGTATTGGCATAGAAGAGCACTTGCGAACGGAATGATTAAATTGATAGGATTAGTAGAGAAAGCTATAAATGCTTCTGGATTTATGTTCGATATCGCTCTGCATAATCTTTGTACTGGCAGAGCATTCGTTGCCAACATTTGAGCACGAGTGGTTCCTAGTTTTCTGGGAACCCTTGAAACCATCAGCACAAGATGAGCATTCCGAATGGCGTCGGGTAGACATTGATCTTCGCTGAACGCTGAAATAGTTGGCCCACCAGGTATATGAGACAGTTCCAAGCCCAGACCCAGCACGCTGGTATTATCGTCATATAAATGCAATTTACTTATATAATGGTTTTGTTTGAGAAGCAATGCTGTATTTTTTCCTATTTCACTTGCTGCGCCTACTATGGTTACTTGAACATTCCTTTGTTGAAAGTAATATAAGCTCTTTGAATTTTTAAAGATTGGATAACGCAAAGCATTCGTAAGCTTTAATAAAATCATTATAAATAAAAACTTTAAAATTTAAAGAAAACCATTTCGCACCATTTTTCCATCGTTAACCATGTGACAAGGTACGTGTCACGTTTTCTGTCTTGTCTTTCTAAAGGTCTGTTCTCTTTGAAAAGATCCTATCCTAAAAACTATAAATGAGATTTACCAATTCATATCTGTTTAGAACGCAACCTAGACAATTTTTGCAAAGGAACGCGTTGTATTTGCTATGAAGAAATGACATGTAGGTAAATTGTCAATTTTTTGTAAAACCGTCCTTTTCGTTATTATTTATTATACAAATAACAAATTTGCAAAATCATGCTCCGAGTAAAAACATTACTACCATTTATTCCTAGCTATCTAATTAGAAGAAATTATCAAGTATGCGTTGTCGGAGGTGCTACTGAAATAGGGCAAACCGTTTCCCTATTACTGAGGACCGTACCTTCGGCTTCAAAACTCGTTATTCACGATAACTTAGAACACACTTCCGGTGTTGTATTAGATCTATCACATATCCCAGTCAAATCCACACTTCAAGGCTTCATTGGTGAAACGACTCTTGAACGGGCTTTACGCAGTTCTAACCTCATAATTGCAACTGGCGGCGTAACACAGAGCCCTGTTATATCTGAACAAATCTGGTTCAAAACAAATGCCAATTTCATAAGGACATTATCAGCGGAAATTGCGAAAATTTCTCCCATGCCATTTGTGGGAATCGCAACCGAACCGATAAACATTCTCGTCCCAATGGCCGCTGAGGTGATGAGAAACAACGGTCAGTATGACCCGAGAAAATTGTTCGGAATCACATGTGGAGACCCCTTGAAAGTGCAAAGTGTGTATGCAGCCGTAAATGACTTGAACCCTCAAGCGTGCAGCATACCAGTAATCGGAGGTCATTCCGACAATACGATTGTTCCTTTGCTGTCCCAATCGAAACCTACTTGTACCATGAATAAGAGGGATATTCAGGAGCTCGTAACTAAAATTAGATCTTCGCAAGAAGACGTCATGAATGCCAAAAAAGGATGGTCCCCAACCTTGTCAGTTGCATACGGTGTTCTCGCATTTAGCAGAGGAATCCTGGATGCCCTGTATAGTCGTCCCACACAAATCAACGCTTTTGTTGAAAATAATGATTTTGGCACATCCTATTTTTCCGGACTGGTGTTTGTAGATAGAAACGGAGCTGGTGAAATGCAGAGGTATTCCAATTTATCTGAATTTGAATGCCAATTATTAGAAAGCAGTATTGAACAATTAAGAAGAGATGTTGTGCTGGGAAAGAAGGTACTGGAGCTTGCATAGGAAGAATTATTACCATATCTAAAAAAAAGAAAAAGTTAAAGATTGACCTTTATCTGTCGTAATTATAGTGATATTGCATATATAAAAATTCTGCGTTTTATTTGTACTAGTATTTTATGATGAAAATAAACAATTATTACCAATTTACACAAATTTATTTACACCATTATCATGAATTTATCTAAACAGTACATGAAAACATACCTACTATCACAGAAACAATCAAATACATCTTCATTGAGTGTTTTTTTTTTTAATTTTAGTTAACATTTTATTATTGTACACATGTAAAATAAAAATACAAGTTTTTGTAATAAAAAAGTACAATTTATTGGCTTTAAGAAATTTTATAATCAATAAAATAAAAATGTTATAACCTCACCAATTTATATTTGTCTGGACTTTAAGATTTTTTAATCACGGAATGATAAGGTGAAAATATTTTATTTATTGAACGACGTAAATTGTTATTTTGTTTATGCTTTATCCCAAACCTAAAAAATACTTTTTTGTCGGAACTGTTACTTTTTCGCTTTG
The DNA here is from genome assembly GCA_034621355.1 of Mycalesis mineus. Taxonomy (NCBI): domain Eukaryota; kingdom Metazoa; phylum Arthropoda; class Insecta; order Lepidoptera; family Nymphalidae; genus Mycalesis; species Mycalesis mineus. Next base: position 7,431,114 of record CM067886.1, on the reverse strand, counting down.
ATTAGAGGTACTAACCTCTAATCAAAATATGCATAAAAAAATCACTGCTTATACCAACAATTTATAAAATTTACATTCCTTTTGGACTGCTCAATTCAGAGCACTTATTAACTTTAACAGTTGATTTACTTATAAAATAAAATAAAAAATCTTTTCTTATCTAGACTCCAAACATTTTCTTGTAGAGCAAATACATTTTAAAAATATTTAACATTAAACCTCATAATGTAACAGGTGTATAAAATAATATCTTAGCCAAAAAAATTAAGGTGTAATTTAAAATTAATTTCATTATTTGATGCGTCAATCAATTTAGCTACAACATAGATTAAAGACTACTAGATAGAGCCCATAGCGTGTCCACTCGTGAGACAGCAAATCAGCCTTATTGACATGACATGTCAACATTTAAAGTACATCATAAACATTGACATATTAATACTATGGACTTCGGGTCAGCGATAAAAAGTGTCCGAACCAAAAGAATGCCAAAACGCGAAATGATTTCCAATCGCAATTCAGTCTCATATTAGCTGACTGACAGAATACACGTCAATAATGCCGTAATGTGTTATAAAAAACTTGTAAGAACTGCCCGAGCAAAGTGAGAAAAGAAGACGGTGTACCATATTTTCAGTAAGTAAATATTTACTGATGATTTTAAAGTATTATTTTGCTTAGAAACAGGCAATTTTATTAAAATTTTAATAAACTATAGAAACGAATTGCATAACCAACCAAAATGAACAAAAGTATCTATCTGTCCTTTTCCCATACGCTACCCGCGTATAGGATAGAGGGAGTGCAATATGTTTATCTAATTAACCACATTTAGTTCGGATCTGCCGTGAGCAATAGAATGTTTTAGAACAACGACTGCATAGAGTTATTTTGTTGTTTAACATTTGAATTATTTAATTACTTAATTTTTGAATGTAAATAATTTAATTATTATCAATTCAAAAATTTTTATTTTTTATGTCAACTTTTATTTTTTATGCCATGAATATTAATCAAATAACTTTTACCATAATGGTATATTAATTTGATAACTATAAGAATTATCTACATGAAATTAGGAACAGTTATTTAAAAAGTGATCTAACGTCATTGAAGTAAAAAAATATATTTTCAGTTTAATTAAAAAGAGGAAAATATCGAGAACTTAAAATTTCAAAGTAAAGAACTATGTCGAGTGGCTTATCATTTTGTACATTTGTGGATTTGGTTTAATTATTATTTTATTGGAGTAATTATTATTTTATACCAGATAATTACAACAATTATTATTTGGTACAAGATTTATCCCAGCATATAGAGGTCAGGGATATGTAAATATAAATTAAAATTTGCTGTAAATATAATATATAAATATAAGATGCCAAAAAAATTTGAAAGCTACCGACTCCACACCATTTATGTTGTCCTATTTTCACGAGAAGCTGTCATGTCAAAAAAAGGCTGCCATGGCAACCGTCAATCGAAGCTAATTACTTATTGCATGCAATTAGACCGTTGCAAATTAGACTGTATAACAATACGATAAGACATACATTACAATGTTATTTTGTGTATAAAAACATAAATACATCCTAGTGTGTATAAAATATCTTGGGACACTTTTGACGTAAATTTTGCATTAGACCCGAAGTCCATAGTATTAATATGTCAATGATCATAAAACGTTATGTTTTAAAATATCGTAAAATACGAAATATTACTTTATATAAGATAGTTTAGTAAACGCATAATACATGAAATTTGCTAAAAAATAACATATCTAAGCTTTAAATCATCAATCAATGAAGTTTATGCCTACTTACGTATGAAACGTAATTCCTTCAATTTTCTGTTCGCTGCGACTGTTGCAGCCGAAAATATTACAACCCACCATAGCACGATAACGTTTAAATTAATATCGTAACCGCAAAGTTATATTATTTATCAGCAAATTTAATAAAAAGCTAATAATTGCTCAGATATGTCCCTTGTCTGTCACAAATTCCACTCTTGACAAATAATAAAAACGAACACGCTGAAAGGGACAAAAAATAATCTTGTATCACTTTCTAATAAAGGCCGAATGAAATAAGTCTGTCACGCTCTTGAACCTACAGCCGCGTTATGACTCCATCTAGTAGTCTTTAACCTATGAGCTACAATGTTAGTAACCTAAAATCCAAGACGTCAAGTTTTGTTTTGTCGTACCCACTGTTAAAAATAGGCCTTTTATTTAAATTAAGTATGACAGGAAAGTATTATCGGCACATCAAAGACCTAGAGGTAAAAATAATTTATGTATTGACTTTTAATATTCTTTATTCTGGTAATCACTTAAATCAAACCAATTAATTAAAAATGGATAGTTTTGAAAAATATTTTTAACTTTTTGATTAAAATAGAATAAAAACTAATTTATTTCATTAAAGCAAAAGCATTACAATAAAAAAAACACTAAAACAAAATTTTAACATAATTAATTGTACTTACAGCCTGACACTTATTCAACTTAAACATTAAAATTTAATTAAATATAAGCATATTAATTAAATATTAAAATATTTGACAAATTAAACATGGCGACAATAATAAAATTATTATTGTGATATGTAATTTATAAATTTTCTTATTAAAATAAAGTATCAGTTTATTACGTATAAAAATTTCTAGTATTTCAATTTGAAATATTCTACCACAAAACAACATAACAATTAATATAATATCCCAATATTTACCACTGCTTATCTGAAACAAATATACCTCATGTAATTAAACTTTAACCTTTTTAATATTTAAGTATAAATAAATAAATATTATAGGACAATCACACACATCGCTATATAGACCCAAAGTAAGCTTAGGCAGCTTGTGTTATGGGTACTATGATAACTGATGAATATTTTTATATATATTATACATAAATACTTATAATATATAGATAAACACCCAGAAACTAGAAAACATCTATGCTCATCACACAAACATTTTTCCAGACGTGGGAATCGAACCCACAGCCTAGGACGCAGAAGCAGGGTCACTACCCACTGCGCCACTCGGCCGTAAGTAGATAGTACGTGGACCGTTAAATATCTGTAAAAGAAACATTCGACACCAAAAAGAATTAAGTAATTAAAATAATGCAGAGAACACGCGTTTATACCGTTTATACCGTTATATGGTAGTAAAAGGAATATTTAACATAAAATAGTAAAATACTCGAATTTTAAGTTATTTGTTTGTTTATTATTTGTTCAAGCAAAATTTAAATTCTACAAAATTTAAATTTTGCTTAAACAAATAATAAAAATTTATTTCAATCTATCGATATTGATGAAATCAAACCGTATGCAAAAAGGTTTTTGACACCAGAAAAATCGAAAAGTAACATTCGCCAGTATTCCACGAAACTAAAAACTCAGCTCCATTCGCGTTTTGGCTCAACGATTTTAGTAACATAACACAGTGTCATCATTTTATACTTGTTTGCCACGAAAGATGAATGGATGCGTTCGCGTCTCCAAAATGTCGTTAATTTCTATGGTCATAAGCTAAATAGGAGTTTTGTGTATAGAATAAACAGAGCAAAATAGGTGTGAATAGAGCAAAATAGGTGTGAATAGAGCAAAATAGGTGTGAATAGAGCAAAATAGGTGTGAATAGAGAAAAATAGGTGTGAATAGAGCAAAACAGGTGTGAATAGAGCAAAATAGGTATGAATAGAGCAAAATAGGTGTGAATAGAGCAAAACCGGTGCGAATAGAGCAAAATAGGTGTGAATAGAGCAAAATAGGTGTGAATAGAGCAAAATAGGTGTGAATAGAGCAAAATAGGTGTGAATAGAGCAAAACAGGTGTGAATATAGCAAAATAGGTGTAAATAGACCACAATAGGTATAAATAGAGCAAAATAGGTATGAATAGATCAAAATAGCTGTGAATAGAGCAAAATAGGTGTAAATAGAGCAAAATAGGTATTAATAGAGCAAAATAGGTGTGAATAGAGCAAAATAGGTTTGAATAGTCCCTTAATCGACTCAGCACTAATTTCCAGAGAAGATTGTAGTCAAGCACAAGCCTATCAAATATAAAAATAAACAATATCTACCTATTAAACATATTAAATCTTACCATGTTATTCTTCGTTGCTTTTACTAACTTCACTGCCAGACTCGCTGATCGAAGTGGTTCTGATTCTAATGGACGTTTCTTTGAATTGGCTTATAAAATCTAGAAGCTTCTGGAGGTTTCTCTGTGTATTTATTTGGTCCGCTAACAACTGTCGCTTCTCGGCGTTGTGTTCATCTAAATTGTCTTTCAAAGTCGCCGCCCTCGCTTCTAGTTTACGTAATTCTACACATAATTCGATGTTTCTCTCTTGTAAGCGTTTGCGTTCTGCTAGTTTGTCTATAAAGAGAAAAAGCTTTGTTAAATAACACGGCGCTTGGATAATAAACTTAATCTTAACTTTAAATAAAGTAGGACCAAAAAAGAAAGTTAAAATACGTAAAAAAATCGACCATTCCAATGTCAAATTGTGTAAGCGAGTGATTAAATGTTTGTTTTTATGTACATTATCAATTGACAGTTTATCACGGCAGATCTGGTACGTCTACATACAATTCTCACATGTCCCGCACCACACCAGCAGCGACGGCACGTCTACAGACAACCCTCACACTCACCTCTGTACAAGTCGAGGTTGTGCGGCGCTGCGCTGGCGCAGGCGGCGGGGTCGGGCAAGGGCGCGCCGCAGCCCGCGCAGCAGCCCTCCGCGCCGCAGCCCGTGTGCTGCCACACGGCACACGACGCGCACCACACCAGCAGCGACGGCACGTCTACAGACAACCCTCACACTCACCTCTGTACAAGTCGAGGTTGTGCGGCGCTGCGCTGGCGCAGGCGGCGGGGTCGGGCAAGGGCGCGCCGCAGCCCGCGCAGCAGCCCTCCGCGCCGCAGCCCGTGTGCTGCCACACGGCACACGACGCGCACCACACCAGCAGCGACGGCACGTCTACAGACAACCCTCACACTCACCTCTGTACAAGTCGAGGTTGTGCGGCGCTGCGCTGGCGCAGGCGGCGGGGTCGGGCAAGGGCGCGCCGCAGCCCGCGCAGCAGCCCTCCGCGCCGCAGCCCGTGTGCTGCCACACGGCACACGACGCGCACCACACCAGCAGCGACGGCACGTCTACAGACAACCCTCACACTCACCTCTGTACAAGTCGAGGTTGTGCGGCGCTGCGCTGGCGCAGGCGGCGGGGTCGGGCAAGGGCGCGCCGCAGCCCGCGCAGCAGCCCTCCGCGCCGCAGCCCGTGTGCTGCCACACGGCACACGACGCGCACCACACCAGCAGCGACGGCACGTCTACAGACAACCCTCACACTCACCTCTGTACAAGTCGAGGTTGTGCGGCGCTGCGCTGGCGCAGGCGGCGGGGTCGGGCAAGGACGCGCCGCAGCCCGCGCAGCAGCCCTCCGCGCCGCAGCCCGTGTGCTGCCACACGGCACACGACGCGCACCACACCAGCAGCGACGGCACGTCTACAGACAACCCTCACACTCACCTCTGTACAAGTCGAGGTTGTGCGGCGCTGCGCTGGCGCAGGCGGCGGGGTCGGGCAAGGGCGCGCCGCAGCCCGCGCAGCAGCCCTCCGCGCCGCAGCCCGTGTGCTGCCACACGGCACACGACGCGCACCACACCAGCAGCGACGGCACGTCTACAGACAACCCTCACACTCACCTCTGTACAAGTCGAGGTTGTGCGGCGCTGCGCTGGCGCAGGCGGCGGGGTCGGGCAAGGGCGCGCCGCAGCCCGCGCAGCAGCCCTCCGCGCCGCAGCCCGTGTGCTGCCACACGGCACACGACGCGCACCACACCAGCAGCGACGGCACGTCTACAGACAACCCTCACACTCACCTCTGTACAAGTCGAGGTTGTGCGGCGCTGCGCTGGCGCAGGCGGCGGGGTCGGGCAAGGGCGCGCCGCAGCCCGCGCAGCAGCCCTCCGCGCCGCAGCCCGTGTGCTGCCACACGGCACACGACGCGCACCACACCAGCAGCGACGGCACGTCTACAGACAACCCTCACACTCACCTCTGTACAAGTCGAGGTTGTGCGGCGCTGCGCTGGCGCAGGCGGCGGGGTCGGGCAAGGGCGCGCCGCAGCCCGCGCAGCAGCCCTCCGCGCCGCAGCCCGTGTGCTGCCACACGGCACACGACGCGCACCACACCAGCAGCGACGGCACGTCTACAGACAGTGACAATATTAATATATGAAAGATTACCCCAAGCGTACCGCAATACTAATTTCAAAGTATCAAAACCTTCCAGATATTTTGACCAATTTGACGAAAATACAGTGGGATTTATTTCGACAGAAATATCAAAAAATCATAGAAGTTATTTTGGCTGATCTAAGTGATCTGTCGTAGCGTGTGAATGTGGTCTAGGGTGCTGTACTCTAGTACAAGCAGGGTTTTGTAAAGGTTGGAATTCGTCGAATGTACGAAAACGATTCTTGAATCGAAACTACTGAGTCACATCTATAAACTTATAGATGTGGCTCAGCCCGTGAGACGGGTGTATAATTTTTATTTAGGTTTCTATATGTTTTATAAAATGTGTTTTTTTCTGCTCCACTCTTTTGGCATCTTGCCAGTTGCAACGACGGCATTAAAAAGTGTAAATTGTTTCAAAATCAGAGTTCCTCCTGTTCGCAGACGTTCCACAGTGATGCCGTCGTCACCCGTCGCTTTGTTATTGCGCAGCTACTCAAGGGCTTTAATTTAATTTATTCATTCCAAGTAACCCTTGACTGCAATCACACCTAAGAAATGATGAAATCTAAGGGCTAACTAAAAAAGGTCTTCATATATATTTTTTTTATGTTCGTTCGGGGATAACTTCGTAGTTTATAAACCGATTTAGATTATTCCTCTTTTTTTGGAAAGGAGATAGCCCGGTAGTGGTACCATGATAAGGAAACCAGAATCTGATAATGGGAGCCTGGAGAAAACGAGGAGTACTTATAAAAATTGTTGGCATAACTAGTACATTTGTTAATTTTTCTATTAAGTATTTATATCACTACAATTTAATAAAGGTCTTGAGTCAATCTGATGATGGAGCCGACCTACTAATAAGGGAACTCCTGTGCAATTTACTGCAGTGAGCTTTTGTTTGGGCTCGTTTAATTTGTCTCGATGAGAACTTTGCATTTAGCTGGGCTGTAACTCTCATTAAGGGTCTTGTGATCAAGACAAGGACAGTTGAGAGAGCTCCTTAATTATTTATAGTAGCTATCTTGTGATTAGACTTAATCAAGTCTAATTGGTTAAATGACCTGACGATCTTAAGTAACTCGAGGGCAGTGGCGGGGCAAGACCTAAATTTGATGTGGGCAAGACAGATTTCGCGAGGCCCTGTTCTATTGCGACCTGAAGACGGAATTTATAAAATAATGAAAAAAAAAACAAAACAATTAACACTGCCAAGTTTTTATTCGAAAAATACAAATAAGGTTAATATTAATGGAAAAATTACACATCGTAAATATAAAGGTTGAAATAACAATACCAATAAATTAAATATCAGCTTTCATAGGATGCTTCTAGTCCAAAAACAAACAATTAATTTCCACTTTTTAAAAATTATGTCTAGTACTGAAGATGATTCTGCCAGTGATATTTATGCAATCAGGATAGCAGTCAGGACATAATTTAATATTTTAAATATTTTCTTCATGCTGTATAAGGTACCACCATAGCCCATAGGGGTCAATGATCTATGTAGACGAGTGCATTTAATTTTTGAAACCAAATAAAATCTACTGCCTTTTCTGAGAAGGTTTACTATAGTAACATATATATCGCACCTTCGGTGCAACAAAGTCGCAACAGCTCATTTCTTAATTTTACAGGACAAGACTTTTAAGTTTTTTTTTGCATATATTTCCTCATTTCTGGATTACTATCTATAGTAGGTGTAAAATCTTTATAAAACCAATTGTTTATTTTGTATGCTATAGTTTTTCTTAAAAATCTTTTATTAAATTACCCAAAAAAATCCTATTAAAAGACGAAATAAAAAAAAGTGTCCTGAATTGTGACTTTGTTGCATCAGAAATTAATTAGTTTTATGATATAAGCTATATTGGGTATAGATAAGGTTGTAAATGAAATAGTGTTTTATTCAAACATAATTGCATACTTTCTTCTTAAAAATCAACTATTAATATTAAGGTAACTTCAAACTTAAGCTAAATCTGATTTGAAATTGAATTGAATTTGAAAAGGCTGATATTATATTGGGTATTGAAAATCCGATGGTATGCGTCGTAATTTACTGGTTCCTTAATGTCAGATATACGTTTTAAACTATAGTAACAGTGTAGTTCAGCTACAGTCAAACCCCATCTATATACTCTCTTAATGAATTGGCTCTGATGTAGTGGCTTCCCATTCTAGGGATCAAATTAATAAATGGTCACGTACAGATAGTATTATTATTTCTGTTTTCCGAGCCTACCACGTTTATCTGTTCGTAATATTTTATTTTCTGTTATAGTTATTTTAATACCTTTATTTACTAGAAAGTAGGATATGTTTAGTTTTTACATTTTCTATTCACATCTCCACCTTTTTTAATCTTGATGGTACGGAATTCAGGTTCAACTTGCTTTACACAGGAAGCAAGGAAGACATGTCGTGTTTAAAAAGAATTAAAGCCCCAGTATGTCTTAAATATTACATTCCTATCGCCTGTCAAAAACCAAGTCGAACAAGACAATCGCAAGATAGGTGCTGGTACAAGGTAGACAAATGCTTTTTTCCGGAATGGCTTGACCTCTAGTTGACGTATAGGTATAACCATATTTTTAATTACTGGTCTCTCTCTCTTTTATCTGTTTTTTTTTGCCATTAACCTTGTTTTGGTCCTTTTTACACTTTGTTACAATACTTCTTTGTTCAGTACTTGTTTGTTCATTACTTGCTTGTTCAGTACTTGCTTATTCAGTACTTGCTTGTTCAGTACTTGCTTTTTCAGTACTTGCTTGTTAAGTACTTGGTTGAATATTCTCAAAGGCTGCATTATGATGTACAATTAATAAATTAGAAACAGTTTGGAGCGAGATTATTGTAGATTTAGAGTGCGTGGATCTTGTAGTTCCAATTTTCTTAGTTAATGAATTAATAATGTTGGGTCAACAAAAACACTTTTATAAAAAATGCCTGTGTAGCTCCAAAATTTTCGTAATTTATAAAATAGAACTGAGGTCTTAAAAATAGATACGTTTTTGTCGCTCCAATAAGTAAGAATAAAAATGGTCATTAATATACTTGTGTGGCTGTAGCTCCAACATACGTCAAACACTCGCGGGCGCGTGGGCACAACTGAATAATGAAACGTTGTCGGCCCAAAACGCATGGCAAAAACGCCAAGCACCACAAAGGCACCTGTGCCATCTAGTAGAATTTTGAGATTATTTTCGCAGGTGTTTTGTTGCCCCAGGTATAGGCATGGTTCAGAAGCAATTTGGCATACTTAGCTCGATTTTGCAGTTTTGGCTAGTTGTGACTTTGTTGCACCGAAGGTGCGATATATTTTATCTTCATCGGAAAGTAGAGATTTCAACGAACAGAAAGCATACCAATTTAAAAAGAAATATATTTTTACGGCCAATTTTTCGGTTGAAAATTAGCTTATTTTTTTGATATTCATTCAAAATAAGGTGAATAATAAATATTTCAAATCAAATAAATTATAGCGTGTTTATTGCGACCTGAAGACGGAAAGCAAGGCAAGTTTTCACCAAATTTTATGAAAATAAAATTTTATTTGTAAAAGATAAACATAAAAAACGAAAAACTTGGTTTTTGATTTTTTCACACAAATTTTGAGGTTATGTGGAAAAAGTGTCGAAACAAAAGTTTTAGATCTTTTTATTACCTACAACTTTGCCATTCAACTCTTTTCTTTACTTGACTTTTAGTTTTGCCGGAAATCGAGAAAATCCGTTTTTTACCGCTAAACCCTCAACCCCTACCCCTTCCCGACCTCAGATCGCCCGTAATTTATTTTTCCCTTCATTTTTATGATATTCTCCTCATTTTCTGATGGGTTTCATTCTACTGCGATTTTCTTGTACTTTTTGTTAATTTTAAGGCTAATTGCACTGGAGTAATGGTAAAATATCATGTTATTATATTTTAAAATATTGACAGTTTCTGATTTTTTGATTCAGTGATTATTTTTAAAGGGATTGCGTAATTACGCCAAAAAAAAAATGTTGTCGCTTAAAACCGTGTTGTTGCTTAATTTTGTGTCTGATTATGGCTGTATATGCTATAAGTACATTTCTTAGCTTTAAAATACTTATTATTTAAAACAAGGGATTCCCCGCACTGGTCAGCGGCAAATGTTGCCAGACTAAGAAAACATATTTCACAACAAAATTAATTTATATCTTTTTTTATTTTATTCTCGCTTTAAAGCAATGCTTAAAAGAACAATGGTCATTTTCCTAACAAATTTTTGTTGACGACTTTTTTTTGCGTCTATGAATGAAAAAAATATAAAATTATAGAGAAATTATTTCTGAGCAATTTTTTGTAAGGTTGGTAAGGTTGTAAAGTCTGGAATTAAACTGCTTTTGACATTATAAAAATGTTTAAATTACTAAAATCAAAAAGAACTGGACTGAACTGGGGATGTCAGTAAAAGTGATATCTAATATAATTAATGACATTGCTCCACACTTAGCTGTTATCTTTAACGAATGTGTGGATTTAGGTACTTTTCCGAACCTAATGAAGCATGGCAAACTAATTCCACTTTTCAAATCAGGTGACCAAGCAGATCTCAATAACTACCGACCGGTTTCAATATTGCCAACATTGAGTAAGGTTTTCGAAAAAGTAGTTTTAAATCAACTTCTTAGTTATTTTACCTTAAATAACTTGCTTCATCCCGACCAATATGGTTTCACGAAAGGTCGCAATACAACTGATGCAGGTGCAGAACTATTCAAACATATCTTTGATGCCTGGGAAAGATCTAAGAATGCTATTGGCGTATTCTGCGACTTGTCCAAGGCATTTGATTGTGTTGACCATAAAACTCTTTTAATTAAATTGAGCCACTATGGCATTAAAAATGTTGCACTTAATCTCATTGCCTCTTATCTCAGTGATAGAACTCAAAAGATATGCATTAATGATATAAAGTCGCGTGGCTCATCTTCTAAAATGGGCGTTCCACAGACTTCAATTTTGGGTCCTTTTCTATTTCTAGTGTATATTAACGATTTACCATACCATGTTAGCGACATTTGTGAGATCGTACTGTTTGCTGATGACACATCTTTAATTTTTAAGAGTGATAGAAATAAAACAAACTTTGACGATGTAAACTGTGCCATATCGCATGTGTCGCATTGGTTTACTGCAAATAACTTACTGTTAAATGCAAAGAAAACTAAATGTGTTGAGTTTTCATTATCGAATGTAAAAAAATAGATAAGTCTTTATTGATAAATGGTGAAACACATAAGATGGAAAGTTCCACAGTCTTTTTAGGAGTAACCTTGGACTATAAACTTCAGTGGAGCGCTCATATAGAATCACTAACAGGTAAACTTAGCTCAGCTGCATTTGCAGTGAGAAAAATAAGACAGTTTACCGATGTAGAAACTGCTAGATTAGTCTATTTTGCGTACTTCCACAGTGTGATGTCTTATGGCATTTTATTGTGGGGCAAGATTGCTGACATAAATTCTGTATTTATACTTCAAAAACGAGCAATTCGGTCGATATATAAACTAAAACCCCGTGAGTCCCTTCGTGATAAATTTAAAGAAATAGGAATCCTTGGCATGTCAATATATATACAATAACCTAGTCTTTGTCAAACAAAATATAAATATGTATAAACAGAAAAAGGACTTAAACGATCGTCTTCTTAGGAATCGACATAAATTAGTTTTATCAGCGTATCGCCTCCGAAAAGTTCAAAAGTCATTCGTTGGACTGGGTGTACTTTTCTACAACAAGATGCCCAATTCAGTTTTAGATCTGCCATTGCATAAGTTCAAGCAACATATTAAAACTCCCTTACTGAGTCAAGGTTATTATACTATAGATGAATTCAACTTCACACAAGTAGTAGAATAAATAATTTTATGTAACAATACAGTTAATATTGTAAAAATCAATGATTTTAAAAGAGCAAGTGTTGAGTTTCTTGCCGGCTCTTCTCAACAGGACCTGCCTTCCGAGCCGGTGGTAGAGTCACTACAAATAGTCTAATTTGACGTTTCAAAAGTGCTTATAATTGGCCTACTTGAAATAAATGATTTTGAATTTGAATTTGAATTCGAGTACATTCGATACATTTACTCGATAGTTTTTAGGAAATTACTTAAAACTTAAGTTTAATTATATCGGACATACTAATTATACATTAAATTACGTCTAAAAATACTTGTTCTTATCATGATTATCTTCCTTTCCTTCAAAATATAACCTACTGCGTACTTTTGATACTTGATATTATATTTGACTATTATTCGTTTATTTTCTTAGTATAGTATAAAATGCTGCCAAGTAAGATTGAACTTTGGCAGTGAATATTTGTCATGATTAGGAATTTAAATGCAATACGCGTTATAAACGAAAATAAAATCAAAATATTTGTTGACATTTCAAAATAAGTATTATTAGTTCGCCATTATTATTACTTTATAGGTTTGTTCTACTGAAATTAAGCTGAAATCATTGAACACGAGTAGTTCGGCACACAAAACAGTTAGTTTAACCAGTAATAAGTATCGATTTCGTTCGATAATACTTATGTGTACAGTATCGATACTTTCTTTTTGATATTCTGTCCCTAGTTGACCGACAGATGTCATATTGAATCTTTCTTTGTGTTATTATTGCGTGGTTGCCATACTCAACTATGATAATGTAATGACTGATTTTTTCATTTTTAACCGACGAAAAAAAAACGGAGGAGGTTCTCAATTCGACACGTATATTTTTTTTTTTTTTTTTTATGTATGACCACGCATAACTTTTTACAGTGTTGTCCGATTTTGATAATTCTTTTTTTATTAGAAAGGGCATACATCCAAGGTGGTCCCATTGCCCGCTTGTTAGGATCTGCTGATGATATCCTGGGGAAATTGAAGGAACTCTTCAAATTTTGGAGGCACGCTTCCAGCGATTTCGGTTTTTGACTCGGTATCGGTAGCTTTTTGGCTACTAGTGCTATATAATATACTATGACAGTATAGTACGAGTACGCTACGTGGCGATAAATCACTAAAAAGTAAGAAATAAAAATTTTTAACAAAAAATAGAACCGACTCCAAACGCACTAAAAAGTAAAAAATAACTGTGTAATTTAGTTGCTTTAATTTACTTAAGCATATCGAGGAGTCGGTGCCAGCCAAGATTTCTACTTTCAAGGAGGTTACCTAGAACCCACAAACTGCTTTACTACGTAAAATAAATGTTCCTTAAACTTGGCTGGCACCGACTTCATAGATATGCTTAAGTAAATTAAAGCAACTAAATTACACAGTTATTTTTTACTTTTTAGTGCGTTTGGAGTCGGTTCTATTTTTTGTTAAAAATTTTTATATTTAAAGGACTTATTCGGATCTTGTATACGGATTGAAAAAATAAAATAAATTATTTTACGTAAACTGTAATACTTTACATTTGTAGACGCTTACGAATGCCATCAACAAAATCAGACCATTGTTCTTTTTTGAGGCGCGAGGCCCCTTGTAGCGCGAGGCCGTAGGCAGTGGCCCACGTCGCCCACGCCTTACGCCGCCTCTGCTTGAGGGACACTTTATAGGCACATTTGCAGCCATGTTGGACTATTATGGTTTACTACGAGTTGGTTTTACGTATGTACGTTGTCGATAATCCACTTAAAAGGATTAAATAAAAAAATATTATTAAATAATAAAAATGCTTTCAAAACGTACTAAAAAGTCTCTATTTTCTCAATAATTTCTATGAAGTCGGTGCCACCCGAGCTTATATAGCAAGACGTTACCAAAATTTCGATGGCACCGACTTCATAGAAATGGTTAATATAATTAACGTAACTAAATGACGCAATTATTTTTTACTTTTTAGTGCGTTTTGAGGGCGTTTTTATTTTTTATTAAAAAAATGTTATCGATGAGCTTATTCAGAGCTTTCCTATCTAACATATAGAACAACATAGCTTTGTCTCCTTTGTTTAATGAGGTCCGGCGTCACGTTCGAGATATATAATGTTTGTGTGTGTGTTCGTCCGAAATGTACAATAAAATAAGTAAAATAAGTTACCATTTCTTCCACATCCGTGGCAAACTTTTTTAGTGGGCGCGTATACCGGCTCCACAGACAGGCCGGCCGGCAGTGACGTCACCCAGGCCGGCTTCATACTGCTCCAACCTGCGACACATTCAATATGGATTATTGTTGTCCGTCTTCTTCTTCTTCTTCTTCTTCTTCTTATAGAAAAAAGTCCGAGGAATGTTTCTTACTACTTTTTTTACCCGACTGCGTCAGAAAGAGGGAAATGTTTTATGTGTTTTCGAGGATAACTTCGTTGTTATGAACCGATTTTGATGATTCTTGTTTTGTTGAAAAGGAATGGCTCACTAGAAAAATCTGACTTCATCACTTGTGGGAAATATCTGGAGTTGTGACCCACCATGCTATTCCAGAGTGGGTTGGCAGGCTTATAATGATAATAGTTTTATAAATATTTTAATGGTCCACTAGAAGAACCTGTCTTTCTGACTGGTGTGAAATAATTTGGTTGGCGGGCTTAAGCTCATAATAGTTTTACGACTATTGTAATGGCCCACTATAAGAATAACCTCCTCGCCCGCGTCGCGGCGCCTTGGTTCGGCAGTATGAAGTTGATATTCAAGTAAAGTATAACATTGGGTTTAAAATCGGGCGTAGCAGAAATACAGGAGTATGAACGGCTGGTAACCGTACTGCGACCCTAGCTTATTTACTATTAGAATGAACCATGTTTTCAACCATTATTTTTTTAAAACAAGGTATACATTACGCAAGATAAGTTGAACATAAATGAAAATTGTCTGCGCAGGTATAATTATACACAAAAGTGTTACTTTTTTCATAAGTTAAAGGTCTGAAAAAGTTCATTCAAGCAGTAGAATCAAGCTGAATTCATCCAAGTAACTATTTTTTTTTTATTTATTTTGTACCAAAAAATTTAATGTTACAAATTACAAGAATGAAACAAAATTAAATTGGACAAGGAAACACTTATCACTTTAAGAGATCTCTACCAGTGCCCCTTAGCAGTGGGAGAAGATTATAGAAAGGCGAATAGGTACAAGAAATAAAAGAAGGAAACCTTATTACTAACGCTATACTACTAACAAAATAATAAATACACAAATACAAGGTAAAATAAATATAAGTAATAAATATATATACAAATACTATATAAAAATAATATAAATAAAAAAAATATTTATGATTGTAATGAAAGGTAACATTTATGAAGACGATTTTTAAAACTAATGACAGAAGGGTTATTTTCAAAAATGTTGTCTGGGAGCGAGTTTCATAGGTGCACTGCCATCACCGAAAACGATTTAGCACAAAAGATTATATATAGTGTTATATCTAAGAGTACAAAATATTTTTTTATTAACATGAATGTTGATATTACCTGCTTTATTCTCGGACGACGACCCTGAAGGCGAACCTTCGCGCGAAGATTTGTTTTGACTCTGAAAGTATTAGGAACATAATTATTTTTAATGAAAATTAACAAAAGATTTATGAGGCGAGGGTGAATGGAAATGTTGGAAGGGGAAATGTCTAGGCGTTTGTTCCTGAACCAAATTCAGGACATTTGAAATAATGGCCAGGTTTGACGACCTCCGCGGCGCAGTGATATGCGCGGTGGATTCATAAGACTGAGGTCCTGGGTTCGATTCCCGGCGGGGCAGATTGAGATTTTTCTTAATTTGTCTTGGTCTGGCTGGTGGGAGGCTTTCGCCGTGGCTAGTTACCACCCTACCGACAAAGACGTACCGCCAAGCGACTTAGCGTTCCGGTACGATGTCGTGTAGAAACCGAAAAGGGTGTGGATTTTCATCCTACTCCTAACAAGTTAGCCCGCTATCATCTTAGATTGCATCATCACTTAACATCAGGTGTGATAGCAGTCAAGGGCCAACTTGTAATCGATAAAAAAAAAACCCTAAACCGACGGACTTGTATGAAAGGATTAATGAGAGTGGAAGAAGCTAAGGAAGTGTGCAAGGACCGTGGCAAGTGGAGGGATGTGGTCTCTGCCTACCCCTACGGGAATAAGGCGTGATGTTATGTATGTATGTAACTTTTTCTTCTGTAAATAATAATAATATATGTCTTTGCGCTACTGAAATTAAAAACAAATTGTTAACTTAACTGCTATAACTTATACCAACTAAAAATTATCTAATAACAATTACCTGCTGCTTGCGCAGTTTCGCAGACCGCGTTTGCGGTGGATCGTTGTGACTTTGTAGATATGGAAATTGGTTATATTTTTTGCGTTTCTGCAAAGAAAACAAATTTATTTATTTCAAGTAAGTGTTCACACACCTTTAAAAACTTCAAATCTGGCACTTTAATGATGAAATACTCAAATGCAAATCAAATCGAAAGTTTTCCTGCACTAATTACCTTATATTATAACATTATTTTGTATATTTTTTACCGACAAAAAAAAACGGAGGAGGTTCTAAATTCGACACGTATATATTTTTTCTAATTGATAATTCTTTTGTTTTCACCGACTTCATAGATATGCTTAAGTAAATTAAAGCAACTAAATGACGCAGTTATTTTTTACTTTTAAGTGAGTTTTGAGTCGGTTCTAATTTTTGTTAAATTTTTTTTTATAATTTGCATAAATGGAAAAAGAGAAACAATTCTTCTACATTATTTAATTCTTGGCTGGTGGGAGGCTTTCGCCGTGGCTAGTTACCACCCTACCGACAAAGACGTACCGCCAAGCGATTTAGCGTTCCGGTACGATGTCGTGTAGAAACCGATAGGAGTGTGGATTTTCGTTCCACTCCTAACAAGTTAGCCCGCTTCCATCTTGACTGCATCATCACTTAACATCAGGTGAGATAGCAGTCAAGGGCCGACTTGTAGTCGATAAAAAAAAACACATTGTATCGTTAAATCTCAAATAGATAAAGCAGCGTTTTCGATCAAATCTCTCAAGTGGCTTAAATTTCTATGACTTTATCATCATAAAAATCCTTAACAAATGATGTGCTAAAACCCTTCTCTGGAATAAATTTTATCTATTAGTGAAAACTGCATGACAGTCCATTTAGTAATTGAGTTTATCGCGAAATAATACGTAACGTACCGGTAACATTTCATAGTTGGTATAAAGATATTCGTTCTTTGTTGTACTATTTGCAGATCGCTTCCGTCGTTCATTTCTCCTTTTCTCCAATATGTCCTTCTGTGTTGGTGTAATTAGACCAAGAAGCCTGAAACAGAAATAGTACAATAGTTATTCATGTCTGAATCAAGTAATGAGAGGGCCATTATAACACGAGCCTCCTTGGTCTAGTGGTTAGCCTATCTGGCTTCGATCCTGGGTTCGAATCCTGGGTCGGGACACGGACAAATTCTGAGTTTTTCATTCTTCTATGAAATTCTCAGTACATTCCAAGAGTCGGGTAGTTGGTGTTGTTCCACCCCCGTGCCTCGGTGAGCACGTTAAGCCGTCGGTCACTGTCATCAACATCTGACAGTGATCGTTAATAAATGAACCATTATCATCCTAAGCCCGCCAACTCGCATTGGAGCAGCGAGGTGGGTCTATGCTCTATATCCCCTCTTCTATAAGGAGGGAGGCCTGGCCCTGTAGTGGGCCGTTAGTAGGCTGATAATGAGGAGGTTCTCTATTCCACCTGTATATTTTTATTTTTATATGACCAATTGACAATTGACCACACAAAGCTTTTTACAGAGTAGTCCAATTTTGATAATTCTTTTTTGTTATCAAATTATTTATAGTATTTTTTGGTAACATCTCAAAACATAGAACGCCAGCGACTAAAAAAATTCCGCAAGCTAAAAAGTAAAAAATAACTGTCATTTACTTGCTTTTTAATTTACTTAAGCATATCTATGAAGTCGGTGCGAGCCAGTTTAGGGAACATTTATTTAGTAAAGCAGTTTGTGGGTTCTAGGTAATGTCCTTAAAGTAGAAACCTTGGCTGGCACCGACTCCTAGATATGCTTATTAGATTTAGAACAGTATGTTAATAAGTTATATAGTTTCGGAGATATTACAAAATTTCTAAAAAATGACACTTCCCCTATATCGTCCAAATGCAGTTGATCTCCTCCGTGTTATGTTATACATACTGAATAGGGGTCAACATTTTGGTACTGATATTCTTTGAGAAATCGATCTTTGATCTTTTCTTTGAATTTATTTGGCATGGCAGACCATATTTATATTATATACGAAAAAGGGGAAAGAGCACATTTTATATGAAAGTCTGTCTTTAAAATTAAAGGGTACCCTAAGAGGTTTTCACGCGGACGAAACCGCGGGCGACTGCTATATAGCTATAATGACGTAGGCGAGCGCTAAGAAACGATTTTTTAATGCTCACCTCCTTAAGGAGTCAAACAGGAGTTCAAGTCTACACCAAGTTTCACGCGGACGAAGTAGCGGGCGTCCGCTAGTAAAGCATAATAATAATAACCTCTGTTATTTCGTTGGTTAAGAAATGAAATCTTACCTTAAGAAAACTTCCTTAGTAATAGGTTCCCCTGGTTCAGGCAGAGGCGGAGGCGAGGGGGTCGGTGATATGTCTTGCGATGATTCAGAGTCTGACCGGGTCTCATGCCATTCATCATCTTGTAACTTGTTATCACTGTAAAATACGTTACATAATTATTAAATAACTAGCGTATGTCAGCAACGTGGTCTATGTGGAATCAAAATTAATTATGCACTAAAATAATTAGTTATAGTTACTTATAACATTAGTAAATTAGTGTTTGAAAGTGCCGTCTAAATCGGTCCAGCAGTTTAAAAGATTAGCCAGAACAAAAAGATAGACAATTTATAGATTGGTTGTTGATGTAAATAATTTATGCAGTAGTTTTATAACAATTTTTATATAGATATCTTAACTTGAATATATGAAATAAAACCCTTTAGGGTATTATATTAGGATTTTAAAAATCTTTAATCACATTTTATTTTAAATTTTATCAGTACTTTTAAAACCAACTTTCATAAGCATATCTTAAAAATGATGAACATTCCAAACTTTCAACCTCTATGTAACCCTATAGGGGTGGAATTTTAAAAATCCTTGAATCATGTTACGTTTTATATACATCTTTACTAGATGTATATAAAATGTAACTCTTATACCAATTGAATTTCAAATCCAGTAATAATATGTATGTAATCTTAATTAAAAATAAAGTTTAAAAACTATTAACCCGACTACGTAAATAGGGGTCTAAAAGGGACAAAACATATACCAACTGCTTTTGTAAATGGGAAATAAATACAGAGTACAGAATTTGTATACAATTGGATATGTATAACTTAGTACAGAAAATGACATATTCAATGACACCTTATTTGTCAAAATCTGTCCAGCCACTGAGGCTGTAGCATGTGCCAAGGAAATGGACATACCGACATACATAAGCTTGATACATACATACATAAACACTACCCCTCTTGTGCCGCAGTCGAGTAAAATAAAAATATATGACTCACTTAAAAGACTCCTTCACTTTGTTTAACGCATTAACAAAATTACTCCTGCTATCGTGCACATTATTTGACAGCTGCGCAAAATTCCTTTGATATTTATCCCTATCATCTTTTTCAGTGTTATGTGCATTCTCCTTTTCGTTATACTTATTTTCATTATCTGAGTCCGATATATTGTTTATTTCATTGTTAATGGATTCAGCTTTGATCTGTATCTCATTTAGGACAGATGGTTTCAATAGGGATGATGTACGGTTTCTATTACGATATTGAAGTTGGTGGTCTCTTAACTGTTGTGCGACATATCGGTTATCATTTTCCACATTGATCTGCCTGTTTCTGACCCTCAGGCGTTGCTGGTATAACTCCAATTCTCGGCGAAGTCTATCCACAACTAATTTCTAGAAAATATTAAATTAATATTGTTTATTTAGACATGACTGTCAACGCAGCTTTTATAACTATAAAAATAATCTAATTATTTTGATTTTTAATTGGTACTTAAAAGATGGTTTTAGGTGAAAGCTATAGTAATAAATATTCACATATAACATAAAATATTATTAAATAATTATATTGCAACAATACAATATCAAATGTTTGTGACAACACTCATTTGGTGAGATAAAATTCAAAATCATTTATTGCAAATAAGCTGTTTTACTTTTGAAATATCAAGTCTGTCAGTATATAGTGACACTACCACCAGAAGGCAAATCCTGCTGAGAAGAGAGCCAGCAAGAAATTCTACAGCTGCTCTTTTAAAAATCAACAGTACAGTTTGCATTTTATATTTCGCAATTTTGGTGTAAAAAAGGCTCGCTTCCAAGAATCTTTGTCATTAATAAAGTTGTTAATTTTATGATAACTTCAGCCTAGCAATTGGTTTTTAAAACATTTTTACTAAGTAAAATAACTGACTTTATTAATGATAGATATTACCACCTAAAGCCAAACTCGATTGAGAATGCTTGTCAACAAACAAATTAAAAATGAAGGTAGAAATCACTAGTCATTTTACACCAATTTTTGTTAATTAACTAGTTAATGACGAATTCATGACAATAAATTAGATTAGTAAGCTTAAAACTAATTATTATATTCAATATCTTTTAAATAAGATTTTAATAAAAAACAAAACATAATATTAAAATTATTAGGCATAAAATGTGTTGCATTTTCTATCTTCATTTTAAATTTGTTTGTTGACAAGCATTCTCAATCGAGTTTGGCTTTAGTATAGTTTTTATCTGCTGCCAAATAACGTTGCTATATAATAATTGTTTGAAAATTATTGTAGCCAGATAAATAACATGCATTATAAATCTTCTCAACTATGCCTTAGGTTGATGACAGGGCAGCATATTGAAGAAAAATATGTAGTGTGCTTGTAATGCAAATGTTTTTAATGTGATAGTTTTCACTCTAGGCAGCAATATGCTTATTCCAAAAATAACAAATTAATATAAAAAAAATATAAATAAAACGAAAAATTGTGCAAATACCTGAGCGTTGCTTATAGAAATTATATCCTTTTCAGCTTCAACAACTTTATTTTTCACATGAACATTCTGAAAAAAATTGTTCAGTAATTAATTATGATGCATTATTCATTTAAATGTATTAAAAAAGTATTTGTCTTACATTTTCATTTTCTTGCAAACGTGCAACCCATATCTGTAATTAAAAAACATTAATAATATTAAATCACTTCGTTTTTGTTTAGTTTTATTTAGCAATCATGGATAATGGTTACAAGTGGTTTTTAAGGAGACATATTTATTGAAATCATGATGAAAATAAAGCAACAATTTATAAAAAATTCCTTGTCATCAATCATTAGCATCATTGTAGTGTTTATTTTATAAATTGTATTATTTTTTCAAACCACCTGAACACACTCATAATAAACTAAAGTAGTTTATATAATCATAATGATAATTATTGATACTGTTCTTTCACCTTCAGAAAGTTTTGATGACAAGCTGAGTTAGCCTATAAATGTTTTATTTATTAGCTAAGTACAAGTTTTCTTTTATATTTCAATTCATAAATAATTGTAATTCACTTTTAAAGTCCAAAATTTAAGTCTACTAATCAAAATAATGCTCGGCGATTGCGAAAAAATATTAAATAACTATATGTATGAACACAAAAGGTAGGCTTCATAGTTTACAAAATAATTTTCGTACCTGATGAATTCGAATCGCATTTTTTAAGTCCGATTGCGTTTTCCGTATGTCTTCCTTTATTTCATTAGACACTTCCATTTTCACTCTCAAGTCTTCAATAGGTATAAAAATATTTATAAACAACGCGAAAAGTGCGAACTCAAATGCAAGTAAAAGGTAAAAGGTACTCCATAAAATATTAATCTACATTTTGGCAAGGATTAGGATATTCACGCACACTTCTATTTTCTTTTATTTAATCGTATGCATATAAACTTTACGAATGTTAATTAAAATTATTCATCTTCTACAAAAGATTTATCCTTTTTGAACAATTTATTTTTATGTACTTTATTTATATTAATACAAATTAAAAAGATAAATAGAGCTAACTACTTTATACGCAAAAAAATAGCAATCCATTTCTAACTGAAATAAACACCTGTGAAACTGCAATAGGCAAATTACAAAAAGTACAAAAGAAGTAAGTACATAATCACAGAATATAGAATAATAATACTCAAGATCAGCGATGGAAGAGAGACAACATTATTACAACCATACGCTGCGAAATAGACAAGGTAAAGAGCTCGGTTGTTAGAAGCGTTATTTTTCAATCCCGCTTTTTTTCGAAATCCCGTATTTTAAATGTAGGTTGGTGTTTATTTAGTGTAATTAGTTATAATTACGTGTGCAGTGTCGGTTACGGTTATTACAAAAAGCAAAACCCTCGAAATGTTACACTTTTTACATGTCAGGTAGCTTGTTATATTTTGGTTCATAATTACAATGTTTTAGCAGTTTCACAAAAGCTTTACATATATATTACTAGAAAAATTATCTAAATTACTTTATTCAATGCTTATTTAAAGCATTGCGATTGCGAATGCAAATAAAAAAGTTATCAAATACGTGAATTTGCCGCCGTTTTTATAGAGATTGACTCATTGGTAAAAGAAGTTATCGATAGATTGTAACTGGAAAAGCACAGGTGCGTAACTTGTTACTTATTTTTCATGTATTATTGATATTTTCTACTTTTAAATACGTAATGTTATGATAACGTAGCTATTAGTAGAAAATAGCATTCATGATGTTCATGGAAAATGTTTAGCTAATAATTATTATGCAATGCTACTTAGAGAACATAAGTAATTGTGTAAAATTATTCCGTTTAATTATATATATACACATATATTAACTTAATTATTCTGAGTTTTTTTATTTTAAGAAATTTTCAGTAAACTCAAAGTCCGAGAAGTTACAGGTGTTATACTTTCGGGCTTCGGAGAGCACGTTTTGCCGTCGGTCCTGGTCGCCATCATTAACAACAACAATAACAACAACTAATAGTGATCGCTAATGTATGAACCTTAAGCCCGCCTACCCGTATTGGAGAAGCGTGGTGGGTCTACGCTCTACATATTCTCCCCTGCATGCGTCGAGGGAAACCTGACCCTGTAGTGAATCGTTAATCAACTGATTAATGGAGATGATGATTAATTTAATTATGTAACTTCATAATTTTACAAAATGAAAAATATCCTATTGTAGATTTACATATTTTCTCTGCTGTAAAATAGTGTTTTTAGCTGTCATCAATTAGGTAGTTAATGATTAAACAAAAATCTTACAATAATCATTCAAAGTTTTATTTGTAGTTATAATATAAAATTATTCTTTTCTGTTAGGCTAATCTCTAAAAGGGCTTTGTTGAAACACTTCCGTTTGGTATTCACCAATAGCAATTGTCATAACGCTATGGTGACTTTGGGTATCGATAACAGTCAGAGTGAGGCGTAACACTATGCTTGCATTGCTTGCACTAATGTTTATTACACATACATAACTATTTTTTTCAGTCTCGTGCTTATTTCATAGCCGATCTATACATTATTATAACATCTATGGTTGAAATAAAACCATACAACCATACATACAACGTACAATTTTGACGTTTAACAGTGACCTGACGTATCTCAATCGTTCTCAATGTTTTCGTAGACAAAACTGTCCCCACCATTGACATATTAATACTATGGACTTCGGGTCTAATGCAAAATTTACGTCAAAAGTGTCCCAAGATATTTTATACACACTAGGATGTATTTATGTTTTTATACACAAAATAACATTGTAATGTATTTCTTATCGTATTGTTATACAGTCTAATTTGCAACGGTCTAATTGCATGCAATATGTAATCAGCTTCGATTGACGGTTACCATGGCAGCCTTTTTTACACGCTTTTTATTGACATGACAGCTTCTCGTGAAAATAGGACAACATAAATGGTGTGGAGTCGGTAGCTTTCAAATTTTTTTGGCATCTTATATTTATATATTATATTTACAGCAAATTTTAATTTATATTTACATATCCCTGACCTCTATATGCTGGGATAAATCTTGTACCAAATAATAATTGTTGTAATTATCTTGTATAAAATAATAATTAGTTATAATAATAATTAATTACAAACCAAATCCACTAATGTACAAAATGATATGACATAGTTCTTTACTTTGAAATTTTAAGTTCTCGATATTTTCTTCTTTTTAATTAAACTGAAAATATATTTTTTTACTTCAATGACGTTAGATCACTTTTTTAAATAACTGTTCCTAATTTCATGTAGATAATTCTTATAGTTATCAAATTAATATACCATTATGGTAAAAGTTATTTGATTAATATTCATGGCATAAAAATTTATTTTTTATATTATTAGTTGACATAAAAAATAAAAATTTTCGAATTGAAAATAATCAAATTATTTTCATTCAAAATTTAAGTAATTAAATAATTCAAATGTTAAACAACAAAATAACTCTATGCAGTCGCTGTTCTAAAACATTCTATTGCTCACGGCAGATCCGAACTAAATGTGGTTAATTAGATAAACATATTGCACTCCTTCTATCCTATACGCGGGTAGCGTATGGGAAAAGGACAGATAGATACTTTTGTTCATTTTGGTTGGTTATGCAATTCGTTTCTATAGTTTATTAAAATTTTAATAAAATAGCCTGTTTCTAAGCAAAATAATACTTTAAAATCATCAGTAAATATTTACTTACTGAAAATATGGTACACCGTCTTCTTTTCTCACCTTACTCGGGTAGTTCTTACAAGTTTTTTATAACACATTACGGCATTATTGACGTGTATTCTGTCAGTCAGCTAATATGAGACTGAATTGCGTTTTGGCTTACTTTTTTCGTTTTGGCTTACTTTTGGTTCGGACACTTTTTATCGCTGACCCGAAGTCCATAGTATTAATATGTCAATGGTCCCCACAATAAAATTTTTTAGCAATAAATAGAACCGACTCAAAACGCACTCAAAAGTAAAAAATAACTGTGCCATTTAGTTGCTTTAATTTACTTAAGCATATGTAGGAGTCGGTGGTGGTGGTTTCTATTTCTTGCTAAAAAAAATATTTCTTACTTTTTAGTTATTTAACACGTAACGTATTCGTATATTATAAGAGTACGTTACGCACTTTTGGTCAAAAAGCTACCAATACACAAAAACCGAAATCGCTGCAAATGTGCCAATAAAATTTGAAGAGTTCCTTCAATTTTCCCAGGATATCATCATCAGATTCTAACATGATGACAATGGGACCACCTTGAAAGTGCGCCCTTTCCAATAAAAAAGAATTATGAAAATCGGACAACTCTGTAAAATTTAAAAAGGCGTTAAAATATTATGTTTAGTCATTATTTTTTTATGACCCATAAAACTTGTGAGCCCGGAAGTCCTTCTCGTTGGTACCCAGAATTACGTAATTTTTCATAAATTAAAAAAAGTTTACTTTTTTTTCATAAATTAAAAAAAAACTTTTTTTTTTTAATTTATGAAAAATTACGTAATTCTGGGTACCAATATGGGTGTGGTGATGGGGTGAACCCCCCTCCAATAGTCCTATCGCTAGTCCCACTTTAATCTATGGCTAGTCCTTCATTTAAAAGGAGACGGGGACTTTTGGGCCAAAGGAGACGGGGACTTTTGGGCCAAATTTGTAATAAGTTGAGATATAGCTTAAAAAAGCCTCTATTTTTTCTACTATAATATTTAAAAAAATCAGGTTAATTTACAATCTGGAAAGTGAGAAATCTTAAAAATAAGTTTATCAAAAATGAAATAGGTGATCGATAATTATAATCGATAATATAAAAATCGATTAACTATTTGATGATAATAATTTCAACCAATATATAATCAAAGTGCATTAAAGCTATTTAATTTATAATACGAATAAATAGAACAATTGTATGTATGTGTGTGTGTGTGTGATGGCGTTCACCTCAGTCTAAATTATTATAATGTAAGTAATAAAGTGAAATCTTCAAATCGATTTTCGTCTACAAAATCGATTCATACATTCCTTATTGCTCTATTTTGTCTTTGTTGACACTTGACATTTGACAGCCTCGCATTGAATCAATAGTCACTCGTTGCGTATCGTGTGTTAATTGCGTTTGCGTTTTGAGTGTTTTCCATTGTATTTAATATTTATCCATCGACCACTGCTTTTTTCTACGGACTTCTGATCTTGCCTAACTGTTACGACCCTTGCTATCACACCGGACACGAATCTTGTTTACACGTTTGACTTTGGCTCGTTATTTTGGATTTATTGAACGGCTTATCGATTGGATATGAACAACATGGATCTTTGTGTGAACTGTGGTATAGTAACTAGTACTTGTAATACCACAGGTCGACGAGCTTTAGATGATGAACTGATTTTGTCAGTGATTCGTCGATGGCGTGCACCACAGCCTGTAAGTATTCAATTATTTATTAGTTAATTAACTATGATGTACTATGCTATCCTTACAATGTTTATCATCAACCTTATATTACTTAAAAGTCAATAATACTTTTTTAAAAGGTTTATTGAAATAATAAACAAGTTATTTATTGTTTCAGGTAAACAACTGTGACCATATTTGCCAAGCTTGCTGGGACTTGGCACAAAGACCAACAGCTGTTAATCAACCAAGACAAGTTGGTCACCGTAATGTTTGCCTTCGCTGTGGTCGGTCTCTTGCATCACGAGTCAGTCATCTGCTTCACACTGGCTCAACTTGTGAACAGAGAATTTATAATGTTATACAAGAGTGGATTATACCTAATACTGTAAGTTAAATTAATATACATTGTTACTTATACATGCCACATAGATTTTGAAATAATTATGTATTTATGGCTGCCTCATTGTTTCAGTGGTAGCCTATGTGGGATCGGATCATTAGGTCCTAGGGTCAAGTCATGGGTCGGGCTGTAAAATAATATCATGATTACAATTAAAATCACATAGTTCTGGGTTTGAATCCTAGGTCGGGTTGAGGAATAATTCTTAGGTTTTCAGGAAGTTGGTGGTGCTACACCCATGTGCATGTTTACCCCACTTTATTTTTGTATGTATGTTTATTACAGATAGAACAAGGAAGCCACATATGTCATAATTGTTGGGTGGCTGCGGACAGAGCTGCAGTGCGTATGGTCTCAGGTCCATCAACTTCTTCCCAAGTAAGCTCTTCTGAAGAAATACAGATACCTGTGCAAGATGCTGAGCTCTCTGCCAGCCAGCCTGAAGTTAGAAACAACCAAGCCGAACCTACTATTATATTATCAGAATTTATGAGAGCTGTTGAAACAGAAAGTAGGTGCTTTATTCAAGGATGCCGAAGAACAGAGAGGTACAGAGTTCCACTTTCAACTAGAAAAATGTTGCTCAATCGATACAAATATTATGTCCCAAAGAATAATCGCCTATGTGATCATCATTTAGTTATTGAAGCCTGGGATTTTCTTGACAGTTTAAGATCTAATTATGTACAGTCTTTTACTGAGAGGCATATCTATGACATGATGTCTTTAAAAGAAGTTGTTGATAGTAGTTTACTTCATTTTGAGAGTATAGACAATATGGAAGATCATATTGTACATACATGGGTTGGGTTAAACAAAACGCAATTCCATCAAATGTTCAATGAAGTGCCTCAATTATTAGAAATACCAAGAGCATATCTAGCTTTAGCAGCATATTTAATAAAACTTAGAACTGGGGATTCCAATGAAAGATTGTCAACCTTATTAAAAGTTTCAAGGCGAATGCTAGAGAAGTGGATTCACAGAGTGAGAGAATTACTCACTGAACATTATGTCCCAAGACATCTAGGTTTAAATCATATAAATAGACAACAAATAATAAGTAAAAATCTATCAATACCTAATGCTTTGTTTGGGAACTATGAAGGGGCTGATAGGCCCATTATAATATTTGATGGTACATACTGTTATATTGAAAAGAGTTCGAATTATTTATATCAAAAAAAAACTTATAGCTTGCATAAATACAGAAACTTAATGAAACCATTTTTAATGGTATGTACGGATGGACATATAATTGATGTCCTGGGCCCCTATCCCGCTACTACCTCAGATGCTGAGATAATGAAATATGAATTTTCAAATGAAATGCCATTACGGGAATATTTTCTTGAAGGAGATTCTTTTATATTGGACAGGGGCTTCCGTGATTCATTACCCTTATTGCAGCAGTATGGATATAGGACTTACGTGCCTGCTTCCTTAGAGGAGGGTGAAACACAACTTTCCACTAGTGCAGCAAATAAATCGAGACTAGTCACCATATGCCGTTGGGTTGTAGAAGTTGTAAATGGGAGATTTAAAAGAGATTTTAAACTATTACGACAAAATTATTTTAACATAGCAAGTAAAAGTTTTATGAAAGATTTTAAGGTGGCTGCTGCTCTTTTGAACAATTTTCACCCTCCTATAGTTGATCGTGTAGATGCTGGGGAAATATTAGAACAAATAAATATTCATATGAATACTGAAAATGCCTTAGCCGATATTATTATAAGGGAACACTATAATAGACGTAGGTCGAATTTTGAAATGATTACAGTACAAAATAATAATATTGATGATTTTCCCCAGCTTACAGAGAGCGAACTAATTCTTATTTCATTAGGGACTTATCAAATAAAGCAGGCACGATCCTATTATGGCGAGCATAAAAGGGGTAACGGTGGCTATGTAATAGAAGTGTGCAGGGAGGTCGGCTTCAAATACCACATGGTTACTTAGGGGACGCATTCAGTCTAGACATATAAGTCGAAAAACTTATTTTGTATATATTTTAGTCGACAGCTCTCGCAGAGGTAGAGAAGCTATACTCAAATATTATTGCAACTGCATCGTAGGCAAAAGAACTGTAGGCTGCTGCGCACATGTGATGTCGATTATATGGTACCTTAGTTGGGCTAGGTACCAAGAAAATATAGTACCACCTGCACAATTCTTAGATGATATTTTGATTATAATTGAAGAGGAATAAAAATAAACTGAAAAAATTCTTTCATTTTACCATCTCTTTATACCCTACTCTACTTATGACCTAAGTTTTTTTTATTTAATACAAGTTAGTCCTTGAATGCAACCGCATCTGACAGTTAGTGATGCTGCAAACTAAGATCCAAGCGGACTAACTTGTTTGGCGTAGAATTAAATCCATACCTCTTTAGGTTTCAACACATCATATTGCTACATTTGTAAATTGCTTGGCGGTACGTCTTTGTCAGTAGGGTGGAAAGTGTGAATCAATGAAAAAATCTCAATCAGTCCAACCGGGAATCGAACCTAGTAACTCCGTCATATAAATCCACCGTGCTCTGACGCCGTCAAAATATGAAAGTCTTTGTTTAAGAATAAAATACTTAAACTTCAAAAATCAGCTGGTCGTAAAGTGAGGTTATAGGTATATTGTCTTTTATAACCTCACTTTTACTAAATCTCGTATATCACTATTCCCAGATTGACAAAGTCCGTTTTTTTCGCAGTGATAGGTTAATAATATATAAGCTATTAATTGGCACTACTTTCATCTTTTTACAATCAGGCCCAAAATTGTATGAAAGCGTACCAGTCTCCTTTGTACCACATGTGTGACAGCTGCGACGTTAGTTCCAGTTTTGGCCGCCGGGTCAAATAAAATTTTTAATCATAACCTGTGCTAAAGCCGGAAAAAAAATTAACAATACCCAATCCAAGGAGTATCAGTGTTCTGTGACCTAATCTGTCAGATCTGTGATCGAAAGCAAACCTAAAGAAATTTTTGTTAACGTTTTTAACTGTTTAGGTATCTATTAACCTATAAAGATTTTCTTGAATGCTTATGTTTATTTATCGAAGCGATTTAATAACTGTGTAAATCTAAAACTGCATTCTTATAGGTTCTCAGTGCTTACATTTTTATTGGTTAGGTGTTAAAAGATGAAATATTGAGTTTCTAGGAAAGTCCCATTTTGATAATGTCGGCAAAAAGACAAGCAGAGACACAGCTGGGCCCTGATAACTGGGATGATGAGGAGCCCGCTGAGAAAGAGGAAGGCGGTGGTTTTAAAATGGCGCCAAAAGAAATTCTTGAAAAACGTGTAATTCGGACCGCTAAAAGGCGGTCACAAGCTACGGGTGATGCGGTATGTAATGTCATCTGATTATGTTAAATATTTAATTTCTACAGTGAAAAGATCCTTGCTCAATTTTGTTTACAATGGTATTATCGATTTCGACTTGTACCACAGATATAATACATAAAAGTGTTTTGACCAGATTTAGCCTACATTGTTGCTGGTGATTTTAATAATACAAAATACTATTTGTGGAGTATTCCAGCTAGATCAAAATAGCCAACATGAAATGAATAGGTCAAATAACTTTACACTACAACACTGGTCTGGACCAGTACAAAATCACCTTCATGTGTTGTATATAATAAATAACTGAAAGTAAATCATTAATTGTTACTACTGCACTATATGGCCAGGCCTTCCTCTGTGTGGGATAGGGGATATGGAGCTGAGACTAAACACTACACTAATTAACTAAACTATTGGTCGGCTCGGGTGATAATGTTAGATGTTATATGAAAAAATACTTTATTTTACTACTATGAACCTTGTTTGATTGTATCGATTTGTTGGTGCAATGTAACCTGTTAGCAATAAGTATTTTTGCTTTTACATATTAACTTATAATTAATAATAACAATAAAATAGTTATACAGTAAAAAGGCAAATCATTCAAAATCAAAATCATTATATTTGAATTAAAGATATACACATATACCATTAAAGATATACCACACCACACAATATACATAAAATGGATAAAATAAAAAAGTATGAAATAAAATATACTAATACAATGTAATTTAAGACATATATTGCTAACTAGGACAGTAATAAACTCTTCTGAACATCAATGCAGAGGTGTATACTTTCTAATTCATTGCTGATGCACAGATGGCCAATATGAGAATATAGAGCTAGGCATCCAGTCGTAAACTATTTTAGTCGGCCATTTTTCCACATCTTGACTCTCAAAAGTAGGCTATGTACACTGAGAACTGAGAACATGCCAGGCAAACTTATCAAGATGCAAAAACCATTGTACTGTATGCATATTGTCATGTGGGACTTTCCAGAAAAATTCATGACCTGTATATTGACCCATAACTGCCAAATTATGATAACTGACGAATATCAAATTTTAAAGAACAGTTTTTTTTTAGCTTATATTATCGCAAAAAACAAATTTTGATGTATCATGTTAGGTGTCTAAACTAGTAGGGTTCTTGCAATATAATGTATTGTTGGTTAAGCTAAAAACTGAACTGTTAAGCGAAACAATGAAAAATTGTTGTATTTACGATAAACAAAGCAGTAATATAACTTTATTCATAAGGAGTTTTGAGGGGAAAAATTGCGACGGGTTGATTTAATATCATTCGAAAATGACAATGCTTCTCATACTAAAATTGTTGCTTAGGTAAAAGTGTCGCTTATTATTTGGTGGTTATGGCTCAATATCTAAGAAGCTTACTTGCAATAATTATTTCTAAGTATTTCTTTCTTGTGTTACAGGCCCAGAATAGCATATTCAGTGGATTTGGTGGGTTCAACAAGACCCAAAAAACATCATTTGATTTCCTAGCAAATTTAACGAATGGAAGCAAGTCAAATACTGAGTCATCAACACCCAAGAGTGACATAGCCGTTGTATCGTCTAGTTCTATGAACACTAAGCCAGCAAGTAGTCCTAGCAGTGCAGTCTTTAGTTTATCAGGTACATCACCACCGACTACAAAATCAGTGTTTGGTTCTGATTCTTCTATATTTGGTGGAACAGGAGCCACTCCTCCTCTTACACAATCTGTGTTTAGCTCTTCAAAACCTGATTCTACAGTAAAAGACAGCCCATTCAAAATTCAGTCGTCAGGTAATTCTACACCATTTAATGCTTTCACTTCAAAATCTGATGTAAACACTGATAAACCAACCCCTCCAGTTTCTTCAAACTTATTTGGAGTATCATCTTCAAATGCCAATAATAACAACTCCCCATTTTCAATTAAACCAAACAAACCCACTGAAACATCCACACCTGAAGCAAGCTCTGAAGAATCTACAGAAAAATCAGTTAAAAAAATTGTTAAAGATGAAAAAGAATTAGTGTACTACAATAATTTAAAAGGGTTAAATGAGTCTGTGTGTGCATGGATTAAAAAACATGTTGAAGAAACACCTTTGTGTATTTTGAGTCCAATATTTAGAGATTACGAGAAGCACCTACAGAATATCAAGGAGGAATTTGAAAAAAGCAAAGAGTCAACATTAAAAAATACATCAGACACAAAAGACAATGGTGAAACTAAAAGTCCTGTTACATCACCTGGTAATTTAGGTTCATTATTTAATAGCGCTGCATCCAAATCATTGTTCGCGTCGAGTACAACAGCTGAGAAAACATCAAACTTTACCTTTGGTATCAACCCTCCCACTGCTCCAAGTACAAGTGCAACAGGTGACAAAACATCAAACTTCACATTTGGAGTCAATACATCCAAAACTACATCTGCTAATAATAATTTTGCAACTACTGTAACACCAAGCACTGGATTTTCGTTTGGAATTAAATCAACAACTGCTACTACTTCTCCGTTTGGTGCTACCACAACCACAAGTGGGAATAACGGTAGTGCTCCGTTCTCATTTGGTATAGGAAAACCGTTTGCTTTTAATTCAAACATCCAAAAAACAGATGAGCCAGCTGGTGAAGCTGACAATGAAGATGAGCCCCCAAAAGTGGAGTATAACCCAATTGCTGAAGAAAATAGTGTATATGATAAAAAATGCAAGGTGTTTGTAAAAAAAGATGGCAATTTCGTTGACAAAGGTGTGGGCACTCTTTACATTAAAAAAATAGAAGACACTGGAAAACACCAATTGTTAGTTCGAGCAAACACATCTATGGGCAATATTTTAATAAACACAATATTGAGTTCCTCTTTGCCAACACAGCGTATGGGTAAAAACAATGTTATGATGGTCTGTATACCAACTCCAGATGCAAAACCTCCACC
This sequence comes from Mycalesis mineus, assembly GCA_034621355.1. NCBI lineage: Eukaryota > Metazoa > Arthropoda > Insecta > Lepidoptera > Nymphalidae > Mycalesis > Mycalesis mineus. The sequence continues at coordinate 7,397,663 of CM067886.1, read as the reverse complement.
GACATCTATTCTTCTAAGAGTCAAAACATCGGAGGATGCTGATGAACTATTGGAAACTCTGAATAAATTTAAAAAATAATTTTGTAGTTCTGACTGACCATAAACATCTTATTTGATTTTAAGAGACTAGAGGTGAAAATTTTAATTTCTAAATCGACAAATTCCTAGTGATCCACTTTTAACTACATGTTGTAAAAATGATGTTAAAGTAGTAACATTTTCACAATAGGTCTGGTACACTGATGATTAATTGTCTTATATTATTATAATTTATAAAAGATTGTAATATTCATATTGTATATTTGTCCATTTCATTATTTTTTTCATATATTTGAACATCACTTAGATGTCAAGCCATTCCAATCAAGTTGTATAATACATATTATAACTGTAACTATAAGAATAATTAGGTATAGCTGATTTTCTAATGCTACTTGATGCAAACCAAACTAGATGTTGACATCTATTTGACCTGTGTTGAATAAACGTAGATATTAAATTACCAAGTATATAAATATACTTACTATGAAGATCACGATATCTGCTAATTATTTGTTTTATTTGATTTACCCTCAAGAAACATTTGTAGTTAAAACCAGTAAGTCTAACATGCGTCCGAAGAGATATATACATAGTGTAGAGAAAACGACGTATCGTCGCCCAGTAGCGGTAGCGCACTCGGAAATATATCGCTATATTTCAAACCCGCGACTCCATCTGTTATTGTTTAGTGATCGTTTGAAGAAAGTAGTCTATGTCCTTTCTCAGGCCCTAAACCACGATTATATATTATATATATATATATAATATTATGTATACAGTATTTTAACTTGCCTACACCGTCCATTCGCCACTGCGAGGCTGTCTTGCATGTCAAGAGCATACCGAAATCGAGACGCGTAAGTACAACTTGCGTTTCGCCTGCTTGTATGAAGTTAGAGTACAGAATGTACCAGATTTCATCGGTACAAAATATTACCATTTTTAATATGACCTAGATAACATCCCTGTACCAGATAATTTTCATCGGATTTTTGGGTAATTTAAGCTCATTAGGAGAAATAGTAGGAAGAATTGTGAAAATGTACATTACTGACAACTGTTTTGTACTTTCTCTGCACAGATGTAGACATCTAGGCATTTGTAACATTCATCTGGAAATAATTAAGTAAAATAAAAAACGAAAACAAAAGTCATAACTTACAACTATTTTTATTGTTTCAAACAACTCAGTTAAAAATACATAAATCTAATTATGTATATAAAGCATTGTGATGGATAAGTATTTCAAAATATTTCATGCTTTATTTTCTACTATATTATACAAGTTATACAACATTTCATAGTGAATTATATTATTTAATACATTCTTTAAAAAAAAACAATAAAATGCAGAAACTCAACTAAAACCATAAAATAATACATACACCATTGTATGTAATTTAATTAGTACTATATATATTTCTTATATTGTTAATGGATAATCTATCAAATATTTAATAAGCAATAAAACATTTTGTATACTCATTTATTATGTTCCAGCTATATAACTAGAATTGAATTGACCTAAGCCCATCTGAATTCTTTGCATGTGGAGTTCTACATTACTTTGGAATAGTCTTTGATAAGGAGGTGCTAGTTTCATTTTGATTTGTTCCATGGTACCTTGCAATACACTTAGTTCGTAAGCATTCTGATCGGAATCCGAGAGACTTCTGACTTGTAACATTAAGGCTGTGAGATCAGTTATAAGATCTATAATATTTGAATCAGTTACTGATTCATTATTATTCTTTTCCACAAGTAGTGCAGCCTCATTGCGACATTTTTCTCTAAGATGGGAAGGTGCTAACATAGCTGCTAAACTCGGACCTGGTGCTATTTGCTGGCAATATAATTGTATTTCATTGATGTATTCCTGCAGATCCATGTTCATTCTTTCAAGATCAATAACAACCGCAGCGTATTTCCTTTCAAAATCTTCAGGCATTTTTTGCCCAAACGATTTTCTTTTTTCCGCTTCACAATTATATTCTTTTAATCTGTTAATTTTAGTCCTTTTGGCTTGTAATATTTTAGTCAACTTTACTATTAATTCCAGTAGAGGGAAAGGGAAACTACCAACATTTGATTCAAGATGTTTTGATATATCACTGCATCCAATCATAGGGTCTCCTTGGCTACTACTCTTATTTGGTAGGCATGGTTGATTAAGATTATAAATTTCCTGCATTAAATAGCGAGGTCTAAACTTTTGTACAATGCTCGACAAACATATTGTATCTGGTGGTTCATTTGATAAAACTTCATAGTCAGGAACCGAATGTGTACCAAGTTTTGGCCTTTCAAAGGTTATCCTGTATGTATTATTGGAAGTGTCCACAGCATCAATATGTCCTGTAAATAAACCATCTTGAGGCTTACGTAGCCTTGCCGTAACCTTACTTCCCACAATCAACTGCATTGGAATTTCATTAGGCAAATCTTTTACACATATGTCTGCAGTTTTTCTTTGCTGTATATATCTAATTAATTTTCTTTTTCTTTCTAACTCCTTGCGTTCTTCAGCAAAAAATGCCTGCGAGCATCTGCGAGGTTTCCCCATCATTCTCCTTATTTTAGCCCATTGTATTTGAGTTAATTTTTTATTCGTTAACTGAGGAAATGATTCCTTGAGGCAAATCATAAAATCATTTTCACCATCAAACAGAGCTTTGTCTATGTTGCTATAAAAATATTCAAAGCAAACCCACTTGTGCGCTTTCGGTAATTTTAAAAGATTTCGCAACCTCATTCCAATGCGTTGACCACTCTTCTGATCGGGTGATTGATTTTCACTTTTCTCTTCAGTCCTTTCGTTATTTCTAGGTGTCTTGGTGGGAGATTTTTGTTTTTTAGCACTGGACGACTGTTTATTAGGTGTCTTCAATGCCAGTATTTTTGGAGCTCGTTTTGGAGATTGCCTTGGAGGTGATGTATTAATAAAATCATCAACAAATATAAATCTGTTTTTCTTTCTGATTCTAGCAGGCATTCCCCTAGCATTGAGTTTCTGGACAGGTTCGCTTGGCGTAGGTTTTGGCGGTAATTTAGTGCCCACTCTATGGAGACCCAAGGCTGCTGGACCGAATGCTGGAGGTACGTCATCTTCGTCGGGCAAATCAGTTTCCATAGGTTCATCCTTAATTCTATATTGATATTTATTTGAAATTTTTTCGTCACTTGAGGCACCTATAATAAAAATATTCTTTTGAAAAAAAGTTATTCATTATTTAATAAGTTCAGTTTTATTCTGCGAAAATTTAGAAACTATGCAAGTGTTTATCATGAAACAGGGAGTTATTACTGAAAATTAAGTGTCAAATCTGCTACAAATTTAAATATTTTCAAATTTTGAACATTGAAGTACATTTTACGTTCGACAGCGAACGGTACGAGACGGCTTCAACAGAACGCCCGAGTTTGAATTTTCACACACGGAATATTAAATTGGTAACCTATTAAAACAAATTATATACCAGTAGAGTTATTAAAAAATATAAACAAACTTACTTTCCCATTTATCCGCCATATTGATGTTGTAAATTTGCTAAATTTGATTCAATTTGAAGATTGAGAGCGCCAAGTTTACCAAATGACAATGTTAGTCTTTGAATCTTTTGACTATGGTTTACTTCTATAATCTATACCTCTTACAAAACAAAACAATATCATTGTTGACCCGTACAAAAAAAACTGCCGACTCTGTATGTATCTTACCTAATCTATGTTTATAAGATCTTAACAAAGTTGGTGGTGTTTCAAAGTTTTAGTATCTCGATAGTAAAAAAACTACGATAGTATACTAGTAGATAATACTATCGGTTAAGTAAGGTAATTAATGCTGTTGATAGGAAAAATTAAGGTTAAACGTTCGGAAGGCATCCAAAAATAATTGTGGTAATGTTAGATTATTCACTTTGATTCTTGGATTTTTTATATAAGTAGTATAAAACATAATATGCGTTTTCGTATGCAAAAACCGCGTTTTTTTTAATTCGCTAGGCAAATCCAGTCTCTACTTTTAAGGAAAACACTAGTAACAATATATCAGCTGGGTGACACGATGAAAAGTTGTAATAAAAATTTATACCATCAAAATGTCTATTTTATTAGGTCTAAATACCTTCTAACCTTCAATAATTTTATCCTCTATGCGATTACTGTATAAAATCACATTTCATTTTCATTCACACTGAACAAAATATGAAACTAAGGTAGTAATAGACCCGGTAAGGACCCAATATCATCGAGTATAGAATATTTGTGTATTTTTGTGTACATTGTAACTTTACTGATATCGTCAACGTATCAATGTATCTAGATATGTATGTATCATCAATGTAGATATTATTATTTAAGACATAAAAGAGAAGCAAATCATTATTTTCTTGATTCTCCATTGAGGGCGCTACTATCATTCTTATGATTTTCTTATGGTAACACATAACTTTGTTTACCTTCCTGATACATGAACGCTGCACGAGTAATCTCAAATTTTCAAATCTTAATGCGGATCCGGATATTATTATGTCAGTGTCCTGGCCTGTAGTGGGAGAACACTCATGACCGACCACATGATACCTACTCATCAACTCAAGGAATTATTAAATTAAAATTTATTTTATCTACTCATGTATGTCTGGCGCTGTTGACCTATTCATTTCAGATATCGTTAATCACACGCCCTAAAATAAAAGTTCAATTACAAACTACAAAATGAAAGGGCATGAAAACGGAATAAAATTTGACGGAGTTGCGAAAAAAATAAAGTATACTTTCTTCTGTTTAATTATATTAAATATAGAAATTTCAATAAAACTCAGTGCTCATTTGGTACGAAAAAATGAAGATTTCAAATATTTTAGTAAGCGTATAATAGCAGAAAATAGCCACTTAACCATCGTATGTCCAGAACTAGAAAAAGAGTCCAATGTTAAATGGTTTAAGGACGATGAATTTTTAAATAAGACATTTCGGTTAGTACATTTCCGTTATTTGAAATAGCACGAAATATTTTTATTTTTACGACTGAAACTGTACTCATAAATATTAGAAAATTATTATGTATAAAATTTACATCAAACTAGCAGACGCCCGCGTGATAAATAGAATGTTGCAACCTTCTAAAAACAATGCAAGTATCCCTTTTCTTAAGACAAATGGGTAGGTAGGTATAGCAAGTTAACCTCAAAATATAGATTAATGCCATCGCGGTTGTTTGTAATCGTTATAAAAAGAAACAATTCTTTCGTACATTGTTTCGTTATATCTTAAGTGTTTTCAATTATAGCTCCCAGGCAGCTTAAATTTCTTCGACATTTCCAACAATTATCGCAATATTTCTTCCAATTTACATAAAAACTCAACAAATTATTTACTAAAACCTTCTTCGGGAACCATTATAACTATTGGTGAAACCACGTGACAGTCAGTTTAGTAGTCATTGACTTTATTGCGAACAGACAGACAGGCGCGGCAGGTGGATTTTGTTTTATAATATGTATGGATAAGGATTATACAGGTACATTATACAGTTATTTGTAGAAAGTAAACTAACTAATTCTACTTTTATGAGTTTTATCTCTGTTAAAATTTTGTAAACTGTATTCTTTGAATATTAGGAACAACATGGGCTCTGGTGAAGAAGAACCTCATCTTACAATAGACGCTTATAATTCATTATACATCTTGCACGCAACGAAGCGTGAAGAAGGAAATTACACTTGTGTTGTAGATGGGCGTAATATGCAGAAGAGCGTAGTTATAATAGTCTCCAAGTCAAGGTTTTTAAATGAAGGTAATCTCTTTATGCAAAGAGTTCATAACTTGACTCGGTAATCGTAAACGGTCCAATAAATCTCAAAGTCAAAACATAAGGGAATATAATTATCTCTCAGTTATTTTTATTTACATTTATCAGGGAATATATTTGTATTTATATTTATTAATATAATATAATGGGCGATTTTAGTCTCTACTTTAACGGAACTCTATTATCTAAATAAAAATATTTATTTGTGCGTTACTTTGCTCAGTTGTAAATCTCTTCTTGTAGATCGCATTTAAGTTAAATTGTGCTAGCGTATACCCTTTACATTATTATAGTTTTTATTAATTTATTTTTTATCTTAAGTATCTTTAATGAGATAAATTATAGTAGAGGAGTCCAAGAGGGGAATTTTGAAAACACAGAGCCGCTGATAAACATAAGGGAGGTTACTTTTAATATCATGGATTCATGGATTCCCCTAGTATTACTGAACATCTACTATTACTAAATTCTATTAATTATTTAATTTACATTTTTTTAACTATTTTTGTATAAAAAAATATAATTTTTCTTACAGATTTTATTCGCTACTCTATTTATCTAGGTTTTGTTCTATCTTTGACACTATCGTGTTACTGTGCTGGAATATGTGTTGCTTGGCACAGGAGAGCATCATTTGCAGATCCATTAAATTTATATAACCAAAAACCGAAATAGTCCATAATTCAGTAAGTTTTATAAATTATAATTTAGTAAGTATAAAAATCTTTGAATATTCTTTAAAGAGTGGATCAATATCAGTAGTTATTAATTAATGTAAGATTTGTAATATAATTTATGCCCCCATTTATGATTGATTAAAATATTATCTTCCATTGATAATCTACTTATCTGAATTTCCGTTAACGAGTTTCTAATTCCATAGATAAAATCTTTATCTTTTATCTTTAATACATATATAAAGTTAGTTTTGACGTTGACATTTTTATTTCACAATTGACATTGACGTTCTCTCCACTCCTACATAAAAATGGAATGTGGATTAGTTTCGTATGTGTGCGTGCGTGCGTAATTTGTATGGCGCGAGCTGTCATTATACTGAAAAGTTTTAAAAGTTTAAGAAAATTTCGTGTTTATTGTTAACATAATTAAATATTCTCAAAAATGAATTATCAAACAATTTTTTTATTTTTATTAGTTGCGTTGTTAGTGCTTAAGGATGCAAATTGTAAGTGTTAGACATTCTTTGACACGGACGTGTTTTTCAAGGTAAAGTGAGAGTTGGCGAATAACACACTGTATAATAACTATTAATAATGCATTAATTTATGAATGGAACGTCCCATACGCTTCTCTCACCTTACTTTGTGAATATTTATTATTACATAATTTTTTTGAGGCTTTTGAACAACTTTAGCAAAACATTTATTTCAATTGTAATCGATCAAAATAATTTACTTAATTGTTTGTTCTATAACTGTGATTTATATGACACCAAGATATTTATATTATTATTATTATATAAATATCTTTCCAATAAAAGAGACAATATTAATATATTGCCTGTTTTGTGTAAAACTCAAAAAATTGTGTAATAGTATATTGGGAACTGTCACACATTTATTAGAAACTTTCTAAATCATGTAAAACTAGCAGTAGCCTGCAACTTTATTCATATATCTAATTATTAATTTAAAATATTTGATTGTTTGTTAGTCTCGCTAAAACTTAAAAACTGCTTGACATATTTCAACATTTTATTTTACAGGGGTGTGGTGTGTGGGTTGGGTGTACTGTTAATAATTTAGTATGGCACTTTTAATGTGAAACAAATTCATGTCAGTTCTATACATTGACATATTAATACTATGGACTTCGGGTCTAATGCAAAATTTACGTCAAAAGTGTGCCAAGATATTTTATACACACTAGGATGTATTTATGTTTTTATACACAAAATAACATTGTAATGTATGTCTTATCGTATTGTTATACAGTCTAATTTGCAACGGTCTAATTGCATGCAATAAGTAATTAGCTTCGATTGACGGTTGCCATGGCAGCCTTTTTTTGACATGACAGCTTCTCGTGAAAATAGGACAACATAAATGGTGTGGAGTCGGTAGCTTTAAATTTTTTTGGCATCTTATATTTATATATTATATTTACAGCAAATTTTAATTTATATTTACATATCCCTGACCTCTATATGCTGGGAAAATCAAATAATAATTGTTGTAATTATCTGGTATAAAATAATAATTACTCCAATAAAATAATAATTAAACCAAATCCACTAATGTACAAAATGATAAGCCACTCGACATAGTTCTTTACTTTGAAATTTTAAGTTCTCGATATTTTCCTCTTTTTAATTAAACTGAAAAAAACGTTAGATCACTTTTTAAATAACTGTTCCTAATTTCATGTAGATAATTCTTATAGTTATCAAATTAATATACCATTATGGTAAAAGTTATTTGATTAATATTCATGGCATAAAAAATAAAAGTTGACATAAAAAATAAAAATTTTTGAATTGATAATAATTAAATTATTTACATTCAAAAATTAAGTAATTAAATAATTCAAATGTTAAACAACAAAATAACTCTATGCAGTCGTTGTTCTAAAACATTCTTTTGCACGGCAGATCCGAACTAAATGTGGTTAATTAGATAAACATATTGCACTCCCTCTATCCTAGAAAAGGACAGATAGATACTTTTGTTCATTTTGGTTGGTTATGCAATTCGTTTCTATAGTTTATTAAAATTTTAATAAAATTGCCTGTTTCTAAGTAAATATTTACTTACTGAAAATATGGTTTTTCTCACTTTGCTCGGGCAGTTCTTACAAGTTTTTTATAACACATTATGGCATTATTGACATGTATTCTGTCAGTCAGCTAATATGAGACTGAATTGCGATTGGAAATCATTTCGCGTTTTGGCATTCTTTTGGTTCGGACACTTTTTATCGCTGACCCGAAGTCCATAGTATTAATATGTCAATGGTTCTATACAATCATTTATGAATTTTGCTATTTTATTAAAAAGCGCAGCGTTGGTCATCCTCCACTAAATTAACTATGATGACATCAAGTGGGTTGCAGCTGGTTCCTGTTGTTCAGAACTCTTACAAGAGGCTTATGTCCAGCAGTTGAAGGTTCATAGGTTCTCCTGGTCACATTGGGCTAGTGGGTAGTCTATGTGGCTTCAATCACTAGGTCCTGGGATTGAATCCTGGGTTGGATCATGCCTCAGAAAGCATGTTAAGCCGCCGATTACTATCATAAACATGTGATAGTGATGATAAATGAATAAAACATTATCAGCCTGCCAACACACATCGGAGCAGTGTAGTGGGTCTAAACTTCATATCAGCTTTCCTACAAAGAGGGAGGCTTGGTCCTATAGTGGGCTAATAATGATAAATATCTGTGTTAAATATTCATCTGTTGTTTTTCTAGGCCTACAGAAACGCTGTATGAAATGTAGGTCAAGAGGTGTACAAGGCACCTGTGGCGATCCCTTTCCATTCAATGTGACTGAGCCAGAAGCAGAAGTGGGTATTCATGTTGTGGCTTGCCCGTCTGGTTGGTGCGGCAAGATGATTGAGGGAACAACAGGTGCCTTCAGAACTGATGGTAAGTAATCTTATCATGATTCCAACGCTATTAACATAATTAGTCAGATCCTGAAGTGCAGCCAGCTGATCTTTTCAGTTTCAACCACAAGTAGAGTCGGAATCAACATACAGACATAAACATTATATGTCTTATATTGTGTACTAGGTATGTGTGAGTGGTACAGGTTTATAGGTATATATAAGTTATCATCTATATATCAGTTTTAAAACTGACATATATTTGCATATTTCCAAACATGATTAATTTACAACTTGAGCTTAACTTGTACTACGGCTCTGTACCATGAATTTTTTGGTACCTTAAACTTATAAATTTGAGACCAGCTTTTGACATCTGTGAGCTGATTAGAATTCACAACCCAAGCAGAGTTAAATTAAACAAAAATAAACAATTGATTTGACCATCTTCCTAAAAATCCCATCTGCAAGAAGCTCTTAAAAACCTAACTTATGATAACTTGAACGCACACAATTTAAAATTATGAGGCAGGGTTCTATGGTACAAAAGTAATAACTTAACACATTTTAAAAGGGTATAGCATATTACTTTACCTATAATATAATTATTTAATTTGCAGACTATGGTGCAGCAACACAAAGAATGTGTCTCCAAAGATCGCCAAGTGATGATGAGGAGAGGTGCGCCTACACAATGTGGAATCATAGAAAAGTCTACATGTGCTTCTGTAATGGAGATTTATGTAATTCTGCATACAAGATATCAGTGCCACCTATCCTGTTAGCTTCTATTCTAGTTGTAGTATACAATTATTTCCAATTTAGATTATGAATCATGTAGAGGAATATGATTTATTTGTAAAGGCATGCTGAAACTGAACATTCTGAAATTGTGATATTTAAGGGTTAATAATTATATATATAATCTATGTCATACATTAATATAAGTAAGGACTTGACAGTGCTATAATAACTGAAGAAGCAGGGAAGTAATTTTATATTTTTGATATATAACATACTCAAAATTATACTTTATTAATCATGTTATTATTGATTACTATATAGGTATATTGTTCAGATATTAAATTACTTTGTTAAAATTTTTCTAATGAGTATATATGATTAGTTAATAGTTATCTTGGAGCTTATATATTTCGTCCATTATTATATGGTTATAATATAATTAAATAGTAATTAGTTAAGTTTATCACTTTCCAATTATCAAGGTGATTTATATTTATTCCGTCCTATTGATGTGATGTTAGAGATTATATATTCTATGTAGATTATATTAACAATATATATTTGTCAATGTTTTACCTTATAATTTTTCTAAAATCAGTTGATGAGTAATACATTTATTGTTGTAATAATATTTTAGAACTGAATATTTACTGAATTTAGTGATGGACAACTTTTAAATGATTTTTTCTTTTTTTACTTCCTTTTTAATGTACGATTAAAAAATGGAAAAAATTCCTTTTTTTATATAGATTTTTGTATTTGATCTCAAATAGTCAAATATTTTGTTAATTAGATTGAGTCATTACAATAACCAGCCACAATAATGAATTCTAACTAGAATTTCAAGACTTTTATTAAGTTGTATGAGTTTCTATAATTACTGCTACCAGTTACACAACACTGATCAAATATTTTTTGTATTAGTTGTGGAAATTTGAATGCATTGTGAGGTTTTTTATATTATTTACTAATTTTCGTAGTACTTAAATAAAGCTGCTGCTCATTGTTGGATGATTTCACATTCATTGCATTATAGTTTTAGTATGATCAGCTCAAAGTATAGTAGAAATAGATAGGATTCATTTTATTATCGAGGTGTTAACTGACGGAAGGGGTATGGTAATTGCTATTTCAGCCAACCTTTGATGCTTTTCTTTAAAAATGTGAGGAAATCATAAAAATTTGCTCTACGGCCTTCTACTTGGCACCGAATTAATAGACATGGTTAAGTAAATAAGAGTAACTTATTGTCGCAATTATTTTTAACTTTTTAGTATGTTTTGAAGTCTCTCTTAAGATGTTTTTATTAAGTTTTTTAATTAAGATATCATATGTATAGTACCTACGTATGCATACGCCTCCTTTTTTTCTAAGTTACTACCTAATGTGAATCCACTTTGGGACAGAAAGGCAATAGAAATAAATTCATTTGTATACTTAGGAGTACATATCTATTAAGATTATAACTTTATTACTACTAACGTTATTGTCGTGTTCATTATTACATAAGGAAACTATCCTCGAGAACGGAAGAGAAAAATAAAGACTCAAAACAAAATATGACTCAAATATATTTTTAATATTTTTTACAAATGCAATAAATGTATATAATAGTTATAAAATGAGTATTTCCTTATGATTTATATAAAAATATACAATAATTTTACAAGTTTGTTTCATTTTTGTGCTAGGGTCTATTGAATGGCCATGTTTGTCGTATGCTCGCGATACGGTGGGGTTTGAGGTTGTTTTGGGCTCTGATTTCCTGGTTGGCTAAAAGAGACTGGATGTGAGGTATATCGTGGAAGTACAGGTGGCCGTGGCGTGTGGACTTGGTGACTGCTGCTACGGCTTCTGAACCTTGGAGAAGATAAGGATCTTCTGGGTCGGGTCCTGTAAAAAAAAGTTTTATAAGATTAAATTGTAGATGTAGGTATGATATTTTTAAGCTATTGCATAGCTTCTATCGCGGGCCGTGAGCGTGGAGACCGAATCCAGAAATTCCGTAACGAAAAACCTAACACCCCCCGCCCTTTTTAGTTTTTTCAGATTGTCTTATTCGCGTCTTTGTTCGCAAACGTCCATACCATGTTGAATACATTATACACCGGTTCTCGTCCAATCACCGAAGTTAAGCAACATCGGGCGCGGTCAGTACTTGGATGGGTGACCGCCTAAATAAAAAAAAATAAAACAAACTAAAAAAAAATAAAAATTTAAAAAAGCCAATATCACGCGGTGTTCCCAGCCGGTCACCCATCCAAGTACTGACCGCGCCCGATGATGCTTAACTTCTATGCAATAGAACACACTTCTATGCGATAGAACTGCGGCAGTCTCCGAGTGCCACACTTTTTTTATGGTATTATGCAGTCTAAAATGGTAGCTGGCTAACTTGTTAGTAGAAGGATGAAATCCATACCTCTTTCAGTTTCTACACGACATCGCACTGACACGCTAAATCGTTTGGCGGTACGTTTTTGTAAGTAGGGCAAAGCCGAAGCGTCCCATTTAGAATTTCCCGATCCAGGTGGCACCGACTTCATAGATAGATATGGTTAAGTAAATTAAAGTAAAAGCAATTATTCTTATTATTATTTATTTAAAAGCAATAAGATTTTTTTAAATTATTTGTGCATTTTTATGCAATATTCATTTATATGGTATGCTATATCTACCTACAAACTAAAGAAAAAATGCTACCGTCAAAATTAAATGAAAAAAAAAAAAGTTGAGAGGTGTCAAGGTACACCCGGATGGAACGAAGTTCCTTTCGATTAATTAGTGAAGGAATTGTAATAAAATTTTATTTTTTTAAGTAATAATAATATTTGTTGTTGTACACCGAAACACCAGAGGGCGCCACGAGAGCGCGAGACAGCATACAGCGCGGGCGCCCCCCGCCGCTCACGCGCACACACATCAAAGGCGGTGGCAAGATCCTTTGATCAAAAAGTGTCGTGACCACTTTTCGTACGAATTTTTTCCGTCTAGCTCCCTTTCACAACGCGCGATAAGGAACTTCGTTCCAAATATCTATATATTTGAATCTCTGTCTTTGAAGACCTACTACGTGTCGGTCTACATTAACTTACCGGTAACGCGGGTGTCTGAGCGTCGATGAGGTCCATACCGCTGAGGAGTAACCGGCGGTATGAATAATCCTATTGGCCACAAGGATTCCGGGTCCGGGGAGTCCACTTTGTATGGTGAAGGTGGCAGCACTTGTATCGGAACAGCTGTACATAAACATAAAAAATTTTACCTTATAGATGGTAGTACTTAAAGATTGGATTAGGAAAGGTTCTGAAAGGTCCTATATGTTAGTACAAAATAGTAGTTCAGCCTTTTCCGTAGGAATGGTACCTGTTTTTCAGGAATTATCATTTAGACTATGACAGACAGTGTAAAAGATCGATTTACCTTTAAAGCTATTGTACTGCCAAGGTCTAGTTAAGGAGTTGCCGCGGTGGGAGTCCTCAACTTGGAAAGGTATGGCTGGCTTTTGTCGGGGATAACCGCCATGACTTTGAGACGTTGGCCCTGAAATAAAAATAATTTACAAGTACATATAGACTAAGGTGTAGGCGGAGTTGGAGATAAACTTACTCCAGTGTCGGATTTACCAGCAGGCTGAGTAGGCTGGAGCCTAGGGCGGCAAATTTTAAGGGGCGGCAAATTTATTTCATAAATTTATTATTTCGGTTTACAAATTTAAAAAATTATACACATACATAATACGAATTTCGAAAATTGGAGAGAAATTGAAATATTTAACAAAAATCGAAATATTCTCATATACAGTGCTAATTAATAAATATTTCAACATCTCTGCATGAACAATTCCTAAACGCTTTACTAATTATACATTAATGATTATGAACTTTTAGAATATCGCGATTCGATATTATAATCGAAATTTAGTAATTTTTACATATATTATTCACTGATAACTGCTATAATTTTTTCTCCGTGTACCTAATAATTACGAGATCTTACCCAATTCAATCGATATAATATCGATAGTCTAACAAAAATACTGACTAAAATTGACTAATTTTTATTAAATAAATAACTAGTTCAATATCTTATATCATTAATAAGTCTGTCTTCATTCCTGCAAGAACAAAATCTAGGAAACATTTATCCAAACTTGGATATAGCACTTCGTATGGCTCTTTGTACACCAGCGGCAAATTGTTCAGGTGAAAGAAGCTTCTCTTGCTTGAAGAGAGTAAAGAACTATCTACGATCGACTTTAAGTCAAGAAAAGCTAAACGCTTTAGCTCTCTTGTGCATAGAGTCAGAGCTAATGAACAAGATTTCGTACGACGATATAATAAATGATTTTGCTAATTCAAAGTCTCGCAAAAAAGTATTGTAATGCTTTTATAATTTAACTTAAATCATAATGCTAACAAATAATAAAGAAAAGATATATTTATTGTATTGTTTTAAACTGTGAGTGTAATAATAAATGTTAATCAACGTTCGCCAAATGTATTTTTTTACGTAAGCTTAATTCATATTTTGTAAGTATTGTATAGTTTTAAGACATACCTTACCTCACTTTAAAAGTGGTATACGATTGAGATATTTTTTCCTTAAAATAATGTTTTTTGATAATTCTTTGCTATAAAAATAATCAAGGATCTAACACGGTACCATAGTTCTCAATAATAATAACTATATGGGAAAAGTTGAACTAACGAGGATGATTGGGCACAAATTATAAAGTTGGAATTTTATTGATAGAAAATTGATATGATTGTGGACTAAGATATCAAAATTTAGAGGCGGCAAAAATTGAATAGCCTACGGGCGGCAAATCTATAAATCCGCCACTGACTTACTCGTAAACATACGTTTGCGTCTGTAAAATACTTAGTCTATGACAGAGTTAGAGAGTGAACGGTAAAGGACGTATAGCTTTTGTTTGCTGTAAAATCTCGTAATTTTTTAAAAAGCAAGATAAATTCGTTTTTTTACCCACTTAAAAATATTTTTTGTGGTATATATCTATCTTTACATAACCAACTTTATTAGAATGTGATTTTTTACATGGGTAATCCACGCATTTCTTGAACGTGTGACGTCTTATATAAAAATATTACCTATAACAGATCATTGGTAATACCCGATAGCACAGCCCATTTATACTTTAAACTGTGCCGATAGTGTGGCTCGGCTTTCGTGCCTAACTAGCCTAGTAACCAGCCAATGATAATATTGTGTATCCATCATCTATACTAATATTATAAAGAGGTAAAGTTTGTAAGTTTGTAAATAAAGTTCCGTCGGGGCTAATCTTCGGAACTACTGATCCGATTTTAAAAATTCTTTCACCAGTAGAATGCTACATTATCGGTGAGTGTTATAGGCTATATTTTATATTTGTATTAATAACATTATAACTCGGGAATTATCCCGAGTTATCACAGTTTTTATCGCGCGAATCGGACCGTGAAATTTATCAAATTTAGCTTTATGCGCGTACGCTGGCTTAGATATTGGATATAATTGAAAACATTGTATGAAAACTTTATGCATCTTAAAAAGTTCTACAAAAAAAGTCCGCGATAGTATATATCTATCTTTTATAGTTTGGCAGATACATAAATTTTTGTGTTTTAAAAAATCATTTAATTCATATGCTTACGTTTATGTCATTATTTGTACATACAACTAAACTTAAATCCTTATCAAAATAAATTATTTAATAATCACGAGGATATTATAGAGATAAGATTTGCCTTTTACAGTATGTTAATTAGTTATATAGTTTCGGAGATATTACAAAATTTCTAAAAAACACCTTTGCCGCTATATCGTCTAAATTAAGTTGACCTCCTCCGTGTTATGTTATACGTAGTGAGGGGTTAACATTTTGGTACTGATATTTTTTGAGAATTCGATCATTGATCTTTTCTTTCAAATTATTTGGCATGGCAGACCATATTTATATAATATACGAAAAAGTTTGTTCGTTTGTTTAAACGGGCTTATCTCTAGATCTGCATGTCGGATTGTAAATTATTTTGTTTATTATGAAAGCTAGACTCAAAAGTGAAATAGACTTTTTAATACAAGCTATACACATCAGCTTGCCATAAATATATATTGTTAATGTTAATGTACTGTAATATAGTATAATTTTTTACAAAAATGTAGATCTTTAGTACACGGGACGGGACGAAGGATATTGTTTCACGGGAAACTATAAAAAAATTAAATTGAGAGGGGTAGCGGGGAAATGAAACGAGATATGAAAAAGTCGAAGAAAGTCTGTCATTAAAATTAAAAGGGTACCTAAAAGGCTTTCACGCGGACGAAGTCGCGGGCGACTGCTACTAGTCTATAATTATAGTCGCAAAAGACTTCACGGATCGCGTCCCCTTTGTATCAAATAAACTTACCGACACGATGACAATAGATCAAAGGGTGAAACGCCATTGTCCGAGCTGTCGACCTATAAACGATCGCCTTTACAAAATTGAACGTTACAGTACCTATAACCGGTTACGTACTTCGTAATTTCCTTATTGGTGTGCTTTGTGGGAGCCGATGGTACGCTCGTCGCTCCAGTACGGACACCGGATCGCCGACGCCGTGGGAAAAGCTCAGAGCGGGGGTGTTCACACTGACGTGAGACGCGAACTGTGTCGCGGTCACCGTGCAGACAATTTGCACTAGGTACAGTAGGCTGCAGATGTCGCTGCGAAGACCCCTTGAAAGTTTCTGCAAGCAAAAACACCATCTTTGTCAGTCCATTACTGACATTGACAATTCACATCCGATAAACTAAAACATTTAAGAAGGGCGGGTCTGATTGAGGTTCATCATTGTCAGCCTATTAACGATCCACCACAGAGCCAGACTTCCTTCGTTATAGAAGACGGGATATGGAGCTTAAACCTGTCACGCTGCTCCAATGCGGGTTGGCAGGAAGTGTAACAATGTTTGATTAATGAACGATCACTATTAGGATCACTACGAGGTTGTAATACCATTAACGTCCCGACTTGGGGATGGGTGATGACTTTGAAATTAAATTCCAAACCAATAACTGTGATAAGTACTCGTATAGGTACATAGGAAACAATATTTGATATATTCATCATCATCATCATTATCAGCCGGTGGACGTCCACTGTTGGACATAAGCCTTGTACCCAGTGGGTCCCTGCGACCCGTTTGATGTCGTCAGTTCACCTGGTGTGGGGTCGACCAACACTGCGCTTTCCGGTGCGGGGTCGCACCTTCGGCGCTCAACGTCCATCAGCTGTTCGAACCATTGCGACTTGCTGACCTATGTGACTCGCTGAGATATATTCATACAGCTGACAAAACATTTCTTTCTACGGATGACTGTTTTGGGACTCTCGCACAAAACAGGACTGTTCTGCCAAAGTTTTTCTGTGATGTTATTATGCGCTGGGGCACTATAGCAAAGTCTTTCGCGAAGACTTCGCTATTCACCATAGCCTTTGCTAGAAAATATCGAAGGCATCACGAAGGTCTTCGCTGTGCTGTGCGGCTTCTGCATTAAAATAAAATACAATAGCAAAGATCTCTAAATAAGGAGGGTTTCGATAATTAACATTGCACTCTATTTGAATAAAGACATAGTAACTTCATTGGTTTCTTAAAGTAGAACGACAGATGAAGACATTTTATAACCTACATATCTAGCTAGTTTGGTACTTATCTGCTTTTCACATAAATGTTATTCACATGATTATCTACCTCCTACTTTATTATGAAGGTAGTAACTAGGTACAGAAAAATCCTTAGGTCATCTGCATAGTCGCACTTAGTTCTTGCAACACAATAGCGATGTCATTTAAATTGGGCTGATGTGGCGAAACGATGATCTGCGCTTTGTCAGTCCTAACTACTATCTTTATTGTGGATCTGTGGAATTCAGCTCTTTGACATTTTAATTCCAAATATGATTTATATGACAATATTTCTTTAGGTACGTACCTACATCTACATCAACCAATACCCGTAACAAACTCTTAACATATACCTAGGTAAATTAGATTAACGCTTTTCTCTCAAGGCTCAAAATACAAGATAAAGTTATATTAGATAATAAAATATTCAATTGCGAAGTCAGCAGAACATTGTAGAGTCAACATCTCCTGAGGATTTTTCGGTGTCGGCGTGATACGAAGGTATCTACGTAGAGGATGTCAAATCTGAATGACTTTATCCATAAGTTCGTCGGTATTTCGCGGGAAATAGCAAATGATTAATTATTAATAACTTTTAAAAAATTGAAAACTAGCATTCGCCCGTGACTTGGTCCGTGTGTAAACCCTATAATAATATAGTCTAGGTATGCTACCCGAAAATAGTGTAAGAATTTTTCAAATCGGTTTAGTACTTCCGGAGCCTATTCAATGTTAACAAAGTGAAACAATCAAATCTTTCGTCTATGTCATACTAGTAATGAAACTTAATGGATATTAGTGACTGATGTAATTTAATTATTATTTTCAAAATGCAGAAACCTCAATACTACTAGTTATTATCTACCACGATTAGAGAAGATGTAACACATAAAAATATCTACAGATAAAAATAATTATCACATAAGGGTAATTGTCTCCGCTAGGTAACGTCAGATATTTATCTAACCACAAATATCTTAGTCATCTAACACTTATCACTTTGCGGCAATCCCTTACCTATCTAAGTACCTACGAGGAAACAAAAAATACCGTTAAACTTGTATCTACTTACCTAGCTTTGAGAATAATGTCAATTATCAATTAATTAACTCGATTAAAAAACATTTAATGTTAATTTAATTCCCATAAATGTTCATTCATAAATCTAGTCAGCATGTGAATGGAGCATACGTGGGAAGTTCTATATAAACTAGTACGTACATATATCGCAAGATTTGGTTGTAAAATTAACATAAAATTAGCACTTGTAGCCTGCGAAAAAATAACTGAAGAATGGGAGTTATTTCGTAAATGTACCATTTTGATATTAAATATGACGCACGGCTAAGATTTTGAAAATGTTTTAACAAAAAATAGAACCGACTCAAAACGCATTAAAAAGTAAAAAATAACTATGTCATTTAGTTGCTTTAATTTACTTAAGCATATCTATGAAGTCGGTAGTAAGGAACATTTATTTAACGTAGTTAAGCAGTTTGTGGGTTCTAGGATTTCTAGGTAACGTCCTTAAAGTAGAAACCTTGGCTGATGCCGACTCTTTTTAAACGACTTCAAAAAAAAAAGGAGTTTCTCAATTCGACCGTATATATATATATTTTTTTTTTATGTGTGTTCGCGCATAACTTCGTCGTTTATGAACCGATTTTAATAATTCTTTTTTTGTTGGAAAGTAGATAGTCCGGTGGTGGTACCATGACAAGGAAACCAGGATCATGATGGGATCCTGGAGAAAACGAGGGGAACTTTCAAAAATTGTAGGGACAACAAGTACGCTTGTTAATTTTTCCGGTAAGTATTTAAAAGCACTACAATTTGATGAAGGTCTGGAGTCGATCTGATGATGGAGCCGATCTATATATAAGAGAACTCCGTAACGTTTTACAGTAGCTACCTTGTGTTTGGGCTCGATTAATTTGTCTCAATGAGAACTTTACATTTAGATGGGCTGTGACTGTCATTGAGGGTCTGGTGATGAAGACGACGTACAGTTAAGGGAGCTCCGTAACGTTTTACAGTAGCTACCTTGTGTTTGGGCTCGATTAATTTGTCTCAATGAGAACTTTACATTTAGATGGGCTGTGACTGTCATTGAGGGTCTGGTGATGAAGACGAAGTACAGTTAAGGGAGCTCCGTAAGGTTTTACAGTAGCTACCTTGTGTTTGGGCTCAATTAATTTTTCTCAATGAGAACTTTACATTTAGATGGGCTGTGACTGTCAGTGAAGGTCTGCAGATGAAGACGAAGGACAGTTAAGGGAGCTCTTTAACGGTTTACAGTAGCTACCTTGTGTTTGGGCTCAATTAATTTGTCTCAATGAAAAATTTACATTTAGATGGGCTGTGACTGTCATCAAGGGTCTGACGATGAAGATGAAGGACAGCTGAGGGAGCTCTTTAACGGTTTACAGTAACTACCTTGAGTTTGGGCTCGATTAATTTGTCTCAATGAGAACTTTACATTTAGATGAGCTGTGACTGTCATTGAGGGTCTGGCGATGAAGAAGAAGGACAGCTGAGGGAGCTCTTTAAAGGTTTACATTAGCTACCTTGTGATTGGGCTCGATTAATATGTTTCAATGAGAAGTTTGTAAGGTTATAGATTCCAGGTGGTTTAATGTTAACTAAGTCATGATCTGACCATGAGATCTACGAAAACTCGAGGAAACTCTTCAAACTTTATAGGCACATTTGTAGAGATGTTGGAATGTTATAACTAGCTAGTGAATATTGGTACTTATGATTTAGTTCGAGTAGGTTCTTTAGTATTTTCGTTTTTGATAAATCACTAAAAAGTATGAAATAAAAAATTTTTAACAAAAAATAAAAACGTCTTCAAAACACACTAAAAAGTAAAAAATAACTACTTCATTTACTTACTTTAATTTACTTAATAACATCTATGAAGTCGGTGCCACCCGAGCTTTCTACTTTAAAGACTTTACCTAAACTTGGATGGCACCGACTTTATAGATGTGATTAAGTAAATTAAAGTAAGTAAATGAAGTAGTTATTTTTTACTTTTTAGTGTGTTTTGAAGGCGTTTTTATTTTTTGTTAAAAATTTTTTTTATTTTTTACTTTTGAGTGCGTTTTGAGTCGGTTCTATTTTTGTTAAAAAAAAATTTTTCTTACTTTTTATTGATTTATCGCCACATAACGTACTCGTGCTATACTCTCATAGTATCTATATTATACGACACTTGTAGCCAAAAAGCTACCGATACTTACACAAAAACCGAAATCGCTGCAAGCGTGCCTATAAAATTTGAAGAGTTTCTTCAATTTTCCCAGGATATCATCATCAGATCCTAACATCATGACTTTGGGACCACCTTGGAAGTGTACCCTTTCTAATAAAAAAAGAATTATCAAAATCGGACAACTCTGTAAAAAATTATGCGTTATACATAAAAAAATAAATAAATATACGTGTCGAATTGAGAACCTCCTCCGTTTTTTTCGTCGGTTAAAAATCACTTAATTTTTAAATTATTACCTAGTTTTAGATATATCCATCGCTATTACCTACCTACGTAACTTAATCTGCTTATTTGTATACATACATATTTAAAGAGGCCTATGTCTTACAGTGTATACAAACCTAATGGCTGATGATTTTGACGATAATGATATGATGATGATAATGATGATTTTAATATAGTCGTAACATAGTATTATCATGAAATCTTAACTCTTTCAATGTCACGTCGCTACTCGATGTCGTGACGAAATCATCGTAACCTTCCTGGAGACATAACAAATAGGTCTGTTAAGTATCAGAGTGGAAGCAAGCTCCACATTAGCCCAAGGTGACTGACAAATTACGTACGATCTAAATCTCTTTGTTGTTTAGACACAAAGAGAGCAAGATTATTATAATAGGCATATCTATTATCCAAGTCAATTATCCCCAAAAGTGACGGGTTTGGATTTTAGACCCTAAAGGTTCCAAGTTCTTGTTTTTAAAAATGATTTTCATTTTCTTTTAAAATTCCAACTTGGAATTTAACAAAACATATTCGAGTTTCAAGCAAACACGTAAGTGAAAATATAGCCTTAGGTATAAGGAGCGTGGCCTTTTTTGTTTTTTTTTATCGCTGGAAAATGCGTTTACGCTTCCCACCGGACAGAATTCTTTCCGAAGGGTATGTGGGGATTTAAGGAGGAGAAGGAGCGAGTCTTAGGCCTTTAGTGGGCCACTCAATTAGGGCTTCACTGATTATTATGATGAAGTGAAAATGTTTCATAAATAGGTACCTAGTAGATTTATTATTCATTGAAAGTTACCACATCCCTGCAATCACACCTGATTGTAAGATATTGTAATCTTAGATTGTTATGAGTAGAACCAAACCCAACCTTTCTGTTTCTATGCGATATTGTTTTTTTTATCGACAAGTTGGCCCTTGACTGCTATCACACCTGATGTTAAGTGAAGTGCAGTCTAAGTTGGAAGTGGGCTAACTTGGTAGGAGTAGGATGAAAATCTACACCCCTTTCAGTTTCTACACGACATCGTACCGGAACGCTAAATCGCTTAGCGGCACGTCTTTGTCGGTAGGGTGGTAACTAGCCTCCGTCATATAAATCCACCGCGCATACCACAGCGCCACGGAGATTATTGTACTGGAATAATGCTAAATCGTTTGGCGGTACGTCTTTATTTGTGGGGTTATAACTAGCCATGGCCGAAGCCTCCCACTAGCTTTACTTAGGTAACTTTAGATTTTGTGTTAGTAAACATGAGAAAAGGGTTTTCAGTCTTTTTACTTGTGGTGGCGCATTTTCGAGTTTCTTTAACTAACTAACATCGACTAGTTAGTGCATCTATATTACTTATCTTGCATTAGGTGTATTACAGAGCTAGCTACAAATCAATCACACTTATCATTAACCGCCTGTAGCCCATAAACGTGACTAAAACAAAGCAGCATCTAATTACCGATCCACTGGTCGTTTAGTATATTAGTACCTTCTCACGTTTTTTGAAAGCGCTCACCTACGCAGAGCTTTGCCTTGGTTTGTTAGCTTTTGTTCTTTTGAGTAGCATCTAAGATCATGTTGATGGGTGTAGTGATCGATTAGTAACGCTTTACGTTTAGGAATCTAATGAACGCAATTACATACTTAGGCTCGGTGATGAGAGTGAAACGGCAAGGTCAAACAAAACCGAAACTTTATTGTTGCAAATATCGTTTTGTTAAAACTTCCGTTTCACTTCCGTTGCACTATTGTTATCATTTCACGACAACCCGCACACCGGTTAAGGACGTAAGCTCGGTTCAGATAACCACCTGGTTTACGTCCTAGGTAAAGTTATGTTAACCGTTGGTTATGATAACCGAAAAAGAACCTATGGCTTATCTAAATGGAAGAATCGAATCGGTAAGCAATTTTGTATCTTTATCAATCTCGCCGTAATCCTCATAAAATACTTCTACCTCTTCATCGAGTTGTGTCGACGTCTACGTCGGTGAGTATTAATTAAGATTAGATCAACTACAAGTTGGCCCTTGACTGCTATCACACCTGATGTTAAGTGATGATGCAATCTAAGATGGAAGCGGGCTAACTTGTTAGGAGTACGATGAAATCCACACTCCTATCAGTTTCTACACGACATCGTACCGGAACGCTAAGTCGCTTGGTGGTACGTTTTTGTCGGTGCCCCACCGGGAATCGGACCCAGGACCTCCGTCTTATGAATCCACCACGCATACCACTGCGCCACGGAGTTCGTCAAATGATGATATGGGGGCAAAAAATGATCTATAAATTTCCAGGGTCCAAGAATTCACAAATGATAAATAAGGTATCTTTTGTTTCAGCCTCCGAAATAAAATAAAATTCTTAACGCAAACATTATAGTGGCGATGCGTGAAAGTTGTATACCTATTATTTTTACCTATATCCGTCCGATGAAAAATACGCAATTTTTTACCCGACTGCGTCAGAAGGAGGGTTATGTTTTTCGAGCGTATGTATGTATGTCCATTTCTTCGGCACGCGCTACAGCCTAAACGACTGAACGGATTTTGACATGTGAGGTGTCGTTGAATTTCTCAAAATTGTGGTAGTGACATAGGCCATATAAATTTTCAAAACGGCGGCTGTAAATGGGGGAAAAAAGGGGGGATGTTTGTATTTCTTTCTTCTTTCTTAGCAATATAGGTATCAAATGAAAGGTCGTAAAAAGACCATTTCAAAAATATAAATATTATATAATATTTATATTGCCGTTTTAACAAAAAATGGCATAAAGTGTACCGTGTCATTTCTATACCATAAACTAAAACAAAAAAGTCTCAAATAAAATTATTATTATAAAAACAAAAAACCCGACTGCATAGAACTTATAAACTGAAAAGAAAAAACAAGGATCTCTATATCTATATAAAATTCTAAATACTTTATGGTGCTGCAGGAGATCTTTCTTTCCCCACAGAAAATAAAGTATTTTGTCCCCGCTTGCATCTCTATAAAGTATTTAGAATTTTATATAGATATAGTGATCCTTGTTTTTTCTTTTCAGTTTATAACTTCTATGCAGTCCCGACTGCATAGAAGTTATTTAAAAGTTATATTTTTTGTTTTTATAATAATAATTTTATTTACATCCTTTCTGAGCTAAGAGGGGTTCAGACCCGTAAAATTTTAAAATTTTATATTGTTTAAAATTTTATACTTGTGGACGATAAGCCAACTCTGGGACTGTGGGTTGCCCTTACGGCAACGAAAGAAGTTGCCGGATTCTAGGATTATCAATTTCTCTCCTTCTCTTGGAAGAAATCCTGCGGTAGCTACTAGGTGTTCCAATTTAATTTGTTTATTGACGTGACGTCTTATAAGTCGATAGAGCCGGCTGCACGCACGAAAAAACATGACTCATGCGGCGTTACCTCGCTTTGAGGCGTTCCATGTAAGGCTTGAAGTGCAAGCGAGAGCGCGGAACGAGCGACAAAGAAGTACAATCGCCCTTTGCATTCGGCAGCGTTCGACATCCGTCTATTAAATATAATTATTAAATATATTAATTTTAAATTAAAAATTAATATATTTATTATAAATTTATAAAATCAAAATCAATTATTTTATTAATTTAAATGAATATTTATAAAAATATACTTAAATTAAAAATTTTAATAACCAATTAAATGCTACCATTCCATCAGTATTTTCTTCAGACGTTGTCACGTTCAACTATCGTCAGTAAACCGACTTTACAGACAACCAATTTTTATTTCTTACTTTAACGCCGGTTCTAAAATTACGTGCGTTAGTATTACTTTGCCATATCGAGTCGCTGCAGGTCGCTCATTGGTCTATGAGCAGTGACGGTGGCAGTTAGAGAAGATAACTGGAACTAACCTCCACTAAATCCAATAAATAGGTAAGTAATTAAAATTGAAACGGATATGTGCACAATTAATCTCGATAAATTTATAGTAGGCGACATGAATTTATCACGATTTCTCTAGTCATGTCGGCTGAATTTGTCACGATACTACGGGACATATCAAGGACAATCTATCTTTAAACGGCCGCACAATTTGTTTCACCGGTGCAGTGTCAATGATCGTGATGCAAGTAAGTGTTCGCATGTGCAACACCTACCTATTCTTTGTAAAAGCGGTCAAGTGTGATGCGTGGAACTAAGTCTGTGAATATAATACCTTGGAGAGGCTTTTTATGTACCTGCCTACGTACCGTTTTTTTTTTACTACAAGTTAACTGCAATCACACTTGATGTAAAGTGACGATGCAATCTGATATGTAAGCGGGCTAATCCTTTGTACGTCTAGCAGTAAAAGATGCCTACCTCTAATTAAATTCAAATTCAAATTCATTTAAAACCACATCCCTTCCGGTTTTTAATAAGAAACTAATATTAAAACATAGAACCAATTACAGTAAAATTACAATTAAATTAGATAAATATTAAAGTATAAATATAAAATAATAATAATAATTTGTCAAATGTTTTACGTCAAATACTCTTTTATGTCATAATAGCATTTGTCTATACCCCAATTAAGAAAATCGAATTAGCCGTATTCGAACCCAGGACCTCTCTTTCTAAAACCACTGCGCTACGGACCGCCGCTCTAAATTCGAGGCAAATGCACTGCGCAGTGTGCATAAAATTGATTTCGAAGTATAAATTTAGTTCTCTACAGGGAAATTAGGTCTTAATCTAGAATTTTTCGAAAAAAAACGGAGGAGGTTCTCATGTTTTTTTTTTATGTATGACCACGCATAACTTTTTATACGCATTCTTGTTGTGCTTCTAAATTGTACTTCAAAACGCCTAAAAGTAAAAAATAACTGTGTCATTCAATTGCTTTAAATTACTAATCTTAGAGTGCCAGCCAAGTAGGATACTACACAAACTGCTTTAATAAACCATGTTCTGCTTTTGTTTGAAGATATTTTATATACCGAATTTTAATACAATAACGAAGTGTAGGTAGATGATGCGGACTTCACTAAGTACGAGTAGATACTAGCAATAAGGTCAAGATTATTATTATTATTATTAAGTAGTAACTACATATACCTACCTAAGTAATTCAAACATTGAATAACTGTTAATACAAGAACGATGACTAAGCAAGTAGTAAGTAGCCAAGGCAAATACTTTAAGATGGTATGTACTATATAGACCCAATGGAAGAGGAAAACCCTTTGATTAAGCAACATATACAAATAAATGATTTGAAACAAAATGTTATTTTCATTCACCTATTCGCGTTTATGATTATGGCGGACTGTGTATATCACAGTGCTTAAAAAAACTATTTTAGGTACATAGATCATAAAAAATTTTCAAAATCAGACACGCCAATGCACTATAACATAAAGTTTCGAAGCGTTTGTGAAGGGCAAACTTAAAATAGATTACGTTTTTTAAAAAATTAATTAATCAGGGTATAAGAAGAGTACGTTAAGAAAGGCAGAACAACAAATTTTAAAATGTGTGCACCGCATGAAAAATCTCCAAATAGTAATTTGATTAAAAAATCCATAGCAAACTAAAACATAAATCAGCATAACATGCAAGTGCAACTGCATGCATATAATCAGACTATGCAGAAATACAAAGAAATTAGAATCGCGAATAGCTGCTAGAACAAACAATAGCCATTGATAGTCGGAATTTAGCAACACGCCCACTCGTCTCGTCTCGTGTCGATCGCAAATACATTGCCTAACGTATTGTACGAGTATGGACACTTTAGCGTCCTGGTATAATTTGAGGAGAATGTGGATGTTAAAAGATATAAGAATTTTTTCTCTACAACTGCTTCTTTGGTCCGCGAACCATTAAGACCTTAGTTAAAATATGCTCTATATAATTGAGCTTAACTTTCATCTAAGAAATTTTCTCAAGAGACTTTAGCTATATTTACTTTCTGGGATCATAATTGCTATAAAAAAGTAAAAAATGTATGAAAAATACATTTTTTAGGGTTCCGTACCTAAAAAGGAAAAAACGGAACCCTTATATATATATATACACTTCGTTGTCCGTCTGTATGTCTGTCAAGACCCTTTTTCTCAGGAACGCGTGGAAGTATCAAGCTGAAATTTATATCAAATACTCAACCTTAGAGTCGAAAAAATCAAGCTTCTAGGCCAAGGCAATCAAAAGATACAGCCGTATACAGTCAAAGGATATAGCAATATAAGCCGCATATTTAACTCATAATTAGACGGAACTAAACCAAAACCTAACGGGTAGTTCCCGTTAACTTAGATCTTGAAATTTGGTGCGAAGCAATGACGTTGTAGTACAGATAATGGAAAAATTACCAAATCTGTAAATTTTTAGTTATATCATGTAATAAAAATATTTTTAATAATTTACACTTACCCCTTTGCTACTGGACTCGTAGAGGTATTCAATTGAAATTTATATCTTATACTGCAATCTACTTTTATCTTTAAGCTGTATCAAAATCAAACTTGTATGTAAAATGAAAATATGACTCGCACTTGGCCGGTTTTAAATGCTTTAATATACTAAGTTGTCGGTGTTACCTGTAGAGATATTATTGACAATGACCGGAACGATATAAGTAGTGATACAAGTTACAGCTTCAACTGCCAATTTCTATCACACTACGTTCAGTAGCCCATATTGTAGCCGCGCACTTAAATTCCATTGCTCCCCATACCTATACTATACTAAAGCCAAACTCGATTGAGAATGCTTGTCAACAAACAAACTGATAGTCGGTTGTCAACAATGAGGGTAGAAAATGTACCACATTTTATGCCTAATAAATTTAAAATTATGTTTTGTTTTTTTATAAAGTTTTATTTAAAAGATATTGAATATATTAATTAGTTTCAAGCTTACTAATCTAATTTATTGTCATGAATTCGTCATTAATAAGTTAACTTAAAAAATTAGGTGTAAACTGACTAGTGATTTCTACCTTCATTTTTAATTTGTTTGTTGACAAGCATTCTCAATCGAGTTTGGCTTTAGTATAGAGGAGGTTTGTGCTTTTTAGTCGTTTCTTAAAATAGGCCAATGATGATTATACAATTCCATAAGATTTGTTTGATATTTAGAAACTACTCAGCGAATTAGCGCTTTTAGAGGTTGAACTTTATATACAAAAATATTCGTTTTTTTAAGAAGCTACTATTAAGTTTTAATTAAGGTTATGTATTAAAACTATGCAGTCATAGAATACGTTATACGATTTACCTAATGTGAAGGGTAAATTATCGTACATCTATTAATTAGACAATGTATAGGTGTCAAATATTGAAACAAAGTTAACATTGCATAATTTGTAAAACTTCCATTCCAATCCGGTCTTCCTATTATCCCCTTGTGAAGGTAAAGTATACTTAATTGGTAGCAAATAGCCAGTTTTCTTACAAATGGCTTGACATGGAACAGTTAATTATAAAGGTATTGAGTTTCTCCCTTCACGTGCCTAGTGTAGCGAGGATTATACGGTCACGTATCGGATTAAATTGCCAAATTATATACCTCTACAAGTACCTATAGGTATCATTAATGTTCCCTTTCCTAGGCCCTTGAAGGTTAAATGAAAATGAATACCATCAAAAAGCAAAATGAAAGGCATCCGGCACCAATAAGCGCTAAAGGACTGTTATAAAAAGCTTTATAGTTGCCAATGGTAAGAACATGGGTTTACAAAGTGTCAGCTTTTATAAAACCACAAAGGTCTGGCTATCACAAGCGAGAATAGTATTAAGATGGCTTGAGATAGGATAGGTAGGATTTGATAAAAAATCGATTAATTAACTTTTTATACACTCCCTGCGATACGTTAATTATGTCGTTACTGGTTCACAGTGGGTGTCGACCAATATGTGCAGCTCAGCATCGTGGTATATAATATTTGGAAGTCCTTAAAAAGGCTACGTACCTAAATAGATGCCATATTCATCGGTTGATTAGATGATAATGACATAAAAAGTCCCACAAACCTAAAAGCGTTTATGAATAAATATTTACACCTATACAAAAAGAAAAGCCACACGAATGGTTTCTAATGTTTTTGCTTTGTATCTCCAAGTGCTTCAAGTGTCGTTAGATAGACTTTTTATTTCACTTTCACGTAACATCGCGGTGACATGTTGTTTGTCACTTAAAGTTAAAAGTACTTCCACTGTTACGAAGACTCGATGTATCACATGATTCGATGCATGCCCGCACAGCTATAGGCATCTATCTGTATTGTCCATTTGTTCCCTCGAGAGCATTTCACTTTCACCCGGAAAATGTTTTCCTATCCGTGTACCTAGTTATAAATTAATTGTGGGAAAGGGTTTCTTATACTGTTAGATATCGCCCTTTTATTTAATTGGTTGTTCTTGACTGAATTCACACATAGTTTCTGACTGCCCGGAGTTTAATAAAACATAGGAAGAGTCTCCATCTCTATAGAAAAAGCATTGCCTAAAGAAGCATTGCCTTTTAAGTTCCTCGGTAGAAAGATTGATTACAAAGGACGCACACCATCCCTTGAGGTAGTCGTCGATAACTTCATAAATGACCTCAATAAGGTAGACCAACAGCCCATTAACAATATAAAAAAAGGGGTTAACGACTTGGCCATTCCTCGTTTATGATATTGCATAACCCATCTGGCAAAACTAGATGCAAATGTCATAAAAACTTTGAAGTCTTGGTTCTCTATTCAGAGATTACAATAATTTTGGGTTAAAACTAAAAAGGCCATCGGAACTCTATAAACACCTCAGGGTTACCAGAACGCACATTCTAGTTAAGTCCCAGGACGAACTAGTTGCATCACTTCCTAAAGACGAGGGTGCCGGAAAACTTGACTCTAGGCTTCAATTTTACAAACAATTTATGGCAGGGGCTCAGGTAAATAGTTGGTTGCAAGACGTAAAAAGGAAGACCAAGACATAATAAAATCTTTTCTTAAACAAGATGAGGACGACAACTACAAATTGCATGCAATGAACCTAGAAATGCAAAACGAGTGGTTAAACTTAGGCGAGTTCTGCATCCCTCTGGCTCTGAAGTGGCGCGCCTTGCTGTACGATTGGTCTCCTGCCTTATTGAAATTTTATCTTAATGCCTTTCAACTGACTCTCCCAGATCAGAGTAACCTAGTAAGATGGGGAAAAGCCTCGGAAAAATCTTGCTATACCTGTGGTGAGGCAGTGGGCACTGCAAGGCAATTATTGGTAGGATGCAAGGTGCTCCTGGACAGGGGTCTCTACTCACGCCGCCACGACAGAGTACTAGAAATCATACGTGAAGCTATAAGCCTTTCAGTAGCTAGGGCTCAAAAAGGGTTGACGACGAATAAAAGACAAACTAACTTCGTTAAAGCAGGCTCAAGTACAAATTCCACCAGCAAGCCTTATTCAATTCTGGGCTCTGCTCCTGATTGGACTATATTAATGGATACGTATGAAAAGCACTATAAAATCCCGGAAATCTAGACCGGACATATTTCTTTTTCCAAACAAATCAAACGTATAGTACTTGTTGAGCTTACAGTGCCGTGGGAAACAAACATCCCTAAAGACCATGTATTCAAATTGAATAAATATTATGACCTTACTAATGAACTAACCAAAAATGGCTATGTGGTTAGTTTATACGCGGTAGAAGTGGGTGCGAGGGGTATACCAGCGAAGTCTCTCTACAACCTGCTAAAAGACCTTGGCCTTACTAGAAGTGCAGTAAGCTCCATATTGGAACGAGTAAAATAGCATACATCCGAATATGGTTGGGCAGGGAGAATAACTCGAACAGAGGAGGTGAGTGTTGACGCGCGTCACAAAGGGTACCCTTAAACCTACACCCGTGTCACAAGTCTCGGGCTCTGTTCGGAGCTTTTCTCTCAGCCACGCGATGGACCCGGCACCCGCACGGTGAATCCATGGAATGCTAAGATATTCGTCTCTCTCAAATGTTATTTATAATGACCGAAATCGATGGCATCTTCTACGAGGTACGAGGACATTACACTTCTGAACTCAGGTCGACACTGCCCAGGACATGATGATCCGGAGCAGCAAAGGCTTTGCAAATCCTTGAGTTCGGTTAAATTATACGAACAAGTTATTCGTTTGCTATTTCCGGCTGAAACGCTGCTTGCTTTCATTATGATTTAGCACAGAGATTGTATTCTGGAGATGGATATAGCATACTCTTTATTACAGAAAGGTACAGAACTTTCAAGACTGGACAGGTGCTGAACTTTCAAGACATTGAAATCTACGCAACCTAAGTATTTTTTTTAATTTCTTTATTTTATCGACTACAAGTTGGCCCTTGACTGCTATCACACCTGATGTTAAGTGATGATGCAGTCTAAGATGGAAGCGGGCTAACTTGTTAGGTGTGGGACGAAAATCCACACCGGAAACACGGTTTCTAAACGACATCGTACTGGAACGCTAAATCGCTTGGCGATACGTCTTTGTCGGTAGTGTGGAAACTAGCCACGGCGAAAGCCTCCCACCAGCCAGACCAAGACAAATTAAGAAAAATCTCAATCTGCCCCGCCGGGAATCGAACCCAGGACCTCCATCTAGTAAATCCACCGCGCATATCACTGCGCCACGGAGGTCGTCAAGTATAGGTATCTATATAAAATCACATTAACAAATGTTAAACATAAAATACAACCTTAGCTTTTATCCTTTGATCTTAATAGTAAAGTAGAGGGACTTAGAATGCAACTTTTTATGCAATTTTCTCTTTGTAATGGTCATTCATGTGACATATTATGATGGACAACGCATCTCAACTTTCCAATGGCCAGTTGCAAATATAACGGAACAAATCGTTTAGTCATACAATATATTGCCTGTGCCTGGAGAGACGTAAGTAACTCGATCTTCCAAGACTTGCTTATATTCAAGTCAATATTGACTAGAGAGCGTAACAAAAGTGGGAGCGTTGATCAGAGAAGTCCAAGACAGCAGCTGTCATGGCAAATAAGGTTAGTTTGCTGAGAACTTGAAATAATCATCTAAGTAGGTAAGTATATCTATCTATAGTAAAATTCACCCTATTTCCCTTGGTCACGACGTCATGCGTGAGCAGCAGGACTAAATTCCCTAATTCTTTTCTGTTCTGTTTGCTATTGTCAGGAGAAAGATATTTTGAAAGAAAATAATAGAAAAATTGCGCGGAACATTAGACAATTGGGTATTTGACACAAATCAAAATATTAGAAAAATTACTAATATACTAGTTATATTAAATTTAGTTTTTGAAACTTAATTCCATAACAAATAAAATATATTAAAACTAACTAAATTGATCAAATAAATAAAAAGTTAAAAGCATTTGAATATGTCTGATTAGACAGAGACAGCCATACTGTGATGTGACGTCACACCACAGTATCGCCATAGTGGCTTAGTACAAATATTCGTTTTGCGAGAAAAGGACAGAAGACCCATACTCCAAACATTTGCGTGGCTGTAACTTTGCAGATCTTTATCGGATTTTTATAATTTTTGCAGCATATGTTTTTGCAGCATATATTTATATATTTTCATCTTAGTTTATAATAAAGTAATAAAATAAATTGAGTCAAATACCCAATTAAAAAAAACCTCATTGACTACCTATTTTAAGTACCTTTATTTGTTATGCAATCTTGGCTGAACGGGTTGATAGGTTTGAATTAAAAAAAACATGGCAAAGAGATAGATTCTAGTCTAGTACAACGAAATGGGATCTTCGTGGTTGAAACCGCGGGGCACGGCTACTACAAAATGTGACCATAGTTGATGACGTAAGTAAGAAGCACATATTAATCGATTATAGCTGTTTATCCGAATAATGTCCATAAATCACAGATCTGTAATTTTCTGCGTTGCTAAAGACGTTGCCTACGGCTTGAGATGCATCTTTGGGAAATGTACACGCCGTTTCATCCGTTCTCCTAGTAATTTTACACCTATAAGTACCAATCATGAATCAATATGCTGGCTTGAGCAATGTCCATTAGATCTAAGGTTTCCTAAGAGATGAGAATCTTGATAGTAGGATAATTTTATCTCTCATTTATCTTTATTTACATATTTTTTTATTAATTTTTAACAATGTTATAAGTAATACAAAAATATCTATAAAAACACTATTAAAAATTTATAAAAAAATCTTCTCCTCCGTTTGCGGGGCCTTTGCGGGTCCAAGCAACCGGTGGTCAGGGCTCCAGAGTGAGGAACCTCTCACAAACGCGCGTTTAAGGACCCCAAAAAGAGACCATGGACTGAAACGACTATCGGAACAATAATAGTTGACTCAACATTCCACATGGCGGTAATCTCGTCAGCAAGGTCCAAGTACTTTGATACTTTTTCCTTTTCGGCTTTCACGAGGTTATCGTCATGAGGAACAGTAATATCAACAATTATTGCACGGCGTACTGATCGATCGACTATCACTATATCAGGTCTATTGGCTACAATATACCTGTCAGTGGTAATCGTTCGATCCCAGTAGAGCAATGCACTGTTATTTTCAAGAACTGGCGCTGGGTCGTACCTATAGTAAGGCATCTCAAAATCGACAAGGCCATACTGAAGAGCAAGTTGTTGGTGGATTATCCTGGCTACTTGATTATGTCTGTGCAAGTATTCGCCGTTAGCAAGATAAGGACACCCGGAAACTATATGCCTGAGGGACTCCCCAGGATGATGACATCCGTTCTCCTAGTAATTTTACACCTATAAGTACCAATCATGAATCAATATGCTGGCTTGGGCAATGTCCATTAGATTTAAGGTTTCCTAAGAGATGAGAATCTTGATAGTAGGATAATATTACTTTGATTTATTTAATATAGGAAAAGATTATGGATTTATTTCCTACATGATAGAGCCGTTGCAAAATTTTATACACCTAAATCAACTTTTAAAAAGCTCTGTATTTTCCTGTCAGACATACTTGAAATTTCAGCGTCGTCATCATGATAAGTTCCAATTGGTTGGTTGATGGTTATAAGCTACTTAGTCGATCATTTTTCAATTCAATTTCGATATTTATTGTGTTTTACAATGGTGTTTGTGTAATCATGCTGTTTAATAACATATTGTATTATCTTGATGTTGGATTTTATACAGAAGAGCAGGAAGCGAACACTTAATATTCGGTATAAGTACTCGTATGTTGATTGTGTCAATTTTATTATTAGTATCTGATCTAATGTTTATATAATAAATCCACAAGGACTGCCATCGTTATCCAATTCAAATTATAATATTTGAAGGCAAAGTTGAATTCCAAAGTGGATTCTGTCACTGTCACTACATTGGTACCTACTAATAACAACAATTTTCCTCAACAACTTAATTTTTTAACCGACAAAAAAAATGGAGGAGGTTCTCAATTCGACACGTATATATTTTTTTTTATGTATGACCACGCATAACTTTTTACAGAGTTGTCCGATTTTGATAATTATTTTTTTATTAGAAAGGGCACACTTCCAAGGTGGTCCCATTGTCATCATGTTAGGATCTGATGATGATATCCTGGGAAAATTTAAGGAACTCTTCTAATTTTATAGGCACACTTGCAGCGATTTCGGTTTTAGTGTTAGTATAGGTAGCTTTTTGGCTACAACTGCCGTTTAATATACTATGACAGTATAGTACGAGTACATTACGTGGCGATAAATCACTAAAAGGTAAGAAATAAAATTTTTTAACAAAAAATAGAACCGACTCAAAACGCACTAAAAAGTAAAAAATAACTGTGTCATTTAGTTGCTTTAATTTACTTAAGCATATCTAGGAGTCGGTGCCATCCAAGGTTTCTACTTTAAGGACATTACCTAGAACCCACAAACTGCTTTACTATGTTAAATAAATGTTCCTTAAACTTGCTGGCACCAACTTCATAGATAAATGCTTAAGTAAATTAAAGCAACAGAATGACAAAGTTATTTTTTGATAATTCTTTTTTTTTTAGAAAGGGCATACATCCAAGGTGGTCCCATTGTCCTCATGTGAGGATCTGCTGATGATATCCTGGGGAAATTGACGGATCTATTTTTTGTTAAAAAATTTTATGTTATGACGATACGTGGCCATATATGATTAAAACGTAAACACGTCATGTAAAGAGTGATATTAGTTTTGCAAGTTACAAACAATGTTGCAAATTATTAATTATCCAGTTTATTGGAGGTATTTGTTTTTGTTAATATCATTTCTAAATGTATTGAAACAACATTCAAATAAAACGGACGTAAGTACTTTTATACTTACCTTTTAACGAAATAGTTTATGTATAAATATTTGGACAGTGTTTAAGGTTGAATGAGTTGATAATAGACGATGATATGCAAAATAAAACGTGCTCCATAACTGTATTATGGTAGAATGATGCAAAATAACTAGAGCAACGAGTCAGATCCACAGAAAATTGATGAAATGATGTCGAAGTCCCGAAGTAGCCTTTATTTCCAATGTGGTAAAGCCTACAGTCATACGAACGTAAACCAAAAAGCGAATTACAATCTATTGATGGGTTAGGTTTATGTTAGTTGCGTAAGGATGACCTTAGGTTTGCTCTATATACAGCTTTTTAAAATATTGCAGAGCTTTCAGATACAAGAGATTTTTTATTTGTGAACATTAGAAGATAGGTATCTGCATATGGTAAATAATCTATTCTAACACTTAAGTTGGGATATTGTGTCACGTTTTTCCACTTTTTCTTTTCGTTACAGACGAAAAAAAAACCTTTAATGCTAGTTTAGTTATAATATCCTAAAATGTTCAAAAGTTATCTTTATCTGATGAAGAAAAGGTAAGAAGAGGTAGTTTTTAATAAAAATAGTTGCCGGAAAATAAAAGACAATTCTTAATCTCCTTTTTGGAAGTCAGTAGTAAAGGTCAAGGTTGAGCTTTAATTGCAATGCGTTGTGAACAAAGTAGGATAAGTATATCATACCCAAGGATCATCACGTTATGCGTGATACAGTTTGGCAATTAATCCTTGTACGACGAATTAGTACGTGGTCATAAAACAATGCGGATCTTTCGACCTAAAAGGTTACGAGTTCAAACACAACATCGTAAAAAAAGTAATTACTTTTTGTCACTCTTTTTGCACTCTAATTGAGAAGCGATTTAAAGGAAATGAAATATAATAAAAGATAAGATGTTGTTTTGAATAAAGAAAATAAAGAATTTAAGATAGAGAAATAGAAAAACAAATATGCACTGGTTCGAGATGAATCGCTGAACTATCCAGACTAGCATACAATAAAGACAATGGTAGAGTCGTCAACACTTAGGAGCCGAGCGCTAGCGGAGCCGATCTACCTATGAGGGGAGCTCATCTTTTTTTCGCGGCTTCAAGTCTGCACACACACACAACAAGCACTGAAAAACCGACAATTGGCAGAGGATAGTAGATCAAATACCAAACTTTTGATGTGTGCTTGTTCGAAGCTTGTAGGTTGTAACTAATTTTGTGTACATAAAGAAGATAAAGATGTTAAGATAGAAAAACGAGTGAACCACAGATGCCATATAAGACTAACGAGCCTCCAGCGAGCACAGTTCTTAAACGCATATAAGTTCGCCAAAGATCTGCCAATTACTCGAAGTTTGACGGTGAACTCTCGACACGTACTCTTTCGAGACTCGTAGTCCACACCACACTAATTCCTGTTCGGCGTGTGCTCGGCTGGTGCTCGGTTCCTAAGTGTATACGCATCTTTATAAATTTCATCACAGTACTATCTTTAGTAGAAAAATTAAGATTATTATTAAGTGATTCCCAAGAGGTAGATTACTTAAATGGATATGGAGGATTGGACGATAAGTGGTCACGTCTCGCCATAATTAAATATTTACACAACGGATGGTTTCCATACTGTATGTAATTAGCTCCCTACATCAATCTAGTTCACCGTGTACACAATGCTTTGAAATTTTAATGCTATATAATGGGGCCCTTATTCAGTTTCATATGAAGGTATCTTGAACCATTTAAAATCTTCGTGACTTTATAATTTTCTACTGGCATAGACTTCAAGGATCGTGTTGAATATTGTACACTGGCATATACGAATTGTGTAGGCATATACCTATTGCCTTTTTGTAATTAGTTTAGTTAGTAGTTTAGAAATTAGAATTACACGTTCGAAAACGTTAAACTGAAGGAACGAAAGAGTTAAGAGTCAATCAATGTTTTTTATTACTATTTGCAATTACAGTGTCTTTCGTAAAAGAAGTTGTAGGTAGGTAATGGTGGCCTTTTGTGATAGGTGTATCTAAATGTCAAACTAGTTTTACAAACCACCATATACTATAATGTAAAGTCCCCTGCCGGGACTAACATTTTCTTGCGCTTTTCATTTGTAGATATCAATTGGCTTAAATGTGACGATAATTGTTGGAAGAACCGCACCACCTTGGAGCCTTCATTGAAAATAGTGTACAATCCATTAGATTATATCAAAACCATATATGGAGGATTTTTAGCTCTTTGTTAGAAGTACAAAAAGTCCACGAAAGCACATACTTAGATATCTATCTTTTGAGGAAAGCTCGCGGTGCTCATTCTTTCTATTAAAATTAATGAGTACTTTGTTCTGTTTTTTAATATTCTTAGAAGTTTGCAATACTTGATTTTACCTAAGTTGTAGATCCTAACCTCAAAGTAATATTTTGTGAAAATTATGCAATGTCAGGTGACTTGGCCAATCGAA
The DNA here is from genome assembly GCA_034621355.1 of Mycalesis mineus. Classification (NCBI taxonomy): domain Eukaryota; kingdom Metazoa; phylum Arthropoda; class Insecta; order Lepidoptera; family Nymphalidae; genus Mycalesis; species Mycalesis mineus. Next base: position 7,359,580 of record CM067886.1, on the reverse strand, counting down.
TTTAATGGGTATTTGCATTTCTAAAGGCTGTTGGTTTATTAATTTAAACTAGCTTCTAAAATTACTTATCACGTCGAAGATATAATGGCGGTATGATGTACAGGTATGTGAAATTTGTTAATCGACGACAAAAAGGTATTATTTGCCATTCCATCAAGGTATTTGTTAAATGATTTTCGTCCTTTGTGCCAATAATGTTTACTGAAATGTTAACGTTTAAGTTTTATGCTTATGTGATTTTTTAATTTCTCTAAAATCTTGTATCTATTATTTAATAGATATAAACAGGTAGAAAGAACAGGTAGGACTCGTATGTATAAACAATGGATAACAAGGTATCAACCTTTTTAATAATGTTATAATTATTCCTATTTGTAGACATTGAGTGGCAAAAGGAATTAATAGATAGGTAGTAGATAGGCAATCACTTTTTATTTTAGTGATGATACAAGATTGGAAGTAAGCGGGCTAAGTTGTTAAGGCCTGTGTGCACCAATATTTCGGTTATCATAACCGACGGATAACATAAGCTAACTATGAATTTACTGTTTACGACAACTTGTACACCGGTTAAGGACGTAAGCTCGGTTAAGATAACCGCCCGGTTTACGTTCTTAACCGGCGTACGGGTTGTCGTGTACAGTAAATTTTACGTTTAGCTTATGTTAACCGTTGGTTATGATAATCGAAATCTTGGTGCACACAGGCCTAAGAGCAGGATAAAATTCCACACATCTTTTATTATGTGCACGACATTGTAACGTTAAATCGCTTGTACCTACCTACGTGTTTGCGGAAGGGTAGAAACTAGCCACGGTAAAGCCTCCCACTAGCCAGATCTAAACCAATTAAAAACTGTTAATAGGCCCAGTCGGGAATCTAACCTAGGACCTCCGACCTCTAAATTCCATTCCACATACGCTGTATTAGATGCCGCATAATTTCGCTGCATAATCATGTTTAAAATATGACTGAACTATCAGAATGTTAATTTCCCAAACCACAAGTCTAAGTCGTACGTCGTCAATATTGTTAGCTATTTAAGTATATACTTACTGCCAATCAAAATATATTAATTGTTTTGATTTAAGAAATACCCCAAACCACAAAACGGCCTTGTAGTGGTTTATGATACTGATTTGTAGATTTTTTTTTTAACTACAAGTTGGCCCTTGACTGCTATCACACCTGATGTTAAGTGATGATGCAATCTAAGTAGAGTAATTCACACTCCTATCGGTTTCTACACGACATCGTACCGGAACGCTAAATCGCTTGGCGGTACGTCTTTGTCGGTAGGGTGGTAACTAGCCACGGCGAAAGCCTCCCACCAGCCAGATCAAGACAAATTAAGAAAAATCTCAATCTGCCCCGCCGGGAATCGAACCCAGGACCTCCGTCGTATAAATCAACCGCGCATACCACTGCGCCACGGAGGTCGTCAAAAATAAAATTAGTGGGAAGCTGTGGATAAGATGGATTTATTTATTTCGGATCTAATACTAATGGAATCTCCATCAAGTGAATAGCTACGAGTATTAGGTACTCCAGGAGTATTACTCTTTCGTTAATATTATAAGCCACCGTTTGTGCAATCAGACTTAATGGTTAGCGAAGATGCAGCCTACGATGGAACGTGCTCGCCTAAAAGGTGTCTATTCACTCACAACTTGAAGATACCTATTGTAGGTGGCTGGGAAAACGAAAGCTGGAAGGGCGTATAAGAAACTTCTTCCCGATTTGTAAGGTCATCCTCACGTGGATTACTTAAAACAGTAACACCCCAATAGTACTTAGGTATATCTAGTAAGCCCATAAAGCGCACTTGAACAATCTTATGTAAAAGAGTCCAATCACCTAGATACACGTACGAAGCTATAGGATTTAAGATATCCAGGCGAACTGACAACTAAAAACCAGCTATTTATTTTTTTTATAATTCTTAGTATA